>OY288272.1:29935652-30633152 GCA_958450335.1 Hibiscus tridactylites | reverse complement strand
AAAATAACCACATAAAGTTCAAAATGCAAACCAAACCAAATACCAACATATAAAGACCACTTACAAGTCTAGATAGGCAATATAAACTTGCCACAAACCATGGAGTTTTAAAACACAACCTCCCAAAACATATAGGTACCCTCGCATTGCCACTTATTACTAATTAGTAAATGTAAAACCATACTTGAGCTAGGAGCCCTTGGAATCTTCTCTTGCTACCATGTTGCTACAACCAAGCTATTTCTCTGTATTGTTGGAAAAAAAAGAGCGTAAACATAAATGCATAGTAAAGGTCGCTTGGTTAAAAACCAACAACAATGTATTTTAAAAACATTTCTCAAATACTAATCTCTTTTCATCTTGCTCAAATACAACTCGTGCTTTAAATCACTTTCAAAGAAAAACCAACAATCATTTATAAAACATGTATCACCAATCTCATGCATTCACCACAATGCAAAACTCATTCCAAGTTTCTCATGCTTGTACATCATAAAGCATATCTCAAAATAGATTCTCATGCATAAATCTCAATATACAAAACCATTAAAAACCATGATACATGTAATATCGTATATTGGCATTAAAAGTGACACGGATGGAATCTACCCCAATCATTGGATAGCACTACCCCTATCTATTAATGCTCGGATATGCGGACATCTTGATGGCACTACCCCCCATCAATTCTCATGATGAAATCTACCCTCACAACAATCTCACTTCGGCCGGGATGGCACTACCCCCATTGCCCGTTGGTGATAGAATATACCCTATCACCCGCAACACAATAGAATCTACCCCTATTGTGTAACTGAAGAATTTATCTCACGTATGAATTTTTGTATATTGTAGTGCACTTCTCATCCTATTGGTCGACCAATTATATCCGATAATATTACGTCTATCACTTTTTCCATTATACACTTTTCCTCATTGTTTTTCATATGCATCATTCAAACCAATTTCTATCAAAGTATCTTAAATACATTGAACCATGTATTTAGGCATTTTCTCAAACATGTTGCATACCACTTTCTAAACACATGTATTATCAAAATATAAACATATGCAACATTTCTCACTTCCAAAACATGCATATAACAATAGGTAAAACAATTCTATCTTCAAAGCATAAGCATGAATTTAATAAAACAATGGAAATCGAAAATCGAGAGCAAAATCTTCCATACTTACTTCCGAGCTTAGATTAGTGTTTCAAGCTTAATCTAAACCCCCAAACTTTGCTTTCAAACCTTTGAAAAACTTTTAAAATCATTTCCACTCACCAACTTGATATCACTTCGATGCCGACACCTCGATGCCAACGCCTCAACGCCTAACCAAAAGCTTCTGATCACTTGTCACCTCTAACACAAGCTTTTCCTTTGATTGGCAATGATTTAGATGAAAACCTTCAAAAAAAATCCAAAGCTAATTGATGTGGGAATACATGGGAACCATTTAGAAATCAAAAGTGGGTGAAAATAAATAAATCTTTTGAGATTTTAGTGATGAGAAATTAGTTTGGCCGATGGGAAAGTTGAAAGAAAAAAGTTGGGAGAAAAGAAGTTATATAAGAAAATGTTTTAGCCTTTTAAAAATCCTTTTTATTAAAAATCATTTAATAAACATTTTGTTAAATATTTAAAAAAGTATCTAAAATAAGGGAAAAGGCTGATATAACCTTGATGTAATAGATCCCTAAAGATTCTAAGCCTTGACTATTTTCAATTTAGTCATTAAAACGTATTTTGCAATTTTTACGATTTAGTCACTATTTTCAAAATGGCAATTAAATCAGTCCAATTTTATCAAATTTAACTCTACAAAACCTTCAAAACATTATTTTAGGATTTAAAATATTTTCCCCTATTTATCTCCCTCAAAAAACCATTTATTTCAAATTATTCCCAAAACTAGTCTAACTCGCTCGAATCGGTTCACCTGAACCACTTAGCCACACCTGGCTAACACTTAAGCCCAAAATCAGGGCGTTACATAGATACCCTCTTGAGCTCACCTACTGTCTCTAGACTCAATTTCCAGCTATACATCGCAATAACATCGCAATACCTCTACTCTCTCGAGTTAGAAAGCTACCCCAAATGAGTTATCTCTTGTCTTATGCACCCACATTACAAACACCAAAATAGTTAAATAAAAACACTACATAAAAGCATAGATTCAATCATAAAGAAATCATATAAGCTCTCGCATTCATTCATGAAACCAAATAAATTTAGAGTTTGACAATATAAAAATGAAAGTAACAATCTCTCAAAAGTCACTCCCCTTTACAAAGCACTCAAAGATAAGCTAAGGTTTGACTCTCTCGAGCTCCAACAACACCATGGCACCACTGCTTCGAGGATCCTAAACTTCCATGGATATATCTTTTAAAATCATTGCGGATAAGCCTCTAGATGTAAAAACTTGATTTATCTAGTTTCAAAACTATAACGGGGTGATTTTTATCAACAAAAATCCTCTGCACTTAATCGTGTCTTATATCCACACTAAAAAATATTAAAAAATAAATTTTAGACTCTAATTTTAAATTTTATGCCCTAAATTCTATATTGTAAAAAATACACCATTCCCTAATTCCCTAAACCCTAACCATATCCGTTAACTTTAAACCCTAAATTCTAAACCCACTTTTTTAAAGTGGAGCGCCGAAAGGGACATAGTTTGAGGTAAAGAATTTCCATCCAATTCTTGTGTATGATATTAGCTTAACAGTTCCCAAATATTTTTTCTTTTTTTTCGCTGGTCAAGATATGATTTTATTAATTAATCATAAAAAGCCTAAACCCAAAAGTAAGCCTCTTCAATGCTTAAACTACTCTATTTTTTCCTTGTCCAAACTATTATTTTTGTTTATCAAAACAGCCCAAACAATTATTTTTTGGGTTAAAATAGGTCCTCAATTTGACCTTAATTAAAAGGGGGAAATAATAGCTTGAGCACGTAAAAGGAAAAAAATTAGACATCTAAAAGAAAAAATGAATAACTTGGACACTTAAAAGAAGAAGAAAAAGTTTAAACACTCAAAAAAACATGATATTTTAGCCACTTATTTTAACATTAAGCCTGTGATAATTTATGTTGGTTTATGAGTTATATAAACATATAACATTCCTTTACGTAAAGAAGCAGTAAGTCGTATAAAGCATTGAGGCTTTAAGATAAATAATAGAAAACAAAAAACATATGTTTGGATCCAAAAACCAACATTTTATTGGAATCTAGTAACACTGATAACATAATAAATAGCGAAACATAGGTTGTTTAGCAACAACTCCATAATCCAGTTGAAAGAAACATTGTCGGTTTTCGGATTACACACAATTTAAACCTATAAATAGCAGTTTATGCAGCGGCGTCGGCTGGAGGTTCTTTTCCTTCAGCAGCGTCTGGGCCAGGAGCAGGGGCATCACCACCACCATTGTCAGCGTTTTCTTCAATGGAGTCGGCCTCCGGTCCCTCGCTTGGTCCCTCTCCTCCTGGATTTGGGACCTCGATACCAAGGAGAGAAGCGGGGGCATCTGAAGGGCTGCCAGTAGGGGAAAAAGATGGGGACGTGGAAGGTGAAGGAGCGGGGGCTTTTGTATCGGCAGCAAATGCCCCGACAACAGCCATGAAAATAAGGGCAACCACAATAACTTGGCGGGCCATTTTGTTGGTGCTTTTGTGTGCTTTTGCTTTATTTAATTTAGATTCAAGAGAACCGCAGCAGTTTCTCTAAGATATAATAGAGAAAAGAACTGCAATGCTGATGAATGATTTGAAAGAAGCATAACGCTTAGGTGAAGGAGAGAAATGCTTCGGGAAATCAACTATTTGGTTGACGGAGTTTCCTGCTTTATTTGTGGAACAAATTAAACGTTTATCACCTCACAATTTCAAGAAATCATGTTTCGCTTTGTTGTTTACATACATACTTTGGTTGTTACAGTTCTATATATAGCATTTTTCTTACTAAAATTTGTGCTAAAAATGTAGTTACTATAATGTTCAAGCTTATAATTAATCATTTTAATGTCCTAAGTCTTGAGATGTACACTATGAGGTCTAAAAATAAAATATTATCGTCAATCTCTATAGCAAGTAGTTAAAGCTCTCAGTTGATACATTTCACTGGATAAAAATATTATGTCCTTTTTCGATGCCCCTATTCATGCCCCACACTCAAGATTAGGTCCGTGATGAGTGATGAGTCAAAAGCCCAAGGGCCGAATGGATTGAACATGAGCTTTTATAAAACTGATAGGAATTCCTAGAGATGATTCTTCAGAAAATAGGCTTCAATGAGAAGTGGATGGGTTGGATTTAGGAGTGTATCTCGTCGCCAAATGTGCCAATTATGGTCAACGGTTCCCGAAGAGGGAATTTCAAAAGAAAAAGGGATTGAGAGTTGAGACAAGGTGAGCCTGAGCCTCTATCCCTTTTCCTATTTATTATGGTAATGGAAGCACACTTGATGAGGCGGAAATCCAAGGTAATATAGCAGGAATAAGGGGAATATTACCAGATAGATCACTTTCACACTTAATAATTTATGGATGATACAGTATTATTCCTTGAACCGGTGGAGTTGGTATAGAATTAGAAAACGTTGTAACATTGGCATCCTTGGATGGAATCATGAGAGTGACATTTTCTGGTCCATTTGAATGCTTAGGAGCTGGGTATGCTGAACTACTAGCAATTAAAATTGCCCCGGAACTATTTATAGAAGCAAAAATGGCTTGGGAAAGCACCTTTACTAATCGAATCAAATTCACAAGTGGTGTTAAATTGGATACATAATAAGCTTCAACGACCATGGTATTGGTGGTTGACTCAAGTGGAGATTGACAAGTTGGTAAGCATGATTGGAAAGGTGCAATTCGATTATGTTGTTAATACTTAAAATATAACTCATATAATAATGATATTTAATTCTATTATTAATAGAACTAATTTGTGATGTGGAAATAATGATTTTGCCCTCACTATTTAGCCTATAAATGGTGGGCAATTTCACTCATTTGAGATATATCCTAAGCAATAGAGTTTGCTTTAAAAACACTTACTTTGGTTTTTGTAAACTTATCACGAGTGCTGATTTTGAGTTGAGAGAAGAGCAGTACTATTAGAGTCTGCTCCATCTTTCGGGTGTATGAAGTTTGAAGAGCCGTGCTAACCTTAAGGGGGCGTTCGTCCATTGTAGCGATTATACACATCGGGACGAATTCGCTTCTAAGGCAGTGGTTAATACCACGACACAGTTTGGTTTAATTATTTTATTATTTTCCAGACAATGCTAATGTCTCGTTTTTGCAGCAGTCTATTTTTTCAACAATTTAAAAGTGAATTCAGTGTTTTTGTCGAAATAATTCGTATCATTGGTGTTCTCATGCTCACAAAAACCCCGAGATGATACCACTATAACTCTGGTTAAAGGTTGGTATTTTTCGGGGGAAATAGATAAAGGACGAAAAATATACTCGATACACTTAAAATATTAAATCCAATCTTTAAGAGCATATAACGTTTAATATATAATATTAAATGAATTTAATAGTTTGTTACATGGAAAATGCAAAGAAAAAACGATTCAAATTTCATGTTCCTACAAACATCATAACATTATGTTAAAGTTTGTTAAAAGTTAGTTCAGCTGGTTAGTTAGTTTGTTAATTCATTTTAGTTGTTAGCTCATTTTGTATATAAACTGAATGTATCCTTTGTAAAATTATAATGAAATAAATGAAAATTTTCCCAATTCATTCTTTTAACATGGTATCAGAGCCCAGGATATTTTTGGGTAGTCTGGCCCATTTCTTTGTTAAGCCTGATAACCGTTTTTTCTCATTCCCGTCGTATCATCTCTTTTCTCTATTTTTTAGGAATTTCTTTTCTCTTTTCCACGATTGCTACGATGCCGCCGGCGGAAGCTTCAACCACCGTAGACTTCAATCACGCGTTATATCTCCATTCATCCGACACTCCGGGAACTCTCTTGGTTTCACATCAACTCACTGGTGCTGAAAATTACAGCGTCTGGAGCCGATCGATGCAAATAGCCTTGCTTGCGAAAAACAAGTTAGGGCTAATCAATGGAAGCTTTCGCCATGTCGATTTCACTAGGCAATTGGAATCTCAGTGGGATCGTTGTAATGCAATTGTTCTTTCCTGGATACTCAACGCTGTCAGCCAGGATTTGTCCGCCGGAATTGTGTTTGTGTCTAGTGTCGCGCTCGTCTGGACGGATCTGAAGGAACGTTTCGATAAAGTGGATGGTTCTCGCACTTTCTTCCTTCACCGAGAAATTTCAACACTTGTTCAAGGTGAATTATCGATCTCTGCTTATTTTACAAGATTAAAATTGTTATGGAGTGAATATCGTGCTCTTGTTCCTTTTTCGACTTGCAATTGTGAGGCTTCTCAAGAGAATCAGAAACATCTCTTGCAACAAAATCTATTTCAATTTCTGATGGGATTAAATGAAACTTACTCAGCCATACGAAGTCAATTTCTTCTCATGAAACCCTTGCCATCAGTCAATGAGGCGTATTCTATGTTAATTCAAGAGGAGTCGCAAAGAATTCACTTATCAGTCCCAACACCGTTGTCCGATTCTACAGTGATGTATTCTCATACTGGCTCTGGGCAATTTGTACGTCGACGCTTCAATGGAGTTTGTGACTAATGTCGAGTTAAAGGTAACAAGAAAGAAAATTGCTATCGTCTTGTGGGCTTTCCATAAGATTTTAGGTTCACAAGAAAGAAAGATTCTCAAGCTGCTATGACTACAACTGGTGATACTTCTGCTATTTCTCATACTGACTCCAGTTCGCAAGTCATGGTTTCGCCTGCACCGTTGGCTCAATCTTTTTCCCAGGAACAGTACAATCAGATACTGACTTTGCTCCAGAAGATTCCTTCTGAATCAGTTGTTAATGTGGCAGGTAACAATTCATCTTGTAAGTTTGACCATGGTGTTTCTACCTGGATCCTCGACACTGGAGCTATTGACCACGTGTCTTCTGATTTCACTAGTTTAATAAATCCTATTTCATGTGTTTTGAATTCCAGATTAGTCAGACTCCCAAATGGTAAAACTGCCCCTATAACCCATATTGGCTCTGTTGCTCTTACAAAAAACCTTTATCTTCATGATGTTTTATTTGTTCTTGATTTTCATTACAATCTCATTTCGATTTCTAAACTCACATCTGACTTGAACTGTGCTATTTTTTTTATCCACAATTTTGTTTGCTTCAGGAACACTCCACTGGAAGGATGAGGGAGATTGGTAGGATGATTGGCAACTTGTACCAGTTTCGGTCTATTTCAATTGATTGTTCTCAAAATTTACCCCAGGTTTCTTTTGTTTCCAATTCTGGAAATTTTGTTTCTGATTCTGTTATGTGTCAATATTTTGTTGATAATACAAAGCTGTGGCATGCGCGTTTAGGCCATGCATCCTTGAATACAATGCATAAACTTCTTGTCTCTGATAATTTTCATGTTGATCATATTAATGATTGCTCTGTTTTCCCCTTAGCTAAACAAACCAGAACCCATTTCCCCTTAGTATTTCTAGGTCTCAAAAAGCCTTTGAATTAATTCATATTGACTTGTGGGGTCCCTATCGTATCTCAACACATTCAGGGCATCGTTTCTTTCTCATTGTTGTTGATGATTTTACTAGGATGACTTGGGTTCACTTGTTAAAACTGAAATCAGATGTTATTTTAGCCTTAAAAAACTTTCTTGTCATGGTTAAAACTCAGTTTGCTGCCAATGTTTTAACCATACATAGTGATAATGGTTCAGAGTTTTTTAGCTCTAAATGTTCTTCTTTTTTCTCCTCTCTTGGAATAATTCATCAAAGTAGTTGCGTTCATACACCTCAGCAAAATGGGGTGGCTGAACGCAAACATAGGCATCTACTTGAAGTTGCCAGAGCTATTCGTTTTCAGTCTAAGTTGCCTATAAAGTTCTGGGGAGAATGTGTGTCTGCAGCTTGTTACTTAATCAATTTGCTTCCTTCTTCTGTTCTTTCTTGGAAAACTCCTTTTGAGCTTCTCTTTCATAAAATTCCTCCTCTTTCTCACTTGAGAGTATTTGGTTGTTTGACATATGCTACCAAATTGAATAATTCTGATAAATTTGCCCCTCATGTTGTACCCTGTGTTTTTATGGGTTATTCTCAAACACAGAAGGGTTACCTTCTTTTTAGTCTTGATACGAAAAAGTTCTTTGTAAGTCGAGATGTTGTCTTCCATGAAAGCATCTTTCCTTTCTCTTTTCCTTCAAATGCTCCTTCTTTTTTCTTTCCAGAGTCAAGTTTGCTTCCTGATTCTGATTTTTTAGTTCTTGACTCTCCTAATTCTTCAGTTTCAACAAGTGAACCAGAACCTGTTTCAGCTCCTAAACCAGAACCAGTTTCTCTAGATGCTTCTATACCTGAACCAGAACATGTTTCACCTGTTCCTCCCACTTCTACTTCTTCACCATCTCTTGTTCCTTTTTCCATTCCTACTTCTACTTTTGACATTCCAATTCCTCATGTTTCTCATCCTTCACAACGATCAACTAGAGTAATACGACCACCTGCTTGGTTGTAAGATTTTGTCACCTCCAATCCATCTCATTCTTCTTCAGCAGTTACAGGGCAATATCCTATTTCTAACTATATTACTTATAACCATTTTCCTTCTCATACACAAGTTTTTTTTATCTTCATCTTCTTTTGTTGAACCTATTTCCTATTCTGAGGCCATTAAAAATCCCTTATGGATTCAAGCCATGAAAGAAGAAATATTGGCTTTGGAATCTAATGATACATGGAAAGTAGTTTCTTTGCTTTCTGGAAAAACTCCCATTGGTTGTAAATGGGTTTATCGCATCAAGTATAAAGCTTCAGGAGATGTGGAGCGCTATAAGGCTCGTCTTGTTGCGAAAGGCTACACTCAAAGGGAAAGGGTTGATTATGGTGATACCTTCTCTCCCATAGCAAAAATGGTCACTGTCAAAACAGTGCTTTCTATTGCTGCTATGTTTCATTGGCCTCTTCATCAGATGAACGTTCATAATGCCTTCTTACAAGGGTCCCTTAATGAAGAAGTGTATATGTCTTTACCTGAGGGCTTTTGCAGCCAGGGGGAGAACTTGGTTTGTAGACTGCAAAAGTCTCTCTATGGACTCAAACAGGCGTCGAGGCAATAGAATTTGAGGCTTTCTGAAACATTGTTGAATGCTGGTTATGAACAAAGTAGACATGATTATTCTGTTTTTGTCAAAAGGCAGCAAGAAAAGCTTGTAATCATTCTTATATATGTGGATGATTTAGTTATCACTGGAAATGATGATGTGATGATTGTTGAGGTTAAAGAACTCTTAAATCAAAGTTTCAAGATGAAGGATTTGGGGGAATTTAAATATTTCATAGGGTTAGAAGTTTTAAGATCATCAGAGGGGATAGTAGTTAATCAAAGGAAGTATGCTCTAGAACTTATTGTGAGCACATGATTGGGAGGAGCAAAACCAGCTTTATCTCCTCTAGAACAGAATCTGAAACTAACTACTCCAGAATATGATGAAGGTGTACAACATAAGTCTGCTGATATTTTACTGCAAGACAAATCAGTCTTTCAACGGTTGATAGGCAAGTTAATCTACTTAACTCACACAAGACCAGATATTACTTTTGCAGTTCACCACTTGAGTCAATTTATGCAAAGTCCAAAGATATCACATTTTGAAGCTGCACTTAGAGTGGTGAGATATATAAAGGGAAATCCAGGACAAGGGATTCTGTTGAAGGCTTCAAATGATTGTAAGATCGAGGCGTCTTGTGACTCGGATTGGGCTTCTTGTCCGATGTCAAGACGGTCAGTAACTGGGTACTGTATCAGAATTGGAAGCTCCCTGGTTTCTTGGAAATCTAAGAAGCAAAATACAGTTGCTAGATCGTTAGCTGAGGCTGAATATAAAAGTTTGGCCATGACGACAGCAGGAATAATCTGGTTGAAAGGATTGTTAAATGAGCTTGGTGTGTTGAATAAAGAGCCTATAATTATTTTCTGTGACAATAAGGCTGCCATACAAATTGCAGCAAATCCCGTGTTTCATGAGCGTACGAAACACATAGAAATTGATTGCCACTTTGTGAGAGACAAGATACAAGAAGGATTGCTGAAAACAGAGTACATAGCATCAAAAGAGCATATTGCAGATATCATGACCAAAGCTCTAGGAGTTCAGCAACATAGTTACTTATTAAGAAAGTTGGGGATTAAAAATGTTTTTAAACCTCTAACTTGAGGGGGAGTGTTAAAGTTAGTTAAAAGTTAGTTCAACTGGTTAGTTAGTTTGTTAATTTAGTTTAGTTGTTAGCTCATTTTGTATATAAACTGAATGTACCCTTTGTAAAATTATAATGAAATAAATGAAAATTTTCCCAATTCATTCATTAAACACATTAAAGTGCTATTTTAAAGCTTTATATTAAGCTTTATATACAAAGTCCGTTAGAAAAGAAAAAACGATTTTAATGTTATGCTCTTAATTATAGTATTATCAGCTCAAGTATTTTAAATGATTTTTATTATTTTACATTCATGCGTTGACATTGAATGTATAGAACTTTACATTATGGTTGTTTAATTATGTGTTGTAATTGCTTACACTGATCGAATTACACTATTTTAATGAGTTGTGCATGAAAACGTTTAAAGAACGATATGCAATGTTACATTCAAGATATACGTTTAAACCTTTAAAGTCATATAAAGCTTTTGCTTTAAATTTTGCATTTAAAAGACTATTGTTGGCCGTTGCAAGACTTTTAAGTTTATGCATGAATGTTAATTATAGCCATTATTTTACATTTTATATGACTTTAAGTGTAGACAATGTAGTATTTAAGCTATTCTTAAAGGGCCAATTTATGGTTGATAATTGGTTCTAATAATTTTATTTTGTGAAGTTTATAAAGACCACAAGATAACTGGAATTTTGGAGAAAAGGTTCAGAGCCAATGATGAATAATTCTCTGATCAACCACTTTTGAGTTGTCCAAATTCTGGTCCAATCTTACACTTTACTTGAGAAATGCATGCTTGCTTATGTATTGATTTTCCCTTGTCGTGCTAACAATTTCTTGTGAGAAATTTAAACAACAAGACAGTTGAAGAAAATATAAGAATATGATAAATGCCGGAATGATTCTCAAGTCAAATATTCTTATCGAGGAGCCTTTCATATTTTGTTATGAATCCCATAATTTATTGAAAATAAAAGTGGAGTCTCAAAGATAAGAGTTTCAATTACTATCGGTAAATTATTTTTGAAAAAATTATTGCTGGTAAAATTCTCGAAGGCTAATTTTGTGAAATCTTCTTTGATTTTAGAATTAACAGGTTTTAAAGAGATGTTAATTCTTATGAAGAGATTGAAGATACAAATACATTGAGAATGAACAAAGTCTACTTGGAATTGTGGTTCTACCTATAAGGTCAGATTATTTAGACTTTAACTCAGTGAATTTATATTGAGCCTTTAAGCTAGTCTTTAACTCAGTGAGCATATTTTAGACTATGGTAAAGACTAAAGGCTAGAATGAATGACTATTCTAAGTAGTGAGCCTTATATTAAATATGTTTAATAAGATACTATTGTGAGTAAAAGTATCAAGCATAATTCTTTAAGAGACCTTAAGAAAAATTCATAAATAGCTTATCGGAAAACATTATGAAAATGCATGTCTATGATTGGTTCTATCAAAGACCTGATATTTAAGCGTGCCTAGTGCACCACCTCCCTTTCATGGTAACCTACTTGGTGCATTGTTCTTTAATGTGCTAAGTTTTATAAAAATACTATGACAAATAAGATATCTTTAAACTTAGTGTAGAAGTTAAAAGAGTTGAGATTAATTTGGTTGAGCAGAATACCAAATTTAGCCATAGTAAATAAAATATGTGATGGTCTCTTCAGGGCTAATATGTTGAATAATATGAATGAGAATATGATAGACATTAGTGCTACTGAAAGTATGTTGTAGCAATTAAATCTCTTTGAGTTCTTTTCCTAAGTAGAGGAAAGGAAAGAGATGATCTATTTTAAGAGTTGTGTTGAAATCTTTTGTAATAAACTTGAGATAATTTTTTCTGTTGTTAGAAAATTTGAAAACTCTTCATAAATATTTTCATAATATTAGTTGAAATTCTCTTTGAATGAGATAAAAGGAATTTCATAATCGTTTGAGATTATGTATACTAATATTAATGATTAATATTTCTCAAAACCTTGAGAATATAATCATGTGTAAACAAGATTTGAGTTTGTTAAAACATAGTTTTATGGTTAAAACTCATAAAAACTTTACTCTAGTATGATTGAGTATTTGTTTACACGTTGTTCAAGACACTTATGGATTTGTTTCTATCTTAAAAATGTTAGAAATGTGAGGGTGTCTTAAAATGATGATTAGGGTTAGAGAGGAACCTAGCTGATCCGTTTATCAAAGGTTAAAGATGAAAGTTGGTTCTAGATTTGTCGAGGGGGATGGGTCTAAAGCCTATTGGTTGAGGAATTCATGGTGGATACCCAACTTAGTTATCTAAGTTCAATGTGGTCAAACGAAACCCTGAAGAGTACTCATAGTGTACATTTTTACTACTCATCCCTATGATGAACAATGTACATACCCATGTTGAGTTTTATTACTATTAATAAATTCATAGCCCAAGTTTTGGGCGGTCTTAGTGAAAAAGACTTGATGAATTATCGAATTTGGTTGAATAAAATACTCTTAATAAGTTCATTTCCCAGTATTGAGTGGGTAGTCATATCACGAAGGACTGCCCAGTGTTGAGTGGGAAGTCCTATCACGAATGACTGAATGAACTTGCCGCTAGAAAGGATGAGTTTTCTTAAACTCTTAAAGAATTCAATCCCAAGAGTTTGGGTTGTTTTATTGAGAAGAATTATTGAATTTACCGATTAAAGAGGTTGAGTTTTTATTCTTAATGAATTCTTATCCCAGAGTTTGGGTGGTTCATTTTATTGAACTTGAAGAATTCACCTATTTATTTGAGAGGTGAGCTTAAGGAAAAAGCTCTTAATTATTTCATAGCACTTATTTGAGTGGTTTATGCTGAGATAAACTTGATGAAATAACCTATGTAAGTGAGAAGGACTAGCCACCTTCTATGAAAAACATTGGGTTGTTTTTCTAGTACACTTACTAGAATCCTGAGGAAATAGGCTATATATATACATTCGTATATATACTTTGTAGACACATCGTACACTTCGGTGGATGAAGGGATTTTACCCTAATCTTAGAAAGTTCAAGACTAGTTTCACTTGCCTAAGAGAAGGATTGCTCATCATCACTATGTACTAGTTCAAGATACGTTCACTAGTGCTTAAGCAACTAATCTCGTTATTGATGTTCATCACTATGTACTAGTTCAAGATACGTTAACTAGTGCTTAAGCAACTAATCTCGTTATTGCTCTTCTCATGTTTTAACTTCAATGCTCTCATATCTACGAATGATATTTTTCGCATTGGTGGGGGAATGTTGTTAATACTCAAAATATAACTCATATATTAATGATATTTAATTCTATTATTAATAGAATTAATTTGTGATGTGGAAATAATGATTTTTCCCTCACTATTTAGCCTATAAATAGTGGGCAATTTCTCTCATTTGAGATATATCCTAAGCAATAGAGTTTGCTTTAAAAACACTCACTTTGGTTTTTATAAACCTATCACGAGTGTTGATTTTGAGTTGAGAGAAGAGCAGTACCATCAGAGTCTGCTCCATCTTTCGGGTGTATGAAGTTTGGAGAGCCATGCTAACCTCAAGGGGTCGTTCGTCCACTGTAGCGATTACACACATCGAGGCGAATTCGCTTCTAAGGCATTGGTTAATACCACGACACGATTTGGTTTAATTATTTTATTATTTTACAGTCAATGCCGATGCCTCAATTTTGCAGTAGTCTATTTTTCCAACAGATCATGTGTCTAGAAAAGCAAATGTGTTTGCGGACTGCCTAGCAAAGGATGGGATGCATCGAGCGACACTCTTCAAAGCTTGGTGGTAGGTGTGATCGGCTGTTATTTGCTCTCCTTGTAGCGTGTTGTATGACTAAATTACAAGTAGGTGAACCTGCATGTGAGGAGTTTTTCTTAGTGACTATTGTAATACTTTGAATTTTATGGCGTCTTGCGTCTCTTCCCTGAAAGTGTTCCTCTATTTACGTTTACGGGGTTTTTAATGAGGCAGACTTCACAGGCATTTAATAAAAATTATTTTGTTGGGCAAAAAAAATTGAATCTTCATATATAATTTATCTTTGTGTTCCTTCTGGTGTTTATCCTTAATTAGGTGAAGCTGAAAGAATCCAAAAGCGTGACAACAAGGTCTTTGCAAAGGATGAAGAACCAAATCGAGAAATTCAAGTTGTGGAAGAGAGAAAGAACGATGTTTGAGTGAAAAGGTGGTGATGGAGAAGGAGAAAGAGAAGATAAATAGTTAATGGAAAAATGGATATTAACGTGCCACATCAACTTTTTAACGAAAGCTGATGGTAGTGACCGTAATAAAAATGAATTAAAAGTTCGATGATTGTATTGCAAGTTTTAGAAGTTTGGTGATCATATTGCAAGAGCTCTAAAAGTACATGGACCTACAAATGTAGTTTACCCTTAAAATAAGGTTTAGTTCACAAATTACCCCCTAACGTTTCCATGATTTCCTAACTTGGTACTTAATGTTCTTTTGTCATTAGTCCCCCTAACATCTTTGCTTGTTACCCATTGTCCCCTACAGTAAATAGTTGTTAAAAAACTTCCAGGCAATACGATGCGTGACATAAACGCCTTTTTGACCATGTCAAGCCTACCTTATTTGAATGGAAGGGTAAATGACATGTCAAGTCTATTTTTTTTTTGTTCAATTTAGTCATTGAAAAGTCTATTTGTGCCTAAAATTAACCACTAATTGTTTCCAAATACGACTTACAGGCACATTGCTCATTCCCTTTTCATAAAAAAAAATATATATTATACTCAACCATAAATATTTGTACATAATGTATGCATTTCATTTTCTCGTTTATATGACAAATGAAATCAAAATTTTCAAATTCAAGTCCCTGGATATAGTAGAATTTGAGAATACATCTATTTTCTTGAGACTTTTTTGGATAATTCATTTTTTTAGAATTGAATTCTTTTCTAAGTATTGAATCTTTGGTCAAATTTTCTTACTCGTAAGGAACAAACCTCTATAATTGTGGCAGATCTCAACCTTATTTGTTCGGATTTATCTCAGTTGTTTAGATCCAAATCAAACATTTAATGATATTAATATATAACCGCTTTAAACAATTTTTGTTGAATTATATATAAGGATAATGCTCCACTACATGTCATGCACCGCAATATACTATTAATTGTTTTAATTAGTTTTGAAATATTAAGGACCAGAAGTGTTATTATTTCCTTTTAAAATAAAATCTTAAAAAATATTTTTTGTATTATTTTTTTCAGATTTTCTTTTTTTAATTCAAAAAATAATTAAACTTTTATTAGTATAATGATTCCTACATTCACTTTAATTTAAGGGTAAAGTTCACAAATGGTCACTAAATTTTAATCAGTTGTTCAATTTGGTAACTACACTTTTAATTGCTTCAGTGTTACTATTAAATTTTTAGTTTTGTTTCAATTTGGCCACTGACTCGTTAACAACCGTTAAAAGGGTGATGTGGTTGTTAAAAATTTTGTGTAATAACACATTTAGTCCTCCACGTTTACACATTCAAACAATTTAGTCCTAATTCAAAAGAAATAATAAATTTAACCCTCAGTATTTCAATTCGACCCTATTTTTAGTTAGAGATAATTTAATATTTCATTTTGATCCTTCATTATGTTAACCCGAGTTCTGTGTTGACTGGGTAGGTAATAAAGAAAATTTTAATTTACCGTATTTTTTTCACAGAACTCGCGTTTAGTTAAGCGCGAGTTTGAAACTCGCTTTTGGTAGGACACGAGTTTAACCTAAATAGACTAAAAAGGGTGCATTTTTCTACATAACCTTCTTTGAGGTGCTTTTTTGTTGAATAAACTTTAAATGTTGCTTTTAGTGAGTCTTAAATTTAGAAGTTATGTGGAAAATAAAAGGTCAAGAGTCTTAGTAGATGAAAGGCCAAAGGGTGATATAGGAGTTAGTGGTCTTTATGGTTTTCAATAGAATTTATTGTGTTTAAGTTTTTTTAACATAACAAGTGCCTAGTGTCTATATAAAGGCCCTGTTGATTTCATTTGAGATGTGGAATGAGCAGAAAAGATCTAAAAGAGTAGAATAGTTATCCTGGTTATTTCGATTTTAGTTCTTCAAATTGGTATCAGAGCCAATGGCGAATGTAACGGGTCAAATGTCGCTACCACGACTAACGAAGGCGAACTACGAAAATTGGAGCATTCAAATGAAAACTCTTCTCGGATCTCAAGATGCGTGGGAGGTGGTCCAAGAAGGTTTCGAAGAACCAACAACTACCACGAGATATACAACGGCTTAAACCAAGGCGTTGAAAGAGGCACGATCGAAGGATAATGCGGCACTATACATGTTGTTCCGAGCCGTTGATGAGTCGGGCTTTGAGAATATTGCCGATGCAACTACTTTAAAAGAAGCGTGGGACATTTTAGAAAAAGTGTTCAGAGGAGTCGATTGAGTCAAGCAAGTGCGTCTCCAAACTCTTCGTTGCGAGTTGGAGGGCATGAAGATGAAAGAGTCGGAAAGTGTATCCGACTACATCACGCGTGTACAAGCCGTGGTGAACCAACTCATTCGTAATGGTGAAACATTAACCGATGCGCGAGTTGTGGAGAAGATTTTGAGATCATTAACCGAAAATTTTGAGAATGTTGTGTATGGATAGAAGAGTCAAAGGACCTTGCGACGCTCACAGTCGACGAGCTCGCCGGTTCTCTTGAGGCACACGAACAACGTAAGAAGAAAAAGAAGGAGGAGACACTCGAGCAAGCACTTTAAACCAAGGCATCAATCAAAGACGAAAAGGTACTCTATTTTCAAAATTTTCGAGGTAGAGGGCGTGGTCGTGGAGGTCGTGGAAATGGTCGCGGTGGTCAAGGCGGTAGTTATGAAGGGTTCTATAATAAGAAGGGACAGTCGAGCCAACAAAATTGGCGTGGAAGAGGACGCGGTCGAGGAAGAGGCAACCGATCAAACTATTCCAACATCGAGTGTTACAAGTGTTACAAGTATGGTCACTACGTGAAGGATTGCAACTCCGACAAATGTTATAATTATGGTAAAGTGGGGCATTTTGCAAAAGATTATCGAGTCGATAAAAAGGTAAAAGAAACAACCAACCTATCCTTGGAAGACGAAGCGAATGAAGGCTTTCTCTTGATGGCTCAAAATGAAGTCAACGACAACAATGATACTCTGTGGTACCTCGACTCGGGCGCAAGCAACCATATGTGCGGCCATGAGCACCTATTCAAAGAGATGCAAAAGATTGAAGATGGTCATGTGTTGTTTGGGGATGCATCAAAAGTGGAGGTCAAAGGCCGAGGTACAATTTGTTACTTACAAAAGGATAGCTTGATAGGGTAAATCCAAGATGTTTATTATGTACCAGATCTCAAGACCAATATTTTAAGTATGGGGCAACTCACGGAGAAAGGTTACTCGGTACTTTTGAAAGACCAGGTCCTACACTTGAAGAACAAGCAAGGGCGTCTAGTTGCTCGAGTCGAGATGGGTAGAAATCGGATGTATAAACTGAATTTGAGAAGCTTGCGAGTCGACGTAGAAGACAAGGCATCGCTGTGGCATCTTCGCTTTGGTCACCTATATCATGGTGGTCTAAAAGAGTTAGCAAAGAAGAACATGGTGCACAGGCTGCCGGACATGGATTATAAGGGAAAATTTTGTGAAGCATGTGTGCTTGGCAAGCAAACGAGACTCTCGTTTCAAAAGAAGGCAGAATATCGAGCTAAACATCCTCTCGAGTTGATTTATACCGACATATATGGACCAATCACCCTCGAATCTTCCAGCGGTAAAAGGTATTTTATTTCCTTTATCGATGATTTCTCACGAAAAACTTGGGTTTATTTTCTGAAAGAAAAATCTAAGGCATTCGAGACGTTCAAAAAGTTCAAAGTGATGGTGGAGAAGGCAACATGTAGACACATCAAAGCCGTTCGATCCGATAGAGGTGGCGAGTATACTTCGGCGGCTTTCATGGAGTATTGTGAGACGCAAGACATAAGGAGATTTATAACCGCACCGTACTCTCCTCAACAAAACGGTGTGGTCAAGAGGAATAACCGGACCATTCTAGACATGGATCGATCAATGCTCAAAAGCAAGAAAATGCTGAAGCAATTCTAGGTAGAAGCTGTGCAATGTGCAGTCTATGTGCAAAATCGATGTCCACATGTGAAGGTAGATGATCAAACACCACAAGAGGCATGGAGCGGACAAAAGCCGACAGTTTCCCATCTCAAAATGTTCAGTAGTGTGGCTTATGCACACGTACCGGATCAACGAAGAACGAAGCTCGAAGACAAAAGCAAAATGTATATTTTTATTGGGTATGATGAGAAGACAAAAGGGTACAAGTTACTCGATCCAATAAGCAAGAAGGTGACAGTGAGTCGTGATTGTGAAACAAATATTTTAATTTTGATATAACTAAAAACCTAAGGACTAAATTGAAAATGTCAAAACGAATTTTAAGTCCTCAAAACATCCCCATATAATTTTAAGATTATGCCAAAGTTAAAAACAAAGTTTTTCAAATATTTTTCTCATTGTTTAAAGCCAAAACAGTGATTTTCAAGTCCCTGTTTCGAAACGGCCTAAGGCGTTTCGAAACATTTTCATCACTGCCAACCCCTATTCCGAAACGTGTATCGAAATGGCTTAAGAACACTTGAACCCATTTCGAAACGGTCTCACATGTTTCGAAACTGTTCTTCATATTTGATTTGAAAAAGCATAACGGTTGCAATATTTTTTAACTGAATATTTAAAGATAAATAAGGTGTTTCGAAACGGGCTCAATCAGTTTTGAAACGACCCTTGACAGTAGCAAAACCGTTTCGAAACGAGGCCAAGCGTTTCGAAACTGTTCTTCATTTTAAATTGAAAATATGACCGTTGAAATTGTTTTTAACTGATTTTCTGAAACCGTTAGGGTGTTTCGAAGTGGGCTAAGACTGTTTCGAAACGACCCTTGACAGTGGCAAAAGTGTTTCGAAACGGCTCTAAAGCGTTTCGAAACGGGCTCTTAAATGCACCCCAACGGCTCTTTCTATTTTAGTCCGTTCCGAAACAGGTACCCCGCGTTTCGAAACGGGTTGTTGCAAACTGCATTTATGGAGGTGAGATAACATCCCAACGGCTCTATTAATGAGTGCAACAACCACAACGGCTAGAAATCTATGAGAAGGTATAAAAGGGACCTCTAAAAGCTCCAGCAACAACTATTGATCCTAAAGAAAACATCCAAACATAAAATCCAAGCAATTGAGCAAAAATCCTATTTTGTCTAGAAACCCCAATTGTAATTTTCATTCATATCTTGTTCAATTGGGTTGAGTGCTTGTAATTGGGCTATCATTTGTATTGAGAGATACCTTATTAGCCAACAAATTTCTTTGTTCACTTGAGTGAGGATTGGGTTGAATTTTGGGTAGAAAATTCAACCGAAATTGTAAGGGTTGCCTCCTTAGCCTAGAAAAGGGGAAGAGCAATTAGTGGAATTGCTGCAAATCCTTAGTGAAGCTAAGGTAGTGGATGTAGAGTTCATTTGGAACTTGAACCACTCAAAATCCCTTGTCTATTATTTTTAATTTGCAATTTCCACCACATAACCTTTAAATTTCCAATTCACCCCCCTCTTGGTTTATATCGATCTTTCGATCCACTCAACAATTGTTATCAGAGCCTACCTATTTGAGGATTAACAACCACAAGAGGAGTTCCTTGGAAGAGTGTGATCATCAAAATATCAAGAGATGACTTCAACCTCCGGTTCCGGCATGTACGAGTCACAATCCACTACAAAGCCTCCTTTCTTCAACGGTGATAACTATTCTTTTTGGAAGAATAGAATGCGTCTCTTCATCAAGTCAAATGACTATCTAGTGTGGGATGTCATTGAATATGGGCCATATATTCCATTGAAGCAAGATGGTGAAGGCAAGATGGTTTTGAAGAAGAAAGTGGAGATGAGTGAAGAGGAGAGGAAAAAGATTCAAGTCAATGATAAAACTCTCCATGTGCTATTTTGTTCTTTTGGTCCAGACATCTATTCAAAGGTCCCATCCATCGAAAGTGCCAAAAAAGTGTGGGACACTCTTGAGACTACTTATGAAGGCACCAACGATGTTAAAGAAACTAAGATTGGAATTCTCAATCTTAGTTATGAAAATTTCAAGATGGAGCCCGATGAGACAGTGTCAAAGATGTTTGATCGTTTCTCCACGATTGTCAATGGGCTAAAGGGCTTTGGAGAGATCATACCGGAAGACAAGCTTGTCCGGAAGCTACTCTATTCACTTCCCCAGTCTTGGGATGGGAAGAGAACCGCTATCATTGAAGCTAAGAATTTGAAAACATTGAAGCTTGATGAGCTTGTGGGTTCTCTCCTTACTCATGAGATCATGAAGCAAGGAAGGGAAGATGAGAAGAAGAAAGAAGAGAAAAGGGTAGAGAAGCTTGAGGTTGAGAAGAAAAAGAAGATGGGAATAGCTCTCAAGGCTAAAGCTTCACAACATGATGAGAGCTCATCTAGTGAGGAGGATGAACTCGAAGAATTGGCTATGATAGCCAAACGATTCTCATGTTTCATGAGGTCCAACCGGGGAAGAAAAATCCAAAGGAAGATGGACTTCAAAAGCAAGAACAAAGAGGAAGGAAGGGATTCTATCATTTGCTTTGAGTGCAAAAAACCCGGCCACATACGTTCGGAGTGCCCTCAACTCAAGAAGAAGGGCTTTGAGAAGAAGAAGAAGCTCAAAGCCAAGCTTGCTACTTGGGGTGATGAGGAGTCACCGGAGGATGACGAACAAGAAGTGGCTAACCTTTACCTCATGACACTTGAGGAAGATTCCTCCATGGTAACCTCTAACTCATCTATTTTAGATTTTGAAGAATTAAATGATGCATATGATGAGTTGCAAGAGGTATATGATGAATTAGTTGAGAAATATAAGGAGTCGGTCATTAGGAATAAAAAGATTATTCTAGAACTAAATGAGAAAAATGACTCACTTACTCAAGCTAATTCAAAATTTGAGAAAAAGATATTAGGATTAAAAGATGAACTAAAATTCTTTCAAGATGAAAATGTTGATCTTAATAATCTTTTATCTCAATGTAATAGTGAACACCAAAAGGTGTTGCGTGAGCTAAATGAGCTCAAAAAGTCTTTAAAAAATGTTGGTAGTGTCAAGCATGAAGTAGGTGAATCCTCTAGAACACACCAACCTAAGAAAAAGACTAACTACTACAAACAAGGTAGCTACCCTAGACATAGTAGAGCTAAAAGAATTAGAAGTGTATGGGTTCCTAAGGAACTTGTAAAATCTAATAATATTATTGCTATGTCATCTTGGATTCCTAAGGGAACCAAGGTTTTGGGAGCTAACACTCATGGACCCAAAATGATTTGGGTACCAAAAACAAAAGCTTAATATCTTTGTTTGTAGGGGGAGCATTGCTACAAGGCCAAAGCACAAAGTCAAAACTCATGGTACCTTGATAGTGGATGCTCGAGGCATATGACCGGAGACAAGAGTAGATTCATGGATCTAAAGCCAAAAAGTGGAGGAGGAGTAGTAACATTTGGTGACAACTCCAAAGGCCACATTAAAGGTATTGGCTCCATAGGTAATCACTCTACTATTCTCATTGAAAATTGATTATATGTCGATGGTCTTAAACACAATTTATTGAGCATAAGTCAATTGTGTGATAAAGGATTTAATGTTTTATTTGATAAAAATGGATGCAAGATTGTAGACATTAAATCTAATAATATTATGCTCATAGGTCATCGCATAGGAAACATATACATGGTGCATCTAGATGACATTCATACATCTCATGCATGCTTAGTTGCACAAAATGAAAATGATGCATGGTTGTGGCATAGGAAGCTAGGACATGCTAGCATAAGTGTTTTAGAAAAACTAGTCTCCCTTAATCTAGTTAGAGGTTTACCCAAGATAAAATTTTCAAATGATAAAATTTGTGATGCATGCTCAAAGGGTAAACAACATAGGTCTTCCTTTAAATCCATTAATGATGTTTCTACTAGTAGATGCTTACAATTAATCCACATGGATTTATTTGGGCCAATTAGGACTATGAGCTTGGGTGGTAAGTCTTATTCTTTTGTGCTTGTTGATGATTTTTCTAGATTTACTTGGGTTCTATTTTTAAGTACTAAAGATGAGGCTTTGGAAAAATTCATCACATTTTCAAAATTAACCCAAAATGATCTAGAACTAAAAATTTCACATATTAGAAGTGATCATGGAACCGAGTTTCAAAATTTGGGGTTTGAAGATTTCTTAAATGAAAATGGTATTAGCAATAATTTTTCGGCTCCTCGAACTCCTCAACAAAATGGGGTAGTTGAGAGGAAAAATAGAACTTTGCAAGAAATGGCTAGAACTATGCTTTGTGAAAACAATTTACCTAAATATTTTTGGGCGGAAGCCACAAACACCGCTTGTTATATTGTAAATCGAGTAATGATTAGGCCAATTTTAAAGAAAACATCTTATGAGATTTTAAAATCTAAAAAGCCTAACATTAGCTATTTTCACCCATTTGGTTGCAAGTGTTTTGTTTTAAATAATGGAAAAGACAACTTAGGTAAATTTGATGCAAAAAGTGATGAAGCTATTTTTATGGGTTACTCTTTAACCTCTAAAGCCTATCGAGTATTTAACAAAAGAACTTTAGTAGTAGAAGAATCTATTCATGTTGTATTCGATGATAACCTCCTTCCTAGGAAGGATTCTTGTGATGATGATGATATAGGAATCATAAATGCCTTTGATGGAGGTCAAACTTCAAAGGAGGATGAGATTCCAACAAAAGAAGAGGACTCACAAGATCCACCTCTTGAAGCCTTGAAAGACTTGGCTATTTAGGAAAAGGAAGTGAGCTACCCAAGGGAGTTGAACTATGTCAAAGATGGTGAAATCTTGGGTGATCCATCCAAGGGGGTAACCACTCGTTCTTCTCTTAGATTAATGAATCATGTTGCATTTATCTCATGCATAGAGCCTAAAAATATTGAAGAAGCATTGAAATATGACTTTTGGATTATGGCTATGCAAGAAGAGTTAAATCAATATGAGAGAAGTAATGTTTGGACATTAGTTGATAAGCCTAGTAATCAATCTACAATAGGAACTAAATGGGTCTTTAGGAACAAGCTAGATGAGAGTGGTAACATTGTGAGAAATAAAGCTAGACTAGTAGCACAAGGTTACACTCAAGAAGAGGGAATAAATTTTGATGAAACCTATGCATCCGTAGCTAGAATGGAAGCCATTAGGATGTTGCTTGCATATGCATGTTATCATAATTTCAAGCTTTTTCAAATGGATGTTAAAAGCGCTTTTTTAAATGGTTTTATAAATGAAGAAGTGTATGTGGAACAACCACCTGGTTTTGAAGATTCAAAATTTCCAAATCATGTTTTCAAACTCACCAAAGCTCTTTATGGTTTAAAACAAGCTCTTAGAGCTTGGTATGAAAGACTTTCAAATTTTTTGATTGAAAAAGGATTTGAAAAAGGTAAGGTGGACACTACACTTTTTATAAAAATGTATAGAAATGACATCTTAGTAGTTCAAATTTATGTTGATGATATTATTTTTGGTTCTACTAATGAATGTCATTGTCAAGAGTTTGCTAAGTTAATGCAAGGTGAATTTGAGATGAGCATGATGGGGGAGCTCTCATTCTTTTTGGGACTCCAAATCAAGCAAAAGAAGGATGGTACCTTCATCAACCAAGCAAAATAAATAAAGGATATGCTCAAGAAGTTTGGCTTGGAGAATGCAAAGCCTCAAGCCACTCCTATGAGCTCATCTACAAAGCTTGACAAAGATGAAGAAGGTAAGTGTGTTGACTCTAAGCTTTATTGTTCTATGATTGGATCTTTGCTTTACCTTACCGCAAGTAGACCAGATATCTTGTTTAGTGTTTGCTTGTGTGCTAGGTTTCAAGCTAGTCCTAGAGAGTCTCACCTTATAGCCGTTAAGAGAATCTTTAGATACCTTAGAGATACTCCTTGTTTAGGTCTTTGGTATCCTAGAGACTCTACCTTCAACCTTCATGCTTACTCGGATGCGGATTATGGGGGTTGCAAAATCGATAGGAAAAGTACTTCGGGAACTTGTCAATTTCTAGGTAGTATGCTCATATCTTGGTTCTCTAAGAAACAAAATAGTGTAGCCTTATCTACCACCGAAGCCGAGTACATATCCTTAGGGAGTTGTTGTGCTCAAGTCCTTTGGATGAAGCAACAACTCTTAGATTATGGAATTAAAGTTGAAACCATACCCCTAAAATGTGACAACACTAGTGCAATATGTTTAACAAAGAATCCCATCCAACACTCTAGAACCAAACACATAGAAATAAGGCATCATTTCATTAGAGATCATGTCCTTAAGGAAGATATGGTTATAGAGTATGTAGACACCTTGAATCAATTAGCGGACATTTTTACAAAACCCTTAGACAAAGAGCGTTTTTGGTCCCTTAGGAGAGAGTTAGGTCTAGCTAGCCTATCTTGACCTTTTAGGACCTCTTTTGTGTTTAAATTTGCTTGATCTTGTGAAATGTCATGTTTATGTGTTTAGAATCCTAATTTCATCCATGCTTATAGCTAGGGGGAGTATGTTTATGTTTGAATATGTTTTGCCTGCTCATTCATGACATTTATGCATGTTAGGCCTAAGAAAAATTCATTTTTCTGCACTTTTAGAGCCTCATATGCACTTCCAGGCCCAGGTGTATCGAAACGGGTGACCCTGTTGCGATACGGATACCTTAAATCCAGTTCTGAGAGAAGGGCGTTTCGAAACGCCTCCAATGTGTTTCGAAACGTTTTGGCTACTGCCAAGGGGTGTATCGAAACGTGTTTCGATACGAGTCAACAGGGCTTCGATACGGTCAACACCGTATCGAAACGGTCAGTTGACGGTCTCAAAACGGTCAAACGCTAGTCGTCTCGTTTCGAAACGGTCCTGACCGTTCCGAAACGGCATCGCAGATAGCTTTATTTAGGGCTTTTAATGTTAAAATTCTACTTTTTATCAAACTCTTAAAAAACCCTAAAACCCTAAACCACCTCCCTCTCTATAAATACCCTCTCAAACTCTTTGCTTTTCACAAAATTGTGAGGGGTTTTACTCTTAAACTCAAGTCTAAGCAAGTTTCATCAACATCGTGCAAGGATTTTCATCGAATCATCCAAAATCCCTAACTAAGGTATTTTTTCCCTTTTTTATTTTTCTTTCAATTTATGTTCGAATCTTAGGTTAGAAATTTTTTTTTGTATAAATTATATGTTTTCATTTGTGGGTTTTCCATGTCTTGTAAATTTTTTTCAAAATCTCAAATTTTTTGATTCGAATATAAATTTTTTCAGTCGTATTTTTCCTTTACTGTTTTTTTTATTTTTTTGTTTGTTTTAATTTTGTTTCAAAAACCTAAGTGGGATTTATTATTGGATTGATTTTAAATATCAATGCATACACTTAATTTTAAAACATACTTGCTTAATGTTTTTAGATGGCGAAACAAGCTAACAAAAAGCGTAAGGCCGTTCAAACCGGTGATTCGAGCATTCGTCCGAATCTTGCTCTGCTTTTTCAGAAATCCCTTAAAACTAATGAGATTCGAGCTCGCTTCACTTATGTCAAGGATTTCGAAGTTCGTAGAGAACGTGTCATTGATCTTGATTTCCTCAATTCCGAGTGTTTCCTATTCCGTTATCTCGAGCATTTAAGTGAGTGGAATCTTCTCTTTTTGTTGAGCATTCCGGATATTCGCTACAAACATATGGTACTCCTCTTTTACTCTAATGCTCGTTTTATTCATGATGAGACCAAAACCGAGATTATAGGAATTGAATCTCTCATATTGGGTAAAAAGTTTGTTGTTGATATTGCTCTCTTGGAGTCAACTTTCAAACTTAAAAATGAAGGTCTTGAGGATGAACGTCACATTGGCACTTTCACTGGTCCGGCACTTACTTTGGATGTGCACGATCGCTTTCTACACTTGATGGTTTCGTGGTTCCTTCAACCTTCCGGAGGTAAATACTCTCATATCCGTCAAGTTGATCATTTTTGGCTTGAATGTTTCCGTAGAGGTGAGCGCCCTAATGTGCCTAAGATTATTTTTGTCGAGATGGTCAATAATGTTAAGCTTATTGACACAAATGAGTTGAAGTCTTTTACTTATGGCACAATCTTGAGCTACATCTTTAATGACCTTGGTATCGATTGTACCTACGACTCTCCGGAACCTCGTAAGTGCAAGCTTGGTGAGTCCTCTCTACGCAAATCTGGGTTTCGATATTTGAATGATGTTTGGGAAAGAGTTGATAGAGAAGCTCCTCCTCCTCCCGTTGCTCCTCAACCGCAAGTTCAAGTTGGAAACAATGAAGCCCTTACGGCTCTCATCACCGAGCGGTTCAATGCTTTGGATACTCGCATTACTTCGGGTTTTGATGCCATGGATAATCGCTTGAAAAATGTCGAGGATCGCCTTCATACTCTTGAGACTTCCCATTCAAACTTGGATTTGTCCTTCTCTACTCTCTATGGGCAATGGACGAAGTTTCACCGTTCTCAAGTCAAGAGCGATGATGAGACTTCCGATGATGATGACGAGGCTTAGGACTATCATATCATATCATATCATATTATATCATATCATATCATATCATATCATATCATATCATATCATATCATATCATATCATATCATATCATATCATATCATATCATATCATATCATATCATATCATATCATATCATATCATATTATTTATGCTTTTTAGGTTTAAGATTGCATCTTTATGTTTTATTATGTTTTAAGAACCTATGCCTTTGATCTTTTGTTTGGGATTTTATGTTGAACTTAATGTTGGTTTATGTTTTGGATATTTTGATATTATGAATTAATATTATTGTTGCTTATTAATGCTTATTGGTACTAATCCTTTGTCTTCTCTATGAGCTTTCATTGTTCATTTTGATCTAACAAAAAGGGGGAGAAAAAATTTAAGAGCCACAAACTAAAATTCGTTTTAAATGTTTAAAAGGTTTTTTAAGTTTTACAACTTGAATTTCAAGTCAAACAATTTCTTTTAAACTTTAAAAACCTATCTTAAATTAAGGGGGAGTTAGAATATTTTCAAAACTTTCAAAATTCTTAAAAATTCTAACTTTGGTTTTGTTATATCAAAAATGGGGAGATTGTGAAACAAATATTTTAATTTTGATATAACTAAAAACCTAAGGACTAAATTGAAAATGTCAAAACGAATTTTAAGTCCTCAAAATATCCCCATATAATTTTAAGATTATGCCAAAGTTAAAAACAAAGTTTTTCAAATATTTTTCTAAGTGTTTAAAGCCAAAACAGTGATTTTCATGTCCCTATTTCGAAACGGCCTAAGGCGTTTCGAAACGTTTTCATCACTGCCAACCCCTGTTCCGAAACGTGTATCGAAACGGCTTAAGAACACTTGAACCCGTTTTGAAACGGTCTCACACATTTCGAAACTGTTCTTCATATTTGATTTGAAAAATCATAACGGTTGCAATATTTTTTAACTGAATATTTAAAGATAAATAGGGTGTTTCGAAACGAGCTCAATCAGTTTCGAAACGACCCTTGACAGTAGCAAAACCATTTCGAAACGAGGCCAAGCGTTTCGAAACTGTTCTTCATTTTAAATTGAAAATGTGACCGTTGAAATTGTTTTTAACTGATTTTCTGAAACCGTTAGGGTGTTTCGAAACGGGCTAAGACTGTTTCGAAACGACCCTTGACAGTGGCAAAAGTGTTTCGAAACGGGCTCTTAAATGGACCCCAACGACTCTTTCTATTTTAGTCCGTTCTGAAATAGGTACCCCGCGTTTCGAAACGAGTTGTTGCAGACTGCATTTATGGAGGTGAGATAACATCCCAACGGCTTTATTTATGAGTGCAACAACCACAACGGCTAGAAATCAATGAGAAGGTATAAAAGGGACCTCTAAAAGCTCCAGCAACAACTATTGATCCTAAAGAAAACATCCAAACATAAAATCCAAGCAATTGAGCAAAAATCCTATTTTGTCTAGAAACCCCAATTGTAATTTTAATTCATATCTTGTTCAATTGGATTGAGTGCTTGTAATTGGGCTATCATTTGTATTGAGAGATACCTTATTAGCCAACAAATTTCTTTGTTCACTTGAGTGAGGATTGAGTTGAATTTTGGGTAGAAAATTCAACCGAAATTGTAAGGGTTGCCTCCTTAACCTAGAAAAGGGGAAGAGCAATTAGTGGAATTGTTGCAAATCCTTAGTGAAGCTAAGGTAGTGGATGTAGAGTTCATTTGGAACTTGAACCACTCAAAATCCCTTGTCTATTATTTTTAATTTGCAATTTCCACCATATAACCTTTAAATTTCCAATTCACCTCCTCTTGGTTTATATCGATCTTTCGATCCACTCAATAGTGATGTGCGAGTAAACAAAGCAAGCGAGTGGTTTAGAACAATTCGACAGAGGTTATTATCGAAGTTGGAGAATCATCAATCGCTGCACCAACAAGCAAACCAACAAACTCTGAAACTACCGATGCTGAAGATGAACCATGACAACCCAAAATGCGAAGTTTGCAAGAATTGTATGATTCGACAAATGAGGTACACCTTGTATGTCTTTTGGCAGATGATGAAAATATCAGATTTGAAGAGGCTTTGCGAGACAAGAAGTGGCAAACTTCCATGAATGAGGAGATTAAAGCGATTGACCGCAACAACACATGGGAGCTAACAGAATTGCCGAAAGGAAGTCAGCCTATTGGTGTGAAGTGGGTGTTCAAGAAAAAAGATGAATGCTCAAGGCGAGATAGAACGATACAAGGCGCGACTTGTTGCGAAGGGATACAAGCAAAAGGCAGGTATCGACTACGACGAGGTGTTTTCTCCTGTTGCAAGAATGGAGACAATCTGATTACTCATTTCACAAGCTGCTGAATTCAAATGGCCGGTATTTCAAATGGATGTCAAGTCGGCATTCTTGAATGGTGTGCTTGAAGAAGATGTCTACATCGAACAACCACCCGAGTACATGAAAGTTAGAGAAGAGAAGAAGGTGTCAAAAATTGAAGAAGGCGCTTTACGGGTTGAAGCAAGCACCGCGGGCATGGAATACACGTATCGATACATATTTCAAGGAGAACGGGTTCGAGCAATGTCCCTACGAGCATGCCCTTTACGTAAAGAAGAATGGAGGTAACGTGTTAGTTGTTGCTCTTTATGTCGATGACCTCATTTTTATGGGTAACAATGATGAGATGATAGAAGAGTTTAAGGGCACAATGACACGAGAATTTGAAATGACAGATTTGGGTTTGATGAAGTTTTTCTTGGTTTGGAGGTTAGACAAGTAGAGACAGGTATTTTCGTATCACATGAGACATATGCAAAAGAACTTTTGAAGAAGTGCAAGATGGAAAATTGCAACCCGGTATCAACACCAATGGAACCAGGTGCAAAACTCTCGAAGTTCGATAGAGGAGAACGTGTCGATGCGAGTAGACACCGGAGTTTGGTTGGAAGCCTTCACTATCTCACATGCACAAGGTCGTATCTTTCATTAAGTGTCGGCATTGTAAGTCGGTTCATGGAGGAGTCGGTTCATTCACATTGGATGGCGTTGAAGCGAATCCTACGGTACATCCAAGGAACGATGACACTCGGGTTGTTCTACTCGAAAGTAGAAGATTAAAAATTGGTTGGGTACTCCGACAGCGATTGGTGCGGAGACATAGACGATCGGAAAAGAACATCGGGATATGTGTTCTTTATGGGAGATACTGCATTTACATGGCTTTCAAAGAAGCAACCGATCGTGACGCTCTCAACATGTGAAGCTGAATATGTGGCAGCATCTTGGTGTGTATGTCATGCGATATGGCTTAGAAATTTGTTGAGCAAGATGGAGCTAAAGCAACTAGGTGCAACCGTGATTCAAGTTGACAACAAATCAGCAATTGAGTTGGCAAAGAACCCGGTGAACCATGAAAGAAGTAAACACATCGACGTTCGTTTTCACTTTATCCGAGATCATGTGAAGGAAGGAAATGTGGAATTGGTGCATGTGGCGAGTCAGGATCAAGTTGCGGATATCTTCACAAAACAGCTACCGAAAGTACTTCTCGACAAATGCAAGAAGATGATTGGCATGATGGATGGTAGAAGCATTTAAGTTTATGGGGGAGTTTTGTTGAATAAACTTTAAATGTTGCTTTTAGTGAGTCTTAAATTTAGAAGTTATATGGAAAATAAAAGGTCAAGAATCTTAGTAGATGAAAGGCCAAAGAGTGATATAGGAGTTAATGGTCTTTATGGTTTTTAATAGAATTTATTGTGTTTAAGTTTTTTTTAACATAACAAGTGCCTAGTGTCTATATAAAGGCCTTGTTGATTTCATTTGAGATGTGGAATGAGCAGAAAAGATCTAAAAGAGTAAAATAGTTATCCTGGTTATTTTGATTTTAGTTCTTCATTTTTTAGATAATTTTCAGGAAGGTGTTGAAGAATAAACAGCTGTAAACACTGTAATTCTTAACAGAATAGGGTAAAAAACTATGAGTCAGCATTATAGTAGAAAGTTTGTTGCTAGGGTTGTTATTTGCAGCTGTATAAATACCCTACAATATCAATGAAAAGATCATCCCTTTCTTCATCTTTTCACATGGTATCAGCTGACCAGTAGGGTTCATCATCTTTTTCCCCGTTCGTTTCCTCTCTTCTCACCATGGTCACCCCTATCACTGCTTCCCCTGATACTTCCTCACGAGAGGATTCCTCTGACCAATCGTTCTCAAACAAACGCATTAGTGTTCGATTGGATGAAACCAATTTTCTCCTTTGGAAGCAACAAGTGTTGCTGATGATCCGTGGCCATGGTCTTGAGAGTTTTCTGGCTTCCACAGCTACTCCACCAGCTCAGTTTCTTCCCTCTACTGATTCTGCTGCTCCTCCATCTCTTAACCCAGCATATACGCGCTTTGTTCAGCAGGATAGTTCATTGGCCTCATGGCTCCTCTCCACAGTCAGTCCAGAGGTCCTTCCTCGTCTTGTTGGTGCTGATACATCTTCTAAAATTTGGCAACTCATCACTGGTATGTACTCCCAACTGTCCACTACCCGTTTGATGCATTTACACTGTCGCCTACGCTCTATCAAGAAGTGTGATCTTTCGATGAGGGCATACACCATGCAGATCAAAGAGATTTGTGATCTCCTTGCATCTTGTGGCAGTCCGGTCTCCTCCATTGAGCAAATTGCCACCATTCTCAATGGCTTACCATCAGAGTACGATCCGTTTGTTGCGGTCATCTCGGCCAGCAGGGATCCTTATACAGTTGATAATGCAGTATCTATTCTTATAGATGCCGAGACACGTGTTGCTGATCCTCTACGAATGCCTATTGGTATTCTTAATACTCAGTTTTCTGAAGATTCTCGTCGTCGTGATTCCCCATGTACTCCGGTGGGCGTTTCAAAGGCCGGCCTCGAGTTCAATGTCAGGTCTGTGGCAAACTAGGTCACCTTGCTGATAGATGTTGGCACCGCTTTGACAGGGAGTATAAACCAAACACTACTGCTGCACCGAAAAACCCTGCACCTACCCAGATCAACACCTGCTATGCTCCTGACCATGCTGATGTTACTTATGATCCTTTTGTTACAACAGTTGCACCAGACCTTGCTGCACCAGCTTCTACAACTGAATCTCCTCAGATCAACAGTCTCATGGCTACAATTTCCCCTTCCTCTTCGGTAACCTGGTTCCCCGACTCTGGTGCTACTCACCATGTCAATAATGCTTCAGGTACTCTGCATTCATCTCAACCTTATTCCGGTAAGGGAATGGTTCATGTTGGTGATGGTTCAGCTCTTGCAATATCTAGTGTAGGGCAATCTGAGTTTCTGACTCCTACACATAGACTTAAGCTCTCTCATTTACTTCATGTGCCTCAGATTACACGCAATCTACTTTCTTTTTCGAAATTTACAGAAGATAATAATGTGTTCTTGGAATTTCATGCCCATTCTTGTTGTGTGAAGGATGAAGCTACTGGTTCGATAATTTTGCATGGCAAACAAGAAGGAGGTCTCTATACCTTCACTGGTGTTTCCGATTCTAGCTCAGCTCTCTCCTGCATAGTTACTCCTCCCTCTCCTTACTGGTTATGGCACCAATGGCTTGGTCACCCATCCAAAGAAGTGCTTCAGCATACACTCAACAAGAAATTAGTTTTAGATAAAAATACCATTTGTAAGGCTTGTCAAGCTGGCAAGAGTCATGTACTTCCTTTCCATGATTCTACATCAGTGTACTCATCTGCTTTTGATCTAGTTGAAATAGACCTTTGGGGTCCTGCTGCTGAAAATTCAAATGGTTTTCTCTACTATATTTCCTTTGTTGATCTTCATACAAGACACTGCTGGATTTACTTGCTTAAAAGGAAATTTGAGGCCTCTGCAGCCTTTAATCTTTTTCATGCTCTTGTGCGTAACCACTACAATAGCACCATCAAAGCTATACAAATAGATGGTGGCAGTGAATTCTTTTTCCTTGACAATCTGCTTCCTTCTCTTGGCATCCAACGACGCATTACGTGTCCCTACACCTCTCAACAGAATGGTGTAGTGGAACGCAAGCACAGGCATATAACAGAAATGGCTCTCACTCTTCTTGCTCAGGCATCCATGCCATTGAAATTCTGGTCCTATGCAGTTCTAACTGTTGTCTATATTATCAATCGATTGCCCAGCAAGACACTTGGTCATATTTCACCACATCAGCAGCTTACATCCAAGGTACCAGATTACTCCTTTCTCAAGGTTTTTGGTTGTGAGTGTTTTCCTCATTTGCGTCCTTTTCAACAACATAAATTATCTTTTCGATCTAAACCCTATTTATTCCTTGGTTACTCCCTTAAACACCATGGCTATCAGTGTGTTGATGACACTGGAAAAATCTACATCACTCGAAACATGGTATTTAATGAGCACATCTTTCCCTTCTCATCCTCTTCTATGCCCACATCATCCAATACAAATTCTTCACCACCTTTTCCACATATACCTGACTCTTCCATTACTTCACCTACTTCTCCTATACCTTCACCTACCTCAACACCTGATCCTCCTCCTATGTCATCTTCCTCTACTATACCTGAAGCACCAGATATCTCCCCACCTGAAAATACTCCACATGACAATTCTTCTTCGATACCTCTTCCAGAACCTTCACATTCCACTACCACTACCTCTGCTGATCCTATTGAACCTATGCAACCTTCTCAAACCACTGGTAACACTCACACAATGCTTACAAGGAGTAAACATGGTATCTTCAAACCAAAGATTTATCATGTTCAAGTACATACTACTCCTACTACAGTTCATGAGGCTTTTCAAGATTCAGCATGGTCTACTGCTGTTCATAATGAATTCACTGCTCTCACATCAAAACCACCCTCCACTTTGGTCTTTGGTTTGAATGTCAACAACCTGACTCTCTTCTTCTTACTGCCTTCTCCGATGCTGACTGGGGCAGTGACATCGACGATCGTCGTTCAACTTCAGGCCATTGTGTTCTTCTTGGTCATCATACAATCTCCTGGAGTGCTCGTAAGCAGCGAGCTGTTTCACGCTCCACTACTGAATCAGAATATAGGAGCCTTGCTGACACGTCTGCTGAAGTTCTTTGGATTCGTTCAGTTCTCACAGAGATGGGAATTCAACTACCTGATGTTCCAATCATCTGGTGTGATAATACCAGCACTGTTTCCATGGCGGCAAACCCTACTCTTCACGCCAAGACCAAACACGTTGATCTCGACCTTCATTTTGTACGAGAGAAGGTGGCAACTGGATTACTCCAAGTAAACTATGTGCCTGCTCACTGTCAACTTGCAGATATCTTCACCAAACCCTCTGTAGTTCAACATTTTGAAGGCCTTCGACGCAAACTCCATGTTCTACCACCTGCCACTGTGTCTTCATCTGAAGAAAAAAGAAACGATGGGAATGTTGAAGAATAAACAGCTGCAGACACTGTAATTCTTAACAGAATAGGGTAAAAAACTATGAGTCAGCATTATAGTAGAAAGTTTGTTGCTAGGCACTACAAGAAAATAGATTTTTAGTGACATCAAAAATAGCCACTGAAACTATTAAATTTAGTCACTGAAATTTATAGTGACTATTTTTCTGAGTCGTCACCTGTCGTCACTAATAACTCCGTCTCTATTATATTAGTGACAAATTTTATGCATTTTGTCACAATAAGTTATATTTTTTATGACCATATTTTTTGACACAAAAGATTAATTACAGTGACTAAAACTTAGACACTAATGTTATTCTTATTAGTGACAAACATTTTATCACAAATACATATTGAAATAGTGTCTAAAATACATTGTCACTTTCAATAATAATAAAATAATTATATTTTTTAGTTGCAACCATTGACTTCTGCGACGAGCGCGATATGAGGCCCCCTTTGCCCCTAAACTGGTCCCTAGAAGGTCACCCACTTGGTCCCAATGGTCCGTACACATAGGGCCCACATGAGCCTAGGAGAAGGTCACTTATACCAAGGTAGCTTGGCTGCTAGCCCATGGAGAGGGGGTTAATTATAGATGATGTCGTATATTCATATATCAATTTTTAATAAATAAATACAATGCATGGTTTTGTGGGGGATCGAACCTGGAACCTTTAGGGGGAGAGTGCAATGTCTATCCACTAGGCTAGGCAAGAAATTTAATATTATTTTAAAAGTAAAAAATTATTTAGGTTAAATTTTAATTAAATTTAATTTTATTTATTTTAAAAGTATGTATTAATTATAACAATAATTAATATAATAATAATTTAATTAATTTTATATAGTTTCCTATACGAAATACGTTTGTTGAAGAAAATATATAAAAATAATTGAGTTGGTTTTAAAATATAAACATATGAATATTAAGATTTACACATAAATTATTGATAGAATTATCCTTTATGTGATAATTATTTACTATACTGACAATGCAAATTTTACCTCCACAAGAAAAGTTAAAATAAATATCAAGTGTAAAATTTTTCACAAGGTAAAATTTTACTATCACATATTATGCCAAGACTACATATTAGTCTTTTTACTTTAATTTGTTCACTTTAAGTTTATGTACTTTCTATTAAAAAAATATGTACTTTTTAAATTTTGAAATTTCGATCTTGACATGAATGATAGTCTTTAAATGTGTTAAGTAAAACTTTTGTTTTTTATTCTTTTGTTCAATCATTTTTAGTCATTGTAATTTAATCATATTGTCGTTGTCTCGTTTGGATTATGATTGAAGTTTTAAAATTTCAAAAATATAGGGACTAAAATTGATCAAAATAGAATGACTAAAACAACAATTTACACATAGTGTAGAGACTAATAGAATTATTTTATCTTTTGATAAACTAGTTTATGCCTTTATGGTAACTTCGATTTTTATAACTGTTATTATTACTATAATTATAAAAATAAATTTATTATTGTGACAATATATAACTTGTCATTAAGTTTATTTTTTTATTAGTGACAAAATTTATCACAACAAAAGTAAAATTTTAAGTGACAAACAATTGCATTGTCACAAAAAATATCAAATTATAGTGACCACTTTATATATCGTCACTATCATGTGTCAAAGTTTTAGTGACAATGAAATTTGTATCACAGTTATAGACTTACAATGAGAATTTAATTGTGAAAAATGTAATCGTCACAATTACTACTATAATAGTGACCAAATAAAAATACATCACAATTATTTATGCTAATAGTGTCGCACAAAAAATCCGTTACAAAAGTTTAATATTTGTGACAAAATTTTTGCTAGTCACTGCCAATTTGTCACTAGAAGTCTATATTCTTGTAGTGAGGGTTGTTATTTGCAGCTGTATAAATACCCTACAATATCAATGAAAAGATCATCCCTTTCTTCATCTTTTCACAGAAGGGAATATTCATTTAATTTTATCTTGTATTTAGTTCTTAGATAATAAGCCAAATTCTGGTTATTGGTTTCACAATTGTATGCCCACTTATATTTTGACTAAAAGAAGAGTTGGGTAATAACAAAATGACTTTGGTTTGACATAGTCTAATTGTAAGACGGATTAATTAGCGACTGTAGTATAGCCAAATAGTATGGAAAACTGACCACAAAGCTCTGAACAGGCATAAATCTCCATCCCTATGTTCAGTTCAGTGTTATAGCATAGAAGATAAGTAGGATGTCAGCCTCAAAAGATGCCGATGACAAATTAAATTATATGCCCAAACTCTCAACATCGCAAAACCAGGAAAATAATATACTAATAAATGAGTCATACAATCTGACAGGGCATCAACTGTTACCCCATCTGTCATCATTTATTTGAATACTTTTTTACCATGTAAATACGATTTGGAAAACACTTAACATGCTGCTCATATCGTTTTTGTACGTTATTAGTAGCTTTTTTAACAATAAAACCCGGTGGGGTGGTCGGTCAAGTTATATTAATATTAGTGGCTTAGAAGTTGAGCAATAATGAGGGATCAAAATTAAAAATAATAGTATAATTGAGAGATTAAAATAAAATATTAAATTATTTCACTAAAAATAGGGTAAAATTTAAATAATAAAGGTTAAAATTATTATTTATTTCGAATTATGACTAAATTGTTTGAATGTGTAAACGTGGAGGACTATATGTGTTATTATACAAAATATTTTAACAATCACATCACTCTTTTAACGGTTGTTAACGAGTCGACGGCCAAATTGAAACAAAATTAAAAGTTTAATGGTAACATTAAAGCAATTGGAAGTTTGATTTCCAAATTGAATAATTTATCAAAGTTTAGTGACCATTTGTGAACAGCTTTACCCTTAAATTAAAGTGAATGTAGGAATTATTATAGTAATAAAAGTTTAATTATTTTTTGAATGAAAACATAAAATAAAATCTAAAAGAGTAATATAAAAAGTATTGATTTTATTCTAAAAGGAGATAATACCACTTTCGGTCCCTAGGACTTCAAAACTAATTAAAACAGTTAATGATACATTATAGTACATATGAATAGTGGTGCATTGCGGTATGACATTAACGGTAGAATTATCCTTATATAATTTTTTTTTGACAAATTCTATCTAAACCTAATCCTACCTAGAGGGGAGGGAAGGAGAGGGAAGGGAAAGGGGAACTCTAAGGAAAGAAGGGAATATTCCTAATAGGTCTAGAACTCATGACCTAAAAAAAAATAAGAGAACAAAAATTGAACAACTTAACTAACCGGTCAAATGTACTTGCTCACTATATAAAAAAGTTAGAAAGTAAAAACTTCGTATAAGTGATTTAGTCACGTTAGTCAAATGAAAATAAGATTTGAAACATATATTTTACTATTAATTTATTTTTATTCCAAAATTGTCCAACTTGAACATAATTAACAAGGAAATACAAACATAGATTAAGTTCAATGGCTTACTACTTTAAGAAAACTAATAAAGATAGAATTATGAGTGGCGTCAAAATCCTCGTCCCAATTTTGTGAAGGAGCAGCTTCCGTCTGAGGAGACTGAGCCTAGGGTCCTTTGGCGCCCGCCTCCGGGTTTGTGCCTGGGCTAGAGCTTGTGGTGGCACCGGCAGGTGCAGTCGAAGTGTCAGAAGGTATTGAGGCCCAGGGACCGTCTGGAGAGTTTTCTGCAGGTGGTGAATCAACGATTAATGCCCCAACAACAGTCATGAAAAGAAAAGCAAATATTATAACATGGCGACCCATCTTTCCTTGGTATATTAAAAAAGGAAATACACTAGTTTCTCTAAGATAGCAATGTTGATGAATGATCGGAAAGAAACAAGAGGGCATGAGGCTTAAATAGATGGCGACAAGCAAATGATTCCACTAATGCAACGGAAACAAACAAATTGTTTGACCGAGTTTCATGTGTATTTTACACCTCAAAACTTGAACTAGTCATGGGTTTGTTTTGTTGGTTTCGGAACCTTATTTTACTTCTGTTTATTACTGAGGCCATAAAACATAAAATGTCGCTCAATCTTTTTAGGGTAAACTACTGCAGGGGTCACTTTCGTTTCTCGTTTGTACAGATTTAGTCACCGCTTTTAAAAAGTACAAATAAGTGGTCATCTACGTTTTCGATGTGTAAAGATTTGGTCACTCCGACGTTATAGTCCGTTAGTCCCCTAACGGATTGCTGATGTGGCGGAATTAATTAAGGAAAAAATAAGGGTAAATTACTTCAATAGCCATTAAAATTTATCTCATGTACATTTTTTCTCCTCAATTTAAAAAAGTAAACATTATAGTCACTAATAAAAATGCTTCTTTATAATTTCACCCTTAAATTTTTAAAAATTCATTTTTCAATCCTAAAACTTTACAATCAATTAGTACAATAATATTATAAATGCTTAGATGAAAAATAGGTGCCCAAAGTATACCCTTTCAAACTTAGGTGCTCAAATTGCTCATATTTAATAACTCGAACTTAAAAATTTAGTCCACTAACTACTAAAAAATTCGAGTTATTGGAATTTCTATTTTATAATTTAAACTTTATTTTGAATTTTTGAGTCAAGTTTATGAAATTATGAGTCGAGTATTTTCACATCAAACCAAAAAATTTAAATTTTTCGAGTCAAGTCGAGTGTTGCACTTCCCTTCACTGATTACAACCTAGGGAGAATACGAAAGCAAATATTCCTTCTAAAAACATCTCCAAAAATTAAATTAAGTTCAAGTTAAATACTCGCTCAAACATCTGAATATTTACCTGGTCATCATTAATATAGTTAATAGTTTTTATTAACACAAGATGATAATTTTATCCAAATTCAATAAGCTCGATTCGATCAATTTTATAGGATCGTATTTTGAAAAAAATGATTTTGGGATTGATTTTTTTCTCTAAACAGTGGTTGGATTGGATACGAATCAGAATTTTAATTTTATTTTTGGTTCGGATTAAGATCGTGTAAATGTATTTTAAAAGGGGGCGGATTGAAGTAATATTTTGTTGTGTTATTGTCGAGTCAGGTTTGGGTCTACTAAAAGCTTGACCCATTGTCATCTCTACCCAAACAGAAGGAAATGTTATATTAAACATATTTTTATTCTAGTAGAATGAGACACTAGGTCCTTTAAGCAAGATAAGATGTTCACTAACTTAGGTTTGTGTGTAGGGAAGAAATATAATTTTTAATTTTAATCCGTGTTTGTATGTAGGGAAGTGCAACACTCGACTTGACTCGAAAAAATTATTTTTTTTGGTTTGATGTGAAAATACTCGACTCATAATTTCATAAACTCGACTCAAAAATTCAAAATAAAATTTTTAAAAATTTAAGGGTGAAATTATAAAGAAACATTTTTATTAGTGACTATAATGTTTACTTTTTTAAATTGAGGAGAAAAAATGTACATGAGATAAATTTTAATGGCTATTGCAGTAATTTACCCTTATTTTTTCGTTAATTAATTCCGCCACATCAACAATCCGTTAGGGTACTAACGGACTATAACGTCAGAGTGACCAAGTCTTTACACATCGAAAACGTAGATGACCACTTATTGGCATTTTTCAAAAATGGTGAATATATCTGTACAAACGAGAAACGAAAGTGACCCCTGCAGTAGTTTACCCATCTTTTTAAGTCAAATTTGCTTTAAATTTATGAGCAAGCACATTTGGCCGATTGATCAAATTGTTCATATGTTTCCCTCATATTGAAGCCATAAAACATAGATTAGCTTTAAACTTACAAAATTTGTTAAATTAACTCCTTTATTGTTTTTAGGTAAGGAGATTTTATAGCAATTTGTAAAGTTCATGAATCAATTATATGTAAAAAGGTTCAACAACAAATTTAACCAAATTTGTGATGTCTATGGTCAAGTTGACCCCAAAAGAATGTAGAGGTCTATTTTACCAAACTTATCAAATTCAAAAGTCAATCTTACCGGATTTATCAAGTCTAAGGGTCATTTTGTATTCTATGACATCATTATATTACAACTTAAATGAAAAATAAAGATGTATGACATCAAGTCAGTATTAATCCTTCTACAACATATCACCCGGAAACTGGTGGGCAAACTGAGTTATTGAACAAATGTTTGGAGACATACTTAAGATGTCAAGAGAGTGGGGTGTTGGTAAAATGAACTGCAAAAAAGCTGTTAGCACTGACTGGAAATTATAAACAAAACAGAACGTAAATTTTGTGGACCGTGTCGTGGTATGGTGGCCACTGCCTTAGAAACAAAACTGCCCCGAACAGTGTAGTCGCTTCACGGGCAGGCTGTCCCCCGAGGTGCACACGGACGCTCCTGGAACCGTACACTCGACTCCCGGAGTGAACAACAATGGAACTGCTCGAACAAGTGGAGAAACCAGAGAGAATTGAAATGCTTTTGTTGTGTTTGATGATATGAAATGGTGCATGCAACACCTCTATTTATAGGCTGTATAACATGTCTATAATAGACATTTCACTGCACAAATAATTACAGAATTTAATCTGTATAACAACAATCTTAAATCTGCTGTAACAGATTCTCATAAACACCATTTTAATTCTGTAATAATCATGCCATTACAGTGCTGTTACACCTTGAATTTGACTGAAAACAAATATTTTCTCCAAAAAGAATATATACGCGCGCGTACGTGTCGAAGACACCCGAGCCTGAGCCGGCCGGACGGCGACGGCGGCGCGCGAGGACTTCCCTTGTTCTTTCCCACTCAACGAGGGAGGGAGGAAGCATGGGTATAAATACCCTTCCCTAGCTATTTTCCCAACCAATGTGGGATATAGCTTTGGCTTTGGTAACTTCTTGAAGCATTACCAACATGGGGAAATTGGTTGGTATAATACCTCTTTTCATACTACCATTCAAACTACACCATATCAAGCTTTATATGGGTAGAACCCTCTAGTGCATGTACCTTATGTGGCAAGAGAGTCCAGAGTTGCATATGTGGATAGAAGCTTACAACATAGAGAAGTTGCTATCAATATGATTAAGTTTTATTTGAAGAGGGTGCAAAAAAGAATGAGGCAACAAGCAGATAAGAGAGGAACAAATTGTGAATTTGCTATTGGTGATTGGGTCTATCTTACATGAAGATGTCAGTGAAGCATAAGAGTTGTTAGAAATTGGATTCCAAGTGGTTTGGTCCTTTCCTTGAGAAGAGTGGCTTATGAATTACAACTTCCTTGGGACTCTCAGGTGCACCCTGTATTTCATGTTTTCCAGCTGAAAAAAAAAACACATTGGAGCGGAGCAGGCCCATGTCAAACTGAGTTTCCCTCTATTGGACCTGATGGAGGGATAAAAAAAAAGAGCACTTGAAGCTGCAGTTTCATGATTTTAATCCTTGTATAAGGCTTTAACGTTGTTTTTAATTAGTTTAATATGTTTTAATGATGAGATGCGTTCTTGATGCTTGTATAAGACTTTAACGTTGTCGTTTTGACAGTTAGGGTTATATGAGCTGAACATTTTCCTTTGGTTTTATGGTTGTTGTGGTTGTACAGTTGTCGTTGCCTGAACATCCGCCATCAAAAACCCTTAGGGGGCGTTTGGTTCGTGAAAAAGATCATTACCTGGGGGAATGATCTTTTTCGGAAACACATACCCACGTTTGGTTGGAGAGCATTCCTTCTAAGAGGTAATGTTATATTCCCAACAATAGCAATTTTTCATTAAAGGGTGGGAATGTGATTCCCTTAGATTTCTTAGGTATTTGTCAATTCCCTCCCTTTTGGACCATATTGCCCCTAAATTAATAGATTTTGTTCATATAGAACCTTTGTAAAATTTAATTAGATGATTAAATATGTGTGGTGTATATTAATTAAATATTTTTATTTAATATTAGTTTAATATTTAAATGGTGTTACAAATATTTAAATATTATTTTAATATTTAATGTATTTTTTATTAATATTATATTTATGATGTTTATAGGTTATATGTTGCGATAGCATATTGCTTAAAAATTAATAAGTTTAGAGTTGATGTTTTTAATTTTATTCTTATGTTTATGATCTTATAAAATATTTTAGTAGGTTAAACTTATGATATAAATTCTTATCAGTATTATACAACTTTTAAATTTATTTTATTATTTACTTTAATTTTCTTGACATGTCACAAGTAATAAAAAATTAAAAATTTGAACATATTATATGTCTAGCATTTAAAAATTCACAAAAATATTTTAATAGAAGATAACGAAGGTAAGTAAATATAAAATAATTTTTTAATAGTCTAAAGGTGATTACAATGTAGTATAGACAAAGAGATTGAACCCAAGTCTTCTAGGACTAACCTCATCCATATTTCCACTAAGGCTACTTGTTGGGTTCTTTTAAAGAGTAATATAATAATTATATTATATATGGTAAATATATAATTTTTACAAATTTTAGATTGTGTAACAAAAATAGTTCTATTAATTTTTGTGCATGTATTTTAAGTTAATTTTGAAAGTTTAACATGTTAAAAAGAAAATATAACATGTGGACAATTTAGTAAATTTTACTTTTAGATAACCTTATATACCTCCAACCAAACACAGTAATCTTACATTCCTACACAATAAACCAAACAAGGTAATGTAATATTTCAGTAATGTGTCTAGTAATGTTAAATTCCGAGAATCTTATTCCCAAAAGTAATCTTACATTCCGTGAACCAAACGCACCCTTAGGAACTCTAGATGTTATATGTGTAGCCGTTTAGTATCTTACCCGAACAGTTAGTGGCCCAAACCGAATTTTTAAATATGGCATGTTATGTCGTGTTTCTAGCCTTTCCGACCCAATCCAATACCCAACTCATGCTAGCTCGGTATGCTAAGTTCAAGCTTAGGTTTTCCGGCCCGTGACACATGGCCAAACCTTACCCGTTGACAGTTGACTTTACTATTGAATTTTTTAGTTGACTTAATTTCAAATTTTGTGTATATTTGCACCTAATATACCGTTAATCACACGATTATGTATTTTATGACTTTAGAATGTGTTTTACCAGCTCCGAAATATGATATTCATTGAACTGATTGTTTGAAATAGATAATAATGATCGGATTGTGCAAGTTATTAAATGATTGCAATTGAGATTAAGTACTGTGAATTCCTAATTAAAAGAGGCATTATTAAACAGCTTAGTAATCAAAATTACACTAAATTGACTATCAATCTGTTTGAGATTGATCAATTAGAATTGATATCAGAACTTGTACTGAATCATTCGTTATTATATTTTGTAGGTTTTGAGTCTGTTGGACTCAGTACCACAATTGATTGTGGTAAGAGGATTGATCAGTAGATTGCACGGTTTGGCTTAAATTGATACTAGGTATGTGTCTTTTTACCGTGCTATATGATTCTGTGCACTAAACATGAATTCTTTGGTTATACAGTTACATGTACTAGTGGACTATGCTTGCCTGAACTACTGAATAATTGATAGCAAAATATTGTTTTACTGTCTATTTGTTTATTGTTATGTGATATTGTACAATTTATATGTATGAACCGAACTATGGTGGTATAAATATACAATTGATATATGTAACTTAACAGAATCTGTTGTTGATTAGCTGTTATTAGCCGTTTGTTAGTTAGCCTTCTTTACTAATCTTCTTGATTAGTATATAAACAGCTTTTGTATAGTTTTATTTTTAAGTTGGATAAAACGCTACTTTCTATTGTCGTTTTGCTTAATAAAAGAAACGCAGAGTTTTGTTTCTTTCTTCTCTCGAGTTCAATCTTCATTCCCAAATCTAAACCCTAGAATTCAGATTGTATCATGGTATCAGTTGGGTCTTCCGACTCGCACCCCTCGACCGATTCATCCTCTGAATCGGATCGTTTCCGGAATCTTGACTCGTCCGATGAGTATTTCATCCATCCCAGTGAAAATCCCTCTCTCGTCCTCACATCCGTTTTGCTTTCTGGTTCAAACTACTATTCTTGGGCTAGGTCAATGCGGATGGCTCTCATTTCTAAAATCAAATTCATGTTCGTAAATGGGTCTTTGAAGGAACCTGCCGAAAGTGCTGCTAGTTATTCCGCATGGGTAAAGTGCAATAATTTGGTACTCTCATGGTTGCAACGAGCGATTAGCCCGGAGATTGCGCAGAGTGTTCTTTGGTTCGACACGGCTTACGAACTGTGGGCGGATCTTCGGAATCGGTTTAGTCAAGGTGACCTCATTAGGGTTTCCGATTTACAGCAAGAGTTCTATTCTCTTACTCAAGGTATAAGTTCTGTTACTTCTTTTTACACTCAGCTTAAAATTCTCTGGGATGAGTTGTCAATTCTTCGTCCTTTATCGAGTTGTTCTTGTTCTGCTATCAAATATAGAAACCAAGATTTTGCTCTTCGGTTTATTCGCGGTTTAAATGATAGTTTTGCTATTCCAAAGTCCCAAATCCTGATGGTTAAACCATTTCCAGAAATACATGAAATTTTTTCAATTCTTGTTCAGCACGAACGGTCTCTCTCTGTTAGTTCCTCTGATAGTAATATCCTTTTAGTTGATAGAAATGTTCCTGGTAAATCTCAAAGAAAGCCTTTTGGTCATTCTAATTCCAATAATAATTCCAACATCAATAGTCGTAGACCGTTGTGTACTTTTTGTGGTTTATATGGCCATTTAGTTGAGAAATGTTACAAAAAGTATGGGTATCCTCCTGGATACAAATACAAGTCTCCTGTTTCTTCTGGTCGTGTTAATCTTGTTGGGAGTTGTGGTTCTGAGAATGCTATTGAAGGTCAGTCTAGTATGGTTACTGTTGGTAATTGTTCTTTCACGAAAGAACAGTATGAGGGTCTCTTATCTTTGTTGCAAAATAAAGATTCTTCTGTTCAAGAACCTGCTTCTCAGTCCAAAGTCAATGCTTTGACTTCTGATTTCAATTCTGTTCCTCATGAGGATCCAGGTATGTATTTGTTAAGTTCTTGTTTTGATTCTTCAGTTTTTTGTTCTTTGCAAAATAATTCTGATTTGTGTAACAACAGTTCCTCCTGGATTATTGATTCAGGAGCAACTGACCATATCATTAATGATATATCTTTGTTTAAATCATATTGTGTTGTTCATAATAAATTTGTAAGACTACCTAATGGTAATATGATTAAAGTTTTGCATGTTGGTGATGTTCAATTAACTTGTGATTTTGTTTTAAGAAATGTTTTACATATTCCTCATTTTGGTTTCAACTTAATCTCTATTAGTCAGCTTATGGTGCATTCTAATATTTCTGTTTCTTTTACTAACAGAGGTTGTGTTTTGCAGGATCATCAGTCCTTGAGGATGATTGGTTCAGCTAAAGTTGTTAAAGGGCTATATCATTTTGTAGCTCCAGCAGCATCTGTTAGTAAATCTTCTCCTTCTTCTGTTTTTCAAATTTCTAATGATCAAACTGTTGGTATGAATGCATATAATGTAGCTGATAGTAGTTCTAATGCTTCTAGTAGTATTTCTGATAGTACATTCTTAACTTGGCATGCTAGGTTAGGACACCCATCCAATCCTAGAATGCTTCAGTTTAGTAAAATTTGTCATGAAATTCCTGCTGGTAGTCTTCATCACTGTGATGTTTGTCATTTGGCCAAACATAAAAGGTTGCCCTTTTCTATTAGTGCTTCTGTTTCTGAGTCTATATTTGATATTATTCATGTTGATGTTTGGGGTCCTTTTCCCATTAAAAGTGTGTATGGTCATAGTTATTTCTTGACTATTGTAGATGACAAGAGTCGTTTTACATGGGTTTTTCCTTTTGTTCTTAAGTCTGAAGTTAGGGTTTTATTATTAAATTTTTATGTTTTTGTTCAAACTCAGTTTTCTCTCAAAATAAAGTGCATTAGATCTGACAATGCTCAAGAATTTCAAATGACTGATTTTTTTAAAGAAAAAGGAATTATACACCAAACTTCCTGTGTTTATACTCCACAGCAAAACAGTGTAGTGGAAAGAAAACATCAACATCTTCTTTCTGTAGCAAGAGCTCTTCGAATACATGCAAATCTTCCTTTATGTTTTTGGATAGACTGCATCTTACACTCCTGTTTTTTGATAAACATTACTCCTACTCCCATTTTACAAAATAAAACTCCATATGAAGTTTTATATTCTAAAATTCCTCATATTAATAATCTGAAAATTTTTGGATGTTTGGCTTATGCTTCTGAGCTACCAAAGTCTGCTACTAAGATGCATGCTCGAGCTGTTAGATGTGTTTTTATTGGCTTTCCTAAACATGTCAAAGGATATAGGCTTTACAATCTTGAAACAAAGTCTATTTTTCTTTCTAGAGATGTTGTTTTTAATGAAAACATTTTTCCTTTTAAGAAATCTACAAATGAAAATTTTGTTTTACCAAATTGTGAAGGTTCTGTTCTTTTAGAAGATTTCCTTCCTAATTCCACCTCACAATCAGAATATGGTTCTGATCAGAATAATTCTTCTGATAGTGATAATTCTATTTTTGTTCCTAATGTTACTTCTCCAACTGTTGTTGCTCCAAATACTGTTGTTCCCTCTTGTCCCATAACTCATGTTGCTTCTAGGCCATCCAGATCAGTCAAACTTCCTCAGAAGTTTCAGGATTATCAGGTGAATCTACCTAAACCTAGAGCTTCTAATCATTCTGTTGCAAATGTCATGTCTTATGATAATGTTTCTGCTAAGCATACTGCCTATATTGCCAATATTGATGCTTTAGCTGAGCCCAAATCATATAAACAAGCTGTTAAATTTGAATGTTGGAGACATGCAATGCAAGAGGAGATTACTGCTTTAGAATCAAACAACACTTGGGAATTAGTATCTTTGCCTCCTAATAAGAAAACTATAGGGTGTAAGTGGGTTTTTAGAACTAAGCTAAAGTCAGATGGGTCCTTGGATAGATACAAGGCTAGATTAGTAGCAAAAGGCTATACTCAACAGTTAGGTGTTGATTTTTTAAGTACATTTAGTCCTGTGGCTAAAATGACAACTATTAGGACCCTTATTGCTATAGCTGCTTCTAAAAATTGGAATCTTCACCAATTAGATGTAAATAATGCCTTTCTTCATGGTTCCTTACATGAAGAGGTATATATGGATATGCCTCCTGGTTTTTCTAGCAATGATAACACTGGTCTTGTTTGTAAACTTAAAAAGAGTCTATATGGTTTAAAACAAGCTAGCAGACAGTGGAATGAAAAACTAACTTTAGCTTTAATAGAAAAAGGCTTTAAACAGTCTTCTGCTGATAGTAGTTTATTTACCAAAGGTTTAGATGATAGTTTCATTGCCTTGGCTGTCTATGTTGATGACATAGTCATAACCAGTCCTAATGCTACTCAAATACAAGACATAAAAGATTTCTTGCATAACAAGTTTAAGATAAAAGATTTAGGACATCTGAAGTATTTTTTAGGTCTTGAAGTTGCAAGGTCTAAGTCTGGCATAAATGTTTCTCAAAGGAAATATACATTAGAGTTGCTTAATGATACTGGTTTTTCTGAGTCTAAACCTGCTTCTACACCTATTGCTGTAACAAGAGGAATTAAAAGAATGTCTAAATCTGATGGAACTCCTTTATCTGATGTTACTGCATATAGAAGATTAATTGGCAGGCTTTTATATTTAACAAACACTCGACCTGATATTTCTTTTTCTGTTCAGCAGTTGTCCCAATTTTTGTCTTGTCCTACACACACACATTTAGTTGCTGCTCATCGTATATTAAGATATTTGAAGGGGACACCTGGTCAAGGCTTATTCTTTCCTGCTGATACTAGTCTTAATCTCAATGCTTTTTCAGACTCTGATTGGGCATCCTGCCCAGATTCCAGGAAATCAATTTCTGGATATTGTGTTTTCTTAGGGTCTTCATTAATATCCTGGAAGTCTAAGAAACAGCAAACTGTTTCTCGTTCTTCCAGTGAGGCTGAATATAGAGCCTTAGCTGCAGTAACCTGTGAATTGCAGTGGCTTTTTTATTTACTACATGATTTTCATATTCCTTTTCAAACTGCAAATATTTACTGTGATAATCTATCTGCTATACAACTTGCAGAAAACCCTGTTCACCATGAGAGGACAAAACACATAGAGATAGATTGCCATCTTGTTCGAGAAAAGCTTCAACAAAAGTTCATCAAGCTACTTCCTGTTTCTTCACATAATCAAATTGCTGATTGCTTGACCAAGGCTCTTCCCAGTTTTTCTTTCCATTTGCTAATTTCCAAGTTGGGCATACATAATATATATGCTCCAACTTGAGGGGGGGTAACAGAATCTGTTGTTGATTAGCTGTTATTAGCCGTTTGTTAGTTAGCCTTCTTTACTAATCTTCTTGATTAGTATATAAACAGCTTTTGTATAGTTTTATTTTTAAGTTGGATAAAACGCTACTTTCTATTGTCATTTTGCTTAATAAAAGAAACGCAGAGTTTTGTTTCTTTCTTCTCTCGAGTTCAATCTTCATTCCCAAATCTAAACCCTAGAATTCAGATTGTATCATAACTGGATTGTTAATATGATCGATTCATGCGTATGATATGCATGTTTGATAGCCTGATATATGTGATTGAATAGTTAATGTGACCGAACTATGGTATCACCTTTTCGTCTTGAATATATAAGGAAAATCAAATACCATTCGCAAGTTAAATGGATTTTGCCCAAATTTAAGTCAACATATCGGTATTCCATTAACATATGACCCCTCAAAGGAAAGGATATATGTCTACTTAATCATAGATAAACCGAGGAAAGGTTGAGGGTATAGATTGCTGCAATTTTTTTTCACTTCAATCTATTTTCTTGTATACACTTAAATCGAATTTGTTTTCTTTTATTGGATTGAATTAAAATAAGTATATTTTTTGGAAAATATTTTGATACACAAGCTTGTGTATGTTGAGTTGATCAAATGATGGCTAATCACCAAGAGGAGGTGAATTGGTGGAATAAAAATTGAAGGGTGCAAATGAATAATTTAAAAATAAAGGCAAGGCAATTTTAGAGTGGTTCAAGCTTCGAACGAGCTATACATCCACTACCTCAACACTCTATTGAGGATTTCAACAATTCACGAACTTGAATTCGTCATTTTTTCTCGGCTTAGGAGGAAACTTTACAAATCGATCAATCTTTCTACCCAAAGATTGATCCAATATCACTCTTTTAAAAAGGAAGATTGGCAAACTTTGATTGTACCTCTCAAAGGCTAATTGTTTACCAAATTACACATAAACACTCCCCAAACTCTAAAATAAATTATAATGAAAATTTTCAAATGAGCTGGGTACAAGAATTTGACACTAAATGCACAAGGGTTTGGATTGAATGCTTTGATGTTGCTCGAAGGTTCAATCGTTGTTTTTGTAGCTTTGGAGACTTATTTTTATACATTCTCATTGATTTTTAGCCGTTTGGGTGGTTGAGATCATCAATAGAGCCGTTGGGGCTCTTTCTTCCCTCCATAAATGATGTTTTACAACTACCCATATCGAAACACGTGACCCCTGTATCGAAATAGACACCACAAAAAGAAATAGTTGTTGTGTGTATAAAGGGCCCGTATCGAAACAACTATAGGCTGTATCGAAACAGTAACATATAAAAACAATGTCGTATCGAAACGAAAATAGGCTGTATCAAAACGTTTTGAAACTGTAAACTTCTGTTTCGAAACAACATAGGGGTGTATCGAAACACTTAACTAAATCTTCAAAAGTTTGTTTATGACAAGTAACAAATAGTTCATTTAATGCCCAATTTTAAAATTACTTAACCCATATATTAGAATGAGTATAAGCTGTTTCGAAACAACATTTAAAAATCAAAAGCCCATATGAAGGTTGTATCGAAACGATTGTAGGCCGTATCGAAACGGTTCCTTCAAGTGGCAAAACGTATCGAAACACTTTGGGGGTGTTTCGAAACGCCTGAGCAATTTTGTGTATTTTGGCTTTGAAACACTTAGAAAATTTTATAGGGTTTAAGTTTTGACTTCAAAACATTTTAAGTGTAAATTTTACTTATCAAAGTTAAGTATTTTGATTACTTAAAAATTTATTTACTTTGCAATTTGGCTCTTGAATTATTTGTTATATCAAAATCAAATATTAGTTTTACAGTGTAAACTTTAGTTTACACAAACCTTTAAATTTTAGGGTTTTATGTTAGGATTTAAGGTTTAAGGGTTTAGTGTGTAGGGTGTTGAATTTAAGATTTATGGTTAGAATTTAGGGTTTAGGGTTTAAGGTTTAGATTTTAGGGTGCTAGGGTTTGAGATTTAAATTTTAAATTTTATAAAAGGGTTTTGTAATTTTCTTTACACAACTTGTGTATCAAAATATAACTCATATTTTTTACCATTAGAATAGTGCTCGTTCGAAGGGTTCAATTATAAAAGTGATAGAGTCAATTTGACATTGTTTTTTGAAGTACGGTGAGAAAGTACATTTAAAAAGTGACTCGATTGTTTGGTTAAAATTTGAGTGTTTGAAATTTCTTTCAAAAAAGTGCTTTTAAGTAACTAAAAGGCTTAAGTCGTAAATAATTACTCAAACTATACCTTTTTTCATATAGATGTCTAAAGTATTTTTCGGGTCAAACATGTGTCAAACGTTTTCAACGTTATTCAAATATGTGTCCTCCATGACTGTCCGTTTAAAAAATCCAGTTAGCCAATAAAAACATGACACATGATAGTATTAAGTATTATTTTTTAAAAAAATAAATCAAATTTTTTAAAATATCCTGAAGTTTTCAAGTAATCGTAAAATAGTCTACAAATCTCTAAACCCCTAAATCCGGGTCACTACCACCGGCGTTAGTCACATTTCCGGCGACGGACTGAAGCGTCCTCCCATCCCCTCGCTGAACGACACACACATCGTTCATCGTCCGCTTTGTCGCCGCTCGTCGCGAATTATTTGAATGAACAATTTGACGATTTCGACATTTTACACGGCGTTGGTCGATTTCCGGCGACGAGGAGGTGGGATAAATGGTCGTGATGGTCCGACGACGAATGTGGTAAGTGGTGGCGTAACAATCAGCGGCGAAATCAAGTCAAATCAGGATTTGAGTTTTGGGTAATTAGAGATTTCAAATTTTGGGGCTATTTTATGAAATAAAAAAATATTTTGTTTTATTAATTTTTAGGGTGAAATACTTAAATCATTACTCAACTTTACTCTCGGACCTATTTTGGTCACTGAACTTTTAAAATGTTCAATTTACTCATTAAATTTTATATTTTGACAAACTCTGAATTATTTTATTAATATTTTAGTTTGCTGCGGCATAATTTATTATTATTAAATATAAAAAATAATTTAAAGTAAAAATAAATTATTTGTATTAATATATTTTTATTAAATAGAAAAATAAATTAAAATACCCTAAACCTATCGTCCAACCACCAACCTCCATGGCCACAGACTGTCTCGACAAACCCCAACCGTATGAAGGCTTCAAGTGTTGAAAACACAAACAAACACATTAAACTTAAAAAAAAACGAATAATTAAAGCCAATGATGCTAACTAAAAAAAGGAAGATTTTTTTATTCTAAAGTAAAAATTACAAGAAAAAAGCTTTGAATTTTCTCGGAAAACAAACAAAAGCAAACATCTTTACAAAGAGGGAAAAAAACTCAACTTTAGATGAACAATACTGCAACCATTACAAGCAAAACCCAGAAAAACAAAACAAAATCACAAATATAAAAGCAAAATAAAATTGATAGATCGAATCTAAAAAAAAACTTACCTTGGTCATTTCATTTTCTCTTCAGAAATAGGATCTCCCTGTCGGAAAAAAACGAACAATAAACAATTCAGGTCGGGACGGGTCGAATCCGAGTAAAAGATCAAACAAATAACTGCAAGCTTTGTCATTTTTAGTTGATTTCAAAGAATGGGAAACATAAAAAAATAAAGGAAGAAATAGTAGAGAATGGATTTGTTATGGTTAATTAGAAAGAGGTTAGAAAGAGGTGAGAGTGACGATGATAATCGATTGTTGTTGTTGCCGATGAGACAATGACGACGGGAAGAGTGACGCCGGCGACAGTGGGTTGGTTTGGAGTGTTTGAGATTTGGGATCCCAAGGTTTTGTTTTTGTATTAATATAAATAAAAAATATTTTATTTTTATTTTAAATTATTTTTTATATTTAATAATAAAAAATATATCATACCAAAATATTAATAAAATAATGGGTTATCTTCACCAGTGATCCCTTTTGTTTAGGGTGTGTTTTATTTTGGTCACCAAAATTCAAAAACGAGTATTCTGGTCCCTAACGTTACAAAACGTTTATATTTTAATCACCCAACCGTTAGTCTCCGTTACTTGGCTAACGAGTGGCTGACATAGCTCGTTAAAAAATTAAAAAAACCCACGTGTTTAGTCCACGTGTAAAATGTTAATTAATTATTATTTTGAAAAGGGGTAAAAAGGAACTGAAGGGTTAACCCCCTAACCCTTTTCGTTTCTCTGTTCAATTTACCGATTAAAGAAAAATAAAAACTCTAAAAGTCATTTTCTTCCCCTTCGTTTCTTTGTTCAATCCACCGATTAAAGAAAAGCTCAGTTTGTTTCTCTTTCGTTTCTCTGTGAAATCTTTGAAAACTCAAGGTAAGTAATGAAGGGTTTAGGGTTTATCTCTTATTTTGAATTTGTTTTGTTTTTAGTGATAGTTATCACTTCTAATTCTGTTTTTTATTTATTTTTTGTAAGATTTTGAAAAAATGGGTCGATGGCGATTTCGAAAACCAAGGGAGCAGAAAGTGGTGTATGGTATGATTTTTTCGCACTTTTTTTTAAATATTAAGTGTATTGCAAAGTGGGTTTATGATTTTATTGTGTGTTTAGGGTTTAGTTATCTCCTATTCGTTTGTCTATGTATGGTAAGATTGCGAAAATTGGTTCGTTTCTCCTATTTTGTAATCGTTTTCTAAACTGTTTTGTGCATTGCAAAGTGGGTTTAGGGTTTTATTGAGGGTATATTGTATAGGTATGTTAAATGGTTAATCATTCTTGTTTCAGTTTGATTAAATTGAACTTTTATGAGATTGTTTCAGATTGTATAGGTTTGTTAAATGGTTTATTGAGAGTTTATTGTATAAGTCTGTTAAAAGTTTCAGTTTTCTGAAATTTTAGTTGACTTGGTAGAATATTTCTTTGCACATGGGATTATGCACATGGGATTATTTAAGATTACTTTGTACATGAGTTGACTTTAATTTTATACTAGAATTTTAGGGTTTTATGACACTGTTTCAGGTTTGTTTACTGCATGGAAACTGCAAAAGTTTGTTTAAGTTTGTTTACTTCACTTTGGTAGACTTTAACAAATACTTGACTTTATTTAAGTTTGTTTATTGCATGAAAACTGCAAAAGTGTTTTCTCTTTTAGTTTAAAGGAATATTTCTTACTTTATGTCTTTTATGATAATATTCATTTTATATTGCATTGAATAAAATTTGGTCCACATTTCTTTATTCCTTTTATGTTTTTGTTGTCTTTTGTTGCCATTGTTGTCCTTTTTTGGTGGGGTATTGATTAAATATGTTGATCATTTATGTAGTTTACCAACTAAATTTAATTAGAGGTGGCAATCGGGTCATTCGGTTCGGGTTCGGTTCGGGTCGTTTCGGTTCGGGTCATTTCGGGTCTATCTAGAATCGGTTTAGATTCGGTTCGGGTCGGTTCGGGTTCGGGTCTAATTCGGGTATGTGATGAGTCGGATCCGGTTCGGGTATTGGATCGGGTCAAAATCGGATCGGTTGTTTTCGGGTCGGGTCAATATCGGATCGGTCGCTTTCGGTTCGGGTCAAAATCGGGTCGTTCGGGTCGCTTTTGGTTCGGGTTAAAATCGGGTCAATTTCGGGTCGAGTCAACATTTAAATTTTCGGGTCAATTTGATTTGAGTTGGGTTAAAGGTTTGAGGTTTAGTATTTATGGTTTAGGGTTTAGAGTTATTGATGTATGAGATTAATTCTAATTCAACTTGTCAATCTATGCATTTGAATTTGCTTAAATATTTAAATCAAAGCTTCATGTATCCATATGTTTTTTTTGTATAATTATATTGAATCAAAGTTTATAATAATAATAATAATAATAATAATAATAATAATAATAATAATAATAATAATAATAATAATAATAATAATAATAATAATAATAATAATAATAATAATAATAATAATAATAATAATAATAATAATAATAATGTCTGAAATGAATTAATTTATTAAACTTAGGATCTAATTAATTAGCTAAAATCTAAAAGCATAAATCACGGACATAATTAAAATAATTTTAAAACTAAATGTGAAATTTTAGTTAAATTAATCTAAATTGAAACTCAATTAAATCAAGAAAAATAGAAAGACAATTGGTAAAAATAGAGAGGGAAAAAACAAAATTTTGGAGGGAAATAAGCCACCAATTTTTTAAGCTAGATTGAAAAAAAAAGACAATTGAAAAAAACAGAGAGAGAAAAGACAAAATTTTGGAGGGAAATAAGCCACCAATTTTTTAAGCTAGAGATTAATTACTTTTTAGGTCATGTTGCATTTAAAATGTTACATTTTAGTCAACTTTAAGTTTTAGTTTAATTTAATTTAGTCACAAGTATTCCCACGGTTTAGACTTCGGATATACAAATCCCCTCCCCGTAGTGATATTTAGTCTCTAAAAATTTACTTTTAGTTGAAATTGACTAATCTTTGTAATTTAGTCTATTAATTTAATATATTTATATTTTCGTTCATTTTAATTTCAAAGATTTAATTTTTAGCCAAAATTGACCCCTATTTATTTATATGGTATAATTACAAATTTGATCATTGGACTCTCAAATTTCTCCACTTCCAAATTGTCAATTTAGTCTACAATTTCAATTTTATGCTATATTTTATGATGAAATTATAAAATTGGTCACCAAGATCTCAAATTTCTATACTTCATTTTATTATTTATTATATTGTTAACAATAGATATTCGGGTCAAAATCGGGTCAAAGTCGGGTTAAAATCGGGTTAAAATCGGGTCGATATTCGGTTCAGCTTTCGGTTCAGCTTTCGGTTCGGGTAGCATTCGGTTCGGGTCTATTCGGTTCGGGTCTATTCGATTCGGGTCTATTTCGGTTCGGGTCCATTTCGGTTCAACAAAAATTTTCGGTTCGGTTCGGTTCGGTTCGATTCGGTTCGGTTCGGGTTTCGGGTCAACTTCGAATCATCATGTTCGGGTCAAAATCGGGTTTCGGTTCGGGTAATTCGGTTCGGGTTTCGGGTCTCGGGTCAAGTTTGCCAGGTCTAAATTTAATGCATTTATGTGTACTGTTTTTTACCATTTTACACTAAAATTCTATTTTACAGTAACTATTTTATGGTGGGGTATTGATTATTTTACAGTTACTATTTATTTAGTTCACCAACTAAAAGTCTATCTGTATTCCTTTGTTGTCTTTTTTTGGTGGGGTATTGATTATTTTACAGTAACTATTTTATGGTATTTTAGTAATGAAATTGTGTACTGTGCAGGGCCTGGGTCAGACATGTTAACTTTAGTAGTTCACTATGGAGGAGACTTTGTGTTTTCACCAAGGATGAAGTACACCTCCAAGTCTGAAGCCTGTTTCGACTTTGTTGATGCTGGTACTTTCTCCATATTTTCAGTATGTGAAATGGTTGAGAAGTTAGATGTAGTTGGACCTTTTGCTGTTTATTGGAGAGTGACAGATGCTGCATTGAGTATTAATTCTGTTAGGCCACTGAAGACAGATGAAGATTGTATGATTATGCTGAACAGTGTGCCCAACTCAAGATACATGCATATATATCTGAACCCTGTTGAAAAAGAAGTCCATGAAGAAGATGTGCATCCTGCTGAAGATGAAGATGTGCATATGAAAGAAGATCATTTTGCTGAAAATGAAGCTGTGCATACTGAAGAAGAAGAAAGTCATGTGGTTGAAGAAGATGTTTATCCTACTGAAGAAGAAGAAAGCCATGTTGTTGAAGAAGATGTGCATACTGATGTTGAAGAAGATGTGCATCCCACTGAAGAAGAAGAAAATAACCATGCTGCTGAAGATGTGCATCCTATTGAAGAAGAAGAAGATAACCATGCTGCTGAAGATGTGCATCCTACTGAAGAAGAAGAAGAAGAAGATAACCATGCTGCTGAAGATGTGCATCCTACTGAAGAAGAAGAAGATAACCATGTTGTTGCTGAAGAAGAATCTGAAGCTGCAGAAGAATTTGATGTCAGTGACAATGAATATGATTGGGGAAGAGAAGACACGTGTAGACAAGAGGATGGGATAGGAATTGGGGTTCAGGGAAATATGGATGGCTTTGGACCTAATGGTGTGCAAGTGAATAACAGGGTTAATGGGTCAGAATCAGAAACTGACCATTCTGAAGACCTATATAGTGAGCATGGTTCAGACTCAGATGAGCCTAGGTACTCTTCATTCAATACTGAAACTGACATGGTGAAACCGAAGTTTGTTAAGGGTTTAATATTCCCTAATAAAACAACATAGAAAGAAGCAATCAAGCAGTATAGAAGGGTGGAAAGGGTGGAAGTAAAACTGAAGAAGAATGACAATCGAAGGATTCAAGCAAAATGCAAGGAAGGATGTCCTTGAACATTGTGGGCAACCCCTATGGATCCTAAGGACAATATGGACAAGACTTGGCAAATTAAAACTATGGTAAATTTCCATACATGTTCCAAGTCTGTTAGTAGTACTAATATTACATCTAAGTGGATGGCAAAGTACTACATTGGGAAATTTATATCTGAGCCTAATTATAGCATGAGATCATTACGGCATGATGTGTTGCATGAATTTGGTACACTTGTGTCCACTGGGAAGTGTGGTAGGGCTAGAGAAAGTGCATTAGAAATGATTGAAGGGAATCATAAGGCTCAATATGGGAAAATTTATAACTACTTACAAGAGTTGAGGATTACAAATCCTGGAACAACTACAATCTGTTATTTAGATTTAAGGTTGTTTCAGAGAATGTATGTTTGTCCACATGCTTGTAAAGAAGGGTGGAAAGTAGGTTGTAGGAGGATAATTAGTGTTGATGGTTGTTTCTTAAAGGGTTATTATCAAGGATATTTGTTGATAGCTGTAGGGATTGATGCAAATGATTGCATATATCCTATTGCATATGCAGCTGTTGAGAGTGAGAATATGTCCTCTTGGTATTGGTTTATGGAAATTTTGAAAACTGATTTGGAGATTGATAACTCTTTCAACATATGTTTCATGTCTGATAGACAGAAGGTTAGCTCTCTCCTTAATCTATTTTACATATGTTTCATTTATTTCTGATATTAACTTCAAATGTTATATTGTAGGGCCTTAAAGAAGTTATTGAAGATGTATTCCCACATGCAGAGCATAGAAAATGTGTTAGACACATGTATACAAATTTTAAGAAAAAACACAAAGGCCAAGCTCTAAAAGATACTCTTTGGAAGGCTGCTAGAGCTACCTATGTGAGGGAGTTTGAAAATGCTATGGACCAGTTGAAGGCATTTTCAGAGCCTGCATATGCTTGGCTTAAAGAGAAAGACCATGTTCAGTGGTCTAGATCACACTTCTCCACTAGGAGCAAGTGTGATATGCTCCTGAATAACCACTGTGAATCTTTTAACAAGGTAATTAAAATGTTTCAATTATCTGTTTTTTTTTATTTTGGTCCCTTTCGAAAGGGTGTGTTTTATTTTGGTCCCTTTCGTTAGGGTGTGTTTTATTTTGGTCACCAAAATTCAAAAAATAGTGTTCTATTTTGGTGACCAAAATAAAACACATCCTAACGAAAGGGACCAAAATAAAACACACCCTTTCGAAAGGGACCAAAATAAAACACACCCTTTCGAAAGGGACAAATTATTTACTACTTAAGCTAATAATTTTGTATTTCGACTTTGTTGATTTAACTCTTTCACTGTCATTATGTTTTATGCAAGCTATTTTGGAGGCAAGAGATAAGCCTATATTGACTATGATGGAGACAATTCGAACTAATATTATGACTCGAATTGTAGCCAAAAGAGAGGCTGCTGAAAAGTGTAAAGGATTATTGTGTGCAAAAATTCAAAAAAAAATTGGACATCAATATTGAAGCATCCATCAGGTTATTGTGTTACATTTCAATTTAAAATTAGATTTCTTGTTTCATATGATACTTGCAATATGTTTTCTGCTTGCAATATGCCTATTGTTGTAATATGATACTTGCAATATGTTTTCTACTTATGTTTTCTGCTTAAAATTATGACTCGAATTGTTGCAATCTGTTGGTATTGATTTATTGTTGTAATATGCCTGCCTTGGTTATATGATGTAATCTGCCTGCCTTGCTTAGCTTGCAATATGTCCTCTTGGTATTGGTTTATAGTTGTAATCTGCCTGCCTTGGTTATATGGTAGTTTTTTGAACCTATAATAGCTTATTACATATTGCTGCAATCTGCCTTGGTTATATGATGTTTCAGGTTCTGGCCAACTTATGCTGGTTTGCATAAATATCAAGTTGAAGTTGGCCCATCTCATCAGCATGTTGTGGACCTTGAGGGAAGATCATGTTCATGTAGAAAATGGGACCTTACTGGGATCTTATGTTCTCATGCAGCATCAGTCTTTCGGCTAAATAATTTAAAGCCTGAAGAATTTGTTAATGAATGCTACCACAACAGTACACAGCTGGCTATTTACTCCAACATGATTACACCAATCAAAGGTAACAATCTAAGCTACCTTCTACCTTACACTATGTCAATGACTAACTAAACAATTTCTTTCATTATTTTGTTTTTAGGTCCGTACCAGTGGGCTCCAGTAACTGACATGGAACCTATATTGCCACCAACCATAAGGAGACCACCAGGAAGACCAACCAAGAAGAGAAGATTAGAATCTGATGAAGTCAGTAACCCTAAGCTAAGCAAAAGAGGGTTGCAAGCCAACTGCACAAAATGTGGAAAAAAAGCCACAATAGGAGGACTTGTAGAGGAGAAGTGGGTGCAAATCAACCTATTCAAAGACCCACATTCAAGAGACCAAAACCTACACAACCTCAAGAACCTCAACATCCACAACAACCTCCACTGAATCAACAATCTCAGCAGCAACCTGTGCGTTGAAGGGAAAAATTTCTAATTAAGAAAAAACAACCTCTTCATCGACCAACAACTGTGAGATGGATGCCAAGTCAAGAATCTACGGTATCTAATCCTCCAACTCAGGAAGCACAACCAACAACTAGGGAGTAAAGTTAGGACAAACATATTTTATGATTTGAAATGTTTGAGTCACATTTTGTAACTGCTATAGGAGGTTCAGCAGTTGATGCCATATTTTGTTGGTTAAGTTGGGACAACTTTATTTTACAAACTTAAGATTTTAGGTCATTATTTTGTCACTGCTACAGGATGTTTAGCAGTAGATATCATTTTTTGCAGCTGATATATGATGTTTATCAGCTGAGAAACTGTTATTTTGTATTAGCTGGCAAGTTATGAAAATTTACCATTGATTCCTTAAATTCTTCATTTTTTTGACAATAATTTATATCTTCATTACTAGTTACTCAATTGAATACAACATAAAATTGAATAATTCTAATTCTTTACCAAAACTATATTCATTACTTAACTGAAACCATTCCACAGAACAATCCACCATTGCCATTCATACAAACCATACAAAATTATAACTCATGGAAATAAAACCTACATATTAATCTTCATAACCCAAACCCAAACCCAAACCATAAAACTCAAACTTCACACAAAATATTCCATGGAATAACATCATCTCTATAACCCAAACCCTAAAATTCTCTGAAAATAAACCCCAACCAACCATTTACTTCATAACCCACACCATTGCCATGGAGAAAATCAGCAAGCATAACCAACAAATTCTCTCAATTTTTTTGCCGACTCCATTTTCTTCACTCTTCTTAACAGCCCAACAATTACCACTCTTGCACGTGGTGACAAAGGTTCATCGTACCAAGCAAAGAACCGGCAATGACTCCCCTTTCTCATATTTTTTACAACTAAAAAATCTCCTACCAGGATTAGCATCAATCCAAGAAGTTGAAATCTTTGCTTCGAGGCCACAACCACAAATCGGAACGCCTGCTTCCATTTCTTGTGTCTTCTTTCTTCACTTTAAAATTTATACAGAGGTAAGAAAAGAGAGATTGATTTAAGGTTTTAATTGATGTAAATGGGATTATATAGGCAGGAATCTACCCGTTAGGCTTTTTAAATGACGTGGACTACACACGTGGATTTTTTTTTTAATTTTTTAACGAGCCATGTCAGCCACCCGTTAGCCATGTAACGGAGACTAACGGTTGGGTGATTAAAATATAAACGTTTTGTAACGTTAGGGACCAGAATACTCATTTTTTGAATTTTGGTGACCAAAATAAAACACACCCTAATCAAAAGGGACCACTGGTGAAGATTACCCTAAAATAATTTAGAGTGATCAAAATAGGTCAGAGAGTAAAGTTCAATGAGTAAATTGAGCATTTTGAAAGTTCAGTGATCAAAATAGGTCCGGGAGCAAAGTTGAGTGATGAATTAGGTATTTTACCCTAATTTTTATTTATTTTTAAATATAATTTCAGAAATTTAAGAAGATGAGATGTGTCACTTAACGGTGAAAATTAACGGACATTGACGGCGGACTCCTATTTGAGTAACGTTGAAAACGTTACGCACATGTTTGGCCCGAAAAATACTTTAGGCACCTATCTGGAAGAAAAGTATAGTTTGAGCACTTATTTGCCACTTAAGCCTAACTAAAATGTAAATTTTAGATATTACTTTTATAAATATAAAATAAATTTGATGAAATAAATCAGGACAATTGAGTAATTTTGCTCAAAAGAGCTTTTGTAATATAAGTTGGAAATTTTGAAATTAAGTAGTTTGGGCACTCTATCAAATTCTGATTGTCCTTACCACATGAATGATTTTTTTTTGTTGAAATAATGAATGTATTGACTATTGAGAATAATTTCAATTTACCTAGTCGATATAATGATGGCCGATGATCGTTTCGTTTAGAAATAAAATAAATTTTATGTTGAAAAAACGTGAGGAAAATAGTTACTTTGAGCCATATTTCAAATGATTTAAGTAGAGACTCGAATAAAGATTTTTTTGGGTTTTATTCTACTCCATGAGACATTTACAACGATATCTTGTATGCTCAAAATGGTTGAATACTGAATGAAAAATTGATGCTCAAAGTAAAAGAGTTGTGAATTGAGTAAAGGAAAATGAAACCCCCATATCCCACATGGACGGAATAAATGAAATGAGAAGTGTTTATATACACTTGAATAGAAAATGTGCCTACCGCATAAGTGGTGTGAATTCAATATCATTCGGGTTGGAGTTCACTTGCATTGTGTGAGCAATGCCAATATATTCAGTCCCCTATTCAAATATTTTGATTTCCACCGAGGGTTTCAACTTTCAAGCATGTGTCAACAATCTTATTTTCGTTCATTTTTAATTATTTCAAAATTAACCAAATGTTGTCCAACAAATTACCCATTACAAATACTTGGAAAACTCAAAAAACAGAGTTACAAATGCTGTAGTTTGTGAAAATTTAAAAATAAAAATATTTTGATTTCCACCCAAGGTAGTCAAATATATTTTAATAAAATTGCGTTTCAAGCAGGCCTTAATAATTTTATTTTTGTTTATTTTTAATTATTTCAAATTTAACCATATGTTGTCCAACAAATTACCCATTACAAATACTTGGAAAACTCAAAAAACGGAGTTACAACTGCTAGAACTGTAGTTTGTGAAAATTTAAAAATAAAAAATAAAAAATCTTATTAAAGGAAGAAAAAAGAATTATCTACGGGGAAGCTTTAATGCGCAATACTCAGTTGAATTACTCGGAGTAATCACCATCGTCGTCATCATCATCCGGTGAAGGAGAATGCGCGTCATCATCATTAGAGTTAGCAGCGGGTCCTTCGCTGCTCTCCTCAGGGCCCTCGCTTGGTCCCTCGCTATCAGGGGGACCGCCAGAAGAGTCATCGGACGGAGATGGGGCACCGGCAGCTGACTTACGGTCTGACCCGCCGGATGAAGCCGGAGACGAAGAAGGGCTTGGTGAAGTTGATGCATCAGAAGAAATTGCCCCAACGATAGCTATGAAAACAAGAGCAACAACAACAACATGCTTTGCCATCTCTCTTCTTTTGATCGTTTTGTGTTTTTTTTTTCAAACTTTATTTTATTCAAATATAGAAAAAAGAAACGTTCGAAATAGAATCAGTAGTTTCACGATGAAAATGAATGATTTAGAAAATAAGAGAGAAGCAGAAGATCTAAATAAATGGCGACAAAGGAATGTTTTGGGCAATGTATAGGTAATGAACAATTTGATTGACCGAGTATTTTTGCTTTATTTGTGGAAGAAATCATGGATTTGATTGTTGCTTTGAGAGGCTTATTTTAATTTTTACTAGCTTTAAATTGGTGCCAAGTTAGAAAATTTATTAGATGTGTTGGCTCACCACGTCATCAATGGTTTCATCCAGTAATATTTTTTCATGTCATTATTTTTTCAAGGTGTATTCACCTCGTTCCTACATGTAACTAAAGAGTGGATAGTTATTTAAAAGTTACACTAAAATAATTGAATATTATTGGATAGACTATGACGTGGTGAGACAGATCCATCTATAATCATGTTAGGATACTCATATTAATTAATTTCTTCATTAAATCATTAATTGTAAACCTTAATTAAGCTTGGTTTCATGTTTATATTAAATTTGTAATATTAATTGTAATTTGTGAGTGAATAAATCAAAATTATTTCTTCAAATAAAATCTTTAAAAAAAGTCAATTTATGATTTATTAAAATACTTTAGAATAATTTTCTACTGTTAAAGTCATATTTTGAAATTCTCAAGGCACCATTGGCCTTGACTTTAATCGTTATTTCAGAATGTTGTTGAGATCGCATGATACAAATATTGTCGATATTATGGAACTGAGAGTTAGTGGGAACGAGACTGATAGTTTTATTCAGCGTTCAGGGTTTGATTGCTCTTACCGTGTGGAAGCGACCAGATTTTCTGGGGGCATCTGGGTTATATGGAAGGAGGCTGTTCGGTTAGACATTGGTTGTTTCTAATCAATTTCTTCATGAGGTTTGTGTGGACACTGGTTCGAATGGAAGGTTCTTTATTAGTTTTGGCTGTGCGAGTTTAGAATATACTCGTCAGAGCTTTGTTTGGGATCAAATTAACGACCTTGACCATGGGAGTGATTGGCTTTAGCTTTTGGGGGGTTCAATGCTATTTGTAATGTGGAAGAACGACATGGTGGATCTCAACGCCGAACGGGAGTTTGTTCTAAGTTTTGTGACTTTCTCTTTTTGCATGGTTTATTAAATATGGGCTTTACTAGACCACGATTCACATGGGAGCGTGGGGACCTACGTCAACGTCTGGATAGGGGACTATGTAATGCTCGATGGTATGAAGTTTTCTCTTTGGCGAAAATATCACACTTACCGCAGTTGGATTCTGATCACAGACCGATTCTTCTCACAATAGATGTAATAACCTCGATCTAGATGCCACATTCGGGCCTTAAGCCCAACCCAAAAACCATAAAATTTCTCAAACTAGATTTAGCCCAACAATGTATTTTTTAAAAACATTCAAGCCAATAGTTGAAAACATAGATGAACAATTTAAATCGTTACAAATGAGCTCCACTTTAATTTAAAATATTTAAACATTCGACTTGATTAATACAATTTCAAAAGTGAGAATTACATACTAGACCACGTAAGGTCCTAGGAATACATATCCCACTAAACACAAGTATCGTAATATGGAGATGACCACATGCTAGAATACCGTACTAATTGTGCTCTTTGATCCCACGGTCCAACGATCAACCTACGCACGAAAACAACGATTCCAAGCGCCGAGCTTACAAATCTCACTGGTACACATCTACTATACTATACTTCATGCTAATCATAAACATAAGTATGCAAGCTAGTACGAGCAATAAGGAGAGATAAATAAACACATGGCGCTACCACTAGTCGCCTAAACACATGCTCTCAACATAGCAAAACACCATACATGGCACACAATGCCCAACAAAGCCTGAGATCTGAACAGATCATCTAAGAGAAAAGACATATCAACAAAAACAACTCTAGAGTGAGTCTGGGCCATGTAGCATCGAAACATACACTCTGGGTGAGATCAGGTCACAGAGCATCGGATCTACACCCTTTCTCAAAATCCCCCCTCGAGCATCGACACTCTAGGTGAGATCGGGTCACCTAGCATCACAACATACACCCATACGCAGAATTCTCCATCGAGTATCTTCGAGTGAGGCCCGAGTTACATAGCATCGGTAACCTCTATTCGATATCTCTAACCATGGTGTGGTGTAAAGTGTCCACAAGTCCTATATTTCATGCACATCCCACCTCTTATTATTATCGTTTTTTGAGCTCATTTTAGGCATAAATAGGATCATGTATAGCATTTTACAGTATTTCTTCGCCTTACCTTGTTTCCATAAAATTATCCTTTATTTGGTAAAGAAGATATTGTTTTAGTGTATTTTTGTTTCTAGGTAATAAAGGCTGAAAGAGGGAATGAGGAGCTGAGGATGTAATGCTGAGGCAGCGAGCCAAGGGGCTGAACTGATGCAGTTCCAGCTGAAGACAGTTGTTGCCGAGTAGCTGCCGAGTAAGGTTGTCGTCGACTTTGCTGCCCACGGCAGCAAACTATGGAGTTAGAGAACCAGAGTGCGATTTGTAGAGCTAAAAATCATGAGTCTATCGCCACCACCCACGCAATTTTCTGATGTCTGTAGCAGCGGGCAGAACCGCCAAAGTGAGATCTCAAGGTTACTTGCAAACCAAGGCAAATGAGATAAAGTCCATATTCAAAGCAAAGCAACCAGAGTTTAAAGTCACATTAAACGTAGAAAGCTACTTTTGAGGACTTCTACTTTAAGGAGGACTTAACCTAGTTATTTGTCTATAAATAGTCATTGTACTCCTAGTTCAAATTATCTTAGGTTTTCTATAGACATTAGCTAGTGTTCTCTGCCGCCGCCATGTTCTAAACTCCTTTTGGGTTAAGGGTTATGTTGTAAATTAGTTGTGAAATAATTGCTTTAAGTTTTTAAGTTGTTTTCAATAAATATTCCAAGTTTGCTTAATCTATGCACTTCATTCTTTCAATTAGTTCTAATCGTTTAGTTGAAAGATTCCATTTAGGGGGCACGAAAGTGTCAACTTCAAGAAAGGGTTAAGCACGGTCACAACGTGTAGAGGCGTGACTAACTTGGTTCCAAAAGTTCACAAGTTTCAGCGACTAAAAGGGATCACCAACCGAATTGACTAGCATGTGATAGGTTTACGCTGAGTTTGCTAGGTATTGCCTACATCACGCGAGCATGCGAGCATCTGACAAGCGTCGTTATACCTGTCAAAATAAATAAATAAATTAACCTCTTTCAACAAATAATAAAATAAAGAAATTAAGTAGTTATAGGGAAAGAGGGTCGATCCACAGGGAGATTAGTCGGAATTCTTGACTGAATGATACTTTGATTAATTACTCCCAAGAATATATGTGAAAACAAGAAAAGTAAAAAATGGGGGTGATCTGATATTGAGTGAAAATGAAATAGTAGAAAAAATTAAAGAAAATAATAAGAAAGTCCAAATATGCAAAATAGCCTCGAGCACCTAGTCAATTCTTTCGATCATTGAAATAGATTTTTACTCTGGGGATCATGTCGGTTACAGTCTGCGAGGCCCAACCCGTCACAACTTGCTTCTCTCTCGAGTAACCAATCGTCCCAAGTCTATCTTCGAAGGTTGGTTCTTAAACAAATTAACCACGTCTATCGCCGTTAAAATATTTAGTTTTGAAAACAGGAAAAGCCCGACTCCGAAATTGTCTTAAAAAGAATCGCTTCTGATTTTATCTTTCCTTAGCGGACCGCCGCTAAGAGTTTTCACGGGAAGTCGAAATTGCCACAGGCCGATCCTTCCTCCCAACTATGTTTTTAAATGATTCCAGACCAACGAGCTCTTTTTGATTTGAAAAACGATTAAAAACTTTAGTAAGGCCGATTGCCAAACTATCTAAACCGAAAGATAAAAATGTATTCCCGAAGGAAATTAGGCAATGTTCAATTCTCACGATTTGAATTGACTTGGCTCAAGAGATTTAGCTAAGCATGATATTAGTTATCATTCTTAACTTGATTTCATAAAAATAATTAAAGAACATAAAAGAACAAAAGTATAGAAAAGAGAACTTTGATTAAAGACTAGAAATAATAGGTGTTTCAAGCTAAAAAATGAAGACTAAATTCGATGCCTAAGCCTTTACCAAGGAGTGGTATTTATAGGCTTGGATTTACAAAGATAAATGATAAGGTAATTCAAAATAAAGGAAATATAAACAATTCAAATGTTTTTGAAATTGAAATACAGAAAATCGAAACGGATAAGCTGATAAGGTCTTTCAGAATGTTCCAGAATCTTCCAGAAGTCGCCACGCATCTGCCACGTCAGACGCGTCGTGCCCAGTGTCGTGCCCACGATGCCAGTCATGACCAGAATAATAAAAAGACTACATAAATGCCCTCTTTTGCTGTTGTTTTCCAGAATTAGGTCCCTTGCGCAAAATATAGCAAAATGAAATGGATTAGGTAGCAAGAAATCCTAAAAACTAGAAAAATAGCAATTAAAAAGTGTCACATTTGAGAGCTTATCAAATTCCCCCTCACTTGTCTCATACTTGTCCTTACGTATGTCCGAAAAAGATATTAACCCAAGAATGCATTTCTCAAGCCATCACAAGCATCAAACATAATTATAAGAGTTCTAGTGCAAAAAGAGTATCATGAAAGAGACACAAATCAAACCAAGTGGACATAAGCAAAGAGCAACCCTTCATTCTTCCAATTTCCTATCAAGTATTAATCAAATCCTAACCTAGTCTTAATCCTCACCAAGATACACTCAAGAGCACTCAAAGTGTTTATAGGTAGAAGTGAAGCAAAAACACTCTAAGTCATACATGAACAAAGGTTTCCATAGGCTTGTAACAAGTTCAATTCTCCACTACTTTATTAGAATCGAAGTGCAAGAATCATTAGGTCTTTTGTTCAAGGTGTAATGTGGGTTTAGAAAAAGGGTAGAAAGATGGAAAGAAAAGGCAAAAGAAGATGATCAATGCAAGATATTTCAAACAATAAACAATAAAGACAAAAGAGGAGCTTAAAAATGGGCAAGCAAACACATATTTTTCTTTTTTTTCTTCTTTTCGAAGCAATTGCTTCCTTTTATTCTGTTTTTCTTTTTTCTCATTTTTTCTGGAAAAATTCTGCCGTTATTCGAATTGCAACCCCTTATTTGTCTAGTAATATAGTTTCTAGCATTTGATCAATTCAAAAAAAAAGTTTGGTCAAGGAAGAACAAGGTTTGAAGGTTAAGCCAAGAAAAATGGGATATAAGGCTTTCAAGAGGGTTCACTAAGCGATGAGAGAAAGGTAAAAGAGAGAAAATGGCTAAATCCTAATGCCTAAATCATCTTAAAGCACCTCATTCTAGTGTAGTCTCAAATCGCATACAAGCCACAAGTTCTAGATTCCTAAATTCAAGATGACACTCTCAAACAAGGAAAAACGAGCATAAAGAATAGGATGCATGCTCAAGGCTCAAATTCTCACAAAATTAGGCTAAGTTGATTAAGCTAGGTGAGAAATCCAATTATCACAATCAAGGAAAATTGAAAAGAGATGTCAAACTATCATTTTACTCATGCCATTTGATTATCAAAAATGTCAACATTCAAATATTCCTATGCACTATAACAATTATAACATGCTGGACATCAAGCAATGGCAAGAAAAATGTCATCTCAAAGTCAGACCAAAGTCAAACATATAGCAGACAAGCAGGACAAGCGGTTTGCTACCCTCCCCCCACTTAAGTGAATTGCCCCAATTCAAATAAAAAACATAAAAGTACAAGGTAGAGAGGGGTAAAGAGTACCCCCCATGGTCAATGATGTCCGCGGCCACGACCGCGGTTCAGACGAAGGTATGAAAGAATTTCTACAATGTTGTCTTTGAGGGTGTCAAGTCTTTTGGCAAGATTAGGTGCTTCTTGCGTATTCTGGTTCTGTTGTGGTGAGGAAGTTGGGGCTTGTCGCGTGTTCCGGCGATTGAAAACTCGGTGTGAATGTGATGTCATTGTCCCGGGCGGATTGAGATATGGGGCGTTAGGAGTTCCGTCAAGTAAACCCATTGAATCCAAGCATCTTTCATTTAGAGCATCCATAGAAAAAGCATAAGTAAAATTGGAAATATCGAAATCTACAATTCTAGAGGCTAAATGAGTGATGTATGGTCCGAGGATTAAAGGACGATTTGACCGGATGACAATTTCAAATTGTCGAGCTAACCAAAAACCGAGATTTACCTTGCGAGCAGTGAACATGCACCAAAGAAAAAATAATTTAGTCTTACTCAATACTCCAGAAGAGTCATTTCGTCCTGAGAAATTGTAAGCCAAAAAGCGGTGGATATATCGCAATGCTGGGTCGTGGAGGTGGATAGCTTTAGTTGATTTAGGTTCGAATGTCACATCAGCGAGCCTAGTGAGAGTAGAAAAGGCCTCATCAGCGTCGAATGCTGCAGGAAACTTAAGCAGAGATGTTAAATACTCTGGATCCGTGACACCCGTCACGTATCCTATGGCAAGATTAAAATCAGAGACAGACAAGCTAAATTGAGTTCCGCACAATCGAAAGCAGATAACAATAGGAGAGTTAACAGTAATGCAGCGAGACTCGGTAAATGAAAATGTTGAGTAAAATTCAAAAACCAATTCATAAAAGGTTCCAGTTTTGATTTCAGAAAATGATTGCCAACCAATAGCAGTGAAATAATTAAATACAGAGTCAGATATATGAAGGTTTTCCAATGTTGTTGCAGGAATGAACTTACAGACTCTAAATGGGCGACGTCGGATGTCATGAAAACGGACCAACTGGTTGTTTTCAAAGTGGAGATAACCTCGAAGTTCTTCCTCGGCAGGCACTGCATAGTGTCGTCCTCGTTGGTTGCGTTCGGGGTTTGTCGATGCTGCCATCGGACTACCTGGTGGTGATGCAAAACGATGGGAATCCGGTTCTTGGAAATTGAATGAATAATGCTCGGAATGTGACTGTGAAGAAGTTGGTTGCTGTCCCAAAGGGTTCTCGGCTGAAAAATCCTCTGTAAAACCAAAGGAAGGATGGTACATCAGTAAAGGGCGAATGGGAATCAGAGTAGAGTTTACCTTGGGGTGTTGTTCTGATTCGGCAGAGTGCATGGAGAATGAGGGAATGTTTGAGTGCCTCTGCTGGGTATGGGATTGGCGTTGCCGAGAGGGTGTTGATGAGTCCATCGTGGGCATTGACTAAAACGACGGTGATGGTGACCGTGGGGGAGGTGGACGGTGACTGGATCTTGGTCCGGTGGTGCTATTGGAGAGCTGCGAACGGCGGTTGACGGTTAGGGAAGAAGGCGAAGGTGCGGTGGAAGCCGTGGGGATGGGGTTCTCGTTCGGGGGGCTGGGAGCTTGCCGTTGACGACCACCACGGCGAGGAGGAGGTGTGGGGGTTGGCTCGGAGTCGGTACTGATCGCCATAAATTGTAACGGTGCAAGACGGCGTCGTCCGCCGATGACCAACAACGGTTCTTGGGGAAGCCGTCGAGCTTGCTGTCGCGTGCGGGGCATGGTGAATTGTGGCTGAGGGAAATTGCGGTTGGGTGTGTCGTGTTTTTAAGGTTTGGTGGTTTGTGGGAAAGAAAGAAAGGAAGGAGAGAAAGAGGGAAAAAATGACGGGTGTAAGGGCATGGGTTAAAGTGCACCGGCTCCATTGGGTGTGTTAAAATGCACCAGTTTTAATGAAACGGTTCACTTCAGCTTAGGATTGAAGTGTGTTTGCTGTGAAAGTTTTAAAATCCTGCAGAAAATTAGTAAAGTAATTAGATGAAGAAAAATAAAGGAAAATAAATCATGCTAAATAAAATAAATTATTAAAAGAAAGGAAATAAAAATTAACGAAAAATAAACCAATGGGTTGCCTCCCATTTAGCGCTTTGTTTAATGTCGTTAAGCTCGACAAATTTATTATTCAGATTTTTGGTTCCTCCAAGGTGATTTCTTCAATTTGTCCGATCGGTGTGCTCTCGAAGAAAGGTTTTAGTCGCTGTCCATTTACTTTAAATTGGGCACCCGACCCATCTTCAATTTCTACAGCTCCGTAAGGGAATGTGTTGACTACGGTAAATGGTCCGCTCCACTTAGACTTAAGTTTTCCTGCAAAAAGTTTCAACTTTGAGTTAAATAGGAGAACTTTTTGTCAAATTGAAAAAGATTTAAATGAAATGTGCTTGTCATGAAATGCTTTAGTTTGCTCTTTATAACGTTGCGCGCTATCGTAAGCGTTTCAGCGAATTTCTTCAAGCTCTTGAATGTGAAGTTTCCGTGTTTCACCAAAGGCATTCATCTCCATATTACACTCTTTTACTACCCAAAACGCTCTATGATCAAGTTCGACTGGAAGATGGCAAGGTTTACCGAAGACAAGTCGGTAAGGTGACATGACGATAGGTCCTTTGTAAGCCGTCCTGTATGCCCACAACACATCAACTAATTTCAAACTCCAATCCTTTCGATTAGGTTTAACGATTTTCTCTAGGATTGACTTGATTTCCCTATTTGAAACCTCCGCTTGTCCGTTTGTTTGCGGATGATAGGCTGTCGATATACGTTGCGTCACGCCATATTTCTTCATTAAAACCTCGACAATCCGATTAACGAAGTGTGTTCCTCTGTCACAAATGATCTCCCTCGGAGTTCCAAACCTGGAAAAAATAAAGTCACGTAAAAAATTAGTCGTGGTTTTCGCGTCATTTTCTCGGGTGGCTTTTGCCTCTAACCATTTTGAAACGTAATCAACTGCCAAAATAATATAGAGATTTCCATGAGATGAAATTAAAGGTCCCATGTAATCAAGACCCCACACATCAAAAACTTCACATATATGTATTGGGTTTAATGGCATTTCGCTTCGATGATTTAAATTCCCAACCCGCTGGCACCTATCACAAGTTTTGCAGAAATTGTAAGTATCCTTAAACAAAGTAGGCCAAAAGAAACCGCACTCAAGGATTTTGTGCGCATTTCTTTTAGGGCCAAAATGTCCGCCACAAGCGTAAGAATGACAGAATTCAAGTATAGATGTTACCTCGCTATCACTTACGCAACTACGAATTATTTGATCAGAACACAATTTCCACAAATATGGATCATCCCAGATGTAATATCTAGAATCTCTTTTAATACGCTTAATCTCAGATCGTGACAAGTTATCAGGAATCTTACCAGTGTCTAGGAAATTTTCCACATCGGCAAACCAAGGAAATGTCGCCTTTACCTCCATTAGTGACTCGTCCGGAAATTCCTCTCGCAAAGGTGGTTCGATCGGGGATGTAGCCAAACAAATTAGGTGGTCTGCCACCAAGTTTTCGCTACCCTTTTTGTCTTTTATTTGAAGATCGAACTCTTGCAACAAGAGTATCCATCTAATCAGCCGTGGTTTCGCGTCTTTTTTGTTGATCAGGTATTTCAACGCTGCATGATCAGAAAAAATAAGGATTTTAGTACCTAACAAATAAGAGCCAAATTTGTCTAATGCGAAAACAAAAGCAAAAAGTTCTTTCTCCGTTGTCGAATAGTTCCGTTGCGCCGAGTCCAGGGTTCTAGAGGCATAGGAGATCACATGTGGTCCATCCTTAGTTCTTTGCCCAAGAAATGCGCCTACGCTTAGATCAGATGCATCGCACATAATTTCGAAAGGTAATGACCAATCTGGAGGTTGTACGATTAGAGCGGAAACAAGTCTCATCTTAAGCTCATCGAATGATTCTCTACAAGCTTGATCCATGTCAAATTGTACGTCTTTTTGTAATAGGCGGCAAAGCGGTTGCGCTAATTTGGAGAAATCCTTTATGAAACACCGATAGAATCCTGCATGACCAAGAAAACTACGAATTTCCCTCACCGAAGTGGGGTATGGAAGTGAGCGAATAACGCCAACCTTTGCCTTATCAACGGCTATACCTTGTGCAGAAACCACATGACCAAGTACTAAACCTTTACTTACCATAAAACGACATTTTTCATAGTTTAAAACTAAGTGATACTCAATGCAACGATTAAGTACATAAGAAAGATTTGAAAGGCAATTAGAGGATGAATTACCGTAAACGGTAAAATCATCCATAAATACCTTTATTCCTCGCTCGATGTGGTCAGAGAAGATGCTCAGCATGCAACGCTGGAAAGTAGCTGGAGCGTTGCAAAGTCCAAAATGCATTCTTCTATAAGCAAAGGTGCCGAAGGGACAAGTGAATGTAGTTTTTTTCCTGGTCTTCCGGTGCTACTTGAACCTGAAAAAATCTAGAAAATCTGTCAAGACAACAGTAATGTGATTTTCCAGCAAGTCGTTCAATCATCTGATTGATAAACGGTAAAGGAAAATGGTCCTTTCGGGTTTGAGAGTTAAGTTTCCTGTAGTCGATACACATTCTCGACTCATTTTGTACCCTTTTCGGAATCATTTCTCCATCGGCATTTTCGACAACTGTGACTCCAGTCTTTTTTGGTACGACATGGACCAGACTCACCCATTTATTGTCTGAAATGACGTAGATTATATCAGCATCGAGTAACTTTTGTACTTCCTCCTTTACAGCGTCCATCATGGGTGGGTTTAAGCGTCGCTGTGCTTCTCTTGTTGGTTTCGCGCCTTCCTCCATCTTAATTTTATGCATGCAAGTGGATGGACTCAAGCCTTCGATATCAGCTAATGTCCATCCGATTGCCTTTTTGTAAGTGCGCAAAATGGCAATTAATTCCCCTTCATCTTGTTGCGATAACTCACTCGAAATAATGACCGGCAATGTTTGGTTGTCGCCTAAAAATGCGTATTTGAGATGTGACGGGAGTTGTTTTAGCTCCAATCGCGGTGCCTGTAAAATTGAGGGAAGAGGTTTAGATCGTGATGGAATTAATTGCAAATCATAAATTGAAGAAAGAGTAGAGATGGTTTCGCCTATGTCTTCATCGTCGAGATCCTCAAATTCCCTACAAAAGTCATAAAATAAATCAGTTTCGATAAAATCATTAGCCAAAGGATCTATAACATCAACAAAATTAAGACTTGCGATAAAATCAGGATATTTCATAGCCTTATACACATCAAATTTCACCACCTCTCCGTAGAATTCCATGGTCAAAATGTCGTTACGGACATCGATTTTCGTATGTGCGGTTGATAAAAAGGGACGTCCAAGAAAAATTTCCGATCCGTTGTTACTACGATCACTTTCCATATCAATAATGTAAAAATTAGCGGAAAAAATGAGATTGTTTACCTTAACCAGGATGTTCTCCAATACCCCTTCGGGATAAATAATTGATCTATCAACGAGTTGTACTGTTACCTTAGTTTCCTTCAATGGGTCCATTGAGATCTTTCTATAAACACTTAAAGGCATAACATTGATGGAGGCACCCAAATCGCACATTGCTCTTTTAATGCCGACATTTCCAATCTTGCAAGGGATTGCAAACATTCCTTGGTCCTTGTACTTTGGCGGTAGCGACTTTTGAAAAATGGCTGAAATATTCTCGCTAAGGTTGACTCTTTCGTTTCCCGACAACCTTATTCGATTTGTGCATATGTCTTTCAAAAATTTTGCGTATTTAGAAACCTTCCTAATAACAACCAAAAGCGGAATGTTGATTTCCACTTTTTTGAATATCTCCATTATCTCCTTCTCTTCCTCCTTTTTGTCTCGTTTCGCCAATCTTCCTAGAAAAGGAGGAACATGTTCGTAAGTAGAAACATGAATTTTAGATTTGATATTACCTATAGTGGAAGGAGGTTTTTCGTTCTGGTGTTCCGAAGAGCTATCGGATTTTTGCTCATCCTGCTTGGGCGGTTCAGGTGTTATCACAGTTCCACTACGCAGAGTGATCGCGCTCAAATTTTCCCTTGGATTGGTTTCAGTTTGTGATGGCAATTTCCCTTGGGATTCTAGACATCCTATTGTTTGAGCTAATTGGCTAACTTGTTTATCTAGTTCCCGAAGGTGAGATTGTGTTTGGTTCTGGAACTTTTCTTGCGGAACTGCTAACCTCTCAACAATAGACTCAAGCGAAGATTTTTGGGGAGCTTGATTTTGGTAGGGAGGTTGTTGTCTAACTTGGAAATTCTGATTCCTATTACCATAGCTCAAGTTTGGATGATCCCTCCAGCCGGGGTTAAATGTATTGCTCTGAGGGTTATAGGGTCTTTGGGGAGGTCCGGGAAAGTTGTGTATGGCGTTAACTTGGGCACCAGATGTATCCCGCAACAATGGGCATAAGTCGGTTGCGTGATCTGGAATAGTGCATATTCCACGTACCTTAGCAGCTCCTATCTCCCCTGAAACAAGAGAATTCATAATATTAGTCAAATTGTCTATCTTATTCTCTAATGAAATTGTGCTTACTGTATGAACCCGTCGGATGGGTTCACTCGCAGAACCAAATTGCTGCGAATTAGCTGCCATTGTAGATATCAAGGTTTGAGCATTTTCAGGGGTCAGGTTAACGAGCGCGCCACCACTTGCTGCGTCTACCATCATTTTGTCCATTGGAAACATTCCTTCGTATAAGTATTGAAGGAGTGTCTGCTCGGATAAGCCATGTTGCGGACAACTTGCACACAACTTTTGGAATCTCTCCCAATATTCGTATAGGGACTCATCGTGCATTTGTTGAATTCCCAGAATGTTTCGCCTAAGTTCTGTTGCTTTCGCTGCAGGGAAATATCTGTCAAGAAAAACACGTGAGAGATCAGACCACATATTAATTGAATTTGGAGGTAAATAGAAGGAAAAAGGAAAAGCCCTTAGTTTTATTTGGTCTTCCGAGACCCCTTACGGTTTCATGCTGCTGCACACCATATGGAATTCGGCAAGGTGCTTGTGTGGGCTTTCAGTAGAGAGGCCATTAAAAGTAGGGAGTAGGTGGATTAATCCGTTTTGAGCTGGAAGGGAGTATCGCCTTGAGGAAAAGCGATGCAGAGTGGTTGTTGCAGAGTAGGGGCTGCGTTTAGTTCTCGAATCGTTTGATCTGCCATCGGTTTTGGTTCTAGTGTAGGTTCCTCGACTGGTGTAGTTTCAGAAGTGGATTCCTGATCGGGTTGTCGTATGCTTTGTTCTCGTTGTTGTTTCTTTCGCCGAAGCGTTTCACCGTGAGTTCTACGAGCGCTTGCTTCGATTTCCAGGTTTTATAGAGCTAAAGTACCCGAGTTTTTCCTGGTCATAAAAAAAACAAAATCAGTCAAAAGTGCCGAAAGTAAACCTCCCCGGCAACGACGCCAATTTTGACAAGCATCGTTATACCCGTCAAAATAAATAAATAAATTAACCTCTTTCAACAAATAATAAAATAAAGAAATTAAGTAGTTATAGGGAAAGAGGGTTGATCCACAGAGAGATTAGTCAGAATTCTTGACTGAATGATACTTTGATTAATTGCTCCCAAGAATATCTGTGAAAACAAGAAAAGTAAAAAAGGGGTTGATCTAATATTGAGTGAAAATGAAATAGTAGAAAAAGGTAAAGAAAATAATAAGAAAGTCCAAATATGCAAAATAGCCTCGAGCTAGCCTTGTCAATTCTTTCGATCATTGAAATGGATTTTTACTCCGGGGATCACGTTAGTTACAGTCTGCGAGGCCCAACCCGTCGCAACTTGCTTCTCTCTCGAGTAACCAATCCTCCCAAGTCTATCTTCGAAGGTTGGTTCTTAAACAAATTAACCACGTCTATCGCCGTTAAAATATTTAGTTTTGAAAACAGGAAAAGCCTGACTTAGAAATTGTCTTAAAAAGAATCGCTTCTGATTTTATCTTTCCTTAGTGGACCGCCGTTAAGAGTGTTCACAGGAAGTCAAAATTGCCACAGGCCGATCCTTCCTCCCAACTATGTTTTTAAACGATTCTAGACCAACGAGCTCTTTTTGATTTGAAAAACGATTAAAAACTTAAGTAAGACCGATTGCCAAACTATCTAAATCGAAAGATAAAAATGTATTCCCGAAGGAAATTAGGCAATGTTCAATTCTCACGATTTGAATTGACTTGACTAGTTCTTGTCTCAAGAGATTTAGCTAAGCATGATATTAGTTATCATACTTAACTTGATTTCATAAAAATAATTAAAGAACATAAAATAACAAAAGTAAAGAAAAGAGAACTTTGATTAAAGACTAGAAATAACAAGTGTTTCAAGCTAAAAAATGAAGACTAAATTCGATGCCTAAGCCTTTACCAAGGAGTGGTATTTATAGGCTTGGATTTACAAAGATAAACGATAAGCTAATTCAAAATAAAGGAAAGATAAACAATTCAAATGTTTTTGAAATTTAAATACAGAAAATCTAAACGGATAAGCTGATAAGGTCTTTCAGAACGTTCCAGAATCTTCCAGAAGTCGCCACGCATCTGCCACGTCAGACGCGTCGTGCCCAGTGTCGTGCCCACGATGCTAGTCATGACCAGAATAATAAAAAGACTGCAAAAATGCCCTCTTTTGCTGTTGTTTTCCAGAATTAGGTCCCTTGCGCAAAATATAGCAAAATGAAATGGATTAGGTAGCAAGAAATCCTAAAAACTAAAAAATAGCAATTAAAAAGTGTCACATTTGAGAGCTTATCGGCATCCTTGCCTAGACATAGGTAGGATCACTGTCGACTATCCCGCCGAACTTGGAGTATCTGCCTAACTTGCTGCTAGGACTTATTTCCACTCCACCTGTTGAGACATCGAGAGTTGCAGGGGCAGTAACCCACTGCGGCCACGTGACAGGGTCGTAGCTGCCGTCCATTACCCGCCGAGGCAGCATATCGTGGCAGCACAAAACAACTTAGCCTTTTACAACGCAGTTTCACACTAAGTGGCAACATAACCCTGCCTGCTTTATCAACATGATTTATCTCTTTTATCATTTGTGTTTTATGTTATTCTACTCTTCATCTCAACAATCAACTTATTTGTGTCTTTACTTTTCCTTGTGCAGGAACTACAAATCGAACCTAGCTGACCAATCCTCGTGGGATTCGACATCTTTTATACTATAACTTGGCAGGAGTGTGCACTTGTGATCTCAAAAAAGGGAACACCTACACGCCTTACATGTGGCAACACTCATTTTCTGGGTATTAGGATCCCATCAATCAAGAAGACTCAACCAATCAAATGCCTACCCGACATGCAAGCAATGTGATCCCAAGGATCCCCCTATTGTTGCTAATCATCATCAAATCATTTATTTAACATTACCGAGAAGTATATAATTAATCTCATTTATTATCTCCATTAATCCATGCTATCACATTTATACAAGACATAATTCAATTATTAATATTCTCATCAATTTCTATCCTTAAATTGCATTTATAGATTATTTATCATTTCAGGTACCGATACTCGTATACGAGCACTGATACGGTACCCTCGGGTATCGATACTCACACGCGTACCGATACTGAAACTGTTTACCATAAATCTTTAATTTTCAAAAGTATTGGTACAGGTCGACATGTATCGATACGACCCTCAATCGCGTATCGATACATCCGAAGTTCGTACTGATACCCTACACACGGGTTCATATCATTTCCTTAGATTATTATATTACAACACTTTCGATCCCTAAAGCTTATAAAAGTCATTAAATGAATTAATATTAATTACTTGCTTCATGATCATTTGTTCGAATATTACCATTATTCATCCCTTACCCAATTTCCATCGAATACATTAATCTATTCGAACAAGTATATAAGGCATCACGATTATCAATCAATCAAAAAATCATCAAGTAATTATACAAGCATTCCAAACGACCCTACACAGTCCCTAAAGCCTCCACAAGTCTCAACATATTCACAGCATCATCATACATCTCATAAATATCGAATCTCATAATATCGGTCTCTACTCATGCTTATCCCTCATCTACCTATTTTGAAGATACTAACATGCAAAGCAATCACATTTATGATGCTCAAGAAACAATAGGAGTTAGAGGTGATTAACCTTAAGTGATTATTGATAAATCCTTACTCGAGCTCCTCGAACGCTCCTCTTGATCCGATATTCGATCCCGAATAACCCTTATAAATATATGGATACGAAAATCATTAATTAACCATATTCGTTAACTAATCCACAAGGTCAAATGCGTAAAAATAGCTTACTAGGTTCAAACTTGGCGAAACGGACTGCGCCAACAGACTCAGAACATCGAGAATCCCCCGTGTAGGGTCCCTCGGAAAAATTCAATGCTGGGCAATGACGATCAACGGCTGGCTCGATTCTGCTCGAAGGGCAGGCTTGGCAGACTGGTTCAGCGTGGCCCAATAGCTGGCCCAAATGGCTTATCCCAAGCCGGTAATAGCTGCCCAAGCAACTGAACTTCGCCCACACGTAGGGACGACGCGTGGTGGCACATGTGAGGGCTATCAATGGCTTGATAGTGACGTCGATCGACCAAATTGACTGTCTAGACGCCTCTGAGCACGATGGTGGCCTATGTTCTTTGTTTTAAGCACTCTAACCCTCTAAACAACCCGAAACTTCTCTTCTCTCACCCCTTTCGACGACAGCTCTTATAACGACAACATTGGTACCGGCAAACTTGTCTCGCCGATGACATAGGTGGAGGTGTCGACAACGGACGACTCAATCTCCATAGATCAGAGTTTAAAACTCTCCCCTTTTGTCCATTTTTCTCTCTCTTATTTACTTTTTCTCTCTCCCCAGCATAATATCTCCCATTTTCCCCTCCTATCCTCTTCTTTTTAAAATTCAAACCTCTCCCACCAATGTAATGGCCCCAACTTAATATTGTTAACTAGGCTTCCAAAATAAAGGCCAAATACCTGGGTCCGAGACCCAATTCGCTAACCCGAAGTTCGGGTCGTTACAACTCTCCCTACTTTAAAAGAAATTTCTTCCTTGAAATTTATACCAGTAAACCAGAGAAGGTGCTAAAACTTTTATAACTCTCCAACGTTCTCTAACATATCCCATTGCGCTACTCTGATCTCTCACAACACTTGTCAATTATAACATGTCTTCTAACGATACAAACAAAATCTAAACTGATTCTTTCTCTTAGAAGGAATCTATCTTCTCTTAGTTCATTACAAACGACAAGCAAAACCCAACGGTAACCCGATAAAACTATCACACAAATACTTCGTCAAAGAAACTTAACTTATGCCGTAGAACCCAAAATATTGCTGCACAACAAAATCTTTTCACAACTCCATGTGATGCAAAAGAACAGGAGGTTACACAGCTTTGTAACCAAAACGAAATAATTCTTCTCGTGGTGACTCTCTAAAGGTGACTCTAACTCTAATGACATCCCTTACCATTATCATTGTTTGCACGGTGCAAGATTTCTGAAAGCAAAAGGCGTCTATACGTGTCTCAAGTCTGACCTTAGATCTCGGTGTGTTTTAACATCAAAAAGGCAATTAATGTAACTCCTATTAACTCGGTTCACGCAAGATTTTGCACTCAAAACTATAACGTGTCTGGAAAACAAGTCATATGTGCCCTCACTCGGATCTGTCATGGCAAGGGATCCCACCAAGGGATAAGGTTCCATTACAAACCTCGAATATCGTGTCAAGAGGCAACATGTACACATCGTAATGTCGTACAACCAAACCCATAAACAAACCAAGTAGACTTCTTATTTGGATCTCATCTTTGCTGAAATTATCAAACGGTGCCCACAAAGGACAATATCATTACTCAAAGTAATCCCAACGAAACTGTGCACTCACAATTCCTTTACAAGGTCCACGATCATCTATTTAACTCTTACTGATGAATATCAAAGCTTTACAACAACTCTAAGAAATTCAATGTTTGACTCCCAACTGATGGCAAGTCACCCACTTATCACAATCCCAAACACACGACTCAACATTGTCTCTCAAACACGCGGTGAAAGCTTGGTACAAAATATCGCTCTCAAAATTCACCATATACTGACCATTGTACTATATAGGAGGAATATCTTACCTTGATACATTTTTCTCTAAAGCACCCACAACAAGATCTCTAAGTCTATCAAAACCATCGGACCTAAACTTAATCACAACACTACATCCTTTTAATTACAATTAGACGCTACTTCTTACAGCTTCCAAAGTTACCCAATCCTCAACTTTGTGCTTAACCAAAACATGTGGGTACCGGTACTGACCAATCAGTACTGACACCAGATGAATCGAGTACCGATGTCATACTGAGGTAGCATTGGTACTCCCTTATAGGACCATCACTTACGAACCTTGATCTCCCCACATAGGTAGCATGATATTATAACCCGAACTAACTTCGTACAACCCATCACTTATAAAGTTCACTTTACTTAGGTGGTGATCGAACACACGATCAATAGCTTCTAATTACTTCAACCCAGGTCGTGGTCCAAATCTCAAATTCCTTAAAGATCAAGTACCCAAAATTTCTCATCGTTGGGTAGGCACATCTTTCCTTATTCTAGCATAAAAATACAACCCTAACAAAACAACAAAACATCCTCGAAGATCTCAAAACCTTACTGGACTTTAATCGAGTCAGCACCACTGTCACAACAAAATGGTCTCACGCAGCTGGGATTTCCACCAATGTCCCTCGGTTCCTCCCAAGTAAGTTGTGATACAAAGCAAAAATATTTACGAAGTCTCAGACTTTTGCTTCATTAACTGGTTATATGGTAACTAACCTTTCCCACACACAAGGTCATTAAGGTAACTATCTTGCCAACTCTCATCGTTCCGTATTCCTTATACATTCACACGTGTCACGCAAAGCATCAAACTTATATTCGAGAGACAACATGGTGGCCCCCACCTTGTCACAACTGAAACACCTCAAATGTGACCACATACATCAAACATTACCGCGACACGCTCTAAAGAGAGAAATCATCATTCCAAAATTCATTTCGAAACTATTAGCCTTCAATACTTTAACCGCAAACATCTCATTCTCAAACCATGTAACACCCTAAATTTTGTCTTAAGAAAATATCTTGACTTTATTTTTGAGGAAATTTAATCAAGTAACTAAATGTATGCTTAGTTGGGCCGAATTGAGAAAACAAGAAATAAAGAAGCTTAATTAAGGTGACTTTAAATTTTAATATAGAGACTTGTAAGTTTGTATGGTAATTGAAGTTTTAATTAGGGAATTTGAATGTGGCATGGTGTGAAGAGGGCACGTGGGTTTTGCTTTGGATGAATAACAAACAAAATGTTTGTCATCTTCTTTATTCATCCTTGCACCGAAAATAAACAATTGATAGAGAGGGAGAGAGAGTTTTGTTCAAGGATTAGCTTGCTTGGATGCAAATGGTCTTGATGCTTGATTAAGTTGGCATGTCTAAGAATGTTAGTTGTTTTGCTAATTGTTTGATTTAGAATGTGATTTAGAGGTAATTACATTAGGGCTATTCTTGTTGGTAGAACACTTGCTTAAGTTGAATGTTTGATTCAATAGAAGGTAGTATAGAAAGGGGAATTAAAGTAAAATTGAAATGTGAATTGGTAACTTAGAGCTTAATTATATGAATTTAATATATTGAATGATGTATGACTAGTGCTTAAATTATATATTATTTTACTAATAATTACTCATTGATTAGTTGTTTTAAGATGCTTGGCTGGTGATTTTCTATTCTTTTCTGTGCAGGGCATCAGATTCTGGAAACTGTGCTAAAAAGGCTAGATTTTGCAAGTTTTTTGGATTCATGGCTGGATTAGTGGGCATGAATTGGGGCATGAATGAGCTGACTCAACGGCACGTCATCAAGCTTCTAGAAGATGACATCAGTAGCACGCGATAAGCTATTAGTCGCTTCCGAGCACTTATCAGTCGGGATTAGGATCAAAGCTTGAGATTTATCTTTTATTTTTGAATTTTAAACATTTTGGGATTTAATTATTATCACTTAGCATTTATCTTTTGTATTTTAAATATTTTAGTATTATCTCTTATTATTTTAAGAGTATTTTTAGGGTTCTAGGAAGCTATAAATACCCCATTGAAGTAAGCTTCAAAAAAGCATCTCTCACCTCTTGTTCTTTGTTTTTATTTGTTCTTAGGAAATTTTACTTTAATAAAGTTTTATTTTTCCATAGCCAAAGGCTAAAGCGATGACTCGATTCCAACGTGAGGAATGAAAAGTACTTAAATAACTTCAGGTTTTTTTCTCTCAGTTTTTTAAGCTTAATTTTAAAAATCAAAACGATTCAAAACTAAAGATTGACTTTGGTCAGAATATTGTTTTTGGTTAAATATGTGGGAGGAAGGATAGGCTTTTGAAGCACATTCGACTTCCTGGGAACACACGTAGTAAATTGATTACTAAGAGGAAAATTGAGATCAAAACCGTTGTTATTGAAACAACACCATCCGAGTCGGGTTTTTTTCCAGAACTTTAAAACCGTTTATTTTTAACAACGATAGCCGCGGTAAATCTAACCAGAAAACTGGAATCTAAAAATTGATTTTAGATTATCGATTTATCGGAGAGAAAAAAACAAGTCTCAAGGATTGATCCTTGTAGGCAAGTAACCGACGTGAATCCTGAAGTAAAAAACTTTTCCGATGATTTGAGGAAATTGAATCAAAGCAAAAGCCCGAAGCTAGTCTTTATTATATTGAATTCACTTCTTTTTAATATTCTTTACAATTTTTATTTTTACTTAAATTCTACAAATCACCCATTTTCTACTTAAACACCATTCAACTCTTGGCTCATCGATCAGACGAACATAAATCAGGAAGTTTTCTTAGTCCTTGTGGGATCGACCCTTACTTCTCTTTTACTACATTTAACTTCCTTTATTTATTAATTGAGAATAAGGAATTATTTTTGACGCGTAAACAACGCGTGTCAAATTGGCGCCGTTGCCAGGGCTTCGACAAAATTACTTATATAATTTGTTTTGATCTATGACCAGGTCATGGAGTTAATGACGTTAAATAAAACATTGAATGAGAGGCGACCCATTTTATTTTATTTTTACTTTCTGTTCATTTTTTATTTTTGTTTTATTTATTTTCACCTCAAATTTATTTCATTTTAATTTTCAGGTACCCAACTGTTTTGAATCGAACATTAAACTATGGTAATTTTGGTCAAGAAGGACGCCACGAAGGTTTAAAACTAAGGATGCATGAGAATTAAAAAGTTGCGCAATTGGTGCATGTTGGCAGAACCCACCACCCCTTGGTGCACAATAGCCAAACCCAAATCCACGGCAACCTCTTTCTTCATCTGTTTTATCCCAATTTTTATATTTTGAAAACAATTTATAGGATAAGATTAAAATATTCGCATGGGTCCCACTTAGATAAATTATCATCCTATCATCTACCAAATTCAATTTTCAAACCCCCTAATTGACTGGTCAACTACCTTCCCCCTATCCTTATCACGCATAGCTATCACAATCTCCTTTTCCTTTTAAATCTTGAGAGCCCCACCTCTCACCTATCAATCCTTTTCCCATGTAATAATAATAATAATAATAATAATAATAATAATAATAATAATAATAATAAACAAACCTAACAAAACCCATAGTTTTCTCTGTTAGCCGTCTTCCCCATATCCTCTTCAACCTTTTGACCACCATCACCTTGCACCCTTCCAATTTTCTGATGAGCATGGTTCATACAAGGGAACAAGCGCACCGCCTCCCTAACTGGCCAAACCCCATCGTCTTTGAAGGCTGCCGTCGGATGGCTCCGCCGCAACACGTGGCTATCCCGAGCGACTCAGATTCGCACCCGGCACCACCATCGTTCCCTCCGTGTCGTGGCAGATCCGCATTAAGCTCAGCCCAGTCGACATGCCGCAACTGTTTCTAGCTTAGGGAGTTTCTTATACCCTCTCTTTTATTTTGCTTTTCCATTTTGGGACAAAATGACTAAGTGAGGGGAGTAGAATTTGTGTTAAATTCTTTTTTGCTTATGATTTGCGATTGAAATTGAGCTATTTCTCGATTAGAATTGTTGATAATCTTGGTTGCCAATATCTTGTTTTATTTAATTTCATTGTATTTCTTTGTGAATTCAACCTTGTTCTTTTTGAATTTAGGATCAATGATAGCATGGCATGAAAAATTTAGGTAAATTTTTTTATTGGTCATTTCATGAATTTGTTGATTGATTTGGATGCATGACTTAGTTCACTAGACCTTTCATGTGAGTTTTGAGCCTAATGAACATATATTTTTATTCTTGCTCTTTGTTTCAATTGAGTGTGCCAAACTAATTGATTGCTTTCTAGAATTTGTAACTCGATACTTGTTGAGACTACACATTTTAATTATGATGCTTTATTGTGACAGGGCATTAGGATTAAACATTTTTCTCTCCCCAAAAATGGCCTACCCTTTATTTATTTTTCCCTTAGTGAACCAATTTTTGAGCCTTTAATCTTTTTCTTTGTTTACCACATAATTTAACCCAACCCAATTTTTCTATTTTTCACTCTTTTTTTCACCCTTTTCAGGACAATGTTAAGGTTATTCCGAAGCGAGAAAAGAAGAAAAAAAAGATTCGAATCGAACAAAACAATGCAGTGCAGAAAAAAACACTGTTTAAAAAAACAAATTAGTGCAGTTTGGTTCGAACAGTGCAGAAAAATACAACGTAGAAAAATTACAGAACTGTGCAGTGCAGTTCGAATATGCTGTTCGGACAGTGAAAATAAAAAAATCAGAAAAAAATTTTGCTTCGAAAAAAAAGAAGAAGAAAAAAAAGAAAAAGAAAGAGAGAAACAATTCGAATGAAAAAAATGATGTTGTTTGATTTCTTGTTTTTATTTTTCCCTTCGAATAATTCTTTGGGATAATCTTTTTCTTTGTCTTGAATTTTTAACCTCATTTTCGGCCTTTATCCTACCCAAACCTTAACCCCGTTACAACCTATTTTAAGTCATCTTGATTTTTGCATCATTTGCATATTAAGTAGTGGAGATTAGATCTAGTTACAAGCCTATGGTAATGAGTCGATTAGTTTAGGCTTGAGCGATTCTTTCACCCGAAACACTTGAGCGAAATGAGTGAACCATTTTGAGGAACTAAGTCTTGTATTCTTTGAAATTGGTAGACGATTGGAATACCTTGGTAGATTTACATTTAATTAATTATGCCTTGCTTGATTGATCTTTGAATTTCGGCATTTACTTGATTTAGTTTACTTAAGAGATCTTGGGAATTCTATGAAATTGGAGTTGGCAACTTAAGTTTTTTAGCATGATAATTGAGAAATGCTTGAGGATAAGCATCAAATAAGTGAGAGAGAATTTGACTAGTGCTTAAATTTTACATTATTTTATTAATAATTACTCTTTGATTAGTTGTTTTAAGATGCTTAGCTGATGATTTTCTGTTTTTGTGTACAGGGAATTAGATTTTAGAAACTGTGCTAAAAAGGCTGAATTTTGCAAGTTTTCTGGATTCATGGCTGGATTAGTGAGTATGAACTGGGGCATGAATGCGCTGACTCAACGCCACGTCAGCAGGCTTCTAGAAGATGACGTCAGTAGCGCGTGATAAGCTATCAGCCGCGTCCGAGCACTTATCAATCAGGATTAGGTTCCAAGCTTGGGATTTATCTTTTATTTTTGAATTTTTAACATTTTGGGATTTAATTATTATCACTTAGCATTTATCTTTTATATTTTAAATATTTTAGGATTATCTCTTATCATTTTAAGAGTATTTTAAGGTTTTAGGAAACTATAAATACCCCATTGGGTTAAGCTTCAAAAAAACATCTCCCATCTCTTGTTCTTAATTTTTATTTGTTCTTAGGAAATTTTACTTTGATAAAGTTTTATTTTTCCATAGCCAAAGGCTAAAGCGATACTTGATTCCAACGTGAGGAATGAAAAGTACTTAAATAACTTCAGGTTTTTCTCTCAGTTTTCTAAGCTTAATTTCAAAAATCAAAACGATTTCAAAACTAATAATTGACTTTGTTCAGGATGTTGTTTTTGGTTAAATATGTGGGAGGAAGGATAGGCTATTGAATCACATTCGACTTCCTGGGAACACACTTAGTAAATTGATTACTAAGAGAAAATTGAGATCAGAACCATTGTTATTGAAACAACACAATCCGAGTTGGGGTTTTTCTAGAACTTTAAAACTGTTTATTTTTAACAGCGATAGCCGCAGTTAATCTAACCAGAAAACTGGATGTTTATCGGAGAGAAAAAAAAACAAGTCTTAAGGATTGATCCTTGTAGGCAAGTAACCGACATGAATTCTGAAGTAAAAACCTTTTTCGATGATCTGAGAAAATTGAGTCAAAGCAAAAGCCCGAAGCTAGTCTTTATTATATTGAATTCATTTCTTTTTAATATTCTCTACAATTTTTATTTTTACTTAAATTCTACAAATCACCCCCTTTTCTACTTAAACAACATTCAAATCTCTTCTTGGCTCATCGATCAAGCGAACATAAATTAGGAAGTTTTCTTAGCCCCTGTGGGATCGACCCTTACTTCTCTTTTATTACATTTAACTTCCTTTATTTATTAATTGAGAATAAGGAATTATTTTTTATGCGTAAACGACGCGTGTTAATGTATGAGAAGAATTTTGAAAAGTGGAAACTGCCCTGATTTAATTTTGTCTTATAATTAAAAACTATCGAACATTGTTGTAATTCGGATTGCTTAAAACATTACTTTGGTGACTAAAATTTGGATGACTAAAGAGGAAAGTTCAAAATGAAGTCTTAAGGGAGCAGGGGAAGGGTGTAGGATGGACCTTAATGGCAATATTGGTGATTAAAGTGAGCAAGAAAACTGCCTTGTGCCAAGCAGTACCGTATGGGACTATTCTAATGAAAAATTGGTTTAGATAAAACAATCGCTTGGTATAAGTTAAATGTTAAATCTATAATTAGATGAATGATGTTAGTTATCACTAATTTGGATGCTTTAATTGATAAAGAAAATGAATTAAGGAGTATGAATAAGTGAAGTATTTTGGTGGCAATTTCGAATTGTTAAGGTGTTAGTGGGGTAACTGTTTTGTATAATTAAACCATGATCAATGTTGGAATTGTCCAATTGATAGTAAAATGCTTGAGTTGGAAAAGATCTAGAGGAACACTAGAATTCTACCCTTATGCTTGTTGGGCATGTGTTTGATAATTTGTAATTGGTGAAGGATGATTGATTGTTTCTAATGCATTGTTAAATTATTGCTATAATTAGACAAAATGGGAATTTATCAAGGGGATGAGAGGAAAAGAAGAGTGGTGATTCACGATCAAGAATAGCTCGGAGTATCTGTGAGTGTAAACTGTATTTTTTTTACTAGTATAAGATTGTTCATTGAGTTGGTTTATTCGATTGTTTCATGAGGCTTAAATGCCTATGCTTGCTTTGGATTGCTAATGCTTGGTAAGGTAATTATATCCAGGTATGTATGGATGTTAGTTTAATATACATACAAGCATGGAAATAAATTGGTTGCTTAGAATGCTTCTGTGATATCTTGAGTTGTAGCTAAATTTTGGTGGTTATACATGAGTTAGTTGAAATATTGACACTTTATAAAAGAGCCTTGATTAGTTATAGTTCTAGCTAAATTGGCATGCCAATAGAGAGTCCTGAGCTCAGCCTGAAATTTGGACTACATTCCTCTGATAGGTACTAAAGTACCCTGAATGATTTGAAATGGGTCATATGCTTCGATGGTACTAAGCTGCCATTGCCTGTTATTGATGTAACTGAAATCGAACCTTTATACTAATAACTAGTCAAGGCTGTATCTAACAACTAAGGTTGCCTGTGAAAGTTTGATCATTGAAGTGTACAAAGTGCTTAATTAAACAACATCAAATGGTTGCTTGTTAATGTTTGACGCTTCTTGGAAGCATGATGGTTGGATCTAGTTAAATTAAGCTTAGTATAAGATTCTTGAATGATGTATTGTGAGCATGTTATCCAAATGAAAAATGCTAAATTATTTGTGTAGTCTCGATGAAGATCTTGCTCAATGTTGTATAATTGAATAATGAATCTGTTAGTTATGCTAATTACACTCCTTAATTGATTAAATTGCGAAGCTATATTTCTAATAGCTAACCATGTTATTTTACAGGAAAGGTCGACTGTTAGATCAAGCTTAGGGAATCAAAGCAAGGTCACTTAAAGCTCAAATGTATGTGATAAGTTCTTAAATTTGTCACGTTTCACATGCTACTTTTCTAGTTATTGTGACTTCTTGCTGCTTAATACATGCTGTTTTCGTTACATTTTGTGCAGGGGTCCAATTCTGGAAATAGCAGTGAAAATGGAACATTTCTGCAGTTTTTTTATTATCCTGTCATGACTGGCATCATGGGCACGACACCAGGCACGACGCATCTGACGTGGCAGTGACGTGGCAGTGACGTGGCAACTTCTAGAAGATCCTGGAATGTTCCGAGAAAAGAATCCGATCAGTTTATCAGCTTTTATCCATTTAGTTTTATTTTGAATTTTAATCAACATTTGAATTTGAATTGTTATTATCCCATCACTTTATCTTTGTAAATCTCAGCCTATAAATACCACCCTTGGTAAAGGCTTAGATCATCAATCATTTTAGTTTTCATCTTCTAGCTTGAAACATTTTTAGCTTTAATAAAAGTTCTTTTACTTTATTTTCTTGTTCCATTTTTATGCTATTTAATTATTTTCCAAAAACTAAGTTAAGTATGATAATTAATATCATGCTTAGCTAAATTTCTTGAGCCAAGAGCTAGCCAAATCAATTCTAATCGTGAGAATTGAACATTGCCTAAATTCCTTCGGGAATACATTTTTATCTTTCTGTTTAGATAGTTTGGCAATCGGCCTTACTAAAGTTTTTAATCGTTTTTCAAATCAAAAAGAGCTCGTTGGTCTGGAATCGTTTAAAGACATATTTTCCTGCTTTCAAAACTAAATATTTTAACGGCGATAGACGCGGTTAATTTGTTTAAGAATCAACCTTCGAAGATAGTCTTGGGAGGATTGGTTACTCAAGAGAGAAGCAAGTTGCGACGGGTTGGGCCTCGTAGACTGTAACCGACATAATCCTCGGAGTAAAAATCTATTTCAATGATCGAGGGAATTGACAAGGCTAGCTCGAGGCTAATTTGCATATTTGGTTTTTCCTACTATTTTCTTTAATTCTTGCATTTTATCTTATTACTTCACTCAATATCAGATCACCCCCTTTTTTATTTCCTTGTTTTGCAGATATTCCTGGAAATTCAAATCCGACAGAATTGAAGTCATGAATTTCGACTAATCTCCCTGTGGATCGACCCTCTTTCCCTATAACTATTTAATTTCTTTATTTTATTGTTAGTTGAAAGAGGTTAATTATTTATTTATTTTTGACCGGTTAAACGACGACTTTTCAAAATTGGCGCCGTTGCCGGGGAGATTTATTTTCGGCAATTTTTGACTGATTTTTATTTTATTTTATGACTAGGAAGAACTCGGGTATTTTAGCTCCATACAACCCAGAAATTGAAGCAAGCGCTCGTAGAACTCACGGCGAAACACTTCGACGAAAGAAACAACAACAAAGCACACGACAATCCGAATCCACTTCCGAAACTACACCAATCGAAGAACCTACACTAGAACCAGAACCGATGGCAGATCAGACAATCCGAGAGCTGAACGCAGCCTCTACTGTGCATCAACCGCTCTGCATCGCTTTTCCTCAAGGCGATACTCCCTTCCAGCTCAAAACAGGCCTAATTCACCTATTACCCACCTTTAATGGTCTCCCTACTGAAAGCCCACATAAACACCTTGCCGAATTTCACATGGTGTGTAGCAGCATGAAACCGCAAGGAGTTTCAGAGGATCAGATAAAACTAAGAGCATTTCCTTTCTCTTTAACCGAAATGGCTAAAGAATGGTTATTTTATTTACCTCCGAATTCTATTAATACATGGGCTGATCTTTCTCGTGTTTTCCTTGACAGATACTTCCCTGCGGCAAAAGCGACAGAAATTAGGCGAAACATATTGAGTATCCAACAAATGCACGGCGAATCCCTATATGATTATTGGGAAAGGTTCAAGAAGCTGTGCGCAAGCTGTCCGCAACATGGCCTATCCGAGCAAACACTCATTCAATACCTATATGAAGGAATGTTGCCAATGGACAAAAAGATGGTAGATGCAGCAAGCGGTGGCGCGCTCGTTAAAATGACTCCTACTGCAGCGAGAACATTAATCTCCACAATGGCTGCAAATTCGCAACAGTTTGGTTCTGCAAGTGAACCCAACCGACGGGTTCACACAGTAAGCACAATTTCATTAGAGAATAAAATTGATAATTTGACTAATATTGTGTATTCTCTTGTTTCAGGGGATATAAAAGCTACTAAGGTATGCGGAATATGCACTATGCCAGATCACGCAACCGACGTATGCCCATTATTGCGGGATACATCTGGTGCCCAAGTTAACGCCATACACAACTTTCCCGGACCTCCCCAAAGACCTTATAACCCACATAGCAATACCTTCAATCCCGGTTGGAGAGATCACCCAAACTTGAGCTACGATAATCAGAACCCGAATTATCAACCTAGGCAACAACCTCCCTACCAAAACCAAGCATCCCAAAAATCCTCGCTTGAGTCTATTGTTGAGAGATTGGCAGTTTCGCAGGAAAAATTCCAAACCCAAACACAATCCCATCTCCAGCAAATCGACAAACAAATAAGCCAACTAGCTCAAGCCGTTAGCCGTATAGAATCCCAGGGAAAGTTACCATCCCAAACCGAAACCAACCCAAGGGAAAACGTTAGTGCGATAACTTTGCATAGTGGAACAGTGATGATGCCTAAACCGCCCAAGCAAGATGAGCAAAAATCTGACGAGCAAGGCAGCTCTTCGAAGGACCAGAACGAAAAGTCTCCACCCACTGCAGGTAACTCTAAATCCAATATTTCTATTTCTACTTACGAGCCTGTTCCTCCTTTTCCAGGTAGATTGACGAAACGAGATAAAAAGGAGGAAGAGAAGGAAATTTTGGATGTATTCAAAAAAGTGGAAATCAACATTCCACTTTTGGATGTTATTCGGAAGGTCCCTAAATACGCAAAATTTTTGAAAGATCTATGCACAAACCGAAGGCGGTTGTCTGGGAATGAAATAGTTAACCTTAGTGAGAACGTTTCGGCTATTCTTCAAAGACCATTGCCGCCAAAGTACAAGGACCAAGGTATGTTTGCGATTCCTTGTAAAATTGGAAAAGTTGGGATTAAAAGAGCGATGTGCGATTTAGGCGCATCTATCAACGTCATGTCGTTAAGCGTCTACAACAAAATTTCGACTGAACCTTTGAAGGAAACGCAAGTGACGGTTCAACTAGCTGATCGTTCAGTTATCTACCCCGAGGGAGTACTAGAAAACGTGTTGGTACAGTAAAAAATCTTATTTTCCCTGCTGATTTTTATATAATTGACATGGAAAATGATCGCAGCAACAACAGATCCGAAATCTTGCTTGGCTGACCTTTCCTATCAACCGCGCATACAAAGATCGATGTCCGCGACGGCATCTTAACTATGGAATTTGATGGGGAAGTAGTTAAATTTGATATGTATAAAGCTATGAAGTATCTTGATTCGGTCGCAAGTTTAAATTTCGTTGATATTATAGATCCGTTAGCTGATGATTTGATCGAAACTGATTTGTGTTATGACTTTTGTAGGGAATTCGCGGATCTCGACGATGAAAATATAGGCGAAAACATTTTCACTTTTTTTCCCTTTCTAAGTTTCGATTAATTCTAATTCAATCTAAACATTTTCCATCAATTTTGCAGGAACCAAAGCCGAAGTTTGATCAATTTAATTATATATTTTTAGGCGACAACCAAACTTTGCCAAACATCATCTTGAGTAAGTTGTCGCATCGGGAAGGAGGTAGAAGCTTAGTTGTTGTTTTGCGCAAGAATAAAAAGATGAAGGAAGGCGTTAGATCGACAAGGGATGAACATCACCGTTTATTTGAAGACCTTTCTTTTGAAGAACAAAAAATTTAGCAAAGGTCGTCGAGCTAAACGACGTTAAACAAAGCGCTAAATGGGAGGCAACACATTCTTTCCATTTTTTTTCTCTCTTATTATTTTCGTTAATCTTGATTTTCTATTTTAAATTTTTAGCTTTGTTTTTCTTTTAATTTTAGCTTAATTTTGGTTTCATTCCAGACTTCCAGTGAAGGGAATTATCAAGCAAAGAGCTGCAAAATTTCGTTGGGTGAAGTGTACCGTTTCATTAAAAATGGTGCACGTTATCATGCGGAGCACGTTAACAATTTGGTGCAGGTTAGCCAAACCCCCCCTCTTTGAACTTTTGACCCATCTTACCGCATAAACAAAAAAATATATATTTTCTTTTCCCTTTCCCCCCAAAAACACGATAAACCAAAACCCTTTCCCCATACCCTCCCGCTCGGCTAAAAATAAGCCCCCACCTTGATCGTCGGAAAAATTTGCACCCCAATCACCGCCGTTCGCGATTTTCTCCAGCGTCTAGACAGAGCAGTCAACACCCCCCTCGATCCCCATCTCCCCCTTTCCGATAGCCCCCTACCCAAACCAGCCATGGTCCGAACCCGACGACAAGGGAGAGCAGCATTCCCTAAACCGGCTGCCGTTCAACCCACCGTCCTTGGAGTTGGCGGACGGTGCCGCCTTACGTAGAAACACACCATGTCCCCGCACCTCCAACCGTCAACCGCCATTTGTGTCTCTCCAACAGCACCGCCGGTTCAAAGCCCTCTGCCGCCGCTGATCCAAGCCACTCACAGTGCACCTTTCCCATCGACTCACTCTACATCCACAGGGAGTATCTTTTGCCCTTATTTTCTCTTTATTTCCTTAATTTTTATGAATTGAGGCAATTCACTTAAGTGAGGGGGAGGGTAGCAAAACCACTTGTCCAACTTGTTTGATAATATGTTTTGATTTTGATTAAACCTTGAGATGAATTTTTTGTTCTTGCCATTACTTGTTGTCCAGCATGTTGTACTTGTTCTAGTGCTTAGGAATGATTGAATTGGAGCATTTTGATAATCAAAGGATATGGGTAATCTGCAGTTAGACATCTCTTTTAATTTCTCTTGATTGTGTTAATTAGATTCCTCACCTAGCTTAATCAAACTTAGCCTAATTTTGTGAGACTTTGAACCTTGAGCATGCATCTTATTCTTTATGCTCGTTTTTCCTTGCTTGAGAGTGTCATCTTGAATTTAGGAATCTAGAACTTGTGGCTTGTATACAATTTGAGACTACACTAGAATGAGGTGCTTTAAGATGATTTAGGCATTAGGATTTTCTCTCTTTCATTAAAACTTACCTTTCGCTTAGTGAACCCTCTTGAAACCTTATATCCCACTTTTTTTTGGCTTAACCCACATCAAACCTTATTTTTCCTTTACCACTTTTTTGATCAAATGCTAGAATTTGTATTGCTAGACAAAAAGGGGCTGCAATTCGAATAAAGGGCAGAATTTTTCCGGAAAAAAATGAAAAAAACCCAAAAAAACAGAATTAAAGGAAGCAATTGCTTCGAAAAAAAGAGAAAAAAAAGGGGTTTCGAAAAAACTGAAAAGAAAAGAAGAAGATTGTTTTCTTGCCCACTTTTAAGCTTCTCTTTTGTCTTCACTGTTTATTATATCTTGCATTGATCATCTTCCTTTGTTTATTTTCTTTCCATCTTTCTACCCTTTTCTAAACCCACATTACACCTTGAATAAAAGACCTAATGATTTTTGCACCTCGATTCTAATAAGTAGTGGAGAATTGAACTTGTTACAAGCTTATGGAAACCTTTGTTCATGCTTGACTTAGAGTGCTTTTTGCTTCACGTTTACCTTTAAAACACTTTGAGTGCTCTTGAGTGTATCTTGGTGAGGATTAAGACTAGGTTAGGATTTGATTAGTGCTTGATAGGTAATTGGAAGAGATAAGGACTGATCTTTGCTTGCATCCATTTGGTTTGATAATGTTTTCTTTCATGATACTCCAATTGCGCTAGAACTCTTATGATTATGTTTGATGCATGTAATGGCTTGAGAAATGCACTCATGGGTTTATGTTATTTCGGACATACTTGAGGACAAGTATGAGACAAGTGAGGGGGAATTTGATAAGTTCTCAAATTTGTCACGTTTAACATGATACTTTTCTAGTTATTGTGACTTCTTGCTGCTTAATACATGCTGTTTTCGTTACATTTTGTGCAGGGGTCCAATTCTGGAAATAGCAGTGAAAATGGAGCATTTCTGCAGTTTTTTTATTATCCTGTCATGACTGGCATCATGGGCACGACACCAGGCACGGCGCGTCTGACGTGCTAGTGACGTGGCAGTGACGCAGCAGTGACGTGGAAACTTCTAGAAGATCCTGGAATGTTCCGAGAAAAGAATCCGATCAGTTTATCAGCTTTTATCCATTTAGTTTTATTTTGAATTTTAATCAACATTTGAATTTGAATTGTTATTATCCCATCACTTTATCTTTGTAAATCTAAGCCTATAAATACCACCCTTGGTAAAGGCTTAGATCATCAATCATTTTAGTTTTCATCTTCTAGCTTGAAACATTTTTAGCTTTAATAAAAGTTCTTTTACTTTATTTTCTTGTTCCATTTTTATGCTATTTAATTATTTTCCAAAAACCAAGTTAAGTATGATAATTAATATCATGCTTAGCTAAATTTCTTGAGCCAAGAGCTAGCCAAATCAATTCTAATCGTGAGAATTGAACATTGCCTAAATTCCTTCGGGAATACATTTTTATCTTTCTGTTTAGATAGTTTGGCAATCGGCCTTACTAAAGTTTTTAATCGTTTTTCAAATCAAAAAGAGCTCGTTGGTCTGGAATCGTTTAAAGACATAGTTGGGAGGAAGGATCGGCCTGTGGCAATTTCGACTTCCTGTGAACACTCTTAGCGGCGGTCCGCTAAGGAAAGATAAAATCAGAAGCGATTCTTTTTAAGACAATTTCTGAGTCGGGCTTTTCCTGCTTTCAAAACTAAATATTTTAACGGCGATAGACGTGGTTAATTTGTTTAAGAATCAACCTTCGAAGATAGTCTTGGGAGGATTGGTTACTCAACAGAGAAGCAAGTTGCGACGGGTTGGGCCTCGCAGACTGTAACCGACATGATCCCCGGAGTAAAAATCTATTTCAATGATCGAGGGAATTGACAAGGCTAGCTCGAGGCTAATTTGCATATTTGGTTTTTCCTACTATTTTCTTTAATTCTTGTATTTTATCTTATTACTTCACTCAATATCAGATCACCCCCTTTTTTATTTCCTTGTTTTGCAGATATTCCTGGAAATTCAAATCCGACAGAATTGAAGTCAAGAATTTCGACTAATCTCCCTGTGGATCGACCCTCTTTCCCTATAACTATTTAATTTCTTTATTTTATCGTTAATAGATAACTCCTAGAAGGTGGCACTAGTTTGAATATTATGCTTTTGTTCTTTTGAGTCTACTGTGATGTGTTGTAAATATTATTCTAACAAGGCTTGTATATCATGTGTTTTGGTTGATGTCTTGTAAATTGGTTGATTTTGCTAGAGGAGCTATGGTTGGATGTTTCGAATGATGTGGTTTTACTTTAGAAGCTTGCCTTTTAATGTTTGATGACCACATGGTGATGTTGCTTATTTATGTATGTAGAATCAAATCTAAAAATAACTTATATATCATTTTAAATTAAGTCGTTTTAGTTATTGTAGTCTTCCAAATCAGCAATACAAATAATATATTAATATTTTAGAAAGAGAAAGCAATATGTCTACGTGTCCTGCATAGTAACGCAATACCAATCAACAACGCGATTCACTGCCTCTGGTTTGCACTTGAAGACTACGAAACCTTGTGTATCAACGCTTGCATTCATATTTTGCATGAGAAGTGAAAATGGATTGGATTTGATGTGTGCACACCATGTGTTTGTGAATATTTCTGAATAAAACTGTGTGCACAATTGAAATTTCAAGTGAGAATTAGAGGCGCGCACGCAACCTTAATGGTGAGGAAAACGAGCTCAGGAAATCAGATTCAAAGAGTTTGGACGGTTTTCGTATCAAACTTGCTGGAGCAACTACACTGACAAGGCATTTGGAAAGTTTTCGACAGACATGGAGTGGTTGTGGATGTGTTTGTACCAAGAAAGAGAGCGAGAGATGGAACCGGATTCGGATTTGTACGTTTGGGGTCAAAGGCGGATGCAGATCGAATCATAGAGCATTTTCATGGATTTCAGCTTTACGGATACAAATTAAAGGTAATGATGGCGCAAAGGGAGACTAGGGATATGTTTTGGAGAAGAAAACGTGATAACATTGATTCAAGGATGAACAGGGAGATCCAGAAACAATGGGATGATCATGATCATACGAACAATTCCAAAAGGAATCTAGTGAGGCGACTTAACAAGGATGAGGATGGTGATGATCGGATCATAGCGAAAGAGAAATCTAGAGTGGAAGAGAAACACAAATGCGTGGATGGGGTTGTTGATGCCGATAAATGTGAAATTTTACAGAATTGCGCTTTGGGTTTTTGTCGTCAACCTAGCCAAATAGCGGATCTTGCAAATGAGATTACAAATGCGAAATTGACAGGTTTTACGTTGATGCGAGTTGCGGGCTCTCTTGTATTATTCATGTTTGAAGATAAAGAATTGAGGAAGAGAATTTTGGAGACTAGGCATCTAGAAACATGGTTTGAGAATTTAATTGAATGGTCGCCTACATTATTTTTACCGAATCGAAGGGTATGGCTTTTAGTAAGTGGAATTCCTATTCATGGATGGTCTGAAGAAACATTTCAGAATATTGCAGGGATTTGGGGCGAACTTGTACGGATTGACATTGAGACTTTGGCGCCATTGACGTTTGAACGATGTCGATTTCAGATCGAAACCGACTGGATTTCACACATAGATGAAGTAATGGACTTGCGCATCAATGATAACGTCTTCACAATTCGCGTTACAGAAATTGAGGAAGCGATTGGCCCTAAGTGTGATTGTAGTTGTGAGGCAGCGAACTGCTCGGAAGATACATTGAGTATTGAGGATTTGAACATGGATATGTCCAGCCCGGTTAAGGTGTCTATAAGTGGGAGGTCAGCAAATGATATAGTGGTACCCAATTCTTTCTCTTATTCGGCTCTGGGTTCAAGCCAAATTGATCGTATGTGGAATGAGAACAAGAGGGAGGATTGGCGTGTCATGAGCACGGCAAGTTGGATGGCGGATGAAGATGTAAGCTTTGTCCATCGTGAAGGTGAAAGTCAGCGAATTTTGGATGTTTTACCGAGTGATGCTGTGGTGGATGTTTTTCCAAAAAATATGGTAGTACCGTGTGTTGAACTAGTTGCCAAAGAACTAGTAGCTGAAGAATTGAGCCCACGTGTTGATGGGTCAAGGATAGAAATTCCTAGGGCTAATAAGGCTCAAACAATTGAATACAATGGAGAGTTTAGAAGGTTACGGCAGGTTTCAGAAATCGAACTGAGTTTTTTATCGCCTGGTGAGCGAGGTGTGGCTGAAGCGAAGTTGGTAAAAAAGGGCAGAGGTCGTCTGAAGAAAAACCAAAAATCATCAGAGGTAATTGCTAATGGCTCTTTGTCAGATTCAGACTTCTATAACCGGAAACAGATTATTTTAAGAGAAGCAGAGGAAACATTGAAATTGGGTAAACTGATTGGGGTGAAAACAATTGGAAACGAACAAGACATTGTAAAGGATATCGCGCGTATGATTGAAGCGCGAGAACGACAATAATTATGAAGAGCGTTGATTTTTTGGTCGTGGAATGTGAAAGGGATGGGGTCAGCATTGAAGCATAAATCGGTTCAACGCTTTTTGCGACAACAAAGGTGTGCGATGGTCATTTTATATGTGACTAAATTAAAGACATCAAGTGATGGTATGGTGAATAAGATATGGTTTACGAATGATTTTGTTTATGTGTTTACACCTTCTTCGGATACTTTTGACATTCGAGAAATGAGACGGATTTGCTCGGTTCTTGGATGTCTATTTTTGTGGTATAATATGAGTATACGTACCGTGTGTGGGAGGGGATCAAGCGAGTTTGTTAGGCGATATGTGGTGTGGTAATCTACAACGAGGTATGGTGGAATTATTCATTGGTTATGGTGCGTGTTTTCCTTTGTGTCGATAGAGTGGCATGGTGTGGTTTGTTCAAAGTGTGAGGATCAAATAGTATGGAAACACGCAACATCGGACCATTTTTTATTGTTGGTGCTTGACGACATCTTTTGGCCTGAAAATTGCATCCAAGGGGGATTATTGTTGAGCTCATGTATTCATGTTTTTATCGAGAAGCGAATTGCTTGGATGTCTCTTTGGCGAGGGGTGGTGTTGATCGTACATCTTGGTTTTGCATGCTAGCGTGAATGTTTTGTGTTTTGGTTTCTTGATTTAGGTTTTTCGTGTTTGTTCGATTGTTTTTAGCGTTTGTTCTTTATCTCATACTCCTCGGTACTCTTTTCCTCCATTTAGGTGTAGGGAGGTTTGTAATGTGGCCAAGGAGTGTGATGTCACTGTATGATACTTTTTAATAAAATCATACTCTTTTGCCGATAAAAAATAACTTATATGAGTAGATGATTAAATGATCATAGGTAATAGGACTTCATGCTTGTGAGAAAATTATTAATAGATTAAAGCCTTGCCATGAAATTGTAGGATCCTAATAGTCACTATATGGTTTCAAAGTGTTGTTTTGAAATGCATGCTTTTAATGGTTAAATGAGTTATCATGGACCTTAACTATTAGAATTATCATAGGACCACCTTCTTAGTTAAAACTGGTAATTAAAAACGTTTAGTTGACTTATTTGCTTCCATTTGAATGTGTTAGAAATACTAGTAATGCTTTTGGATCTTAATCTTGTTATGTGAATGCTTGGTTCTCAAATGATCTTGGTTGTGCTTCTTTGTCTTATTCGAATGTTAACTTGTCAGACAAGTTAGATTTTCTACCTCTAGATAGGTAAATACCTTCTAAGCGAGGTGTGGGGTATTACAATTTTTGTAATCAGAGCTAAGGTTTAGTCGATTCTAGGACTAAATCGGTTGTGCCATCAGTTATATAAGGTGCCACCTAGGAGTTGAATTGAATTGTGCTTGTGACCTTGTTTGATTAAATCTCCCTTAAATGTTAATTTTAGATGTTTGAGACACATCTCGCCCGAGATAGAGATAGCCCGGTTTGCTCCTCCAATGAAGGAGGGAGTGTTAGATTGAGTCAGGAGCAAGAAGACCCTCAAAAGGTTGCAGAACCACAGCCTGAAGCTCCTCAAACCAACCAGATTAAAAAAGAATGCTTTTTGAGCATGACATAAATGTTTAACCAATTCGTTACCACCTTGAAGCAAAATAATCCTCCTTCACCCGTAGTGATTCAACCTAGGGCCCCAATTGATAAATTGGCTCATCATCGAGCTTATACATTTGCGGGATATAATGAAGAGAACCCAGAAGCAATTGAATACTGGTTGGAGACTACCATCAGAATCCTAACCAAACAACTTCAATGTTCATATGGACATAAATTGGAGTGTGTTGTGGCTTTACTTGCTGATGAAGCTTTGAGTTGGTGGGAAACTACGATTCTCACTACCCCGAAGGATGTTGTTACATGGGAATTTTTCTTAAAGGAATTCTGGAAAAAGTACGTGAAGCAAGGTGGTAGACCCATAAAACAATATGTGAGTGCCTTTTGTAAATACTGCAAATATGGGTCTGAATATATTAAAAGGGAGGAAGACAAATGTGGAATGTTTATAGAAGGGTTTAATGATGAATTGAGCCCCATGTTTACGACCCTCAGAATAACCAATTTTCAAGATTTGGTGAACCGTGTGATTGCTAAGGATTCTAGAATAAAGACTGTTGAGAAAAGAAGGGAGAACTATTATAAGAAGGACAAAAGATTCTGGAGTGATAACAAGCCTCAATAGCCTTCTAAGAAGTAGAAAAATCAAGGAGGAAACTTCTCAAGCTATGTTCCTTCTCTAAGGGGTAACTTCATCCCCAAACCCCAAACAATAATCAAATCCTCTGCACCTACAATCTCAATCAACAGCTTGGGGAATTCGGGCAGGGACCCTCAATCTCGATATTGTAATGTCTATCAGAATTACCATTCAGGCCAGTGCAGGAAATAGTAGAATGCTTGCTTCCGCTGTGGAAGATTAGAACATTTTGTTCGAGATTGCCCTCAAAACATGGACAAGCCTTTGGTTCGTGTGGCTTCAAATTCCAATCTGATTCCATCTTCTCGGGAAAAAAGGTCGAAACAAGTACAATCTGGGAACTCAGGAAGGACTTGAGGACAAGCGCCTGCTCCTACACACCAAGAGTCTCATGCTCATGGTCGAGTATACCATATTCAAGGTCGTGATGATGAAGAGGCGCCTGATGTAATAACAAGTAATATTGAGCTAAATGATAATCTTGTATATGCTTTATTTGACCCAAGTTCCGCTCATTCTTTTATTTGTTTCCCTTTGATGGAAAAGCTTAGTCTGAACTTTGAACTTTTTGAAAAAGGTCTAGTAGTTTCGAACCTTTTAGGAGAAATGTAGCCTTAAACCTTATATGTAAGGAGTGTCCATTGTACATTCAAGGCATTCCATTTTGTGCTGAACTTTATGTTCTATCCTTTTGTGAGTTCGATCTAATTCTGGGATTAAACTGGTTAGGGTAACACCAGGCTTGGGTAGATTGTCACAAAAGAAGATTTTTTCTCTGTGGTTTAGGTAAAGAATCCATAATCTTGATTGATAAGAAAACCACCTCTATTTTTACCGCTATGATTAAACGAGATGAACTTGATTTTGGCTTAAAATCCATTCCAACTGTATCTGAAATTCTCGATGTTTTTTCTGAGGAACTCCCGGGACTACCACCAACCCGAGAAGTGGAATTCAAAACTGAGACTCAACCTGCAACCAATCATATATCTATCACTCCTTATAGAATGGCTCACGCTGAATTAAAAGAACTTCAAAAGCAGTTGCAAGAACTGTAAGAAAAAGTGTTTGTTCGACCAAGCACATCTCCTTGGGGAGCCCCGGTACTCTTATTCAAAAAGAAAGATGAATCGATGAGATTATGTATAGATTATCGATAACTTAATCAGATCATGATTAAGAATAAGTACCCACTTCCAAGAATCGAAGATTTGTTTGATCAATTAAAAGGTGTTATAGTATTCTCCAAGATAGACGTTAGATCTGGGTACTATTAATTGAAGATCAAGGAGTCAGATATACCTAAGACTTCTTTCAGGACTCGATATGGTCACTACGAATTTCTAGTGATGCCTTTTGGCCTAACAAACGCCCCACCTGCATTTATGGATCTTATGAATCAAGTCTTCAAGCCCTATTTGGATAAGTTTGTTGTAGCTTTCATACACGACATTCTGATCTACTCGAAGGATGAAAATGAACATTCGAAGCACCTCAGAATAGTACTACAAACCCTAAGGGTTAACCAATTATATGCTAAATTCACCAAGTGTGAGTTCTGGCTAACCGAAGTGTCCTTCCTCGGTCATGTGATTTTAGCTGAAGGGATTAAGGTTGATCTGAAGAAAATTCAATCTGTGTTAGAATGAAGATCTCCGAGGAATTTAAGTAATGTTCGAAGCTTCCTAGGCTTGGTCGGCTATTACCAAGGTTTCTTAAGGGATTCTCAATCTTAGCCGCACCCTTAACCAAACTCATTCGGAAGGATGTGACTTTTATTTGGATCGAAGATTAACAGCGAAGCTTTGAACAACTGAAGCAAGTTCTTACTCGAGCTCCAGTGTTAACTCAACCGGAATCGGGGAAAGAATTCACTGTTTTTAGTGATGCTTCACACTTGGGTTTGGGATGTGTCCTTATGCAAGAAAACAAAGTGGTAGCATATGCTTCCTGGCAGTTAAAGTCCCATGAATTGAATTACCCAACCCATGATCTCGAACTAGCTGTGGTAATCTTTTCCTTAAAAATCTGGAGACATTACTTGTATGGAGAAAAATGTTATCTCTATACGGATCATAAAAGCTTGAAGTACCTTCTAACCCAAAAGGAGCTCAATCTTAGGTTAAGAAGATGGATCGAGTTACTCAAGGACTACAATTTAATCATCGATTACCACTCGGGTAAGGCCAATGTTATGGTTGATGCACTCAGTCGCCACCATTATTGTGGTAAGTGTTTGATCAAACCATTTCTTTCTATGCACCTATTCGAAATTTTGAGACCATCTTCTAAAATTTACCTTGCTAATTTTTGTAGCCCCAACTTCTATTAATGCCTATATTCGGACTTGTAAGAAGCAAGGAATCCTAGCTACAATTTGAATACAATCAAATGTGATTTTAAGAATATGATTGCTACAACAAACTGATCCAGAATTACTAGAGATTTTGCACAAGCTGGAAGGAGGAACTTAATCAGAATTTGCTATTAAAGAAAATGGTCTACTCTATTTCGAAATAAAGTATGTGTTTCCAGTGGTTTGAATTTAAGAAGGGAAATCTTGCAGGAGGCTCACAACAGCCCTTTCTCGATTCATCCAGGACCAGTGAAGATGTATTAAGACTTGAAAAAGTTATATTGGTGGCCTGGGATGAAATATGCTATCAAAATTTTGTATCCAAGTGCTTAGTGTGCTAGAAGGTGAAAGCAGAACATCAAGTCTCTTCGGGTTTGTTACAACCCATTGAATAACCACAATGGAAATAAGAGCAAATAAAAATGGATTTTTTAGTGGATTGCCTTTGTCACCGAAGAAAAATGATGCGATTTGGGTGATTGTGGACAGATTTTCACAGTCTGCCCACTTCCCCTATTCGAATGAACATGAGCTTGGATCAATTAGCAGAATTATACATCCGTGAGATAATAAGACTTCATGGTTTTCCTATCTCAATAATTTCTAATCGAGACTCTAGATTTACTTCTAGGTTCTGGAAATCCTTACAGAAAGAACTATACAAGTCTTAGAAGACATGCTTCAAGATTGTATTATTAATTTTGGGAAGAATTGGGAGAAAGATTTACCACTAGCTGAAATCTCATATAATAATAGTTATCAATCTTGTATTCAAATGGCTCCCTTTGAAGCCCTTTATGGAAGAAAATGTAAAACTCCTTTATGTTGGTTAGAGTTTGGGAAAAATAAAGCTTTAGGACCCCAATTTCTTCGAGAGATAGAAGAACAAGTACAAATCATTTGCAGTCGGTTGAAAGAAGCCTTCGATCGACCGAAAGCTTATGAAGATCGTAAAAGAAGGGATATTCAACATAATGTGGGAGATAGATTGTTTCTCAAGGTATCTCCATAGAAGAAGGTGTTTAGATTTTGGAAGAAAGGAAAACTCGGACACCAATTTATAGGACCTTTTGAAATGATAGAAAGGATTGGCTCTGTTGCTTATCGGTTGGCTCTTCTGGAAAAATTTAGCAGAATACATAATGTATTTCATGTATCGATGTTACGTAGCTATCGATTTGTCCCTTCTCATATTCTTAAACCAGATGAAGTTGAATTGAATCAGGATCTGTCATATGAAGAAGAACCAATTCAAATCCTTGATCGAGAAGAAAGAAGGCTTAGAAATAAGACAATATCCCTTGTCAAAGTCTTATGAAAGAATCATGGAAATAGAGAAGCTATGTGGGAGCCTGAATCTGCCCTGAGAGAGCAGTGCCCGAACCTGTTCTCCTAGGTAAAATTCGAGGACGAATTTCCTTAAGGAGGGGATTTGTAACATCCTAAATTTTATCGTGGGAAAATTTCTTGACTTTATTTTTGAGGAAATTTAATCGAGTAACTAAATGTATGTTTAGTTGGGTTGAATTGATAAAACAAGAAATAAAGAAGCTTAATTAAGGTGACTTTGAAGTTTAATATATAAACTTGTAGGTTTGCATGGTAATTAAAGTTTTAACTAGGGAATTTGAATGTGTCATGGTGTGAAGAGGCCATGTGGGTTTTGCTTTAGATGAATAACAAACAGAATGTTTTTCATCTTCTTCATTCACCCTTGCACCGAAAATAAACAATTGATAGAGAGGGAGAGAGAGTTTTGTTCAAGGGTTAGCTTGCTTGGATGCAAATGGTCTTGATGCTTGATTAAGTTGGCATGTCTAAGAAAGTGAGTTGTTTTTTTAATTCTTTGATTTAGAATGTTATTTAGAGGTAATTACATTAAGGTCGATTCTTGTTGGTAGAACACTTGCTTAAGTTGAATGTTTGATTCAATAAAAGGTAGTATAGAAAGGGGAATTAAGGTAAAATTGAAATGTGAATTGGTAACTTAGAGCATAATTATATGAATTGAATATATTGAATCGTGTATGAGAAGAATTTCGAAAAGTGGAAACTGCCCTGATTTAATTTTGACTTGAAATTAAAAACTGTCAAACGTTGTTGTAATTTAGATTGCTTAAACATTGCATTTGTGACTAAAATTTGGATTAAAAAAGAGGAAATTTCAAAATGAAGTCTTAAGGGAACAAGGGAAGGGTGTAGGATGGACCTTAATGGCAATATAGGTGATTAAAGTGATTAAGAAAACTGCCTTGTGCCAAGCAGTACCGTATGGGACTGTTCTGATGGAAAATTGGTTTAGATAAAACAACCGCTTAGTATTAGTTAAATGTTAAATCTATAATTAGATGAATGATGTTAGTTATCACTAATTTGAATGATTTAATTGATAAAGAATATGGATTAAGGAGCATGAATAAGTAAATTTTTGGTGGCAGTTTCGAATTGTTAAGGTGCTAATGGGGTGACTGTTTTGTATAATTAAACCATGACTAATGCTGGAATTGTCCAAGTGATAGTAAAATGCTTGAGTTGGAAAAGATCTAGAGGAACACTAGAATTCTACCCTAATGCTTGTTGGGCATGTGTTTGATAATTTGTAATTGGTGAAGGATGATTGATTGTTTCTAATACATTGTTAAATTATGGTTATAATTAGACAAAAGGGGAATTAATCAAGGGGACGAGAGGAAAAAGAGAGTGGTGATTCACGATCAAGAATAGCTCGGAGTAATTATGAGTGTAAATTGTATTGTTTTTTACTAGCATAAGACTGTTCACTGAGTTGGTTTGTTCGATTGTTTCATGAGGCTTAAATGCCTATGCTTGCTTTGGATTACTAATGCTTGGTAAGGTAATTATATCCATGTATGTATGGATGTTAGTTTAATATACATACAAGCATGGAAATAAATTGGTTGCTTAGAATGCTTCTGTGATATCTTGAGTTGTAGCTAAATTTTGGTGGTTATACATGAGTTAGTTGAAATATTGAAACTTTATAAAAGAGCCTTGATTAGTTTTAGTTCTAGCTAGGTTGACATGCTAATAGAGAGTCCTGAGCTCAGCCTGAAATTTAGACTACAGTCCCCTGATAAATACTAATAACTAGTCAAGGCCATGTCTAACAACTAAGGTTGCTTATGTAAGTTTGATCATTGAAGTGTACGAAGTGCTTAATCAAACAACATCAAATGGTTGTTTGTTAATGTATGACACTTCTTGGAAGCATGATGGGTGGATCTAGTTAAATTAAGCTTAATATAAGCTTCTTGAATGATGTATTGTGAGCATGTTATCCAAATGACAAATGCTAAATTTTTGGTGTAGTCTCGATGAAGATCTTGCTTAATGTTGTATAATTGAATAACGAATCTATTAGTTACGCTGATTACACTCCTTAATTGATTAAATTGCGAAGCTATCTTTTTAATAGCTCACCCTGTTATTTTACCGGAAAGGCCGATTGTTAGATCAAGCTTGAGGAATCAAAGCAAGGTCACTTAAAGCTCAAATGTATGTTTTGTATTGTTAATAGATAACTCCTAGAAGGTGGCACTAGTTTGAATATTATGCTTTTGTTCTTTTGAGTCTAATGTGATGGGTTGTAAATATTAATTTAACAAGGCTTGTATATCATGTGTTTTGGTTGATGTCTTGTAAATTGGTTGATTTTGCTAGAGTAGCTATGGATGGATGTTTCGAATGATGTGGTTTTACTTTAAGAGCTTGCCTCTAAATGTTTGATGACCACATGGTGATGTTGCTTATTAATGTATGTAGATTCAAATTGTAAAATAACTTATATGAGTAGATGATTAAATGATCATAGGTAATAGGACTCCATGCTTGTGAGAAAGTTATTAATAGATTAAAGCCTTGCCATGAAATTGTAAGATCCTAATAATCACTATATGGTTTCAAAGTGTTGTCTTAAAATGCATGCTTTTAATGGTTAAATGAGTTATCATGGACCTTAACTATTCTAATTATCCTTGTACCATCTTCTTAGTTAAAACTAGTAATTAAAAAAATGTTTACTTGACTTCTTTGCTTCCATTCGAATGTGTTAGAAATACTAGTCATGCTTTTGGATCCTAATCTTGTTATGTGAATGATTGATTCTCAAATGATCTTGGTTGTGCTTATTTATCTTATTCGAATGTTAACTTGTCAGACAAGTTAGGTTCTAGGTAATACCTTCTAGGCGAGGTGTGGAGTATTACAAGCCAATCCCGGAAAAACACATGGGTACTTCAATATCGGTTTAACGATTCATCCACCTTAGAAGACAAGTAACGATCTTTCACTGTCACTTAACAAGATATAAAAGTTTTCAGCAATACCTCAGCGAACCAACTTCTTACTAGTGGACCCTCCCTTGCGCTAAACACTCAGACAAAAATAAACCTCGTTTAAGTTGCACCTTCGAAACTGAACATCTAACTTCCTCGACTAGGTCGGTGTCCTCCGACAAGGACGATGGGCTCCAATGTCCCACTCAGTCTTAACTTAAAATCCACTCAACGTCCTTAATAGGGAAGAAGTCCTGATGACTCCTCCAAGAAGAATAAATAAACATTGTAACAGTCTGAAAGCTCTTGAGCGTTGAACTACACACGTTGGCATCTACCAAACGGTCAAACATGTCCCACAACCCAGTCGTGCCATCTCTAAACAACCACTACGAAAATCATGGTAGAAGGGAAATGGTTCAACATTCTCATTACCAAAGGTTGGGTTACCTCAAGGTGATTGATTAACCAAAGAAATTTCCAAGGTGCAAGAACTCCCAAGAAGGTATCTCTCTCAAACCTGTAGTATGTCTAACTTCGGCCACACTCTAACGATCTAGTGGATCCTAATTCCACTATCTTCGAGAAATGCCCTCGAGGAGGCGATGTTCCAAGTATCAACAAGACTCTTTTTACAAGAAAAAAGGGTCCTTCACCCAACGTTCATTCACTAATCGATTTCGAAAGCGGGTTATCCATACTTGCTTCATAAACGTTATTCATGCATAACGATGAAGATTCTTTACCACAAACTCTCACAACGTATCCGGAGACTTTGGAACGACTACAACACACAACAAAGACACCATGAAGGTGGCAGGAGGAGGACATATCCTCGACTCTAGAACCATTCAACTAACTCGCATCTCAATGGTCTGGGGCAACCTCGCCCTCGGAACCGCTTCCTTGAACGGCTCAACACTTAACTTGACCCTCTCCATTGCAATCGTAACCATTCTATCATCACAACATTGGACGCACCATCATGATTCCAGTCTTAAGGAGTACGAATATAATTTAAGGGCTTGTATTCACTAGACACCTTACTAAAAGGCCTATACCACCTCGAGGTTTCCTAGAACTAGCTAAACTTAAGCTCTGATACCACTATTATAGCACCATCAACCAGAATGTCATATTTGGGCCTCAAGATCAACCCAAAAACCATAAAATTTCTCGAGCTGGATTTAGTTCTACAAGGTATTACTTAAAAACATTCAAATCTAATAGTTGAAAACGTAGGTAAACAATTTAAATCGTTACAAAAGAGCTACACTTTAATTTAAAACATTTAAACACTCAACTTTATTAATACAATTTCAAAAGTGAGAATTACAGACTCGACCACGTAAGGTCCTAGGAATACATAGCCCACTAAACACAAGTATCGTACTCCGGAGATCACCACGTGCTAGAATCTCGTATTGATAGTGCTCCTCGATCTCATGATCCAACGATCAACCTACACACAGAAACAACGATTCTGAACGTTGAGCTTACAAATCTCAGCGATATACATCTACTCTGCTATACTTTATGATAATCATAAACATAAGTATGCAAGTTAGTACGCGCAATAAGGAGAGATAAATAAACACATGGTGCTACCACTTGTCGCCTAAACACATGCTCTCAACAGAGCAAAAATCATACATGAAACACAAGGCCCAACCAAGCCCGAGATCTCAAAAAATCATCTAGGTGAAAGCACATATCAAAAACAACAACTCTGGAGTGAGGCCAGGTCATGTAGCATCCAAAAATACACTCGAAGTGAGACCGGGTCACAAAGCATCAAAACATACACCCTGGGTGAGGCCGAGTCACATAGTATCGGAACATACACCTTTTCTCGGAATCCCCCCTTGAGCATCGACACTCTGGATGAGTCCGGGTCACCTAGCATCAGAATATACACCCATACTAAAAATTCCCCATCGAGTATCTTCGAATGAGGCCCGGGTCACATAGCATCGATAACCTCCTTTAGGTATCTCTAACCATGGTGTTGCAACACCCATTTTCTGGGTATCCGGATCCCATCAATCAAGAAGACTCAACTAATCAAATGCCTACCCAGCATGCAAGCAACGCGATCCCAAGGATCACCCTATTGTTTCTAATCATCATCATATCATTTATTTTACATTATCGAGTTGTTATTACAGTATGAAGAAGTATATAATTAATCACATTCACTGTCTCAATTAATCCATGTTATCACATTTATTTAAGGCATAATTCAATTATTAATATTCACATCAATTTCCATCCTTAAATTGCATTTACAGATTATTTATCATATCGGGTACCGGTACTCACACGCGTACCCATACTGAAACTGTTTACTGGAAATCTTTAATTTCCACAAGTATCGCAACGGGTCGACCTGTACCGATATGACCCTTAATCGCCTATCTGTACAGTCAAAGCTCGTACTGATACCTTATACATGGGTTCGTACCATTTCTTCAGATTATGATATTACAACGCTTTATTTGATCCTTAAAGCTTATGAAAGTCATTAGGGTTGGTTTACTAATGCATAAAATAAATTAATATTATTTACCGACTTCATTACATTTTATTCAAATATTACCATTATTTATCTTTTACCCAATTTCGATCGAATACATTAATCTATTCGAACAAGTATATAAGGCATCACAATTATCAATCAATTAATCAATCATCAAGTAATTATATGAGCATCCCAAATGACCCTACACAGTCTCTAAAGCCTTCACAAGTTTCACAACATTATCATACATCTCATAAATATCGAGTGTCATAATATCAGTCTCTACTCATGCTTGTACATGGTTTACTTATTTTAGAGACACTAACACGCAAATCAATCACATTTATGAAGCTCATGAAACAATAGAAGTTTGAGGTTTACAAACCTTAATCGACTATCGATAAATCTTCACTCAAGCTCCTCAAACGCTCATCTTGATTCGATATTCAAGCCTGAACAACTTAAAAAATATAAGGGTAAACTACTGCGGTGGTCACTTATGTTTCCCTTTAGTACAGAGTTGGTCATCGATTTTGAAAAATGACCAGTAAGGTCACTTACGTTTTCGGTGCGTAAACTTTTGGTCACCAACTGTTTAATGCCGTTAAACTTTAACGATTTTTTGATCTGGCAATTGAAAAAATAAGGGTAAGCTACTGCAATATCCCCAAAATTCTCGAAATTTCAGAAAACCCCCAAATAAATTCCTAAATCCTTAAATACCTAAATCCCTCAATCTGGTCACTCTTGCCGTCGTTGGCCACGATTCCGGCGAAGGAATGGGGCGTCGTCCCTTCTCCGAAACACCCATGCACCAATCGTCGTCGTTCAATCGTCGCTTGTTGCAAATCGACCGAATGAATTTTTCAAATATTTCAACCTTCGTCCGACATTTTGCACGACTCCGATCAATTTTTGGCAGCGACGTGGTAGGGTAAATGATCATAGTGGTCCAGCGACGGATGTGGTGGGCGGCGACGTTACAATCGGTGACGGAATCGACTTAAATCGCGATTTAAGTTTTGGTGAGTTGGGGATTTCGAATATGGGGGTTATTTTGTGAATTTTGAAAATTTAAGGATTTTTTAACTGCTAGATCAGAAATTCGTCAAAATTTAACGACATCAAATGGTTGGGTGACCAAAAGTTTACGTCCCAAAAACGTAAGTGACCTTACTGGTCGTTTTTCAAAATCGGTGACCATCTCTGTACTGGGGGAAAACATAAATGACCACCGCAGTAGTTTACCCAAAATATAAAGATGCCACAATTATTAATTAACCGCATTCACTAACTAATCAATAATGTCAAATGCATATAAATATCTTACTGGGTTCGAATTTGGCAAAAAAGACCGCGCCAACGGACTCATAACGTCTAGAAACTTCCGGGAAGAATTCCTCAAAAACGGCCAATGGCGGCTGGCGTCTGGCTCGGAGGGCCGACTTGGTAGACTAGCTCGGCCCGTGGCTTGAATCGGCTTGGCATGCTAGCTCAGCTCAGCCCAATAGCTGGCCAAAAAAGCTCAGCCCAAACCGATTATAGCTGCCCAAGCATCTGAACTTCGCCTACGTGCAGGGGCGGTGCGTGGTGGCACGTGTGGTAGCTCTCGGTGGTTGGACGGTGACGGCTATTGTATGGCGTGTAGGTGTTCCCTTTATGTGGGAGCGCAAGTGCACACTCCTGTCAAGTTATAGTAGATAAGATGTCGAATCCCACGAGGACTGGACAACTTGTCTCGTTTCGTAGTTCCTGCACAATGGTAAAGTAAAAGCACAAGTGAATGATTGGTTGAGATCGAAGAGTAAATAAAACACAAGTAAAAGAGAAGAATAGAATCAGGTTGATAGAGCAGGCAGGGTTATGCTACCACTTAGTGTGAAAACTGCGTTGTAATAGGTATGAGTTATCATGTGCTGCCACGATATGCTGCCTCAACGGGTACGGCGGGCGGCAAACTATGACCCTGTCACGCGGCCTTAGTAGGTCACTGCTACTGCATGGGTGTGTACTGTCCCGGCAGGTGGAATGGAAAGACGTCATGGCGGCAAGTCTGGCAGATACTCCAAGTTCGGCAGGATAGTCGATAGTAATCCCTACTATTTCTAGGTTAGGATGCTCGAGATTGCTAACTTGAGGACTGGTGTGGAACCAAGTCAGTCAACTCGGTTAGTGGTCCCTTTTAGACGCTGAAACTTGTGGATTAGTGTGGAACCAAGTTAGTTACGCCTCCCGTTGTGACCATACTTAACCCTTTCGTGAGCCTTGCACTTTCGTGCCTGACAAATAGATTCTTTCAAAAGACTGGTGTAGAAAGATTGAAAGAATGAAGAACAATGGATTAAGTAAACTTGGAATATTTTATTGAAGAAATAACTCAAAAACCTAAAACAAATGTTTCACTCTAGTTACAACATAACCCTCACCCAAAGAGAATTTAGAACATGGCGGCATCGAAGAACACAAGAAGAGTCTATAGAAAACCTAGGATGATTTAAACTAGAAGTACAATGGGTATTTATAGATTCAAAACTTAGGTTAAGTCCTCCTCAAAGTAGAAGTCCTCTAATGTAACACCATGAAAACCGGTCTAGTCGGAAATAGGTTCCGATGATCGGAATATTGGAATTAAAGCATTGAAATCATGATTCCTCGATATAAATTATGTTGTTATAATGTTACAAGACCTTAAGTAAACCAAGTCCCTAGTTAAGATTGCTTGGAAAATGCCTATTTGATGTTTTGAGCTAGGCGTTTCGGTACAGTTAGACACGTACCAAAACGATCTGGATAAGACGTTCTGAAACGAGTAAGGGCGTATCGAAACGGCAGACCAAAAGCGTTTCGGAATGATTAAGGGTATATCGATACGGTGTAACAATAATAACTAACTTTTCGGACTTTTGCTTACCTGTACCGATACGACCTCGAGTGTATCGTAACGGTACCCTGTAGAAATCAGGGTAGGTGTTCCCAAAGTCAAAAGTTGCGGCCCTTGGTGAGTCACATGCTTGCTTGGCATCTCCCTACATTTTCCTAAGCTGAATTAGTAGTTGTATGTCAGCAAGTATGCTGTGAATTGATAAGATTATTTAAATAAGAAATCTTTAGGGAAATGAAATGTTTTTATTGGTTCTAGATGAGGTGTGTTGGGCTTAGCAAACCCTCAAGCAAGGGAAACTTTCTTATTGGTTGTTAGAGTAGGTGAATAGTAACTCTCTAATCCTTTATAAATAAGAAGAGAATGAATAGGAGTTGGGCTTTTGATTTTCTACCGAGCTTAAATTCTCTTCTTTACAAACAAGCAAGCTTTTCCATTTCAATCTTCAACCTCAAGCTTTAAACAAGCACCTCCATTGAAGACAAAAACAAAGCTTTGTCTTTCTTCGTTTGAGAGTTTCGTTTAATCCATACAAGTAAAAGAAAGAGGATTTAAGTGTCGAACGAGGTATTATCGATCATAAAGCCTTAACCAAGCAAGGTGAGTGTAGTAGCGTCTTGGGTTTGGTCAAGGGCCTACCCGAACCTGTTGTTATTTTAATACTAACCTTGAGTTAGAAGTTTTATACCATTGATCATGTGTTGGTAAGTATATGGTAAGTGTTGCAATGATTCCACGTACATAGCATGCCTATCATCGACATGAAAATCATTGAAAGCATTGACATGTAAGAAGCTTGACATGAATCATTGTCATTATTCATTGATATGAAGTATTGTTTATGAATCATAAATATTGAACCATTGTTATTGGACCTTGGATTCGAAGTATTGGATACAATTGGCATGTCATAGAATTCATGATCTCATTGGTACGGGTGGACTACGGTCCTATGGCTACGACCTATATGATCTGGCGAGGCGGAGGGATGTATTGTTTATTGGTCTTTGGCGATGTCAGTGGAATGACCATATGTGGATTTGGCGAGGAGGTGGAAGTCGTGTATCCATATACCATGAATCGATCCAAGGGAACTATTGATCAAAGATATTGATAAAAAATATTGACATACATGATATGATTTTATGCTTTGTTATGAACAAGAAGCATGCCATGTTATTGCATAATTAGTATTATGAATACATTCGAGCATGTTACATGACATAATATGTTCATTCATGGTTATGTGACTACCTCGCTAGGCAAAGTGTGCCTAATGCATTCCATTGCATCCATTTCAGGGTAAACAAGTATTAGGATCGAGATCGGAGAAGTTGGAGCGTTGCACAAGTCACAATCAAACACTAAGTAATGTATTTTGTCCTTTCGAACTCCTAGTATGGTGGCAAGGTCTATGTACAAGTTTAATATGTTTCTTTTGATGTGTCTATGTTATGTTTAAGTGTTTTTGAATGGATAGTCTGAAGTGAGCCTTCTATGTAGTAAGAAATGACCCTCAAATGCATATTTTGTACTAAAAAGGTAAAATCGGACAAACGGATTCATATTGCTTTAAAACTTGTCATGGTAGTAGCTTATACCCCTAAAATATTGTGGGTAAAGTTTCATTGCAATTGAACCTTGTTTGCTTTGTCAAAATGAATAAACACCAGCTACAATCTGTCGCTACAGGCATGACCGTATCGAAACGGGTGATGGCGTTTTGATACGAGTAAGCATAGTTTGAACCTTAGAGGACAGGGTGTACCAAAACAGAATGGTGTCGTTTCGGAACATTTTGCCACTAGAGGCCTCTATTTCGATACGGGTTCAAAGCGTATCGAAGGGAGTCAGAGTCATAATCAAGGGCGATCAACCCGTACCAATACATGTCTTACCGTATCGATACGGTTATAAATGAAAGGTCAAACTATGTTGACCTTTGTCCTCCCGTATCGAAACGGCCTTGAGCGTTTCGATACGGGGATAATTTTTTTTCAAATTTTCTTAATGAATAATTGGTTAATAAGTATACTGGTAATGTCCTGTTTGTGTAATTTAGATGAAGTGTTAATAATAAGTTAAAATTTATCGCATCGTTCATCGCACTGTTCACCGGTAACACGCTTCGACCCGGTTCTCTACTAGACCGGCAAGGGGGTGTTACAATTAGTGGTATCAGAGCTAGAGTTTAGTCGGTTCTGGACTAAACCTATGCGTGTTTGTATTGTTTGTTATATTACTTTGCCACCTAGGAGTTATTCTGTCGAGTATTTGACTTGTCAACTGATCCGATTTCTTTTATATAGATATGTCTCAAACTAACGAAGCTTGTGATACTGAGTTTGCTTCTAACTCCTCGACTCGTGGCAAGGAGGTACGAGGAGGAAATCCTCTGAATCCCTAGAACCCTCATGTTCGGGGTGTGGAGCCTGAAGAGCCTATGGCTCAGGCAGAATATTATCGGAACATGGCTGATATGTTTCAGCAATTTATGATTGTGATAAGGACTAATCAAGTTGTGCAACCTACACCACCTGTTGCTCAACCTCTTCGAGCTTCTATCGATAAGTTATCTCAATACCGAGCTTACACCTTCACCGGTCGGGACGGTGACTATCCTAAAATAGCCGAGTATGGGTTAGACAATACTTTAAGAATTTTGGAGAAGCAATTAAGGTGTTCGGATGAACATAAGCTTGAATGCGCTCTTGTATTGCTTGCTGATGAAGCTCTACAGTGGTGGGAGACTAGCGTTCTTACTGTCCCTGAGGATACCTTGGATTGGGAATTCTTTCTGAAAGAGTTCCGTGAGAAGTATATAAGTGAATTCTTTCTTGTCGAAAGATGAAGCATATTCCTTCATCTAAAACAAGGTGGACGGCCGATCGAATAGTACATCAACGACTTTTGCAAGTACTGTAGATATGGCGTTGAGTTTGTCAAGAAAGAGGAAGAAAAATTTCAAATGTTCATTGCTGGACTCAATGATAAATTACGTCCCATGTTCACCGCATTGTGCATCACGAATTTTGAAGTTCTTGTAAACAGAGTTAAAGCTACGGAAGGAGCACAGAGAGCTCAGAGAGCTAGTGGGTCCAACAAGTCTGAAAAGAGAAATTGAAGCATCACAGCTCAGAACAAAATGAGTTCTTGCAACCTTCCCAGTTTGAGTATGTTGCCAAATCTCAAGTTGTATCTCATTCTCCATCGGGTATCGATCCTATTGAAAGTGGTTCTAGAAAAGATACGAGAAATTCCAAGTGTATTTTTTGTTAACGACGACACAAAGGGCAATGCCGCAAGAAATCCGGTGCTTGTTTTTTTTTTTTGCAGAAAGTTAGGTCATCTCATTCGAGAATGTCCGGAGAACCCTAACAAGCCTGTTTCTGTAACGACTAATCCTGCTCAATCTTCTCAAGGCAAGGGAGCAAATCAAGGATCCTTCGGAAAGCCGGGAGAATCGGGAACGTCGAAAGTAACAAGTAAACCCGAATCTAAAGCTTCTGCACGTATATTTTACATCCAGGGCAAGGACTCAGAAATCAATCACGACACCATTTCGGGTAAGAGATTTGACCTTTTATATCTACGTTATAATGTTAAGAAATTTATGTTTAAGCAAACTCAGATGAAGCCCCATTTGTAGTGTATAAGTATAGACTTGGGCTGGGCGTATCGATACAAAAAGGATACGTATCGAAACGACCCAGATAAAGGCGTACCGAAACGAATATAAGTGTATCGAAACAGTTTAACGGTCTTAACCGGATTCTAGATTTTTTCTTAGCCGTATCGATACGGTTTGGAGTGTATCGATACGAGTACCCGTTTCGAATAGGAACAAGGATAAGATTGAAATGAAATTAGGAGATGATGATGAATCACCTATGTGTTTGTCACCTAAATCATATAAGTCCATCAAAATATGGAAAGGTATCGTATTGTTATGAAGAGGTGAAGGGATAAACTTAGAAAAGCCTTATAAATGTTTTGATTGGTTCTTAAAAAGGTGGGTATAAGACAAATTTTGTATTCTTATAAAGTGATAGACTCCCTAAGCTATACCAAAGCTAAAAATTCATCTTTGTTTTAAGAAATCAAGATAAGCATTCTTCTCGAAAATACTACCGTTCCCAAGTAATGTCTAATCCGGTTAAGAAATCAAATGAACCGGGACAAGAAGGAGTTCCTTGTAGTCTTTGCCAAGGAAATCACCCAACAGAACAACATCATGGGAGATCTGGAGCTTGTTCCATTTGTGGAAATACAGATCATTTTGTCCGAGATTGTCCTAAGAAATCTTACAAGAAGCATCGACGTGTAAGTGAAAATCGAACTTGGCCAGAAGGATTAGGAAAGATGAATTCTTCATCTCCGGAAGATTCTGATCTCGAAGAATGCATTGATGATCATCTTGAAGCTGCAAGTAAGAATTCGAGGACGAATTCTTTTCTGGGGGGGGGGGGGGAGAGTTGTAACACCCCGAAAATCAGTCTAGTCGGAAATAGGTTCCGATGATCGGAATATTGGCATTAAAGTATTGGGATCTTGATTCCTTGATATAGATTATGTTGTTATAATTTTACAAGACCTTAAGTAAACCAAGTCCCTAGTTAAGATTGCTTGGAGAATGCATATTTTATGTTTTGAGCTAGGCGTTTCGGTACAGTCAGACACGTACCGAAACGATCTGGATAAGGCATTCTAAAACGAGTAAGGGCGTATCGAAATGGCAGACCAAAAGCGTTTCAGAAAAATTGAGGGCGTATCGATACGGTGTAACAGTAATAACTAACTTTTTGGACTTTTACTTACCCGTACCGATACGGCCTCGAGCGTATCAGAACGATACCCTGCAGAAATCAGGGTAGGTGCTCCCAAAGTCAAAAGTTGCGGCCCTTGGTGAGTCACATGCTTGCTTGGCATCTCCCCACATGCTCCTAAGCTGAATTAGTAGTTGTATGTCAGCAAGTATGATGTGAATTGATAAGATTATTTAAATAAGAAATCTTTGGGGAAAGAAAATGTTTTTATTGGTTCTTGATGAGGTGTGTTGGGCTTAGCAAACCCTCAAGCAAGGGAAACTTTCTTATTGGTTGTTAGAGAAGGTGATTAGTAATTCCCTAATCCTTTATAAATAAGAAGAGAATGAATAGGAGTTGGGCTTTTGATTTTCTATCGAGCTTAGATTCTCTTCTTTACAAAACAAGCAAGCTTTTCCATTTCCATCTTCAACCTCAAGCTTTAAACAAGCACCTCCATTGAAGACAAAAACAAAGCTTTGTCTTTCTTCGTTTAAGAGTTTCGTTTAATCCATACAAGAACAAGAAAGAGGATTTAAGCGTCGAACGAGGTATTATCAATCATAAAGCCTTAACTAAGCAAGGTGAGTGTAGTAGCGTCTTGGGTTTGGGCAAGGGCCTACCCGAACCTGTTGTTATTTTAATACTAACCTTGAGTTAGAAGTTTTATATCATTGATCATGTGTTGGTAAGTATATGGTAAGTATTGCAATGATTCCACGTACATAGCATGCCTATCATCGACATGAAAATCATTGAAAGCATTGACATGTAAGAAGCTTGACATGAATCATTGTTATTGTTCGTTGATATGAAATCTTGTTTATGAATCATGAATATTGAACCATTGTTATTGGACCTTGGATTCGAAGTATTGGATACAATTGGCATGCCATAGAATTCATGAGCTCATTGGTACGGGTGGACTACGATCTTAGGGCTACAACCTATATGATCTGGTGAGGCAGGTGGATGTATTGTGTATTATTCTTTGGCGATGTCAGTGGAATGACCACATATGGATTTGGCGAGTAGGTGGAATTCGTGTATCCATATACCATGAAGCGATCCAAGGGAACTATTAATCAAAGATATTGATTTTCCACGAAACTATGATATTGACATACATGATATGATTTTATGCTTTGTTATGAACAAGAAGCATGCCATGTTATTGCATAATTAGTATTATGAATACGTTGGAGCATGTTACATGGCATAATATGTTCATTCATGGTTACCTGACTACCTCACTAGGCAAAGTATGCCTAATGCATTCCATCGCATCCATTTTAGGGTAAACAAGTATTGGGCTCGAGATCGGAGAAGTTGGAGCATTGCGCAAGTCACAATCAAACACTAAGTAATGTATTTTGTCCTTTCAAACTCCTAGTATGGTGGCAAGGTCTATGTATAAGTTTATTATGTTTCTTTTGATGTATCTATGTTATATTTAAGTGTTTTTGAATGGATGGTCTGAAGTGAGCCTTCTATGTAGTAAGAAATGACCCTCAAATGCATATTTTGTACTAAAAAGGTAAAATCGGACAAACGGATTCATATGGCTCTAAAACTTGGCATGATAGTAGCTTATACCTCTAAAATATTGTGGGTAAAGTTTCATTGCAATTGAAATTTGTTTGCTTTGTCAAAATGAATAAACACCAACTAGAATTTCTCGCTACATGTCTGACCGTATCAAAATTTGATGATGGCGTTTCGATATGGGTAAGCATAGTTTGAACCTTAGAGGACAGTGTGTACCGAAACGGAATGGTGTCGTTTCAGAACATTTTTCCACTAGAGGCCTCTGTTTTGATACAGGTTCAAAGCGTATTGAAGCGAGTCAAAGTCATAGTCAAGGGCGGTCAACCCGTACCGATACAGGTCTTACCGTATCGATACGGTTATAAATGAAAGGTCAAACTATGTTGACCTTTCTCCTCACGTACCGAAACGGCCCTGAGCGTTTCGATACAGGGATAGTTTTTTTCGAATTTTCTTAATGAATAATTGGTTAATAAGTATACTGGTAATGTTCTGTTTGTGTAATTTTGATGAAGTGTTAATAATAAGTTAAAATTTATCGCATCGTTCACCGCACTGTTCACCGGTAACACGCTCCAACCCGGTTCTCTTCCAGGCCGAGAAGGGGCGTTACATCTAAAGTAGCTTTCCTTCTTTAATGTAGCTTTAAATGATGACTTCTTTGCTTGGAATATGGACTCTTCCTCATTTGCCTTAGCCCGCAAGTAAACATGGGAATTTCGCTTCGGCAGCCCTAGCCGCATTTACAGATGTCGGAAAATCATATGAACGCCGGCGATAGATTCAGGAGTTTTTACTCTACAAATCGCGCTCCAGTTCTCCCATCTTCCATAGTCAGTTGCCGAGGGCAGCAAGGTCGGCGACAACTCTACTCAGCAACAACTTGTCTTCAGCTGGAACTGCTTTAGTACAGCTCCTGGGTTTGCTCCTCAGCATTGTGTCCTCCGTTTTTCAATTCCCTTGTTCAGCTGTTAGTACCTACTTACAAGAATACACTAAAACAGTATCTCTTGTTCACCAAATAAATGATAAGTTGTAGAGTAAGGCAGAACAATGAAATGCTGTAAAATGCTATTCATGACCCTACTTATGCCTAAAATGTGCTTAAGAACAGTAATAATAAGAGTTAGAATGTGTATGAAATATAGGACATTTGGACACTTTACACACCCTCAAACTCGAACTATTGCTTGTCCTCAAGCAATGCAATCTAAAGTACTTGCTCTAATAATAATCAGAAAGAAAAACTTATTTTTAACTTGATTTTCTGCCTCAAGGCCGTGACACCTATATATAAAAAACTTTTGTGAGGAGAAATAAGCGAGAAAATAACTCAGAATTAAATTTCTCATGCCTGTGTGATGTTTGCCTATCTGTAAACGAGCTGAATATGCAGAATAAATAATTAAACAAAGATGTTGATGTAATTTAAAGGTTGCTGCCGAGGCAGCACAGTTTCAGAACATTATTAATTTTAATCAAGGTTGTGAGTGCTTCAGCTTATCACAACTACTCTTCCAGGTCTGACGTTTATATAGGAGCAAACTACAGAACCCCGAACCCTTGGAGTAGAGTCATACCATGAAGGCTTTCATTCACTCATGCTAATTTGTTCGCCACTTTTAAGCTTTCAGATTCATGGACTTTGATAGCAGCGGAGTGTCCTTGCACATTATTCTTCCTAGAGATTGTTGTGGGCACCTCTAGGGTAACACAACACTTTTCTTTGTTTTTTATTTTGCTGCCTTGGTAGTTCTACATTTTTCTGTGTCTTTTGCCTGCCTCGACGGCTACCTGCAATTATCGTTAGAATTTTGCAAAGAAAACAAACATGCAATGTTCATCAAGTATTCTAATACATTCAGCAAGTAACAGACATTTTTAACATTTTCAAGCAAAAAGAAGAAAAAAAATCGAAGTCATATTTCATGCCTTTTTCCCAAGATTAAGTTTAATTTTTAATTAGGTGCGAAAATAAAGTAACCGGCTATCCTATCATAGGCACAAGTCATAGTAAACTTTTCTTTTTCGATTATTACTAAGGCAAGTACAATGCAACCTATATGCAACTAAGAATGCCTACACATGATGCGAGAGCTATCCCCCCCCCCCCAAACTCGAGATGGGCATTGCCCTCAATGCACAAGATAAAAAAGTTAAGAAAATATAACATACATGTTAAAGGAAACAATAAGAAAATAGAAATAAAAATAAAAATAAAATAAAATAAAAGAAATTAAAAGTTTGCTGAGGGTTGAGAAGTTGGATTCTAGCTAGCTGAGGAGGAGGATGTTTCGATGACGAAGCGACGACTAGCAGATACCTTGGCGGCAGTTCTAGTATGTGAGATCTTTGCTTTCTGCGGCGGCTGGACTCTCTTTGGCGTATGTTGTGGCTCTTCTAGAGGCTCAGCAGGGGGAACGACAGGAAATCCATCGCTTCCTTCTAACTCGGTATCGAGATCCACGGGTTCCTCGGCTATTATGTGCCGCTTCCTCTTCCTTGTCCCTTCCTCTGTGGGTGCTGTTGGAGGGATGAATGCCATTGGGATGGCTGTTGTTGCTGCTACTACTGATGTTTCTGGTTTCGGCGGCGGCTGCTCAATCTCCTCTGATAAGGAGAAGTCTACCACTATATTGGTTGTGCAGGCTGGGGAGAGATTCTGCTGGTGGCTCTCAGGGGAGTTTGCCACTGTGTTTGATGGGGTGGCAGCTGAGTGATGCGAAGAATGCATGGGAGAGGGCACCTGGCAGTCTATTTGGCGGGTAGTGGCGGCTGGTGAAGTTCTTTGTACTCTTGCTGCTGCTGCAATCTCATCAGGAAATGGTGGCATGGTGGGCACGTCACTAGGGAATTTATGCGGGAAATAAGCCATCAGGGATTCTTGGGCCTCCCCTACGTAGTTCATGAAGGCCAATTGTTGTTGCTCTATCCGTTTTGTGTGTTCGAGGAGTGTGTGGAGCAGCGGGAGGACTTCTCTGTATGGGGTAACATCAGTACTACCGAGGGCGGCTGGCGTTTCAAACTCTGTGGCGGAGGGCTGACTCGGCATTGCTGGTTCTTTCTCCGCATCCTGCATCATCTGAATGCGGACCTTTTTGGTCCAGTCCTCCTTGGCAGTTGTGAGCTCATCTGTGGGCTCTATCGAGACTCGAAAATTGGTGCAGAGACCTGTGATGAGGGATGGGAAGTACAACCCGCCTTTCTTCTTCTTGAAGCAGTTGTATATTTCTGTGCAGATGATTTCCCCTACGTTGATCGGCCGGTTCATCAGGATACTGTGAATTAAGGCGAGGCGCGGCCGGTCAACTTTTGAGTTGTGAGATGCGGGCAGCAAACGCCTTTTCAAAAACGTGTTCCATAACATATCCTCAGGCAGCAGGTGGCGGTGCTGGACAGATCCCACATGTTTGCCCCCCAGCCATGGTGTGTTGGGCTTGCATATTCTGGCCTTGATCTTCTCATAATAGGCAGCCGTCAGTGACTACCTCCATTCCTCGTGCGGGTTTTTGTTCATATCAAGGTCGTAATAGTTGTTGATGACAGCAGGTTGAGTTTGACCGCCTCCCCGCGGACGTAGACGAATGGCTTGTCTGGTCAGGGATGATGGGAGTAGAATTCCCTAACTATAGTGATGTTCGCTATATCAGGTTGCTGAGCGAACATCCCCCATCCCTTGTAGTGGATGGTTCAGAACAAGGCGGGCTCTAGACCACGGTCTCCCGTTTGCTTCGTGTAATGGAAGCCTTGTTCCTCCCAGACGGCCTACTTGGAGAATTGTGCTTTATATCTCTCCTCATCCGCCTTGAAGCAAAACCTGTTGTAGATGGGCTTTTGGGTTGATGTTGAAGCCATGTGAATGGTTTTATTCTAACTGAAAATAGAAAGGAAATATTATGAGAGAGTAGAAGAATAAGATAGAAGCTAGCAAAAAGATGAAAGTGAAGTAAAATGAAGTGAGTGAGTGGTTTATATAGGAGCTACCGAGAAGTGCCAAGGCGGCATTAAATGATCAACGATTTGATTTTCTAGCGCACGTTACAGATTTTTATGCACGCTATTTTCGGAGCCGTTGGCGGCCAACTAGCCATTACGCTTTGCTGCGCTGACGTTCACTCGGTAGAATGGTGGGCGGGCTTTTTACCGGTCTTCCTTTGTAATCCTGCTCTTTTATTCTTGATCCTAAAATAAAAATAAAAACATAAATAATTAAATGACTTTTGATAAATAAAATGTTGAAAATTAATCTAATCCTAAAACAAAATAAACTCTAATCCTAATGCATAAAAAATAAAAATAAAAATTAAGTTATGTTGGGAGTGCATTTGGGTGCATCTCCCAGACATAACCACTTCCTGAGGTGGTTTAGCTTTTTCTCCCCTCCTGGGGGGTCCTCTTGTTCTTTCAGATATTGCGTAAGAAGGTCCTTCAATCTGCCCCTAGGTCGGTCGCGACAGCTGTTGCCCTGTCCTGTTTCCACACTGATCTTGACAGCTCTTGCATCCGAGCTTTCCTGTCCCTCCCCTGAGTGTTGAAGCACGTTCATCCTTATGCTCTGATCCTCTACCCTCATTGTCAACTCCCCAAGTTCCACATATATTAGTGTTCTTCCCGTGGCTAAGAAGGGCCGCCCAAAAATGATAGGGGCTTTCTCGTCGGCCTCACAGTCAAGGATGAGGAAGTTGGAGGGTAGAATTAGGTTTCCCACCTTTACCAGTATGTCTTCAATCTTTCCCTCCGGTTGCACAAATGAGTGATCAGCAAGTTTGAGCATGACGGAGGTTGGCTTGGCAGGTCTAATACCTAGTTTGTCGAAGACGACCTTTGGCATCAGGTTGATGTTGGCTCCTAGATCACACAGGGCTCTGGCCTCGTGCTTGCTGCCTAGTTTGCATGGTATAACAAAGCTGCCCAGATCTCTCTGCTTGGGCGGCAGCTTGTTATGCAGCATAGCCATGCACTCTTTAGTGACGGCCACCGTCTCGAATTCCCCTATCCTATTCTTCTTAGAAACCATGTCTCTGAGATGCTTAGCATATTTTGGCATGCTTTGTATGGCTTCTATCAGAGGAATATTGATATGCACCTATTTCAGAATATCCAGGAATTTTCTGAATTGGTGCTCATGTTGTTGTTTCTTGAGCTTTTGGGGATATGGTGTTGGCACGTGGATGTCCTCTATTTGCTCCTTTCTTAGGGGCTTAGTCCGGGGAGGATCATCCTTATTAGGTCCGCTTTCATGTTTTGCTGTTGGGGCGGCTGGAGTATGTGTTGCTGTTGGGGCAACTAGTATTGGTGCTGCTGAGGCAGGTTTACTTGCCTGTTCCGGCTGAATTCCTGGATGTTTTACCATCCTTGGTTCATCCAGCTACTTCCCACTTATTGTAGATATAGCCTTGCAATGTTCATAAGTGGGCTTGCCTGCTTCTAGTGGGCTGCTGGATGATGCTTCCATGGTCCGGTTGTGGTAGATTTTGGTGAACTTCCCAAATTGGGTCTCCAAGTTCTTAATGGCAGCCTCCTGGCTTTTCATCTTCACTTTCGTCTTGTCTATAAAAGACTCAGTTTTCTCAATAAATTTATTTGTATAAACAATAAATTCACTAGTTTGTTTTATAAAGGTTTGCAGAGTTGCTTCTAGTGAATTATTGTGTTGTGGCTACTGAGTTTACTACCGGGACTGATTCTGCTGGTAGCCTCCCTGTAGCTGTTGTGGATTTGCTGCTGTCTTTGGGTTGCTCCAGGAGAAGTTGGGATGGTTTCTCCAGTTAGGATTATAGGTGTTCTGAGTAGGCCTACTATACCTCTCATATCCTCCCATGTAGTTTGCAGATGTTGTGCATTCAGAGGAATCGTGGTTGGCCCCACATTCGCCACAGAAGGACTCAACAGCTTTTACCTCATGGACCTTCACTGGGGATTGCAGCATCTTCATCACCAGCTCCGTCAGAGTGTTGAGGCATGCATTAACAGATTCGAAGGCTTCTACCTCATTTACAGAAATTGGCCGCCTTGTGCCACCTCGGCGGGCTGTCGGGTATTTATAATCGTTTTTAGCTGCTATGTTTAGTAGCCGTAGTGCTTCCTCTGGAGGTCTGTCTAGGATGATCTCGTTAACCGAGGCATCTATCAACATCCGAGTTGGGTAGTTAACCCTATTGTAGAATATAGATACCTGAGTCCAAGCCAATAGACTGTGAAGCGGGCAGTTGTTCAGCATTTGTTGGTACCACTCTCATGCCTCGTACATCGGCTCATCATCCCCTTGTCTAAAGGTTGTGATCTCATTCCGCAACCTATCGGTGACGTTGAACGGGCTGAATCGATCTAGAAAGTCCTTGCAGAGCTCCACCCATGAATTGAAAGATCCGGCTGGCTAGTTATTCAACCACTGTTTCGCCCTATCCCTCAGTGAATAGGGAAATAGCCTTAGCCGTAATAAGTCCTGGTGTACCCCATGTATCTTGAATGCTCGGAAAATGTCCAGGATTCCTCGAAGATGCTACCGAGACTCTTCTGTGGCAGTCCCTCTGAAGTGCCCTAGTGTGTTTAGCATGTTAAACATGCCAGGCTTTAGCTCAAAATGGTCTGCCCCTATCTCCGGTTCCGTCACTATTGGCTCGAACCTTTGAAAGTCATGTTCAAGGTAGTCCCTAGTTGTCCGCACTTGGAGTGGATCAAGGGGATCCTGCCTCTGTTGTTCTTGTGGTCTTCTGGGAGGCAAGTCATGCTGCCCGCCCCTGCCATTGATGGCATCAATTGGGGGTCCTCGTTTACCATGGTCTCTTCCTTTGCTTTGCTTCTGTCCTTGTTCTTGAAGGCTTCCTTGAGCTCCCTCTTGATCCTTCTAGTTTCACGCTCAAGATCATCGTAAATAATGAAGTTTCCTTTAGGGTTAGCCCTGGTCATAAACTTGCAAAGGACACGGTAAAATTTTTTATTTTGATTAAAAATAAAAGAAAAAGTAAAAAGATGCAGGAATTGAAAAACAAAATTCGCTGTTACCAGTCCCCGGCAATGGCGCCAAAAACTTGTAGGGCGTGTAGGTGTTCTCTTTTTGTGGGAGCACAAGTGCACACTCCTGTCAAGTTATAGTATATAAGATGTCGAATCCAACGAGGACTGGACAGCTTGTCTCATTTCGTAGTTCTTGCACAATGGTAAAGTAAAAGCACAAGTGAATGATTGGTTGAGATCGAAGAGTAAATAAAACACAAGTAAAAGAGAAGAAAAGAATCATGTTGATAGAGAAGGCAGGGTTATGCTGCCACTTAGTGTGAAAACTGCATTGTAATAGGTATGAGTTATCCTTTGCTGCCACGATATGTTGCCTCGGCAGGTACGGAAGGCGGCAAACTACGACCCTGTCACGCAGCCGTAGCAGGTCACTGCCACTGCAGGGGTGTGTACTATCTCGGTAGGTGGAATGGAAAGACGTCCTGGCGGCAAGTCGGGCAGATACTCCAAGTCCAGCAGGATAGTCGACAGTGATCCCTCCTATTTCTAGGTTAGGATGCTCGAGATTGCTAACTTGAGGACTAGTGTGGAACCAAGTCAGTCAACTCGGTTAGTGATCCCTTTTAGCCGCTGAAACTTGTGGACTAGTGTGGAACCAAGTTAGTCACGCCTCCCGTTGTGAGCGTACTTAACCTTTTCGTGAGCCTTGCACTTTCGTGCCCGACAAATAGATTCCCTCAAACGACTGTTGTAGAAAGATTGAAAGAATGAAGAATAATGGATTAAGTAAACTTGGAATATATTATTGAAGAAATAACTCAAAAACCTAAAACAACTGTTTCACTCTAGTTACAACATAACCCTCACTTAAAGAGAATTTAGAACTTGGAGGCAGTGAAGAACACAAGAAGAGTCTATAGAAAATCTAGGATGATTTAAACTAGAAGTACAATGCGTATTTATAGACTCAAAACTTAGGTTAAGTCCTCCTCAAAGTAGAAGTCCTCTAAAGTAGCTTTCCTTCATTAATGTAGCTTTAAATGCTGACTTATTTGCTTGGAATATGGACTCTTCCTCGTTTGCCTTAGCCAACAAGTAAACATGGGAATTTCGCTTCGGCAACCCTAGCCGCTGCTACAGAGGTCAGAAAATCATATGAACCCGGCGATAGATTCAGGAGTTTTTTCTCTACAAATCGTGCTCCAGTTCTCCCATCTTCCATAGTCAGCTGCCGAGGGCAGCAAGGTCGGCGGCAACTCTACTCGGCAAGTTCTCGATAGCAACTTGTCTTCAGTTGGAACTGCTTCACTACAGCTCCTGGGTTTGCTCCTCAGCATTGTGTCCTCCATTTCTCGGTTCCCTCGTTCAGCTGTTAGTACCTACATACAAGAATACACTAAAATAGTATCTCATGTTCACCAAGTAAATGATAAGTTGTAGAGTAAGGCAGAACAATTAAATACTGTAAAATACTATGCATGACCCTACTTATGCCTAAAATGTGCTTAAGAACAGTAATAATAAGAGTTAGAATTTGTATGAAATATAGGACTTTTTGACACTTAACAACGATCGTCCAGATGGACTATCTTGATACCGGTGAGCATGATTGTGGCCTTCGTTCTTCGTTTTGAGTGCTCTAACTCTCTCAACTCAACAACCCGAAACTTCTTTTCTTTCACCCCCTCTAACGGTAGCTCTGATGATTACGGTGCTAGTATCGGCGAACTCGTCTTGACGAGATAAACACAATGGCGATGGAGGTGTCGAAAATAAACGACCCGATCTTTGTAGATCGGAGTTTAAACCCCCCTCTTATTTTCTCTTCCTTTTTTCCATTCTCTCTCTCCTATTTACTTTTTCTCTATCTCTAACATAATATCTCCCCATTTTCCTCCTATCCTCATCCTTTTAAAATTCAAACCTCTCCCACCAATGTAATGGGCCCAAATTAATATTGTTAACTAGGCTTCCAAAATAAAGGCCCAATACTTGGGTCTGAAACCCGATTTGCTAACTCGAAGTTTGGGTCATTACAATGGATCTTGGTAGAGAACCACAGGTAATTGTCCTTACTGATTTTTAGTGGCTTGGAATGATCACCCGGACTTTGAACGACTATTGAATGAGTCATGGAAGAATGATGTTCCTATTTTTGAAAATTTGTTTACCTTTCAAGGGGATAATCAGAGATGGAATAAGGAGGTGTCGAGATCGCTCTGGATCGAGCGTGATCCCTCTTTTTGATTGATTTGGATGCCACTCTTAAAAAGGAGCTGAATGTTGTCTTGGAGTAGGAGAAAAGCTTGTGGTTTCAGAAATCTCGTAGTAAATGGATCATACAAGGTGATCGAAATACCAAATTTTTACATTTGTATGCTTCGGTTGGATGATGGTAGTTGGTGAAATGATGCTATTATACTTAAGGGTCATGCGGTTGAGTTCTTTCAAAATTTGTTTACATCTGTACCTAGGAAGGAGACTTAGGATGACTTTAGGGGTCTTGTTATGTTTCGGATGCCTCCATGCAGCTTTTGGTGCAGCCGTTGTCTTTAGAGGAGGTGTGCAGAGTTGTATTCAGTATGGATTCGCTTAAAGCTCCGGGCGTGAATGGTTTTAAAACTGGGTTCTTTCAAAAGAATTGGAAAACTGTTGGGGATTCTGTGTTTCAGTTTATGACTATGTTTTTTTTTTTAATTCTGGGGACCTGGAGGGCTTGGCGAATCAGACTATTATGGTCTTGATTCCTAAGGTGTTAAACCCGGAAAATATTCAAAAGTTTTGCCCGATTAGTTTGTGCACTGTGTTATACAAGGTGATTACAAAAATTCTAGTGGATTAGTCGAAACCTATATTACCAAGGTGGGTGGCGTGACTCAGTCCAGTTTTGCTCCGGGACGACATATCGCAGATAACATTATTTTAGCTCATGAGGTGATTCACACCATGAGTGGAAGAAGGATGCTAAACCGTGGATGGCAATCGAAGTGGACCTCGAAAAAGTGTACGATTGGCTTGAATAGAGCTTTATTGAGGAAACGTTTGCAGGAGTTGGGTTTTTCATATCAGTTTTTATGTGGATCATGCATTGTGTTTGCTCTGTTTCTCTATTTGTTTGTTCTCTACATAGAACGGCTCTCCCATGCTATTGAAATGAAAGTTAGTAATGACGTGTGGAAACATATCCACCTGTCTTGCAACAAACCCAGTGTTTCTCACCTATTTTTTGCTGACAATCTTGTTCTTTTTGCGGAGGCCTTTTCTGGTCAACTCGGGGTAATTAGTGACGTGATGCTTAATTTATGTGCTTACTCAGGCCATAGAGTTAGTTTTTCCAAAACTCAAATCTAGTTCTCTAAGATTTGTTCTCCGGATAGAAAACAATTAATTGCCAATAGTTTTGGGTCCAAGGTTGTTGAAGACCTTTGCATGTATCTTGAGGTCCCCCTTTTGCACAAACGGGTTATGAAAGACATGTATTGAATTTTTGCCAAATGCGGTTTTACAAGCTATTCCCACATATTTCATGCAAACTACATGGTTACCGAAGGGTATATGTGATGCAATGGAAAAGATGATAATGATTTTTGTGGGGGTCGGTTAATGTTTCATCGGCGGTTACTCTTGTGAAATGGGAAACGGTTGTTTTGCCTAGATATGATGGTGGTTTGGGTTTTCATGAGTTGAGTCAGCACACAACACCCCTTCTGATGAAAGTGGAGTTTCAGTTTGCACGCAATGAGTACAAATGGTGTGTGCGTGTTTGTAACGCCTCGATTTTGGGCCTAGGAGTTTCTTGGTTGATTAGACGGTTCGGTGGACTAGGATTAGAGATTCGAGTCGGATTCGAGATAAAAATCGGAATAAATATTTTTGTGTGAGAAAATATATGGGAAAATATCTTAAAATCATTATTTAATATATGGATATTCTTGGTAAAGTCAATTTTGAAAAGTGGAATTTGGAAATTGGACATTTTGGCTAGAGACCAAAATGTAAAGAGTGAAAAATATTTTTAATGATTGTTTTGAAAAAGGGTCAAATCTTAGAATCTTTAATGAGCTAATTTACCAAATGTTTTAAGGGTTAACTACTGGAATAGTCACTTATGTTTCCCCCTAGTACAGAGTTGGTCATCGATTTTGAAAAACGACCAGTAAGGTCACTTACATTTTCGGGGCGTAAACTTTTGGTCACTCGGCCGTTTGTTGCCATTAAACATTCACAGCTTGCTGACCTGGCAGCAAAAAAATAAGGGTAAACTACTGCAATGGCCACTAAAGTTTATCTCATGTACATTTTTTCTTCGCAATTTTAAAAAATAAACATTATGATCACTATTAAAAAGGTTTTTTTTTTACAATTTCACCCATGAATTTTTAAAAATTTATTTTTCAACCCTAAAACTTTACAATCAATTAGTACAACAATATTATAAAGGCTTAAATGAAAAATAGGTCCCTAAAGTATACCCTTTTTAAATTTTAGGTTCCCAAATTACTCCTATTTAATAACTAAACTTTCAAATTGCTCTTATTTTTTCACTATGGATTATTATTTTATTATTATTATTATAACATGACATGTCATTTTTTATTATTGTTAAATTAAAAATAATTTAAAAATAAAATATTAGTATTAAATTTAAAATATTTTAAAAAAAATTACTTCTTAATATAATTTAGGTGTCTAAAGTATTTTTTTGTAAAAATAGGTGCCCAAATTTTCAATAGTTACAATTTTAGGTGTTCGACTGTTAAATGTGTGTTAAAAATTTTTGGACATCCTTACGGGTTTACCTGTCATTCGTTCAAAAATTGCTAAGCAAAGTTTGGCTTCTTCTCATGCTCCTTTACTTATTGGACCATCGAGAAAATGGTTTTTAGGTGAAATCTGCAACCGCTCGGTGGCAGTGGAAAGAGATGCTGCAATAATTGCTTCTGTCACTACTGGGATTTTAGGAGGGGCGAACATTGTTAGGGTGCACAATGTTAAAGACAATGCGGATACTGTAAAACTTTGTGATGCAATGCTGAAAGAGAGAACTCAATTATAGGCCTCGGGTTTGTGAGTTTTTTTTATGATTTACTACTCTTTCTTAGTAAATAATGGATTTAATTAACCAATTGTGTACTCGAGAACTCATGAAATTTCTTGGAGTGTTTTTTTATTATATCAATCTAGTATTTCGAATTCAGATTGGATTTGATAATTGTGTTGTGACCTGTAATCATTATTGTTTTGGCGCTTGTTTGATGGTATAATTTATATAAACCAGCAAATCATGCAGTAAATGACACTGTAAACTAGCAACTGGCAGCAGTGGGTACGAGGACTTCCAGTTCTTTTTTTAGGTTCAAGGGTACTATAAATTCTTGAACTTAAAAAACAATTAATTAAGTCTTTGAAATTTTTTTATAACAAATTGAGCCTTTATACTTCGGAATTTTGTCAATGCACCCTTTTGATTCAACTATAATAAAATAATTCAAAGAGAAAAAATAGGAGCAATTTGAAAGTTTAGTTATTAAATAGGAGCAATTTGGACACCTAAAATTTAAAAATGGTATACTTTGGGTACCTGTTTTTCATTTAAGCCTTTATAATATTATTGTACTAATTGATTGTAAAGTTTTAGGGTTGAAAATGAATTTTTAAAAATTCAAGGGTGAAATTGTAAAGAAACCTTTTTAATAGTGACCATAAAGTTTATTTTTTTAAATTGGGGTGCATAAATGTATATGGGATAAACTTTAGTGGCCATTACAGTAGTTTACCCTTATTTTTTTCTCTGTCAGGTCAGCAAGCCATCAATGTTTAACGGCAATAAACGGCCAAGTGACCAAAAGTTTACGCCCCCGAAAACGTAAGTGACCTTACTGGTCGTTTTTCAAAACCGGTGACCAACTTTGTACTCGGGGAAACATATGTGACTATTCCAGTAGTTAACCCATGTTTTAATCTGATTTTTCTCTCAATTTGGATTATTTTAAATGAGTTTTCTTTAGTGAATTAAAGGGGATTTAATTAAAAGGTAGTTATTTTCCTAAATCCACTTTTGACGTAAATTTTTCTCTAAAAAATTTCTCATAAAATTTCTTCACCCAAACACTCTCTTTCTTATTAAAGATTTCATATAATGTTCTTGATTTCTTAAATTCTTGATTTCTAATGGATTCTTCAATCTTGTTTTTCCAAAATCTCATTGTTTTCCTTTGTTTTTCAAGAGTAAAACATCTAATTTAGAGGAAATTCACTCATTAGAGGTAAGGTTCGTTCTTCTCCTCTAATGAATGGTTCTTTATTGAAATTCCCAAGTATTTGATCCTTGTTTAATGTTTTCTAATGAATTTTAATGATTTAATTATGGAAAATTGGTTAAATCAATGTTTAATTGATGAGATTAAGTAATTATCATTTTGGATATGTTTTATTGAGTTCTTGATTGGATTAGAATATGATTTTGGTGTTTTATAATGTTAATAAGTTGGTTTTAACATTTGAATCCCGAAACTAAGTGAATCTCAAATTTTCTAGGTTGTTAGTTATGGATTTTTGATGAGTTATGGATGTTTTATGAATGTTGGAGGTATAAGGATGTTGTTAGGTTGGTTTTGGATGTAATTTAGTGGTAATTGATATATTAAACCTTTAGGTTTTGGCTGGGTTAAGTTTGGAAGGTGGATGCTGTTAATTTCGGTTGTTGTGAATGAGTTTTGGTTAGAGTTGTTGTGGTTCAGTGTTGCTGAGTCTTTAAATGCATTTAGATGCATTGAACCCTGTGTTTTTTTTTGGTTAAATTAGGGGTGGTTGATCCTCAAGCTTGTGGCACTGTTTTAAAAGCTTTGAAGGAGAAGTTCGCATCGGCGGACGAGGTTTCGCGTGGTCGGTGAGTGAGAACATGGAATTCAGCTTTGAAATGGTTTAAAGGTTTTTTTGGGAGTTTAAATTAAGCTTGAAATTCTAGTTTAAACTTGGAAGTAATTATGATGAGATTTCTCCCTCAGTTGTGTTTTGGCGAAATTGGTTTTATGCACTTGTTTTTGAATTACATGATACCTACTGTTTAAGCATGTTTAAAGTATGATTTACACTGATTTTAATCACATATTGATGATGGATGCATTGGGTAAATGGTCCATGTGAGTATGAGGAATACTTGTAAATGCATGGTTTAATGCATTGGAAATGGTTTTGAATGTTGCACATAAAAACAATGAGGTACATGGTTAATAATGAATTATATTGGCAAGTGATGTGGTTAAAAATGTTATCGGATATAGTTGGCCGTCCATAGGATTGATAGTGCACTATAATAAGTCGCCTCGAGTGTTGATGGGTTTACGTGTACCGAATACTCCAACACGAGTACCCTAACAGTCGAGAGGTTATATGGTACCGATAATTCCCTTTAGTGGATTATACATCTAATCGATGATTGGTTTGTGATGATACCCGGTTGTGATCGTACCTTAATTCATAGTATGACATGTTGAGAGGACACTTGTTGAATCCATGTATCTGATGTAATATTTTGTAAAGTGGAACTTGGTTTATGATCACTTGAAAGCCAATATAATTGATAATGTATCATGTTGATGGATTATGTTGTATAATGTTGGCTTATACATGTATACTCTTTAAGCTTTGCATATGAGTTATTATGCATGGGGAAGCTTAAATTGAGGGATGGAAAATGGGATTTTGTTGTTATTCCATAATACATTTTGAATATGGTTTAATATTCTTATTTTGGTAAAGATAAGTACACGGTTTTGTAAGGCATGATGTTTTAATTGATGATTTCATTGTGAGTTGGAAAACCGATTTTAAATGCATTGATGGTGTTTTGTTTTTTTAGCACTCCTCACTAAGCCTGGTGTACTTACGCTCTCTTTGTCCATCAATGTAGAGAATTAAGAGTTGGAGGTAGCGAGCAAGCGAAGGGAAATCCAAGGACTTGAACAATTTGAAAGTATGGTTTTTGAACTAGTCTAGTAGTAATAAAGGTAGACCTGGCAAACTTGACCCGAGACCCGAAACCCGAACCGAATTACCCGAACCGAAACCCGATTTTGACCCGAACATGATGATTCGAAGTTGACCCGAAACCCGAACCGAATCGAACCGAACCGAATCGAAAATTTTTGTTGAACCGAAATGGACCCGAACCGAAATAGACCCGAACCGAATAGATTCGAACCGAATGGACCCGAACCGAATGCTACCCGAACCGAAAGCTGAACCGAATATCGACCCGATTTTAACCCGATTTTAACCCGATTTTGACCCGATTTTAACCCGAATATCTATTGTTAACAATATAATAAATAATAAAATGAAGTATAGAAATTTGAGATCTTGGTGACCAATTTTATAATTTCATCATAAAGTATAGCATAAAATTGAAATTGTAGACTAAATTGACAATTTGGAAGTGGAGAAATTTGAGAGTCCAATGATCAAATTTGTAATTATACCATATAAATAAATAGGGGTCAATTTTGGCTAAAAATTAAATCTTTGAAATTAAAATGAACGAAAATATAAATATATTAAATTAATAAACTAAATTACAAAGATTAGTCAATTTCAACTAAAAGTAAATTTTTAGAGACTAAATATCACTACGGGGAGGGGATTTGTATATCCGAAGTCTAAACCGTGGGAATACTTGTGACTAGATTAAATTAAACTAAAACTTAAAGTTGACTAAAATGTAACATTTTAAATGCAACATGACCTAAAAAATAATTAATCTCTAGCTTAAAAAATTGGTGGTTTATTTCCCTCCAAAATTTTGTCTTTTCTCTCTCTATTTTTTCCAATTGTCTTTTTCCTTTTTTTTCAATCTAGCTTAAAAAATTGGTGGCTTATTTCCCTCCAAAATTTTATTTTTTCCCTCTCTATTTTTACCAATTGCTTTCTATTTTTCTTGATTTAATTGAGTTTCAATTTAAATTAATCTAACTGAAATTTCACATTTAGTTTTAAAATTATTTTAATTATGTCCGTGATTTATGCTTTTAGATTTTAGTTAATTCAATTATATCCTAAGTTTAATAAATTAATTCATTTCAGACATTATTATTATTATTATTATTATTATTATTATTATTATTATTATTATTATTATTATTATTATTATTATTATTATTATTATTATAAACTTTGATTCAATATAATTATACAAAAAAAAATTATATGGATACATGAAGCTTTGATTTAAATATTTAATCAAATTCAAATGCATAGATTGACAAGTTGAATTAGAATTAATCTCATACATCAATAACTCTAAACCCTAAACCATAAATACTAAACCTCAAACCTTTAACCCAACTCAAATCAAATTGACCCGAAAATTTAAATGTTGACCAAACCCGAAATTGACCCGATTTTAACCTGAACCGAAAGCGACCCGAACGACCTGATTTTGACCCGAACCGAAAGCGACCGATCCGATATTGACCCGACCCGAAAACAACCGATCCGATTTTGACCCGATCCAATACCCGAACCGTATCCGACTCAGCACAGACTCGAATTAGACCCAACCGAACCGACCCGAACCGAATCTAAACTGATTCTAGATAGACCCGAAATGACCCGAACCGAAACGACCCGAACCGAACCCGAACCGAATGACCCGATTGCCACCTCTAAATAAAGGCAGTGGGGTTCATTGTTGTTTGGGAGGGTTATTTGCTAAACTCCCGATATGTACAAGTTTGTATTGTTGTTGTGGAGTTGTGTAAGGCTTTATATGTTCGTTTCTGATGTGGATTTATGTTTCGTGCATTGGATGGAATGGTTTTTTAGGAAGCATGCCTCTAGACTTATGATTGAAGAATGTTGCTTTGATCATGTTTCTTGGATATTCTGGCTTGGTTTGATCTTTAGTTTAGTGGCGTACATGTCTATGGTTTGTCCAAGCATGTTTGAATCCATGATTGTATGAAAAACCAAGAAAATTGGACATTACAAGTCAGAGGGTACCAATACGTGGGGCCGCATATCAGTACGGGTAAGCTGAAAGTAGGCCTGGGGATCGGTACATAGGAAGTTGTATCAGTACGGGCTTAAGGTTTTTACAAAGGGTACCAATATGTGTTCAAGCGTATTGGTATATGCTTTAGCTACTGGAATCCACGGTTTTACAAATGGTGCTCGCGTACCGATACACCTAGGATTTTATCGGTACGACCCTGTTGGAATAAAGCCTCGTATCATTACGGGTGCCCGCGTACTGATACCAGCTGTCGTTTATTCATATAAAGTGTTTCTTGAGGTTTCTGAGTCTTCATTTTGGTCCCTTATATTCGTGAATGCAATTGTATGATGTTGAATAATCGATTTGAACTGAAATTTAGCCAGCAAACATGTAATTTGATTAATTGATGGTTGGTAACCAAAATTTTAACTAAGTCCTTGTAATTTTCCAAATTTACATTTTAGTCCCTAGAGTGTGAATCTATGTAAATGGTTGCCTTTGTGTTGTTTGTTCCTTTGAGATTTCACTCGCTGCGAAAATGTTCACCTTAGGCTAATAATGTGCATCTAGTTAAGATATAAAAAATAATGACTTAAACTTGTGTAATCGTTCTCGGGTTTGCTTTGGCAAACCCAATGTAACTCACTCAGTTCGGTCAAGCATCTAGGTCTGCTCGAGGGGGTTACAGTGTTCTTAAGGCGAAGTATAAATGAGAGGGTAGGATTCCCTTGTCCATCAGTTGGCCTAAGTGTTCTTGGTTGTGGAAGGGTCTCAGTAACATATGGGACGAGGTCTGCCGAGGTATTTGTTGGCAAGTTTGGGATGGTTGGAACACTAACTTTTGGTGGGATGTTTGGTTGGATGATCCGAAACCTTTGGCAAAGCATTGTACGCTTGACTCGCCTCACCAGTCTTTGCTGGTACCCGCTATGTTGACACCTTCCGGTCAGTGGGATTGGCAGCGCCTGATACGGGTCCTTTCGCAGGTCATAGTGTACAAAATCTGTATCGTTATCCCATCTCATGCTTCCCTTGGGCGTGATCTACCGAGTAGGAGGTGGGAGAATCATCACATGTTCTTGACATCATCGGCGTATAGGGCCCTTGATCCTCATATACTGAATCAAGGGAATGGTTTGTAGCATCTCATTTGGAGCTTGAATGTGCCACAGAGAGTTTGCACTTTTCTTTGGTTGGCTAAGCGTGATAGTTTGTTAATGAATTTTGAGAGATATCGTCGTCACATCTCTACTTATGGATCTTGTCTGATATGTTTGCAAGGGGATGAAGATCTGGATCATGTGTTCCTCAATTGTACCCATGATAGACAGGTTTTGTCTCGTATACTCTGGCCTAGCCGTATGCATCTGTTTTTTGTGAGTCCTTTTGATTCTTGGTTTAATGATAATTTGAGAGGTATTGTATACGACCAATCATTGGGGAGTTATTGGAACGTTTTCTTCGCGATTACATGTTGGGTGTTGTGGAAGCGTAGGTGTTGCTTCGTGTTTAAAAGTGGTAGAGAGCTATGTGGCGATGTGGCGAGCTATTTTCTTCGTTTGTGTGATGAATTAGTTGAGGCTGGCCGAACCAGTGCGGTTGTAGAGGAAAATGTGATACTGAGAGTGTGATGGCAGCAACCGACACATGGATGGGTAAAGGTGACCGCCGATGGGGGTGTTGGTTGGAGCCTAAATATGGCAACAATATGGGGTGTTTTCCATGACAATGGGGTGATTGGTTGTTTGGTTTTGCCCAGAGCCTCGGCTCGTGCTAGGTCATTGTAGCGGAATTGTGGGCAGCTCACGATGCCCTTTTTCATGCTTGGCACTTGGGGCTTCGCCACATCGAGTTAGAATTAGATAATACGACGACGGTGCAAATTTTGAGCGGTGCTTCCTTGGCTTTAGCCGATAGTGCCCTTGTGGCGTGGACGAGAGAGATTTTGGACAAGGATTGGGATGTTCGAATTTCTTATGTGTGTCGTACTGTGAATATGGTTGCGGATGGGACATGTTGTGGGAGAGTTAACATATGATCAACCACCCCCGGAGGTGCTTCCTTTATTTATCACTGATTAGGATACTTCTTGAGGGTTCGTCTAGACATGGGTGTTTTGTTTATTGTCGTTCATGTAACGTTTGGTTTTTTGTACCTATTACCATTAGTACTATTTTCCTCTATTTAGGTTTAAGGAGGTTTTTAACTAGGCTTATGTTAATAGTTATTTTTCCATAAAAAATATTTTTTTTATTATTTCAATTTATCTCAATCTGCTGTCATTTACATAAAATTGGGTTTTTTAAACTATGACTGCTTTTATAATTTTGCTTGCAATTTTCTTTAGATTTTGTGCAACGTAACTGTAATTCCTTTTATTTTGTAAAGAAAGGACTTTATAATATATCGCAAATATGTGTTGTTTTTTAATATAATATGTTGCTTTTACAAGAAAATAATTTAGGGAACATTAATGTTGCTTTTATATCGTAAATATATATTGGCATTGTTTGGCAATTAGCGGATAGCTGATAGCTGACAACAGATTACATTAGTTGGATAGTTGATTGTATTAGTTGATTTGACTAGCGAATTGTATTAGCTGGTTGTATAAAAGCGTTTGGTAAAATTAATTGATAGTTGATAGATGTTTGATTATTTAAACAAGCAAAATGACATATAAGGACATGATTATATTAAATATTTAATTGATTAAATTATTAGTTATCAATATTTTGTGTAATATTAATTAGATTATGAAAAATAATTTTTAATATAATATTACTAAGCATATTTGAAGGATCTATATATTAATTTATTATTTATATAATTATTTTTAATATAATTTAATTAATTAATAAATATAAATATAAATGTGTGAGAATAAAAAGAAAAAAAGTATTAGGCTACAAATGTCACAATGTAAATACGTGAGGTTGAAGAGTTAAAATAGAAAAGATTATTATTATTATTATTATTATTATTATTATTATTATTATTATTATTATTATTATTATTATTATTGAAAACTTAAATTAAGTTATTTAGAGATTTTTTATAATTGTTAAGAGTAAAATAGTCTTTATAACTCTTATGTCAAAACTTCTAATTTCAATAAGCTCCTATTAGCAGCTTTTTCAAAATTAGAGGTTCACCCCAATCCGTTATTTCACTCTACTCTTTACCAAACATCCAAATTAGCAGATTTGACCGGTCAAACCTCTAATTTTAGCTCAAACCTCTAATTTTGGCCTAAAACTCACTTTACCAAACAGACCATTATTTTCTTGTTCTAATGAATTTAGGAAACATTAATTATGCAGTTGTGAAACACATTTGTTCCAAATTAAAAGCTAATTTAGCCAAAAAAATGTGTATAAAAATATTTAGGAAAATGATGTTTTAAGAAGTGATTTAGTGATTTGAAATCTATAATGATAAAATGTCGACGATTTGAATACAACTTTGAGATAAAGTCGTCGTCTGTTGATTTAAAAGATAAAACAACTTCTGGACAAAGTCGGTATCAATTGCCAACTACTTGGCCCAGCTCCGGCAACCTCCGATGACTGTAACAGGGCAAAAATGAAAAAAAAATAAAGTAAAATGGCGGGTGAAAATAGCAGTTTCATTAAGTTTGTAGTTTTTTTGGGAACAATTCTTACGTAGGGGAGGATTTTGCTCTTATTAGAAATTGAACCCAGAACCTAGAAAACAGGGCTGAATGTCAATTGAGAACTTTTAACCTCATGCTCTTTGACCATTAGTGTCACGAACTTTCCTGCAATTGAACAATATCATGCAGATATTGGAATTAGAAATAGAGAAAAGGAAAGAAGGAGAAGATAATAAGCAAGAGAAGTGTTTTTGATAAATTTTTTGACATAACCCAATACAGTCTCCTTTTCCCTCTGTATATACCCCAAACAGTGTTATAGAGTTAGTTTATAATCTGTTGTATCAGTTGTGCTGAGTCAGCAAGAGTTAGTTAGGAAAGCTGTTAGTTTACTAACTCACACTGATTCACTCAACATTGTATAAATACCTTGTCCAGTCTCTTTGAGATATTATGGACTTATTAATAAAATTGAGAGTACCGTCTCTCTTCCACTATCTCCTTCATTCTCTAAGTTCTATAATCTAGCATGGTATCAGTCGCTTGTTCTGGGATTCTCTCCACTGTGTTTTGCTCTGGTTGTGCTTGGTAAAGACTGTGATTGTGGATTTAAGTTAGTGACTCAAGAATCAGCACGCATCTCTTTTCCGTTCGTCAGGATTTTCTCGTCGAAATAGCGTCAGAATTTGTACGATTGCGGTAAGATTCGTGTACTCATTTGACTTAATCTTTACATCTGTTTCTTGATCTATATTTCTAAAAGTTATCATTCTCAATCGTAAGGATGTCTGTTTCGTGGTTATGTTGAAAGAACAGACTAGTGATTTGAGGTAACTTTCTAGGTCAAGAAATGTGCCTTCTGATGTGTTATCATCTGTATGGCATCACAGTCTTTGCTTGCGTTATTATTTTTGTTGGTTGTCTCTACTGTGGTTTGTTCTGATTCTACTGTGTATTCTGATGTGTTCGTTTCTCAGTTGTGGATTGATTGATCTATCGTTTTTATTATCGTTTCCTTATGTGTGTCCCACCTGTTGCGTGTAAAAGTGTCTATCGCAATTCTAGTGCAAGTGTACACGACGCAAGTAGTAAAGTGATACGGAAGTATTGGATATCGTCTCCACAGGGACTGGGCTAATAGCTTCAGCTTGAATTATTGCACGAGAGTAAAAAGAATAGTTTAAGAGATTGTCACGAAAATAATAAAGAATACTGGAAAATAAGATTAAAGAAATCAAGATAGAGAGAATGGGCTGGTATTGAATTGCTCAGTAGTGTAGGTATTGCTAAGTCTAAGAATATCAGCTCTGTCTTCGTCCCCGTCGCGGCAGCACCTGTCGCGGCGGCAATCTGTTGCTTGTCGTGGCAGCGAACACACAACTTCGTACTTAAGTTTGGCAAGAATCCCTGCTATGCCTTGGCCTATCCCTAGGTCCAAGTCTGTCGATGAACACGTCTTTGATGATACCTCCCGGCGTGAATCGAAGGATGAACACCGATGTTGTTGAATTCTTCTTTAGCCACTTAACCTCGTCCTATCCCTAGGTCCGAGATAGTTCAACTATAAACTAGAGAACTCGCACTTATTCCTTTTCGTATACTTAACTCTCCCGATATTAAGTAAATAGATAACCTCGTAATGCTCTCCCGATACTCTTGCAAGATGTTCATAACTAGAATAAGAGAACTTGAAGTTTATTTTATTGAACTGAAAATTCCTAAAACAAAAACAACCCTTGCAACTACTTTACAAATCAACCTGTGGCCCTAAGGGGAATTTAGAACATGTTGAGAAGGTGAAAACGGCTAGGGTTCTGGGAAGAAGGCTAGAGATAGGTGATGTCCTCTCCTAGGTCGAATTACATGCCTTTATATAGCTTTGGGTCCAAGTTTTCTAATATAGCAAGAATACAAGTTTAAATTAAAGTACAACTCTAATAAAGACTAAATCTTCAGAGAATATAGCTTTAACTCGTCCTTTCTTCTTGCTTGGAATTTCTCTCCTTGAACTGTGGGCTTGGCCTTCATTCTGATCTAGGGCTTGGAAAAATATAGTGGTATTCCACGACAGACGGGCTAAATTTTCTCTTTCTGTCGAGGTCCACTTTGCTTCTTCTCCTCAAAACTGTTGTCGTCCTCTGCTGTCACGGCGGCAACCATGGCAGCATCGTCCTCCTTGACTGCTTATCCAGTTCCAGCTTTTCTGCATCGCTGCCCAGTGCCTACCTCTCCATCTGCTACAGCAGCAACCTGCAAAAGCAACCAATTTCAGTAGAAACTATGCCATTTAATATATTTGTGATGTCTAACTGTAATCTAGCCTAAATGCAATGAATTATGCTTGAATGCAGCAGAAATATGGGTTAAATAGGGGGTAAATGATAGAACTTTTACACACTCAACACACCCCCAAACTCAAGTTTTTGCTTGCCCTCAAGCAACTAAGACCTAAAAGAAAAATGAATATTTTTGTTTTGGCTCAAAATAGTGAACTTTCCCTTACCCTTCATTCCTTCTCTGTTGGCGGCAGCACCTTGTCTGATAACTTAGGATTCGTCCGGAATCTTGCTATAGTCCTTGTGCAGTGTGTGCATGCTTGTGAACAATTATATGCCAATACTCCCTTAGTTTCACTAGAATATTTCAGCTTCTAACTTGAATTTTTATGCCAAAGTTTATATTTTTGAAGGTACTTCTTATGCTCTTTTGATTTTTTTGTTTTGACTCGATTTCATTATTTTTTAAGCTAAAGTTTCACTAGAGCCGGTTTCGGGCACCTCTAGCTAACTTCCTAGAGCCGGTTTCGGGCACCTCTAGGGCTATTGAGTCTCTTTTGCTAAACTTCTTTCCTAGAGCCAGTGTTAGGCACCTCTAGGGGCTATTCAAGTGCTAAGCTTCCTATTCTAGTTAGCTAGAAGAGTTCTAGGCAGTATAACAGTCACAAATGGTGTTTAAGTTTTCAAGTGCTATAGAAAGGCTCTAAACTGCTCCTAAAACTATCCTAAAGGCACTGCCACGACAGAGTTGTCACGGCAGGTAAGTTCAGTTCAAAGACTTAAGCCAAAATTTTCAATTTTTCATTTTTTTAGGCAAAAATAAACTAAGTAAAAGACACAAATTTTAAAACTAAATTAGACTCCATTAATGGAGGGATGCCACCCCCAAACTCGAGGGTTGCATTGACCTCAATGCAAATGACAAAATAAAATAACAGAAAAGTACATCACAAAATATATAAGCAGACAACAAAATAAGTTAAGAAACTCAAATTTTATTCGTTGTCGTCACTGCTGCTGCTGACTTGGAGCTGAAGGCGGGCACGGGCCTTTTGAACTAGCTGGCAGATGGGGGAGGCAGATGTGGTCTTCGTTTTGGCCTCCCTTGGAGGTTGAATTCTGGTAGGGGAGATGTGAGGGGGTTTCTCCACAACCTGGACCTCCGAACTGCTGCTGCTGTCGGAACTACTGCTGCTGTCACTGCTGCTGCCGCTGCCGCTATCCGGCTTGTTTTTGTCTGCCATTCTTTTCTGCCGTTTCACCGGTGTAAACTCTTTTGAGAGATTCATCTTAACAGAGGGTTCGTTGTCGCTTTCCTCCCAAACGGAGGAAGAGGAGAAACCGGCAATGAAGGCGTCAAGCTCTTCCGAGGGCATTCTTCGTTTTGTTCCGCGGGCAGAAGTCTCAGCTGCACGGTTGCTGCCGGCGGCTGTCGTGGCAGGGGTTGGTGTGGAAGATGCAGACGGTGTCTTTGGTATGGCAGCAGGTGTTGGGGTGTGGGCAGGGGTTGGGACAGCAAAATAATGTGCAGGGAAGGTAGGAAATACAACATCAGGGAAATTTAAAAAGGTTTGGATAAAGTGTACCATAGATGCGGTGAAATCCCTGATGAAGCTCATAAGACCAAGTTGTCGTTCCTCCATCTTCTGTATAGCAGCAAGGATCTGGGAGGAGGAATCAGCCGGGGCTGCTGCTGCTGTTTGCTGCCAGGCTTCCGTGGCAGCAGGTTCAATGTCCGTCGGCTATGTCATGTCTGCTGCCGTGGTAGTAGGATCAAAGGATGACAGCGGGGTGGCAGCAGTCAGCTCCATCAAGCTGAGTATGTTTTTGTCAGTCCATCCCTTCCCTTGGACTCGTAGATCGGTGGCTGTTGGAGCTGTAACAGCAGACGCGAATAACGGGGCCAACTATTACGCGTTTGTGTGTCTGACGCGTCTGTCACGCGTTTCCATGTCTGATGCGCGTCTATTACGCGTTTGCGTGTCTGTCGCGACAGCGTGTCGACAGCCTGTATTTTCCGTGTCTGTCGCGGCAGCTGTAATGACAGGCTCCAAAATTTGGGCTTTTTGGGCTGGTGGAAGGATGGTGGGCTGAATTCACTTCTCCTTTTCTTCTTGTCTCCTTTATTTCCTAAAAAACAATAAAAACGAAACATTATTCCTTAAAAAATAAATAAATCTAATTTCCTAATATATAAATAATAAATAAAAATAATTAAAAATAAAATTTAGGTTAAATTAAGGATGCCAGGTGGGGCATCTCCTAAGGTAACCACTTCCTGCATTCTTAGAGCTTCAGTCCCCTGACAATGCTTCAAGCGATGTCCATTGACTTTGAATTGGTGGCCGTCTTTTAAAGATCTGATCGTAATAACACCATGGAGAAAACTTGCACCACTTGGAATGGGCCAGACCATCTAGATTTCAGCTTCCCTGGGAAGAGTTTCAACCTAGAGTTAAAAAGCAACACAAGCTGCCTTGGGCAGAACTGTCGTGGCAGCAACTTCTTGTCATGCTACTTCTTAGTTTTGTCTTTGTAGATTCTTGTGTTGTCATAGGCCATTGTCCGGATTTCTTCGATTTCGTTCAGATCCAATAGCCTTTTCTGCCCTGCCTTTTCCAAGTCCATATTAACTGCCTTGATTGCCCAGTATGATATGTGCTCTATCTCGACAAGTAAATGGCATGTTTTCCCGTAAATCAGTCGGTAAGGAGACATTCCCAATGGAGTTTTGAAAGTTGTTCTGTAAGCCCATAACGCATCATTAAGGTGTAAAGACCAATCTTTCCGAGTTGGCTTAACCATGTTTTCAAGAATGTTCTTAACTTCCTTGTTGGATATTTCAGCTTGTCCATTGGTCTGAGGGTGATATGTTGTTGCAATCTGATGCTTGACACCATACTTTTTCAAGGCAGCAGCTATAACCCTATTGTCAAAATGCCTCCCTTCATCATTGATGGATGTCGAATCTGGAAAAAATGTTTTTATGTAAAAACCTTTGAACTGTCTTGGCATCATTCTTTTGAGTGGCGATAGCTTCAACCCACTTAGATACATAATCTACTACCGGAAGGATGTACAAATTCCCACATGAAGATGGGAAAGGTCCCATAAAATCGATCCCCCAAACGTCGAAGATCTCGACTTCAAGAATGTTCTGCAGCGGCATCTCGTGTCTCCTTGAGATGTTTCCCGTCCGTTGGCACTTGTCACAACTCTTGTAGAATATTTGAGCATCTTTATACAGTGACGACCAATAGAATCCGGACTGCAAAACCTTGGCAGCAGTTTTGTTGCCTCCTAAGTGTCCTCCATACTGTGAAGCATGACAGTGATGAAGTATGTCTTCCTGCTCATCTCGTGGTACGCATCTCCTTATAACTTGATCTGCACAGAGTTTGAAAAGAAGAGGTTCGTCCCAATAATAATGCTTAACATCATTTTGGAACCTCTTCCTGGCTTGATAATTAAGGTCATGAGGAATTATTCCTCTAACTAAGAAATTAATGAAATCAGCATACCAGGGGAGTTCAGAAGACTTACCTGCCACCATGGCTGTCGCGGCAGTGACTGTGGCAGCAAATAGCTGCTCATCTGGGAAGGTCTCCAGTATGTTTGTTTCATCTGTCGATAGACTCTTTCCTTTCTCCAACCTTGACAAGTGATCTGCCACTTGATTCTTTGTCCCCTTTTTGTCCTTGATTTCAAGGTCGAATTCTTGCAATAGCAGGATCCAACGTATCAGTCGAGGCTTTGCATCCTTTTTCGTGAACAGGTATTTCAATGCAGAGTGGTCTGTGTGCACTATGACCTTCGTTCCAAGTATATAAGAACGAAATTTGTCAATGGAGAATGCCACAGCTAATAATTCATTCTCTGTGGTGGTGTATTTCACTTGGGCGTCGTTCAGTGTTTTGCTGGCATAGTATATGACATGAAAGAGTTTGTATCTCCGCTGCCCAAGTGTTGCCCCGACAGCATAGTCACTAGCATCACACATAATCTCAAATGGCTGTGTCCAGTCTGGTGGTTGTACTATTGGGGCTGTTACTAGCTTTTCCTTTAGAACCTTGAATGCCTCAGTACATTCAGTGTTAAAGTCGAAGGGTCGGTTCTGCTCCAGAAGATGGCATAGGGGCTTGGTGATTTTTGAAAAGTTCGCAATGAACCTTCGATAAAAACCAGCATGTCCTAAGAAACTTCTGATTCCCTTGACTGTGGTGGGCTGCGGCAACTTTTCGATCACTTCTATCTTAGCTCTGTCGACTTCTATGCCACGGCAGCTAATCTTATGGCCAAGGACTATCCCTTCATCCATCATGAAGTGAAATTTTTCCCAGTTCAAAACCAAGTTTGTTTTTTCACAACTCTCGAGCACCTTCTGTAGGTTTCCTAGGAAGCTTTCAAAGTTGTCTCCAAAGACTGAAAAATCATCCATAAAGATCTCTAGGAAATCCTCCATCATATCGGAGAATATTGCCATCATGCACCTTTGAAATGTGGCTGGTGCATTGCATAGTCCAAAAGGCATTCTCCTAAAAGCGTAAGTTCCGTAAGGGCATGTGAATGTCGTCTTTTCTTGATCTTCCGGTGCGATAGCTATTTGATTGTAACCTGAATAACCATCAAGAAAACAATAATAAGGTTTACCCGCTAATCTATCAAGCATTTGATCAATAAAGGGTAAAGGAAAGTGGTCCTTTCGGGTAGCTTTGTTAAGCTTTCGATAGTCCATACAAACCCTCCAACCGGTCACAGTCCTGGTTGGGATTAGCTCATTGTTTTCGTTGGTCACCACGGTCATTCCTCCTTTCTTGGGAAAACATTGCACCGGGCTCGCCCATTTGCTGTCCGAGATGGCGTAGATTATTCCAGCATCTAGCCATTTGATTATCTCTTTTCGCACCACCTCTTTCATTGCATGGTTCAGCCGCCTTTGGGCATCAATAGTCGGCTTATGATCATCCTCTAAAAGGATTTTATGCATACATAATGCCGGACTAATGCCTTGAATATCAGCTATCGTCCATCCAATAGCCTTTTTGTGCTGCTGCAGCATCCCTATTAACTGTTGTTCCTGTTCCTGCATCAACTTGGAAGAGATGATTACGGGCAACGTATCATTTAAACCAAGAAAAGCATATTTTAGCTGCCCTGGCAGGGGCTTAAGTTCTAAAACAGGGGGCTCAACAATTGATGGCTTTTGAATTGCATGGTTATCCGAGGTATAATTTAAAGGCACGAATAACTTACCTGGACGATTGCCTATCCAGTTTACCTCCTCCTGATCTTTAGTATTAGATGTATCAGATTCTGAGGAGTTGTTGTCGTCGGTGCTGTTGTAATAGTCTTCTAAGTGGCTGCCGAGGCAGTGACCAATTTTGATGTCGTGACAGCCCGACCTGATGCAGGGTTGGTCAAGGGTAACTTCAGTGATAACCTTGCATTCTTCTTCTGCATCAGCATGCTTCATAGCTTGGAGAACATTCAACTTTATTTCTTGATCGTTCACTCTCATGGTGAGTTCTCCTTTTTCCACATCAATCAGTGATCTTCTCGTGGCTAAGAAGGGTCGCCCCAAGATGATTGGTACGTTTTCATCTGCTTCACAATCTAAAACAAGAAAGTCAGCAGGAAAAATAAACTTATCCACTCTTACCAGAATATCTTCGATTTTTCCTTCCGGATGAACATAAGAGCGGTCTGCCAGCTGCAGAATTACTGTTGTGGGCGGAGCTTTTCCAATACCTAATTTCTGAAAAACAGATTTTGGCATTAAATTTATACGAGCACCAAGATCACAAAGTGCCTTACCCACATATTTGTCTCCGATTACACATGGTATGATGAAGCTCCCAGGATCCTTCTTCTTCTAGGGTGGATGCTTGTGCAGAATACTCATGCATCCTTCTGTCATCTTAACCATTTCAAATTCCCCAAGTCTAGATTTCTTTGACATGGCATCCTTGAGAAATTTGGCATAATCGGTATCTCCCTAACGGCATCTAACAGCGGGATGTGGATATGAACCTGCTTAAAAATATCATAAATCTTTTTAAGCTGTGATTCTTGTTTCAATTTCTGTAACCGTTGAGGAAAAGGAGGTGGGGGACAATAATCAGCAATACGTCCTTGCCACTGCATACGGATCTGAGGAGGTTTAGGTTCGTCATCTTTCTCCTCTGTCCCTTCCGCTGTCGTGACAGGCTCATCGGTAGCAGGCTGTTTGTTACCTATCGGGGCAGCTTCCTCGGCAGGTGACTCCAAGGCTGGTTCAACTGATTCAGTTTTCTTCTCAGGCCCTGGTAGTTCCTTCCTACTCCTAGTAGTTATGGCTTTACACTGCTCATGTGTGGGCTGTCTAGCGTTTTCAGTATTGCTAGGAAATCCGTCATTCTGCCTTGGGTTGATATGCTGGGAAACCTAACCCATTTGTGTCTCCAATGATTTCAGAGTAGCTTCATGATTTGTCATCCACATCTCTGTTTTATCCATGAATGTCTCCGTCTTCTTGACAAAGTGATTCATATTCTCAATGTAAGTTCCTGTTTGAGACATAAACGTAGCCAGAGTTTGTTCCAGTATACTGTTTGTGGCAGCTGGTGGATGTTGCTGCTGCTGCTGCGGTTGCTGTCGAGTCAGCAATCTAGGTCCTCCCTGATTCTGATTATTCTGTGCTTGAGGATTCAGAGCATTATTAGGATTACTCCAAGAGAACTTGGGATCCTTTCTCTAGCTGGGATTGTAGTTGTTGGAGTTATAATTCTGCTTATTGTAGTTTCCAACATACTTTCCCTCTTCTAAATGTATAGGACATTCATCCGAACTGTGATTTCCTTCACAAATTTCGCATACCTCTTCAGCAGCGTATACAGGCAGTGAATCATCGTTCAAGAGATTCTTCATTGCCTTAGTGAGATATGCCACCTGTGATTTCATTGTGCTGTCGGCCTCATAATCCTTAACAGCTAGAACCCGTTTACCCCCTCTTCTTGCTGTTGAAAACTGCTCCTCATTCTTAGCCAGATTTTTCAATACTGCCATCGCCTCATCTGGGTCCTTGTCCAGCAGTAATCTGTTTGCTGGTGAATCAATTCTAATACGAGTTTGTAAATGGGCAGCATTATAAAACTTTGTTACCTGGTTCCAAACGGGGAATTCATGCATTGGGCAGTTCCTTAGAAGAGTGGTAAATCTGTCCCAGGCCTCGTGCATTGGCTCATCGTCTTCCTGTTGAAAAGTAGCAATTTTGTTACGTAATTGCTCAGATAAGTGTGAAGGGTTAAAACGAGATAAGAATTCACGAGTCAAATCTGCCCAAGTTCTGATTGAACCCGGCGTAAGTTTATTCCACCAAGTCTTTGCTCTGTCCCTCAATGAATGGGGAAATAACCGAAGCCTCAGTATCTCCAGATTAACTCCTGGTAGTCTAAACGAACCATAGATTTCCTGGAACGTTTTCAGATGCTCCCTAGCATCCTCTGTAGCAGCACCACTAAATTGACCAGCATTGTTGATCATGCTGAACATAACAGGTTTCAGCTCGAAGTTGTCAACATCTACATCCGGCAGCGTGGTTTCTAGTTCTACATGATCGTTCAGCATGTAGTCTCGGCATGACCGTCGTACGGCAGCGACAGGAGGGTCGACGACAGGCGGTATGATCCCTCCATCTCCGACAGGATTGTTATTATCTTGAGGATTCCCTTGGTTGTTCATTGCCTCTAACTGTTCTTCAAGGTATTTGTTTCTGGCTAGTACGTGACGAAGTTGGTTCATAAGATTGAACGAACGTTCTATTTCAAGATCTAATGGATACTCAGGTTCCTCTCCTCGTCTCGATCTGCGCATAAACAAGAAACCTCGTGAAAAGCACAAGTTGAACAAACCAAAGTAAAACAGAAAAATAAAAAGAATGCAGTAAAAGCTAGGGTAAAGTTATGTTGCCAGTCCCCGGCAACGGCGCCAAAAACTTGTTGCGTGTAAAAGTGTCTATCGCAATTGTAGTGCAAGTGTACACGACGCAAGTAGTAAAGTGATACGGAAGTATCGGATATCGTCTCCACAGGGACTGGGCTAATAGCTTCACCTTGAATTACTGCACGAGAGTAAAAAGAATAGTTTAAGAGATTGTCACGAAAATAATAAAGAATACTGGAAAATAAGATTAAAGAAATCAAGATAGAGAGAATGGGCTGGTATTGAATTGCTCAGTAGTGTAGGTATTGCTAAGTCTAAGAATATCAGCTATGTCGTCGTCCCCGTCGCAGCAGCACCTGTCGCGGCGGCAGTCTGTTGCTTGTCACGACAGCGAACACACAACTCCGTACTTCAAGTTTGGCAAGAATCCCTGATGTGCCTTGGCCTATCCCTAGGTCCAAGTCTGTCGATGAACACGTCTTTGATGATACCTCCCGGCGTGAACCGAAGGATGAACACCGATGTTGTTGAATTCTTCTTTAGCCACTTAATCTCGTCCTATCCCTAGGTCCGAGATAGTTCAACTATAAACTAGAGAACTCGCACTTATTCCTTTCATATACTTAACTCTCCCGATATTAAGTAAATAGATAACCTCGCAATGCTCTCCCGATACTCTTGCAAGATGTTCATAAACAGAATAAGAGAACTTGAAGTTTATTTTATTGAACTGAAAATTCCTAAAACAAAAACAACCCTTGCAACTACTTTACAAATCAACCCGTGGCCCTAAGGGGAATTTAGAACATGTTGAGAAGGTGAAAATGGCTAGGGTTTTGGGAAGAAGGCTAGAGATAGGTGATGTCCTCTCCTAAGTCGAATTACATGCCTTTATATAGCTTTGGGTCCAAGTTTTCTAATATAGCAAGAATACAAGTTTAAATTAAAGTACAACTCTAATAAAGACTAAATCTTCAGAGAATATAGCTTTAACTCGTCCTTCCTTCTTGTTTGGAATTTCTCTCCTTGAACTTTGGGCTTGGCCTTCATTCTGATCTAGGGCTTGGAAAAATATAGTGGTATTCCACGACAGACGGACTAAATTTTCTCTTTCTGTCGAGGTCCACTTTGCTTCTTCTCCTCAAATTTGCCGCCGTCCTCTGCTGTCAAAGCGGCAACCATGGCAGCATCGTCCTCCTTGACTGCTTATCCAGTTCCAACTTTTCTGCATCGCTGCCAGCGCCTGCCTCTCCATCTGCTACAGTAGCAACCTGCAAAAGCAACCAATTTCAGTAGAAACTGTGCCATTTAATATATTTGTGATGTCTAACTGTAATCTAGCCTAAATGCAATGAATTATGCTTGAATGCAGCAGAAATATGGGTTAAATAGGGGGTAAATAATAAAACTTTTACACACTCAACACCACTTGTTTGATGAAATGTCTCAGTTGTTGTGGTAACAGTTGTCTTAGTTCTTGGTGATGGTTTTCTAAGGGTTATTTGTGCATATCAGTTGTTCGACGTTATGCTTCTGTGACTCTCTTGTGTGTTTTACTTTGATACTTCCTTTCTTCTACTCTGAGTTGTAGCTTTGGTGATGGCTACTGAATCCTCTGTTAGTTCTGGCTCGATCTCTGCTTCTTTAACCTCCTCCACGAGCAATTATTCAATTCAACAGCTACTGAAGCTTGATACTATGAAGTTAAGTGAGCATACGTATGTGATCTGGAAACATCAAGTTCTTCTAATTGTTGAAGGGTATGGTTTGATACCTTTTATCTCTGACCATGAGGTTCTTGCCAAGACTGTTGTGGATTCAACATGGGTGACAGTTACTAATCCCATATATCTTGCATATCTTAAGCAAGACAGACTTCTTGCCTCTTGGCTCCTGTCCACTATTAGTGCAGATGTACTCCCACATCTTACAGGTCTTAACACTTCTCAAGGGATTTGGAACACTTTAGCACGGAGATATGGTGCTAAATCTTCCTCTAAGATTTCCTCCCTTCGCCATAGTCTATATTCCCAGAAGAAACGTGGTCTTTCAGTTAGTGAATATCTAGGGAAGGTTAAGCAGATCTGTGACACCCTAAGTGCAGCTGGTAATATTGTCACTGAACAGGAACATGTCAGTGTCATTCTTGCAGGGTTGATAGCTGAATTTGAATCAGTGATTGTTGTGGCCTCTCGTGAAACACAGACTCTCGAGAGTCTTTTTGAATGTTGTTTGATTGTGAAGCAAGGCAAAAGGAGTTCATGACTGATACCTTCTCGATTCAAGCCAATGTAGTGACTCATAGCAACTCTAAATCTGAAGACTCTGGTGATAAGGATGATTTTACTGGGGACCAGTTCTCGAATTCAAATCAGTATGCTAGAGGACAGCGTGGTAACAACTTTTTCAGGGGTCGAGGTAGGGGTCGTTTTGGTTCAAATTGACCTCAGTTCCAACTCTGTGGCAAGTATGGGCATTTGGTTCAAAAGTGTTACTACAGGTTTGATCATAGTTTCATTGGTTTGCCAAACACGAGAGGGGACTATGTTCATTCAGGAAATGGTTCAAACTTTAGTTCAAAGTCAGATTCATTTGGTTCAACTCATTCTCCTATTCAAGCTTATTCACATACACCCATGACTCCTCCCTCATCTCCATATCCTGCAAATTTCACACCATTTGTTCCTTTTATGCCTGGTGTTGTTCCAACAACTCTCTCACCTAACACCTCGGGTGTTATTCCTTCTGTCTCTGTTGTGTTCCCAGGGCCTTCTGGTTGTGCTTCCTCTGGTCCACGAGATGTGGTGCGGTACCCTGATTCAGGTGCTACTCACCACATCACAAATGATCGAGCTAATCTTCAGGCTGAAGTAGCTTACACAGGTATGTATTCTCTTCTTGTTGGAAATGGAAACGAGGCTCATATTTCACATATTGCTCATGGTAAGCTGCTGTGTGGTGATAGATCTTTGGTTTTAAATAATTTGTTGTGTGCTCCTGATATTAGAATAAATCTGTTGTTTGTATCTAAGTTTGCCCGTGACAACAGTGTATTTTTTGAATTCCATCCTCATCATTGTCTTGTAAGGATGTTCAGACCAAGATACCTCTTCTGGAAGGGAAGCTCACTCCTAAGGGCATATATGAGCTACGATCTACTGCGGTTCCTTGCTCTGCGAGTGCACAAACTTTTGTTGTTTCTAAGTCTGGTTTGCCCTTGGAAGTATGGCATCAGCGTCTGGGTCATCCTTCTCTTCATGTTCTTAAGTCAGTTTTGAATTCCTGTAACATTCATATGAGTGACAATAATTTGCCTAATGTTTGTTCATCATGTGTGCAAGGCAAGGCACATAAACTTCCATTTTCTTTGTCCAAAACTGAGTATACTTCTCCTTTTCAATTGGTTGTTTCCGATGTATGGGGACCAGCTCATGAAGAGTCTGATGGTTATCAGTATTATGTGTCGTTCATTGATGTTTTTATTCGATTTACCTGGTTGTATTTGCTCAAACGTAAATCTGATGTGGCCAATTGTTTTGTTAATTTCTATACTATGGTTGAAGTTCAATTTGAATGCAAAATCAAAGTCTTGCAAACCGATGGGGTAGTGAGTATAAAAGTCTGTCAAAATGGTTGATTGAACATGGTTTTCTTCATAGAATTTCATGTCCTAGCACATCCGAACAAAACGGAAAAGCTGAACGGAAACACTGACATATTGTGGATATGGGCTTAACCCTTTTGGCCCAAGCTGGGTTGTCCTTAAACTACTGGAGTCATGCCTTTGTCGCGGCTATTTTCTTAATAAACCGGTTGCCAACACTTGTTTTGGGTGACAAGTCACCATATGAGGTTTTGTACAAGAGCAAACTTGATTATGACTTTTTTCGGGTATTTGGGTGTGCTTGCTTCCCATTGACCAGGCCGTTTAATCAACATAAACTTGATTTTCGGACTCGACAATGCACGTTTTTAGGTTATAGTCCTCAGCACTGTGGATATAAGTGTTTGAATTCAGATGGGAGAATTATTTTGTCTCGCCATGTTGTTTTCGATGAGACTAAATTTCCTCACACTAATACGACGACGTCTTGTTCTGCTTCTTCACCAAGTTCTGGGTCGACTGAGCGTGTTGGGTTTCCTCTAGTCTTGGTTTCTCCAGGGCCCAGTATGGTGCCTCCTACTACACAGGCCGCGTGCTCAGCTTCACGAGCCATTTCTTCATCTGATGTAAGCCCGGTTCGGTCTCCTACCCATGGTTCTGGTAATACTGTTCATGGGCCTTCTTCTCATGGACTAGAACATACGATGGATTTTATACATGATGAGGGTCATGCTGCTGAATCTTCGCAACCGGGTGTATCTGCAGATGGGCCTGCTTTATCGTTGAATTTTTTGGGTCAGGAAAATGACCAGGACATTTCTCATGGGTTGTTAAACCCATCTTTGATTCCTGATACAACTAATCCACACTATGAATTAGGGCATCCTCCGTTGGGTGCTTTCGGCGCACAATCTGTCGCTGGGGTTTCAATTCCGTCTCTCGATTTTCCTCCAGAGTTTGTGCCGGTCTTTCTTTTGGGTCAGGGTTTGTCGGCTTCTTCACACGCGCCCTTGGTTCCGTCTCTGGGTTCGTCTTCGCGTCATAATTCCCCAGAGTCTCCCCTAGAACATGTGGTTCAACCACTGGTTGCTTCACCTGAGTTTTTTGGTTTCACGAATGTTTCTTCTTCCAGTTTACCCGGTATGGGTGTAACGTTGCCTGTCTTGTCATCTGCAGATGATTCGGAGGACTCTTCCTCTCCTCCTGTGATGAATATACATCCGATGGTCACACGGGGAAAGAATGGTATCCACAAACCGAAGGTGTTTCATGCCTCGGTTGTTCCTCTGCCTGATACTGAAGAACCTTGTACCATTCGCGAGGCGATGCAAAGTCCGCACTGGCGTCAGGCAGCCCAAGAAAAATATGATGTGTTAATGAAGAACAACACCTGGACTGTCGTTGAGTTACCTGCCAATCGACGGGCGGTTCAGTGCAAGTGGATTTTTAAGGTAAAGAGACATGCTGATGGGTCTGTGTCGTGGTACAAGGCTCGTTTAGTCGCCAAAGGATATCTTCAGCAACCTGGGTGTGACTTCCATGAAACGTTCAGCCCGGTGATTAAGCCCACGACCGTTCGAACGATTATTTCCATTGCCGTGACACGAGGATGGAGTTTACGCCAGATTGACGTCAACAACGCCTTCCTTAATGGCGATTTGATTGAGGAGGTCTATATGACTCAGCCTCTTGGGTATGAACAAGGTAATGACAAGAGGTTAGTATGCAAGTTAAATAAAGCTATATATGGGTTAAAACAGGCTCCTCGAGCCTGGTTTGAAAAATTGTGAGATTATTTGATTTCTGTTGGCTTTACTGTTTCTAAATCTGATCCTTCGTTGTTTGTTCGTCTGGAGAATGGTTCTATTGTTTACTTACTAGTGTATGTCGATGACATAATCGTTACTGGCAGCGATGATACTGAGGTGCAGTGTGTTATTACTGATTTAGATAAACAATTTTCCCTTAAAGATCTTGGTTTACTGAATTTTTTTTGGGTGTTGAAGTTACATATGCTGCTGGTTCTATTCTTTTGAGTCAAACCAAGTACATTCGAGATTTGTTGAAACGTACTGGCCTAGAGACTACCAAGGGTCTTCCGACTCTGATAGTTACGAGTTTACATCTTTCCACATCCTATGGTTCTCCTATTTCTAATGTTTCTGAATACAGAAGCATTGTTGGTGCTCTGCAGTACGTTGTCATTACGAGACCTGAGATTGCTTTTGCAGTCAACAGAGTCTGTCAATTCATGCAGAATCCCCTTGACACTCATTTCCAGGCAGTTAAGCGGATCCTTCGGTATTTACAAGGGTCAATTGACTATGGTTTATGTTTTACAGTGGCTTCTCGACTGAACATTACGGCATTTGCTGATGCAAATTGGGGTTCTAATCTTGATGATCGACGATCGACCACTGGGTTCTGTTTATTTTTTGGGGGGTAATCCAGTGTCCTGGGGTTCGAAGAAACAATCTGTGGTTTCTCGTTCCACTGCAGAGGCAGAGTACAGGGTTGTTGCCTGTGCCACTTCTGAAATACTTTGGCTTCTTTCTTTACTTTAGGAGTTGCATGTTTTTTGTGATGATACTCCAATATTATGGTGTGATAATTCTAGTGATGTTGCAATCTCTGCCAATCCAGTGTTACATTCCAAATTCAAGCATGTTGAACTTGATTTGTATTTTGTTCGGGAAAAGGTTGCTGCAGGCACTCTCCTTGTCAATGAAGTCCCTACCTATGAACAAATTGCTGATGTTATGACTAAGCCGTTGTTTGCACCTGTTTTCACACGTTTTCGTCACCAGCTTGCTGTAGTATCTGCTTCCTCTCTGACTGGCTGAGGTATAATTTTCTTGTTTTTATTCCTATGTGTTTCTTGCTTTTCTTCTTTTCTATTGCAGGTTTTTGTTTCATGGTTTTGATGCAAGTTCAGAGATCTTCAGCTTGACAGAAGTTGGGTGAATGTTATAGAGTTAGTTTATAATCTGTTGTATCAGTTGTGCTGAGTCAGCAAGAGTTAGTTAGGAAAGCTGTTAGTTTACTAACTCACACTGATTCACTCAACATTGTATAAATACCTTGTCCAGACTCTTTGAGATATTATGGACTTATTAATAAAATTGAGAGTACCGTCTCTCTTCCACTATCTCCTTCATTCTCTAAGTTCTATAATCTAGCAAACGGTTTTCCTTGTTGGCATTGATTCATAACATTACCATCTTCTGGAAAAAAAATCTTGTACGCAAGGTTCATGAAGAAAATTCTTGCAAAAATATAACCTTTTTCTTCCATGTCAATTGATTAGCATTGAATTCATCCCACTGCACCAACACCTGACTAACTTCCCAGTTATCCAGCTCACACATTCTACGCTCCATGTTATCTACTGGTTTACATGTTCGTGGTTCAGTCTCCAACAACATAGGTAGTTGTGTTACTTGCTGAATAGAGTGTTCTGTACATGATTTCAGTTGTGACATATGAAAAATGGAATTGATCCAGGTCGATGCAGGCAATTTCAACTTGTATGCAACCTTCCCAACCATTTTCACCACTTGAAATGGTCTGAAATATCTAGAACTCAACTTCTGTTGTCCATACAAAAATAAAGAAAGTTATGGATGCAATTGTAAATTTATAAAGGCCCAGATGCCTTCTTCAAATGTTAACCCCTTCATTTCTTATCTGTTTGGTTATTCATTTACACTTGCGCTCTAACCAAATTCTTCTTTAATCCCCTTGACAATTCATATGTTCTTTGTAACTTCCTATCCATCAAAAAATTGTTAATTGTTCCTTCAACATATTGATTCAGTGTTGGTGGCTCACGATCATACAAGATTTTGAAAAGAGTCATTCCAACTGATATCATGGTACCAGTATTCAACCCAAGACAACTTAGACAAGTAGCATTTCCAAATAGTTGGCTCATTGCTCAAACCCTCCCATTGAACTAACAATTAAGGCTCCAATTCTATTGTGCTAAAATATGAAAAGCTCTGCGTCTATCATCAACTAGTTTTATCAACAATGTTGGTATGGTTTGCATCTCTAAAGATTCCAGACTTTTCTTAAGAACAATTGTGCAACCCGCCTGATTAAACAACCAAGTCTCATATTCAATTCCACATTTAGTTTTCCCATGTTGATGTTAATTGGTATTATATTGTCACGGGGCTAGATTTTGGCTCGCTAACCCGTGCGGCCTTAGTCGACGATCTTAGGTCGGGGACTAAGTAAGCCTTTGAAATGCTAAGCTGATGTGCTTAGACGGTGTTGTGCGGAAGCTTTGGAAAATATATGGGTGATGGCTAAGCAAGGCAAAGAGAAGAGGCGAGAGATTTAAACAAGCTACGAGCCTCGTTAAAAACTCCCCCTAAGCCTAGATTGGGAGAAAAGAGTACCCGAGCCCTCTTGTATTAAAGAAATGAGAAAATGAAGAAAAATGGGAAAAATGGAGTGGATGTGGAGTGATTACAATGGTTGGGCAAGACTCCTATTTATAGCCTTGGCCCCCTAGATCTAATGGCTAGGAACGACTCGATCCAATGGCTATGGATGAGTCTTACAAAGAGAATCTCTAACAAAGGAAAGCTAATCAACTATACATGGCAACTAAATCACTCTATTACATGCTTGCCTAAGATAAGAGCTCAATGACATCATTGTCTTGGTGGCATTGGCTTGTTTCCTCGAATATGGCTTCAAGGATGGAAGCTTTCCTCGAATAGTCCCCATGGAAGATACCTTTCCATGTGCGTTGGTCCAAAGATGACTCCTTGGCTTTGGTCTTGGATGCTTGGGCGGATTGGGCTTGGTGTGGCCCGGATCTTGACTCCAAAACCTCCTCTTTAGCACATTGGGTGCTAAAACGGGCCCTAGGGGTGTGGGCAATGCGGATGGACAGCCCCTAGGCCTCTTGGCATGCACATCGGGTGCGGACTCGACCTCGTAGGCGTGCACGTCGGGTGCGGGCTTGAGCTTCATGGCTTGGCCGGCATGAAGGCAAGACAAGGCCCTCTTGGATGCAGACTTGGCCCCTTTAGTCTGCACGTCGGGTGCGGACTTGGGCTTCATGGCTTGGGCGCCATGTAGGTTGGACGGCAAGGCCCCCTCGTGTGCGGACTTGGTCTCCATTGTGCGCACATCGGGTGCGGGCTCGGGCTCCATGCCTTGGCCGGCATGGAGGGTGCGTAGCAAAGGCCCCTCGGGTGCGTGTGTTGGGCCCCCTCGGGTGCAAGACTTGTGGGCAGCACATGGGGTGCTAGATAGGGCCCCATGGTGCGGAGAAATAGGCCCAGGACGGATCTCTTGGGCGCGGACACCACCAAGGGCGTTGGGCATGGCCCCTTGGTGCGTGAAGATAGTAGCACTTTGTGTCCCTCGGTCGGGTTGTGCGGGTGGTGCGCGAAGTTTAGCACCTATGGGTGCGGGAGACTCGATCTTGAAAATTAAGTCGGTAACAATATGCAGAACTTGCACAGCTTTCACTGGAAAATTTTCATGAACTGTTTCTTGAGGAAATATGACAGCATCAACCCCCTCACGAATAATAATGACAATGTCAGATACCACTGCTCTAGTTATTGCTGGATGAACAATCATACTTTCGAGCATATTGGCTCCCTCAATAACAGCTTCCCTCTTGCTTTGACAAGTTCTAATTCTCTCTTTTTGTACAAAATAAACCCCTTCAATACGAGGTTTTGCACCAAGCTCTCTTCTAGCAATCATTGCACCGTCAATTGCTTTTATAATTGAATACAAAATTTGAATAGAACCTGCACTTTCATTTTTAACAGTAACATGAATACCTGTAATGCAACTCTTCAAATAACTCTGCAATGTAATTGTACCACTTTTCCCTTGGACATTTAAATGCCCCCAACACTTGAGCACAACACCATCAACTACTTTAGACTTCAGTAAATCTTTTGTCTTAAATTTTTCTATCAATGACATTATACCACCATCAACAAACAACAAGTCGCCAATTGTTTGTCCTACTGCATCAAAATCAGTTGTTGGATCCACCATTTCTACAAGTTCACTAACTTCATTAGCTTTAATGAAATTGGAGATTGTAGTAGGAAGAAGATTAAAAAATTCACAACTATCTAGCCAAAGCCCCCAAAGAAAGAACCGTTTGGAAAAGAAGGTGACACAATTCTCATTTAAACTTCTAACCAGATAGGTCATAGACTTCCACATTATCAACAACCTAAATCGATAAGGGTCATCGAACTTAACAAGCATATTTTCATGTATAAACACCAATGAATAAATTCTCTTTCGATTGGTCCGAACAGCACTGAACAACATGAATGACTCAATAGATAATCCCTTATATGAAGTCTCCATTTCCTGGAATTTGTATCCATTATCAGCATGCAACACATAAAACATCGAGGAGCTCTTTGCTGAATATTTCACATCTTGAATATCTAATTCAAACATAGGTGAGGGGCACTTACTGACATTGACAGGATTCTTCGTGCACATCAAGTTTGTATTTCAGATCTCATCTGATAGTTATTCTTGAGATTCTATTGCCTTATCCGCAACATGGTTTTCCATTATCTCAATGGTCTCATGAATCGTCATTTTACATCATGAAAGTCATCCTTGTTACTGTCTAGAATCGGTTGATCAACAATTTTCATGTCTGTAGGTGTTGACAATTTATCGAACACCTGGTGGGTCATTGTGTTTGTGTTTTCTTGCTTAGCCAAAAGCTCAAGTGATCCACAATCCTCATATGTGCAGAAATGACGTTTATTTGACGGGCTAGGTCCTGCAATGTTTGTTCTGTGTTCTCATTCCAGCGAATCTGATCTTCGGCGTGTTTTGCAGGCAAGTGCAAATGAATAACCAAACAGATAAGAAATTGTTAATTTTCTATCCACTAATCTATTATCATTGCTGACTCAGCACATGAGCTGGCTTTCCTTGTTGGCATTGATTCATAACAATTAAGTTTGTAGTTTTAGGGCCCTTTGGCATTGTTTTAAAAATAATTTTCCACCAAACCTTAAAAGTTAAAATTTATAGCTTTTGGGGTGGAAAGTCACTTTTAGGTGTGAAATTACTTTTCTATCCTTAGTTATTAACCTCAATATTAATAGTAATATATTAAACGATGTTAATTAATATTTTAAATAAAAATAAGTAATAAAAAAATTTAATATTATAAAGTATTTTTGTAGAACTAATGTTTTGATATAACAATTGAAAAATGTTTTGGACTGATTTAAAAAGAATTCAAAACAATTTCAAAAGTCCAAATAACTTGAAACTATGTTTAGGGATATTTTATAAAGGGTTTTGCATGTTTTCAAAAGCCAAAATACACAAAACCTTCCAGGCGTTTCGATACGGTGCATTCCAGTAGCAAAAGTGTTTCGATACCGGTATCGAAACAGGCATTCTCTGGATGAGATTTTAGCCCAGCGTTTCGAAACGGGCTATGCCGTTTCGATACGCCTACGTGGCTTCGACCACAACGGGCATAAACGCCAACGGCTATTTCCCAACTAACATTTAAATGCAGGGCGTTTCGATACGGGTCTAGGCGTTTCGATACGTGTTCCGAAACGGCCAGGGGCGTTCCGAAACGGGTGCCTTTTCAAACTGCAACGACTCTTTCTACTTAAAGGGTGTTTCTAAACGGGTTCGAGCGTTTCGAAACGGTGAGCTGCAGAACTGCATTTATGGTGGGAATTAAAGTCCTCAACGGCTCCAATTCAACCCCAACGGCTAGCAACGGCTATAAACTCATCAAGGAGTATAAAAGGGACCTCCAAGCATCAAGATTAGGCCAATGCTCATATTGTCAATCAACAAATGATCAAGAATTGTCTTAGAGCTTAAATTGTCATTTATTGTATAGACAAACACTAGTGAGCCAAAATTGTCAAATTTGCTCAAGTGTTTTAGATTTTGGGTGAGTGCTAAATCGTGTAAACAAGTACCTATTAGAGGGATTTAAGTTTGCTTATTGTTTCTCTTTGTAAAGAGGGTTTCGATCAAGGCTTTGGGTAGAAAGCTTGATCGGTGTATAAGGGTTTCCTCCTAAGCCTAGAAAAGGGGAAGAGCAATTAGTGGAATTGTTTGGAAATCCTTAGTGGGGAGCTAAGGTAGTGGATGTAGACCTTGGTTAGAAGGTTGAACCACTATAAATCATTGTGTCAATTTTCTTTTTAGCTTCCACAACCCTTCCACCCAAAAATCCACCTCTCCACCACTTGGTGAGCCATATCGGTTGAACGAATCGAGCTCCTCACTTTTCAACAATTGGTATCACAGCTTGGCTCAATCGAAGGGGATTCACATCCTATTGAGAAGATCCGGCAAGCTCGATCACTATTTCATCAACCGGCTCAAATGGCACAATCAATCGACAAACCACTTTTCTTTGACGGAACCCACTATGCCCATTGGAAGACAAAGATGAAGTTCTTCATCAAATCTAGAGATTACAAGCTATGGGATATAGTTGAAGATGGTCCGTCTGTGCCTCAAAGAAGCAAAGCGGAGTGGAGTGCCGACGGTCGCAAGAAGATGGAGCTAAATTGCAAAGCCTTGCACATTCTATTTTGTGCATTTGGCCCATCCATCTATGAGAAGATGTCTTCTTGTGAGAGTGGCAAGGAGGTATGGGACAAGCTTGAAGTCACATACGAGAGGACCGATGAAGTCAAGGAGACCAAAATTGAGCTCATAACCTTAGAGTATGAGAACTTCAAAATGGATCCGGAAGAGAACATAGAGAAGATGTTTGATAGGTTCTCCACTATCACCAATGGTCTCAAGGGCTATGGAGAAGCCATTCCGGAGGAGAAACTTGTCCGAAAGCTCATCTACTCACTTTCCGAGTCTTGGGACTCAAAGAGGATCGCCATCATCGAAGCAAAGAATTTGAAGACTTTGAAGCTTGATGAAATCATGAGGTCACTCCTTACTAATCAAATCACGAAGAAGAACAAAGAAGATAAGAAAAAGAGGAAAGAAATTAGAGATATGGGAGAGAAGAAAATCAAAGGGCTAGGCATCAACGCAAGTGTCGTGGCTCTCAAATCCTCCACTTGCAATCATGTCTATTCAAGTGAAGAGGAGGATGAAGATGAAGAGATAGTTCATCTCTTCAAGAAGTGTGCCCCATTCATGAAGAAAGCCTTAAGAGAGCTTGAACGAGAATCCAAGAAGAAGGAGAGGGCAAGCACTTCAAGCCATAAGAAGAAGGCACATGTGGCTACTTGGAGTGATGAGGACTCCACCGACGATGAACAAGTCAACCTTTGCCTTATGGCCATCGAAGAAGATTCAAGGGTAACTTCTAATTCATCTACTTCATGTTCTTACTCTTTTGATGAATTACAAGATGCCTATGATGATTTGGTTTTAGAGTTTAAAAATCACATTTTGAAAAACAATAAATTGATTTCAAAGTTGAAAATTCAAAATGACTTGATTTCTAAAACCAAACTTGAGCTTGAAGCAAGACTTGAAGAGTTTGAACAAAAATGTTTTGATTTACAAAATTTGCTTCAAAAAGTTGAAGAAGAAAAGAATTTGATTTCCAAAGAGCTTGAAAAGAAAAACAATTTTGGAAAATCAAATTTCTATGTAAGGCAATCTAGTGCCCCTATATTTGTAAGAGGAAAATGTTTTAGAAGTGTTTGGGTCCCAAAAGGACTAACCACTTCAACTAAAAAGGATGACATTGAAAAATGGATTCCAAAGGGGACTAAAATTTGTGCTACTAACGTTTATGGATCTAAAGCAATTTGGATACCAAAAATCACTTGATTGTCTTTTGCTAGATGTGATGGAGATGTTCAACAAGTCAAACATTGAGGGGGAGCTCCATGCACACAAAAAGAACACTTGAAGAAGGAAGGCTTCACATCCTCCCTTTGGGTTCAAGTGTTGGTAAAAATCTAGTTGTTTTTGCATTTATTTGTTTTATTTTTTTATTTAATTCAACTAGATGATCATAAATGTTGGACTAACATTTTATTGATGCTTTGTGTAAGGGGGAGCCATTTAAAAAAAAAAACAAATTCTTATTTTGTCAATTTTTACCTCTATTGTTATTTTGAACTTAATGTTTTAAATTCTTTTTGATATAACAAAAAGGGGAGAAATGGTTTGAAAAAATAAATTTTCAAATGAATAAGGGAGAGCTTTAATTGATTTATATCTTTAATTCTCTTATTCACATTTTTAAAGTTAAAGGGGGAGAATCCCAAAAAAAATTAAAGATAGTTTTATTATATCAAAAAGGCGGAGATCGTAGAACTAATGTTTTGATATAACAATTGAAAAATATTTTGGACTGATTTAAAAAGAATTCAAAACAATTTCAAAAGTCCAAATAACTTGAAACTATGTTTAGGGATATTTTATAAAGGGTTTTGCATGTTTTCAAAAGCCAAAATACACAAAACCTTCTAGGCGTTTCGATACGGTGCATTCCAGTAGCAAAAGTGTTTCGATACTGGTATCGAAACAGGCATTCCCTGGATGAGATTTTAGCCCAGCGTTTCGAAACGGGCTATGCCGTTTCGATACGCCTACGTGGCTTCGACCACAACGGGCATAAACCCCAACGGCTATTTCCCAACTAACATTTAAATGCAGGGCGTTTCGATACGGGTCTAGACGTTTCGATACGTGTTCCGAAACGGCCAGGGGCGTTCTGAAACGGGTGCCTTGTCAGACTGCAACGACTCTTTCTCCTTAAAGGGTGTTTCAAAACAGGTTCGAGCGTTTCGAAACGGTGAGCTGCAGAACTGCATTTATGGTGGGAATTAAAGTCCTCAACGGCTCCAATTCAACCCCAACGACTAGCAACGGCTATAAATTCATCAAGGAGTATAAAAGGGACCTTCAAGCATCAAGATTAGGCTAATGCTCATGTTGTCAATCAACAAATGATCAAGAATTGTCGTAGAGCTTAAATTGTCATTTATTGTATAGACAAACACTAGTGAGCCAAAATTGTCAAATTTGCTCAAGTGTTTTAGGTTTTGGGTGAGTGCTAAATTGTGCAAACAAATACCTATTAGAGGGATTTAAGTTTGCTTATTGTTTCTCTTTGTAAAGAGGGTTCCGATCAAGGCTTTGGGTAGAAAGCTTGATCGGTGTATAAGGGTTTTCTCCTAAGCCTAGAAAAGGGGAAGAGCAATTAGTGGAATTGTTTGGAAATCCTTAGTGGGGAGCTAAGGTAGTGGATGTAGACCTTGGTTAGAAGGTTGAACCACTATAAATCATTGTGTAAATTTTCTTTTTAGCTTCCACAACCCTTCCACCCAAAAATCCACATATCCACCACTTGGTGAGCCATATCGGTTGAACGAATCGAGCTCCTCACATCTCAACAATTTTATATATAAAAATAAGTAATAAAATATTTGAAGTTTATTATATATATATATATATATATATATATATATATATATATATATATTACTAATGAATTGTCATGGTTTTTATATTTTTATTATTTAAGTTGTTTTTTCATATATAATAATATTAATAAATTTTAGGCTTAATACACTTTCCCCCCCCTAAATTATGAATGGTTTCCCAACTTGCCTCCTAAATTCACTTTGATTATTTTTGCCCCCTAACGTTTTGCGACGTTACCCATATTGCCTCAACCGTTAAAAAAATCGCGTCCTGACCAATCAGAATGCACTATATCACCTAAATATTTTATTTTCTTAATTTTTAATTTAATATATCAAAATATTCATTAAATTAATTTTATTTTACCAAAATACCCCCACATCTTTCAAAACCTCACCCTTCATCCTCTTCCCCCATCTCCTCCGTTCACCAAACGATGATTCCCGCAGTCTTACAGTGAACGAAACGATAGTCGCTAGTATGAGTTTGGCTCATCTCAGCTCAAGAAACTCAAAGATAGTGGTAGTGCGGTGAACGGAAGGACGGTAAAATATTTTATGCATTTAGTTGCAATGTCCGAGAAAATTTGGCTTTTAAGATTAAATGTAAGCTTTTTTTATCAAATTCTTTATTTTTTCAAGATTGTAAATTAATGAAGATTTGTGTTGGTTGGTTGGTTGCAGCCCTGCCTAATGTGAAATGAGTTGTACCAGATTCTTATTTAGACGACCATGGTGATAATAGCTATGGAGGTATAGCTTTTGCTTCTCCTTTGCTTTGTTACTTTGTTTTTTATTGATAATAAAAGATTATGATGGAAAATATATTTCGAATATAAATAGAATCACATCAGTGAGGATGCAATTAAGCATTAATGGCTATGCTTCCATGGTTGATTATTTGTGTACTTTGTCGAACATTTAAGAGTTTATCTTTGAATAGTAATTAAAATTTTCGATTCGTTACTTGTATCATTAGAACTTGATGGTGTTGGTGTTGCTATACTTGAGACATTGAAGCACGATAGTTTATCTGCAATTGGTCTGTTTCGCCGTCCGTCCTCATCCATTCACTGCACCACCACTATCTTTGAGTTCCTTGAGCTAAGGCGAGCGAAACCCATACCATCGACCATCGTTTAGCTCACCGTGGGACTGCCGAAATATCATTTGGTGAACGGAGGGGATGAGGAAAAGGATGAGGGGTAGGGGTTGGGGTTGGGAAAGAGAAAGGCCATTTTGGTAAAACAAAATTAATTCAATGAATATTTTAATATATTAGGTGATGTGGCGCGCTTTGATTGGTTAGGACGAGTTTTTTAACGGTTGGGGCAATATGGTTAACGTCGCAAAACGTTAGGGGGCAAAAGTGGTCAAAATGAACTTTAAAAGGCAAGTTGGGAAAACATGTATAGTTTAGGGGGAAGTGTATGAAGACTAAATTTTATGATAACAAATTTAAACATTACTTACGTTCATTTATTTTTACTTTACAATATCATGTCTAAAATGAACATTTTATATTTTTAAAAGTATTTTTTATAGCAATGTCAAACACTAATATCTTACAATTAACTTTTTAAAATTAATTTCTGACAACACTTTTAAAAGCATTTTTCAAAAGTCGTGCAAAACTGACCCTTAGTTTCTCAAGAACTTGTTGTCCTTTATTGTTTTCATCTACTTTTATGTTCCGTTAATGAGCCACATTGGCAGGGACCGATCTATATAATTTTTTTTTCACCTTTGTCCTCTATGATTTTTTTTAAATTTGGTTTATTATGAATTTATCCCCTCACTTTCAAACATTTATGTTTTTCCCTCCAACCCTAAATCTTGACTCGTCATTGGCCACTAAGGATTGGTTTTTATGTAGATTAGTTTGATCATTAATGGTAAATCCCATCCTATAGCCCATTATTAGAATATGGTTGTAAGTAGTTAGGATTAGGTGTTTGACAGCTGGGTTAGTTTGTTATTTAAAGAATTAGTTTCTTTGTTAGTATATATTGTAAATAGGACTTAATTTAATTAATAAGAAAATTTTATCCCTTTTATCTTTACATTTGACATTCTCTTCCCGAAATAAACAAAGTCAAAATCCCTCGGTTCCCAATTCTTAACATGGTATCAGAAGATTTTTCGAGTTCTTCCAGTGAGAGTCTAACCTTCAAGAACGATGATCCAACCGATGCTTTCTACATTCATCCGAACGAGAACCCGTCGTTGGTGTTAACATCTTCCATGTTGAACGGCGACAACTACCATGCATGGGCTCAATCGATGTGGATGTTTCTTTTAAACCTTTATGGAACCTCCGTCCATTAACTGCCTGTGATTGTTCTTCCCTGAAATATGGAAATCATGATTTTTTACTTCGATTCTTGAGAGGGTTAGACGAGAATTTTTCTGTGCAAAAGTATTAAGTTCTTATGGTTAAGCTTCTACCTTCGATTAATGAAGTGTTTTCCATTGTTATTCAACATGAGAGATCCATTAATGCTGCCATTAGTTCTAATGATTCTAATATCTTAATGGCCGATAAAGTTTCTTTTAAACCTGGGATCACAATGTTAGACAAGAAATTAGATATTCCAGTAAGAAGCTTACCTTAGGTAATAAGAGACATTTATGTACCTTTTGTGGGTTATATGGTCACACGGTTGATAAATGTTATAGAAAGCATGGGTTTCCTCCTGGTTTTCGGTCTCGAAATCAAAACAGTTGGGTTAACCAAGTTGGGTCAAGTACTGAGTCTTTCTTGCAAACTCCTGAACCTGTGGATAAAGATGAGACTCATTCAGTTTCTTTCACTAAAGAACAGTACGAGAATTTAATGGCCTTGCTTCAGTCAAAGAGTTCCTCCAATGCTACAAAAAAATCTACTGTTAATATGATTTCCTCTACCTTTGGCACTATTCCACAAGAAGAGACAAGTATAACTTTTGCTTGTTTTAATTCTACAAACATATCTAGTTCTTGGATTGTAGATTCAGGAGCTACGGATCATGTTTCCCATTCTTTAGATTTGTTTCATGAGTATCAAACTGTACATGATAAATATGTTCAATTGCCCAATAATGTTTTAGTTAAAGTAGAACATATTGGCACTGTGCATATTAACAGTTTTCTGACTTTAAATGATGTTTTACATATTCCTAGTTTTAATTTCAATCTTGTTTCTGTCTCTCAATTGGTTAAAAATAAAACTATTTGCCTCACTTTTTCTTCTGCTGGCTGTTGTTTACAGGATGCTCTCAATTTGAGGATGATTGGTACAGCTGAGTGCATGGTTTATATGTTCTGCAATCCACAGTTTCTACTAAAGCTCATAAGTCAGTTGTCTATTCTCTAGTTTCTTCAAATTTGTGGCATGCTAGGTTAGGGCATCCTTCTCATGGAAGGATGAGACATTTTTCTCAATTACATAATGCTATTCCTACTAGTTCTTGTTCAGAATGTGATGTTTGTCACCTAGCTAAGCATAAAAGGCTTCCTTTTCTTGTTAGTACATCTAGTTCTGATTTTTTGTTTGATTTAGTTCATATGGATGTTTGGGGTCCATTCCCTGTTAAAAGTTTGTATGGGCACGCATATTTCTTAACAGTGGTTGAAGATAAAAGTAGATATGTTTGGCTTTTTCCTATGAGAAATAAATCTGAAGTTAGAAATCTTATTGTTGAATTCTGTCAGTTTGTTGAGACTCAATTTTCTACTAAAATTAAATGTATACGAACTGATAATGCTCATGAGTTTGACATGCTTGATTTCTATAAATCCAAAGATATAGTTCACCAAAATTCTTGTACTTATACCTCTCAACAAAACAACACTGTAGAAAGAAAACATCATCATATCTTAGTAGTGGCTAGATCTTTAAAAATCCAGGCTAATTTACCTTTAAACTTCTGAGTAGATTATGTCCTACATTCTGTTTTCTTAATCAACAGAACTCCCACACCTATTTTGCTAGATAAGACACCTTTTGAGGTTTTATTTCGAACTAAACCTAAACTTGATGATATTAAAGTGTTTGGTTGCTTGGCTTATGTTGCAGTCTTACCTAAGCCTAGGACTAAGTTGCACCCCAAAGCAATAAAATGTTTATTTCTTGGATATCCAAAAAAGATTAAAGGTTTCAGGTTATGTGACCTAGAAACAAAAAAATGTCTTTGTATCTAGAGATGTAGTGTTTTCTGAAACAATATTTCCTTTTAAAAACACTAAGTCTTCTTATGAAGTTATTCTGCCAACCTCTAAAAATAATGATTTAATTGATGATCTTTTACCTATTAAACAATCTGGTATAACTACTCCTTTTGAAAATCATGTAAGTCCCTCGAATAGTGATCTTATTTCTGAAACTTCAAAAGAAGTTGAACATGCATCCTCCATAGAATGCAATCCCTATGATTCTGCTGCTACTATTGTTCCTGTTCAACCTAAGAGACCTTCCAGGACTGGTAGATTACCAAGCAAGTTCAAAGACTACCAAATGGATCTACCTAAGGCAAAGTCTTTCAAGACATCTCCTCACTCAATTAATCAGGTTCTATCATACTCCAACATTTATGTTCCATATCAGTATTACATAAATTCTGTTGAAATTCTAAAAGAACCTAGTTTTTATAAACATGTTGTAAAACATGAATGTTGGAGAGATGCTATGGCTGAGGAAATCATTGCTTTAGAAAAAAATAAAACTTGGGATTTAGTACCCTTACCTCCAGAAAAACAAACAATAGGATGCAAATAGGTTTACAAGACTAAACTAAATTTTGATGGTTCCTTAGAAAGATATAAAGCTAGGTTGGTTGCCAAAGGATACACCCAACAACCATGAATAGATTTCATTAATACTTTTAGTTATGTTGTCAAAATTACCACTATTCGAACTCTTACAACTGTTGCTGCTGCTAAAAATTAGAAATTACAACAATTGGATGTTAATAATGCTTTCTTATATGGTTTTCTAAATGAGAAAGTCTATATGCAACCACCTCCTGATTTTTCTCCTAAGAATTCTGATTTAGTTTGTAAATTGAATAAAAGCCTTTATGGTTTAAAACAAGCAAGTAGACAATGGAATGAAAGGCTTACTTCTGCCTTAATTAGTCAAGGGTTCAAACAGGCTGTTTTTGATAATTCTTTGTTTTTAAAAGGTGTAGGTGATGATTTTCTTGCTTTAGCAGTCTATGTTGATAACATTGTCTTTGCTAGTTCAAATTCTGATTCTATAAGTAGCATTAAAAAAATTTACATGAAACTTTTAGAATAAAAAATTTAGGCTCAAATTTTTTTCTTGGTTTTGAAGTGGCTAGATCATCCAAAGGTATAAATCTTTGCCAAAGAAAATATACCTTAAATTTACTTGAAGAAACTGGTTTTATGGACTCTAAACATGTTTCTACACCTTTGAACTGCAAATTATCTAAAAGTGATGGAATATCTTTGTCTGATATTACTTCTTATAGAAGACTTATAGGCAAGCTTGTTTATCTCACTAACATCAGACCTGACATTGCTTATGCAGTCCAGCAATTGTCTCAATTCTTATCTATGCCTACTGAAACTCATTTGACAGTTGCCCATAAAATCCTTAGGTACTTAAAAGGTACACCAGGACGAGGGTTGTTTTTCCTTACTAACAATAATTTGAAACTTAGTGCTTTTTCAGATTCAGATTGGGCATCGTGTCCTGATTCAAGGAAGTCAACCACTGGGTTTTGTGTGTTTTTAGGGTCTTCTTTGATCTCTTGAAAATAAAAAAAGCAACAGATTGTCTCCAGATCCTCTAGTGAAGCAGAATACATGGCTTTAGCTTCTGTAACCTGTGAAATACGATGGCTTGCTTATCTACTTTCTGATTTACAAATTCCCTTACATTCAGCTAATCTCTATTGTGACAATTTTTCTGCTGTTAAAATTGCAGAAAATTCAGTTTACCATGAACGGACCAAGCACATTGAGATAGACTGTCATCTTGTTTGAGAAAATATACAACAAGGACTGATAACATTGCTCTCTGTGTCTACTCATAATCAGCTTGTTGATTGTTTTACAAAGGCTCTTCATTCATTTTTGTTTAGGGAATCTGTAATCAAGTTGGGCATTCAAAATCCGTATGCTCAAACTTGAAGGGGGCTATTAGAATATGGTCGTAAGTAGTTAGGATTAGATGTTTGACAGCTGGGTTAGTTTGTTATTTAAAGAATTAGTTTCTTTATTAGTATATATTGTAAATAGGACTTAATTTAATTAATAATAAAAGTTTATCCCTTTTATCTTTATATTTGACTTTCTCTTCCCAAAATACACAAAGTCAAAATCCCTCGGTTCCCAATTCTTAACACCCATTTACTGCTTACGATCTCGAAGGGGACTTTTGAGTTCTTCATTTTTGTTGGAATATTGTTTGGATTTGATGGGAAAGTTGTTGTTAGTTTATATTCCGGGTAAATTGCATAAGAAACCATCGAATTTTAAGAATCGTATCATTTATAAATAATATTTTAGATTTGTATCATAAATTATTAATAATGTTTATAAACTTAATATATTTGTTAAATTATATCATAAAATGAATTGAATTAATTCTAACTACAATTTAATATATATATATATATATATATATATATATATATTATTTGTGTTAAAAATATTAACTAAAACAAGTTTGTTTGGTGGTAAAACCTATGCCTTCATTTATAAAGGTCCCAAGTTAAAACCCCATAAGTTTTTTTCTCTCTTGGTTTTATCCATCAAAACGACGTCGTTTTAGATTGTTTTAAGTTGTTTGGTTCGACTTTCGCATCAGCAATCGGCGGCGGCGAAGTGGTAACATTGAACTTAAAACAATAGTGCAATGTTAAAATTAAAGTAATTAAAAGATTGATGGTATAAATGATACATCACTTAAAGTTTGGTTATCATTTGTGTACTTTACCCTTATATTTATTACAGTTTATTAGTAGCTTCATATTATTACAGAATTCAAGGTAATTTCTAACATGAGCCCACTGAAAGCCCTAGAGTCGACGGATTTGCACGCTATGTTTTATCAGAAAAATTGGCATATTGTGTGTAAAAGTCAGCTTTAGTTCATTCAGAAGTGTTTTCGAGGGGAGCATATTTCGGTTGATATTAATGGAACGGTAATTGTGCTTATTCCTAAGGTTGATGTGCCAGAGACTTTCTGGCATTTCAGGCCGATAAGCATTTGTATGTGGTGTATAAAACATAGACAAAGGTGTTGAAACTGTTGCTTCCTAAATGGGTTTCACAAACGCAAGTGAGCTTTGTTTCAAGGCGCTGCATTATGGAAAATGTTAGCTTAGCGCTGATGCGCAAGAAGTCAGGGCGTAAGGGGTGGATGGCTATTAAGATCGATCTCGAAAAGACATGATAGATTGGAATAAAGCTTTATTCGAGATACTTTGTTAGACATTGGTCGTTCGGCTGATCTAATTCGACTGATTATGGAATGTATTAGCTTGATTTGTACCCAAGTTGTTTAGAATGACAATTTAAGTGAGCAATTTGAAGCATCCCGCAACATTAGACAAGGGGATCCTTTGTCCCCGTATAGTTTTGTTCTATGCATGAAGCATCTCTCTCATGCTTTTAATGATCAAATTGGGAAGGGGATTGGAAAGAAACCTATTTGTGTAGGTATGGCCCCAGAATTTCTCATGTTATTTGTTGAAACCACAATTAGTCAGATGGAAGTTGTCCGACAAGTATTGGATAACTTTGCGCGGCATCTAGACATAAGCTTAGTAATGGCAAAACTCAAATTTACTTTTCTGATAATACAAGCTTGGATATTCGGGGTAATATTGTTAGTGGATTTGGTTTTGAGTAGGTTTCATTCCTAGGGAAATATCTCAGAGTTATTTTGTTGCATCAAATAGTCTCCAGTCCAAAGCTACTTATCAACAAGGTTCAGAGTTGTGTTTCGAGTTTGACTTCAATTTCATGGGATGGCATTGTTCCTATTTTGTTGCGCTTGTGGGCAGGAATTACTCGGCTATGGGATGTAATTTGGTCGGCTATCTGGTGATGAGACTCTAGAAATTATTGATGAGAGAATGTTTGGATACCGCCAGCTGCAGGTCTATGGTGCAATGATGAGTTTGCTGGTGGTGTTATCTGATCGGATCGTGGGGAGTGGTTGTTTGTATAGGTGAAGGCTGAGTTTTGGGCTCTGACATGCATGGACTGTCGAATTGAGGCAGTGCGTTGTTTATCTGTGGAATGCATAATGCTTTGGTTATTGTGAATACAGAGCTGCTCCCAAGGGACTGGGTGGTGGCTATTTGGCTTATTGGTCGGATTATTTGGTTGCGCTAACTAGAAGGCATCTGATGGCTGATGCAACAGATGGTGTTTGATTCTCCACCTGCTTCGGCACTGGAACTACTTCAATAACACTTGCAGTGTAGTGTGTTTAATGCTCAATGTCTCTTGACAAAAAGATTTCTCTGTCACTGTACCATAGCTTAAAACAGGTCATTACCATTACCATTCATGTGTTTTTGAATCAAATTCAACTTTAAACAAATCATATGTTTTACTTGCTCATAAGACTGGTTCTACAAAGAGGTCTACCTGTCCTCCGCAAAGTTCCACTACATTCGTCAGCTTGTTAATGGTAAATGCTATGGGAAAACCTTTCCCGCTAACCTTGCTAAGCAGTGGTTTGTTTGGCCTTTTCGGATGTGGGTAGTTGGACTAAGGGAAATTAGTGTCCGTTCTTTATCCTTCATGTTCTTGTCTTATTTTTAATGCAGTTTTTATATTTGATAAAAAAACCAATGTTGATATTCTTAGGTGACCCACTTTGAATAGCTTTACTTGTACGGTATGTGTCTTATTAAAAGACTATGATTTATGAATATATCTCATTTTTTTAATCATAATGAATATATACTATCGAGGGTGAAGCTATGCTGGAGCTAGGTGTTGTGGCCCCCAAATTTTTTTATTAAAAATTATAATGAAAATTTTACTTATTTAGATTTCAATTTTCAATTCTTTTGAAATTTTATCTCCTTTTTAATGATTAGTTATACTTTGTCTATTATCTTGTTTATGGCTCTATCACTAGATACTATCTTATAATCACATCAGAGTTCAAAAAATCGTATAATTTATAATTTTATTAATATAAATGAGTATTTATTTATTTTACATTCCTAAAATTAAAAACTATAGCAAAGGACGTAGACCAGTTACACTGTAAATGGGTATAGGTTTCACATGACAACAAGTTGGTTATTATAACTTCTGAAAGTATTAAAAAATCAGTGAAAATTCTGAACAGGTGTAATAGGAGCGACCGCACGGGGCTCCAGAAAAGAAGACCAAAAATAAATAGAACTTAAATTAAATTAAATTAAATATTTAAAAAATAAATTTTTAGATATAATTTTTTGTATCTATATAACAATTTTTGATAAAAAAAAATATAACGACCACCTAAAATTAAAAAAAAATTAATTTAAACTTGCATAGTTGACAGCCCACATTGGAATTTGAGGTTATATTAGAATATGTGTTACTGTGTGTAGTGATTAATTGCTTTTAACGGTTAAAATTAGGATTCAAGATATATTCCTTTCCTTTTTATACATTGTCAGACTGACAAAGATTTTATTCTTTAATTTTGCTTAAGAAAAGACATACTTTAACTTTACAATTTCATATTTCTGTTCGATAACCGATTGTTAGCGAAACAGTTGAATCTTTGTCGTTGCAAGGAAATTCATATCCTTACAGTAATTTTTTTTAATTTTATTTTATTTAATATTTATGTTTTGTAATTTCAAATTATTTTAATTAATTTATATTTAATTTTTTATAAATTGATTTATTAATCTCATCTGACCGGACCAGTGGTCTCAAGATGTTTGATCATTTGCAACAATACGGGTGCTATCTAAATCTTATCTCTTTGTCTCTCTTTATTTACTTATTTAGTTATAATAAAATTTTACTTGGTGTTAATATGCTTCGAAAGTATTCATCCGATTGCAAAAAACGTAAAAAAAAAAGTAAAAAAAAAAACAGAACAACTAATTCAATCTCAAAAGGGCGCTCTAAATAAATATTTTTTAAGGAGTCCTAAGTAGGTGAAAAGTTTATTAATATAGAAGAGGTTGGTGTAAAAAATTTTGATGATAGGAATATTGAACAAGCAGAACATGATGTGAATAATGATGTTAATATAGAAGACACTAGGAGTTCACAAGACTATGAACAAAATGAAGAACAACGTTTTGATGAGAATGCTCAACATGTTGAGGAAAATGAGTCTAATTCATTTAATATTTATGATCTAAGAAATTGGGATGCTCTTGATTCGAAATTAATTGATTTTTTAGTAGTAAATGGCCCTAAACGAGATATGACCATAGTAACCTAAAGCTTTCGTAAATTTTCTTCGGATTTTTTTATCGGCAAAACGATGTATATTAAAAAGGAAAATATACAACGCGGGTCACACATGCGCCTCATTAAAAACCTCCCTAAGCCTAACGGAGGAAAAGAGTACGACACGTAGACTAAAAGAGAACAATCGAAACAAAGGAACATAAACCCCTCATAAAGAGAACAATCAAACAGAGGCCTGAAATAAAGATACCCGTGAAACCCCTTCATTTGCTAGCGTATCAGCTAGCCCATTCGCCTCACGGAAGATATGCGTAAAGCAAACGGACCCCAACGTGAGGCATGCGTGATCGATCAAATTAAAAAACTCCCATAAACGCCAAGGTCGACGTTCCAACTGCAACACCCAACCAAGAGCAACTTTAGAATCCGACTCCACGATGAGGGGACGAGATGCCCATTTAGACGCTACAAAAAAATCCAACGCATAGGCGGTTGCCCGTATCTCCGCGACATTTGAGTCAAGAGAACCAAGAGGACCCGAGAAGAGCGCAAGGATGCGACCATGTGCATCACGCAACACCCCCCGAATCCCGCAGGCCCCGGCTTCCCAAGAGCTGAACCATCAACCGAAAACTTTAGCGTGTCCTCGATAGGAGGCTCCCAACAAACCCCCACACGACAAGCCTTATAACAAACACCTTCACTGAACAAGCTCGGACAATCCCACCATAAAGACTCGCTCACGGACATCCCCTCTTTCAATGTCTTCACCCAGTAAAATGAGCGCAGTTTAACCAAGAAACCAATCTCTGAAGCCGGTATACATTTACCATTAAAAATATACTCGTTGCGCGCAAGACATAGGGACCATAACAAAGCAGCAATGCTCGATACCCACAAAAGCTTTAAAGTACCCGTGAACGAACAATGAAATCACGGGATGAAAAAATATGAAAAAGGACTTTGGCAACGGCAACGATACCCCCCACCATCGTCGGAACCAATCCCACAATCCTTGGGCAAACGGACAAAGGAAAAACAAGTGATCAATCTCCTCCTCCCTCTCACGACACTACACACATAAAACTTGCTGCTCATCCAACACGATTCCACGAATCTTCAAAAAATCAAAGGTAGGTAATCGGCGCAGCCAAGTGAACCACAAAAACACCTGGACCTTAGGAGGTACTAGGACTTTCCTCGCAAAACATTCACCAAATTCGCTCTCACCCACTTTATCAAGCATAAGAATTCGAGACAAAGTCTTAACGGAAAAAGTCCCATGCGTATCCGTTGTCCATACTAACATATCAACAACCCCTTGCCGCAACCTCACCTGACACAAAAGCGAACTAAGCTCCCGAAGTTGGCGAAACTCAAATGAACGCAAACCACGACGGAAAAAGCTCTCACAGCGATCATGCTGGAAACTACCCCCTACGGAAAGGTCAACAACCAAAGCTAGGCGATTTACCGCAATCGAAAAAAACTGAGGAAATATATCCTTCAACGGCTGCTTAACGTACCATGCGTCAAACCAAAACAGAACCCGCGAACCTGAACCAACCTTCCAACCAAAGCGATTTACCAGCAAAGCCTTATTCCGAACCTCCAAATCTGCCACCCCCAACCCTCCAAGATGTCGAGGCCGACACACCATACTCTAGCTCACCTGACACATCTTCTGCTGTAAACTGGCCCCACCCCAAAGGAATGCTCGCCTCACCTTATCTATTGCTGCGACAACACCTTTCGGCACTCGGAACAAGCACATATAATAAATAAGAAGTGAAGACAAAACAGAATTTACCAGAGTGACGCGAGCCGCAAAAGATAGCGATGTCTATTTCCAACCATTGAGCTTTCGTCGAACCGAGGCAATAACAGGTTCCCACACAGTAATGTTACGAGGATTCTCCCCTAACGGTAACCCAGATACACAAACGACAAATCACCTTTTCGACAACACAAGACATCCGCCATGGAGTCAAGTAGCTCCTCACCCACGCCAATTGAATAAATAGAGGATTTGTTGAAATTAATTTTCAGTCCAGAACATACTTGAAAACAACATAATAACCTGTGGATATTTGTGGCACTTTCAACTGATGCTTCAAAGAAAAGAATAGTGTCGTCGGCAAACTGAAGATGCGATAAAGATACCCCTGGAGCCAGCAATACCCCACGAATGAGCCCCAATTCTTCCGCTTGAACGAACATCCTATTCAAAGCTTCCGCCACAACAACAAACAACAAAGGCGACAACGGGCAGCCTTGCCGCAGACCACGCCCCATTCCAAATTCTTTAATGGCACTCCCATTTAACAGCACTGATAACCGAACTGTACTGATACACTCCATAATCCAACTACGCCCATCGAGCATAGAATGTGGTCCAAAAATTTCCATCGGACGCAGTCGTAGGCCTTCGCAAAGTCCAACTTCAGGATACATCCACCTAATCGACTCTGCCGCATAGAATGGATTGTTTCATTTGCCAATAGGATACCATCCACAATTTTTCGCCCACACACAAAAGCCGACTGATGATCACTTATTAACCCTCCCAACACCGATTGAAGTCTTCTAGCCAGAATCTTGGCAAGAATCTTGTAAATTGAGTTGAGCAAACTGATCGGTCTAAACTCGTTCAAAGTAACCAGTGAGTCCACCTTAGGCAATAGCACAAGAAAAGTGTTGTTTGCACCCACCGGTAACTTACCATATGTAAAAAAGTCAGTCGAAAAACGCCCAACATCGTCACGCACTACCTCCTAACACTTCTTAAAGAATTCCATGCTATAGCCATCCGGTCCCGGTGACTTCGAGCCCTCACATCCACGAACAATCACCCACGCCTCATCAAGAGAGAAAGGCGCTGCCAACGCCAAATTTTCAGCTTCACTCACCCTATTAAAAGGTCCCTCAAAACGCCATTTACAAGACCTCTCATCTGCGGCAAAGTGTTGAGAAAAGAACTGCACTATGTGTTTGCACAACTGAATCGGACTTGTTACCCAAGTACCAGCAATATTCAAACCAGAAATAATGTTACACATTGCACGCAACTTCGTAGCTCTATGAAAGAAAGCAGTATTTCTATCCCCCAACCTAAGCCAAGTCGCTCTCGACTTTTGGCGCCATAACGACTCCTTCCGGCGAATAGCTCGCCACAAAGCTTGTACCCACGCTCGCTTCTGATCAGACAGCTCAGACATATCCCACTCGGCCTCCTCCAAAACGCCACTATCCAAACAATCAAGACGATTCTGAATTTGAACAATCTCATTCTCAATGTCCCCAAACTCCATTTTATTCTACTGTCGAAGAAAATTCTTTAAGTGTCGAAGTTTGACCGAAATATTAGAATTTCCAATTCCCAAACCTGTCAGACGACACCACTCCTCTGCCATGCAACGGACATTACGCCTCTCTTCTAACCAACAGTTAACAAAGCGAAAAGGGCGAGGGCCCCAATCTTTATCATCACACAACAAAAGTAACGGGGCATGGTCTGAAATCCCTCTAGGGAGCGACAACTGCTCAATATTTGTAAAGCACCCCATCCAAAACGACGATACAAGAAACCTATCAATGCGACTCCTACGATTGTCCCTACCAAACCAGGTGAACTGCTTTCCCCGTAATGGTAAATCAATTAAACCCACTGATTGCACAAAAGAAGCAAATGAATTCATACCTCTTGACGCTGAGTTACACCCTGCTCTTTCTGACGCCCAAAGCACTGAGTTAAAATCTCCCGCCACGCACCATGGTCCCGAAAATCCCCCGATCCATACGAGACCACAGGCATTCTTGCTCCGTCACATCACAAGGAGCATAACGGCCATGATGCAACACATAAAGTCTTTTGGCTTCCAACGCCCCTGAATAACAACAAAATGACGATCCACTTCCACTGACTCCAGCAAAAAACGTGCACCTTCCCAGATCAATAGCAACCCACCCGACGCTCCAACGGATGGCGAAAACGTATGCTCAAACCCATCACTAAACCAGAGAATTGCAACAACCGACGGTACAAGCTCCTCTAACTTTGACTCCTGCAGCAACACCATATCAACCCGCTGTTTTTGTATAACATCACCCACTCTTCTTCTTTTCAACACAGAACCCAACCCCCTGACGTTCCAGCTCAAAATGTGCATGACTACAACGTTCGGATGTCGTCCTTAAGCACCCGTGACAAATCCTTAATTATCTCCTCCTCGCGGCCTACCGATGTCACCCGCACAAGATTTCCTAATGTCACTGTTGCTGCAACCTCTCGATGAAGTATTTGCTGTCGGTGGTGCAAATTCGAGTCCGTTAACGAAGCGTCGGCCACTATAGTAGTGCCACACCCCAAACTCTTCTTCGGTCTCCTTCTCCCTGGTTTCGAATTCCTTGCTACTCCCGACAAAGCATTAACCGATTTAGTCTTTTTAAGTACACCATTTATCCATATCGGGACAGCTTTTTCTCCCTCGGAAATAGGTTGTACAAATGCCTGGTCACCAACAAACTCCTCAACAGGAATACTTACTAAATATGCTTGCTCACCAACAGCTGCCTCAACAGGTATGTTTACCAGCCCTTCTAAATCGGTTTTTTCAGACCTCAACTCACCATGCTTTTGGATTTGAAAACCGATCCTATCCCTCTCAAAATCCCCTTGATTTTGGTTGTGGATGTTACTGCCTTCATTCAAATGAATTTTTTGTAACAACTTATCGCCAGGATTCAAAATTTCTATCCTTTGGTGACCATCGCCACGAGGACTCTGCACTCCAGCAGCAGCTGCTTGTAACGGTGAATCACCAGCCGGCACTGATGCAGTATCGATCACCTCTTCCCCTTGTTTTTCCAATAATTGTTTCGACGACGACCTTGAGCACTCAGACGCAACACTCGTGATACGAGGATCCTCTCTATGATCGTCCTCCCAAAGGTGATTGCAACGCCAGTCGTACGTTGCCATATTTCTCATGTCCACAAACTCCTCAATCTGTCGCTCATCTCCCAACCTCGATTCTGGCACACATTCAGACGAACTCAACTCCGGCGACTCACTACTTTCCTCAGCGGTGGTTGTTGTACATTCACATTCAACTAACGGCCCGAACATGGTCAGCTCCTTAACATAGACATGATGCGATATCCCCTCGACCTCCAGCAATACACTTGTATCTATGAATTCCATCATCTCTGTTTCAATCAATAACCAGCCACACTCAAAAGATGTCGGTGATTCTGTGTTATCTGCCACACGTACTAATGAGCCCCATGTTTTCGCAATGTTTTCGAAGGACGCTTGTGACTACGCGTGGATAGGAATACCTCTCACTGATATCCATGCCCTTCGTGAAGGTAGGATCATTTCCGGCGACCACCTTTCAACTTTGGAAAAGCATTCGCTAAACATCGTCTTCCCCATGACCTCCTCCCGGATACTTGCATCCGTAAACATCAATAGGATCGCAGGTCCTGCGATACGCAAAATAGAAAAGCCTTGGATGCAATGAAGACTCAACCGTGTTGCTAATTCCTTGAGGCTCCATTGTTGTTTACACCACCCCACCATACAGTTTTGCAGTACTGCCAGTTTCTCCTCGTCTACGTGCCCCTGAACCACCTTAGCCGTAACATGCTTCCTTTTTGAATTCACACTTCGGATCTCCGATTTCCCATTCACTCTACATTCAGAATCCCGCTGAGAATGTCCTACCCCCATACTTTTATTTCTCCAAAAAAAAATCCACGATCGTCAAACCTCGCCATGGTCACCAAAAGGCGAGAACCATATATCCACTTGTTATGCAACCGTTCTATGACCCGGTCAGCGTCACTTTGACTCTCCATTCTGACAAAACCAAATCTCGCTCCATCTTTTTCCCTTTTCCGAGGGATGAACGCGTCGATCACCACACCATGCCTATCAAAAACTTGCCATAGCCCCTTCCAATGTAAAGATTCTGATATCCTTCCCACATACACCGTCCAAAACTGCCGGCGGCTAGACCCTTGTGCGTCGTCCATCCCCTTTTTTTCAATTTTCTTTCTTTTCTCTCAAACTAGAAAATTCTTTTCTTCGGATTTTTATATAAGACATTTGTTGAATAACGAAATTTGTGATAGAAATTGTCTTGTTTATTCAAAGGAGCTAGATAAAGTATTTTGTTTTTGTTATAAGATTTTCAAAATGGGGCCTAAAAGAGGTTCTTTGTTTAATGTAGGCTTTAATGATTGGTCGCATCTTAGTGTTAAACTTAGAGATCATGAAACAATTACTGATCATTTGTTGAATATGATAACTTGGTGTAAACTTCGATATAAATTGCAACAAAATGAAAACATTGACAAAGTTGCTCAAGAGCAATTTCAGAAAGAAAAAAAATATTGAAAAAATGTGATTATTAGAATTATTGCCATTGTGAATTATCTTGCTAAACAAAATTTGGCATTTCGTGGAAAAAATAAAAAATTATATCAAAGTAGTAATGGAAATTTTTTAGGGTTAATAGAGATGTTAGCAAAGTTTGATCCTGTGATGAAAGAGCATGCTCAACGTATTAATAATGGCAAGAATCATCATCATTATTTGAGTAAAGATATTCAAAATGAGTTAATACTTTTACTTTCTTCTAAAATTAGATCAAACGTTATTAAAAAAATAAAAGAAGCAAAATATTTTTATGTGATGTTGGATTGTAGCTGGAGACTTGATTTTATATCCCCCCATTGATTTGTGCTTGAATGCTTTAGACTTGTTCAAAGATAAAAGAACAATCAACTGGGTTACAATATTTGACTCTAATAGCTCAAAGATGGTTGGATTTGTGCTTGAATGCTTTAGACTTGTTCAATAGTTGTTGTTGTAGCTTTGGAGACTTGATTTTATATCCCCTCATTGATTTCTAACCGTTTGGGTGATTTGGATCATCAATAGAACCGATAGGCTGCTTTCTTCCCGCAATAAATGTTGTTTGGTAACCTACCGTATCGGTACACGAATAGTTGTATCGGTATCTGCCAAAAGAAGAAATAACTGTTGTACAAAGGGGTATCGATACGCTTAAGGGCTTATCGAAACGAGTAACGAAGAAAAACTGCCTGTATCAAAACGGTAAATGTCGTATCGGTACGGATTTTTCTCACTAGAATCTAAGGAAAAAGTCTAGTGAAAAATTCATTGGTACGCCTATGGGGCGTATCGGTACGATTTAACCAATTTTCAAAGTTTGGTGATTCCAACAACTGACAAGGTAACGATCATACTTATTAAATGCAAAGATTTGAAAATCTTACACCCCATATCGGAACGGAGAGGCTCGTACCGATGCTCGTAACCAAGAACTTAAACCCAGATGAAGGTCGTATCGAAACGGCCAAGGTCACATCGAAACAATATCTCAATTAAAATTCAAGTAGCCAAAACTTGTATCGAAACACCTAAGGGGTCGTTTGGTTCACGGAATGTAAGATTACCTTTGGGAATGAGATTACCGGAATGTTACATTACCTAACATATTACCCGGAATGTTGTATTACCTTGTTTGATTTGTTTGGCGGGAATGTAAGATTACATAGTTTGGTTGAAGGAATATAAGATAGGAAAAATGCATGTTTTACCAAATTGTCCTTGAAATATATTTTCTTTTTTAACCAACTGAAGTTTTAAGATTAAAGTCAAAATATTTACATAAAAGTTCATAGAAAATATAAAAAAATATAATATGAAAACCTTTTTATGAAAATTGATCTAAATAATAAATGTAATAAAATACATATCAATAATAAAATTTGAATCAAACACATATATAAAAAAATGAAATAAAATAAAAATCTGATATATTTTTATTTTATATGCATCATATTATTTTATAATAAGTATTAAAACCCTAAACCACTAAAAAATAAAATAGATTTATACTTGTGTAATTATATACAAAAAGGAAAGATCATTTTAAAATAATTATATTTTCTAGGGGTATTCTTGTCCAAAGGGGAGGGAATTGTCTAATACCTAAGAAAAGGGAGGGAATGCCATTCCCGGGAAAAGAGCCAAAAATAGCTACTATTGGGAATATTTCATTACCCCTGGGAAGGAATGCTTTTGAACCAAACGTGGGTATGTGATTCCGGAAAAGATTATTCCCACTGGTAATGATCTTTTCCGCGAACCAAACGCCCCCTAAGGGGTATCGATAAGCCTAGGCATTTTTGGTTAATTTGAGTATAAAAATATTTAGAAAATATTTTGAGGTTTAAGTTTTTGACTTAGAAACATTTTAAGATCAATTTCTTGTCATTTTGTGAGATTTTTTTGAATACTTAAAAATTTATCCAACTTTACAAATTGGTCCTTTAAACTCTTTGTCATATCAAAATCAAATATAGATTTTATATTACCGATAATATTATTTTATTTAAATATAATATTAGATAAAAAAAATCAAAAATAAAATAATTAAAATAAAAAATTATGTATAATAAAAGTATTATATTAAATTTACTTAATATTAATTTTAATATTACATTTTGTTGTAATTTGACAGCTCTTTTTTTTGTTGTCCTTCTCATTTTCAAGGCTTTGCTCTGACTAATCCGAACCAACTTGGGTCGCGCACCTGATTTGGGTGGATGAGTCTCTTATCTCTTTAATATTTAATTCACGGGCGTTTTCACATTTTATTTTATTTTATATTATAATGGGTTTTTTTATTTATTTTCTTTAGTTAAACATTTTTATTAATATTAAATATAATATAATACTTTTATTGTATGTAATTTTTTAATTATTTTATTTTTATTTAATACTAAATTTAAATAAACTAATATTATCAATAATGTTTATAACATTGGACTAAAATATAAAAATTAAAAATAAATAGGGTTGATTTTAGATTAAATACAATTTTCTAAGGACAAAAATGAATAAAAACAAAAATTGGGAGACTTAAATTGTCATTAGCCCTTTGTGCTTAAAGCGAGGCAGTCATATGTGCCATGGCACATTGTTATATCTATAACTTCAATTTTGTTAAAGCTTGATAACATTGTATATCGGCATAAAGCCAAAAAAAAAAAAAAAATACCCACAATGTTTGACTGAATAGTCACTTTGGTATTTATTCTTTATTTTGAGTAATTTAACCTTTAATATTTTATTTTAGGTCAAAATAACTCATCTGCTGATGAAAATTGTTTGAAAACTAACGGTAAACACTTTGAAATGATTTGACAAAGTGATAAGTCAACAGAAAACAATTATTTTATATGTTATATAATTTTATAAAAATATTTTTTTGACTGATGTAATGTTTTTTCAAGTCAACACATTTGTCTGGTATATATGTTTGTCACACTATTTCAAGCCATTTACCGTCAGTTGACTGACAGTTTTCATCAGCAGAGAGGCTATTTTGACCTAAAATAAAACGTTAAGGGTTGAACTGCTCCAAAAAAGAATAAGGGCCAAAATAACTATTCTATCAAACGTTAGAGTTTTTTTTAGTTTTATGCCTTGTTTATTTAAGGTATTATTGAGTCAAAATTTTCTCTCAAAAGTTTTTTCAATTACAATGAAGGATGAGTACAAAGTAGTAAATCTGTAAAATTGTCAGCCGTTGTTATTTGTGATTGTGAAGCATCCAATGCCTTTTCATCCCTCTTACTCTTCCCCAACAACACTTGATTGTTTACTAATTTCTACTCCACTCCTTAATCCTTCCCGCCCTCCCATGGAATTTATGTACCCTCTCCCACTCCCCCTCGTACTCCACTTGTTCCCTTCTGGTTTCTAAGGGAAAGGTAACTTACTACAACCAACACATGCATGCCGTTGTTAAGCAATCAAACAATACTCTGATTTTGAAGAAATAATGAAAAAGGCAATAGAAAACTGAGTAAATTGAAAAATTATTTTATGGACCCAGCTCATCACGTTATCTATGGTTTTCATAAAAATAAGTCAATTTTACATCATTTAGTAGAAAAGCTAATGATGTTCATTTGAGGAGATTCAAGCTCAAATAGGTTGTCTGCAAGCTGTATGTATTGTCAAAAGATTAAGGATGTTTATGTACAGATACTATATTGTAATCACCTTACGATTATTAACAAAATCAACTTCTATGTAACCACGGACTCATTTACATGGCATAAAAAAGCGAACAATCATCTTTGAAAAAAAATGACATAGAAACAAAGAAATTAATTGGCTGATTTTTAGTGTAGGAGACCATAGATGACATAATGAGCCGAGACTATAATAATTTTTTCGGTAAATAGGTTAGTTTTGGCAATTGATGAATATTTTAATAATTTTATTTTATTCTATTTTTAATATTATTTTTTAAAATTTTATCCGAAGTTTTTTAAAATAAAGAGTAATGTTGTGATGGCATGATAATATTGGTCCCATTTTTATATAAAGCGCATGTGACCAAAAAAATCATTAGTACTAAGTTAGGAAAACAAGTAAACGATATGGGGTAAAAAGTGCATTAACCAAAGGTGTTCTCTAAATTTTTTTTTAAAAAAAAAACTGAAAACAGAAATTAGTTTTAAGATAAAAATGAAAAACAAAAATAGAAAATATTTGCCAAAGTATTATCAAAAGATATACAGACCTCAAACACAATAAGAATTTAATCAAGAAGAAGGAAACCAAAATTACTTCATCACAACATGAAATATCAAACACTTGCATGCAATTTCCTTTTCTCTCTGTTACAAGAAAGTGGTATCATTACCCTGTTCGTATCCTATCCAACAGATCAACACTTTTCCGAGCTCTTTCCAGCTGATGATCAATACTTTTTCGGGACTTCTCATGGCAATCCACACTCCTACGAGACCTTTCCAATTGATCGAAAGAGACTCTTAGTTTTTCTAGCTTATCCAAATTATTAGATTGGTTTTTCAACTTCTCAGTCCTGTCAGTGCTCTTCCTCGGTTTCTCTCTTCGATCGGTACTCTTCCTTGAAACCTCAAACGCATCGGTACTTCTTCGAGACTGCTCGAATTGATCTGTACTTCTCCTAGAACTGTACCTTTGAGAAGGAGATTTCTCAACAGTTGAGATGAACTTCTTGAGATGTCTGATATACTCAGGGTACTGCTCTAAATCACAGTGGTTCCCTCCTTTAACCCATAGTGGTTCATACTTCTCTTTACATAGCTCCCAGAGTTGCTTTCCATGGGAGCAATCGACAACTTCATCCGAAGTTCCCTGCACAATGATATAAAAAACTGAATTCAAAGGTTATAATTAAGGGTATAGGAAATCATTTTTGCCCAATGTTCTATATGGTTGTTATTTACTTCCGACTAATACATATGTCCCTCCAAATATATGAAAAAAAGAAAAGAAAATTGAACATACCAATATTGGATTAATGTACTCTTACACTGAAATTATAATAATATAGGTCAAATGTTTGCATGCGTATGCACTATGAAAGTAGAACTATATTGAGGAAAATCAACAAGCAAAACCATATATGGCAGAGACAAGCAGATAAATAATGCAATATCAACATAGGACATGATTTCAAACCAAAAATCAAGTATAAAAAGGTAAGTAAATTAGAAGAGATTATTATCTTTTCTTCTTTCTAGGTATCAAAACAAGAGTGTCGGGGGGTCTTCATTGTTTCCCGTAGGCATTTGTTGATATCTGAAGAATGAACTAATAACAAAATACTAGTAATTCATAGATAAACATTGATTCCATCATGATCCTCTTAAATCTTAATTTAAACCTCAGTTGATTTAGTTGCAAGAACTCTTAATTCTATGGACTCCAATTAATTTACTTTATCTTAGATTGCTATCCTCCACAACTAGCAATTATTTACCCACTGCCAAGACAGCTATCTGTTTGTTTGTACTTGAGACACTTCATGGGCCAAAGTTCAATGCAGATCTAGATTTTGTCAGACTCGAATGAAAGAATTGGACCTTCAACAGGAACTCCTTAGCAATAAACATGACAAAATCAAAGATAAGATATGACAGTATGCGAATTAAAACTGAAGACCTAGAAAATTCATTGACACCCCATATTTTTGTTCAGACTTGCAGACTGAAAGTTTTGATCATTATCCAATAAAAGTGGTTTTGGGAAAATTTGGGTAAGAAGATAAGTTATCATAACATATCTAGAAAATGTAGGAAAGTAAAAAGGCTACAATTTAACTTCAAGATATCATAAGAAGAAGAAAAAGTCAAGTATTGCATAAGTATCTCATCTCTCAATAATGGTGGTTTACTTGCAAGTTTCAACCTAAAAAAATTCAAGGGAAAAAGAGAGTTCATTAAATTCCATCATAACTATGAAGAATTCAACTAAAAAGGATAAATAACCATATAAATAACGTAATGGCTCCAACGTAAGGGGATATGTGTGCATGTGTATATATGAAATTTATACCATATGAATCAATAGACCATCAGGATTACATATACTTACATGGATGATAAGAACAGCACAATTGACAAGTGGAATTTTATCAATATTCTGCAAACAAACAATCAAGAAAGAAGAAGAACGCGTTATATTTGCATACTCACATAAATAAATGCTTATTAGCAGAAATAAATTGGGCAAGCAAACTTATAAAAGCTTTGTGTTACCTTATAAATGTCAAACCAATATGTACGCTTTACAGGATACATGACTCTTAAACCAGAAAGTATGGGACTGTGCAAAACAACAGCCCTTAACCGAGGCAGTCGAGCTGCTAGATCCAAAGTGGGGCCACTACCAACAGATTGACCATAGAGGATGATATCTTCCTGTTTTGTACCATAGCTCTCTTCAAGACATTTATATGCAGCTTCAATATCTGCATATGTGTTCTGCTCACTTGGCTGTAAAAAGAAAAACAAGAGGCTTTAAACAATCCTATCAGCTTCAAAATAACAACCATATCTTTTACAGAGAGATAGCATGCTTCTTATCCTTTCCTTTTAAAACAATATGTTTGTTGTATATACCTTTCCAGAAGATTGCCCGTATCCAGAATAGTCATAGCTGCACAATATCACATAAAATCTATAAGAAAACTGTAGTTTCTTTTAAGGAGTTGCTAAGTTTCTTCAATGGATAAGAAATGAATAAAGGTCATTCCAAGACAGAAATCATAGTTCCTAGAGACAAGAACAAACAAAGCCATCACTTCTCTCTTTGCCATGGTGACAACTTCTCGCACCAGACAGTGGAACATTTTACTGCTAAATGAAAGCATTAGTTGCTAGCCGGTGAAGACCAATTAATCAGGTTTAAACTGGAAAATCTTGGTTATCCAGATTATTATCCCCTAAAGTAAATGTATTCGACACATTCAGATAGGGTTACGGCGGTATGATCAAAAACAGCGGAAAAAAATGAACATACTGTGGTAACATAGTGGCAATCTAATGGTAATCAACTATCAAGTATCAAGAAGAACAAGACCAACAGCAGAATAAACTATAATCCGTTCAATTTTTACTATCAAGCAACATCATGTTACAGAAGAACATCCCTCAACTCCTTCCCAATTAAATCACATTGTTAAAGGAACCAAGTAACCAATAAAAGTTGCATATCCATTTCCAGTTAATTTCACCCACCGAAGCTCCTCTCGCAGGGAAATCTCTATTGTCCAATTCTAGTAAATTCAATGAATTTAAGAACTAAATAGAAACCCAGGCGCCAAGAACCAGCAAAAAATCAAGGAAACAACAAAAAGTCTAACCCAGAAGCACATAAAACACAAATGAAAACACACACCAAATAAGAAACAAGGGTTGCAAACTTTTACACAAGAAGAATCGGCAAAAAGAAGCAGCTGAAAACAGAGTATACCCCATTAGATTGACCCTCAAGTGTATGCTCAATTCGATGAAAAGCTCATACATCTGACCCAGATCGGCAGCGTTACCATGAGAGTAAAGCAAAGTAGAAGTAGCCATAGGATGCCTGATGTAAATAGCTACGATCTCGGTGCCACGCCGAGTTGGGAGCTTAAGAATCTCAACGTTTTCTCTATGAGGGAAAGGAGTTAGAAGCAAAAGACCGGTTAATTCATCGGTTACAACCTTGTATGAAGGTGGGTTTGGTGGGAAAAAAGCAAACTTCGCCGCCATTGAAGACGTTACTCCTCCCATCTCTCTGCTTTTTTAGCTTTGTTGATTTTCTTCAGGCGTCGGAATTCATACAAATAAACATTCCCTTCTTCCTTTATTTTGCTTCTAGTTATTGTTTCTCTAGAAGAAGATCAAACTTTTTCTTCAAAGTGAAAGGAAAGTGAGAATTTCTTCTTTGGACTTCTTAAAGCCTTGTAAAGTGAAGCGACGGACATCATCATAAACAATGATTAACTGAAAAATAATACTCCATCCGACCTACTTAAAATATCCATGATTAATTTTTCACGTAATTTTAAAAATAAAATTTATATAAAAATATGATGTAAATTAAATAAAAAGACAATTTTGCTTTTAAAAGTTAGAGTTTGATTTGTTGGAAAATTATAGTAGTTGATTTTTTCAATAAAAGATTTTAAGTGCGATAATTTCAAAACACAAAACAGACATTTTAAATGAGACGGAGGAAGTATGAATTAGAGTCAAGTTTATCGATTATTAATAAACTACACAGGAGGTTATTCAATTATTAATAAAATTATATTTGGATCATCTAATTATTAAATATAATAATTGGATCACTTAATTGGTAGTCTAGTTACAATTAGGTTACTTTCCTGTTTAAATACTAACGGATTTTAAAATGTTGTCATTACGAAATAAATTGGAGCTCATTCAATTATTAGTGAAATTATAAACAAGTTACTCAATTATTAAAATTTATAATTAAATCACACAATTAAAATTTGCTTACAATCGGGTCACACTTCTGTTAAAATTCAAACGGATATCCAACAATGCATGGTATAATGACATTTTTAGTCATCCAAACATTTATATTCTTTCAATTTAGTCCTAATTTAATACATTTATCCCTTTATAATTTAAAAAATATATATCAATTAATATTCGTGTTGATTAATTTAACAAAAGATTAAAATTAATCGGTTAAAGTATAGTAGAAGTCCTTCTACTGTATTTTAAAATTTATTTTAGTCCCTCTACTATAAAAATAAACATTTTAGTCCTTAAAATATACCTAAATGTTCATTTTAGCCCCTCTACTATAAAAAGGAATATTTTGCCCTTGTACATTTGAAAAGTTAACATTTCGGTCCCTCTACGTTTGAAAAATTAACATTGTGACCAATGAACATTTTAAAATGCTAAAGTTTATTGTTAGTTAACTTAGATATTTTGGTTTAAACACTTTTAGGTCTCTCACAGTTTTGAATTCAAGCAAGTTAATCTCTCTAAAAAAATTGTTTGAATTTTCACATAAAATTTAGACGCTTATAAAATCTAAATACAAAATTAATTCATATTCTAACTCCAAAGTTGTCTTCACTTACAATAATATTTGTTGCGTGTAAAATAGTCTGTCGCAATTGTAGTGCAAGTATACACGACGCAAGTAGTAAAGTGATACAAAGTATCGGATATCGTCTCCACAGGGATTGGGCTAATAGCTTCACCTAATTTCACTGCACGAAGTAAAAGGAATAGTTTGAGAGAATTGTCACGAATAATAAAGTAAAAACGTAAATAAAAGGAATTGAGATATCAAGATAGAGAGAATGGGCTGGTATTGAGTTGCTCGGTAGTGTAGGTATTGAATTGCTTAGGATCTCCAGTTCTGTCGTCGCACCCGTCGCTGACAGCACCTGTCGCGGCGTCTGTCCGTTAGCTGTCGCGGCAGCGAACACTAACTCCGTACTTCAAGCTTGGCAAGAATCCCAGATCTGCCTTGCCCTATCCCTAGGCACAAGTCTGTCGATGATCACGTCTTTGATGATACCTCCCGGCGTGAATCGAAGGATGAACACCGATGTGTATGAATTCTTCCTTAGCCACTTAACCTCGCCTTATCCCTAAGCACGAGATGGTTCAACTATAAAAAGAGAACGCGCTTTTATCTCTTTCGTATACTTAACTCTCCCGATGCTAAGTAAATGGATAACCTCACAATGCTCTCCCGATGCTCTTGCAAGATATTAAAACCAAGATAAAAGAACTTGAAGTTTATTTTATTGAACTTGAAAAATCCTAAAACAAAGCAACCCTTGCAACTACTTTACAAAACAACCCGTAGCCCTAGGAGGAAATTAGAACATATCGGTGACAGGTAATCGGCAGGGTTTTGGTTTCGGTTATGGGGTAGTCGGCTATGCCCTAGGTTTAATCTATGCCCTTTATATAAGCTTTGGGCTCAAGTTATCTAAGGTAACAAGGATTACAACTTTAACTAAAAGTAAGACTCTAATAAATTAAATCTCTAAAGTATCCTACTTTCTAGCCGCCTCCTTGCTTTTAGGGATTTCCTCTCTTTTGAGCTTTGGCTTGACATATCTTTTGATCCGGGGCTTGGAAAATTATTTGGCTGCCACACGACAGACGAGCAGATTTTTCTCTATCCATCGATGTCCACTTCATTTTTCCTCTTCAATAATCTGCTGTCACCATGCTGTCGTGACGGGTCCATGACAGGTTCGTCCCCTCCAGCTGCTTGTTCAGTTCCGCCTTCCTGCTTATCTGCCCTTCGCCTGCCTTCATCATCAACCAAGGCAGCTACCTGCAAAATACACCATCTTTTAGTAGAATCCGTGCCTTTTATATAATTGTGATATTTAATTGAAAACTAACCTAAATGCAATGCAATGATGCTTGAATGCAGCAGAAATATGGGTTAAAAGGGTGTAAATAATAGGACTTTTACACACTCAACACACCCCCAAACTCAAGTCTTTGCTTGCCCTCAAGCAATTAAACCTAAAGAAAAATGAAAATTTTTTTTGTGTTGGCTTTCAAAAAGTGAACTGTCCCTTACCCGTCGCTCATTCTCTATGGTGGCAGCAACCTGTCGGAAGGGTTAGGATCTGTCCGGAATCTCCCTATAGCTCTCGTGCAGTGTGTGCATGCTTGTGAACAGTTATATGCTAAGACCCTCTTAGTTTCACTAGAATATTCAACTTCTTAACTTGAATTTTATGCCAAAGTTTACTTTCTTTTAGAAGGCACATTTTCATGCTTTTTCTTCTATTTTCAAGCTAAGTTTTTCTAGAGCCAGTTTTGGGCACCTCTAGTTAGCTTCCTAGAGCCGGTTTCGGGCACATCTAGGTTTATTTTTGATTTTTGCTAAACTTCTTTCCTAGAGCCAGTGTTAGGCACCTCTAGGGGCTTTTCAAGCTCTAAGCATCCTATTCTAGTTTGGCTAAAATAAGTCTAAGCAAGATAACAGTCACAAAAGTGTTTAAATTTTCAGAACTATAGAAAGGCTCTAAACTTTTCCTTAACCTGTCCTATAGATGCTGCCACGACAGAGACGTCATGACAGGTAAGTTAATTTCACAGTTTTAAGCCAACAGTTTAAATATATATATATATATATATATATATATATATATATATATTTAAAGAAGAACTTAAAAAAATTAACAAACTAATTAGACATAACAATTAAACAAAAGATGTGCTAAGGACTCCATTAAATATGGAGGGCTGCCACCCCCAAACTCGAGGGTTGCATTGCCCTCAATGCAAGATGACACTAAAAACAATTAAAGAAAAACATAAAAAAAAAAAGAAAAGTACATCACAAATATATAAAGGCAGGCAGCAAATAAGAGAGGAAAAAGAAATAAAAACTTAAATTTTAAGTGCTGTCCTCATCACTGCTGCTGACGCGGATCTGATGGTAGCGTCTGCGTTGGGGAGGTGGCTGGGCAGGTTCCTGGGCAGGTGGATCAACAGGTTCCTCGGCCTGTTGAGGTGCAGATTCCTCCTCCGGTTGGTGGACAGGGTCGTCAGCAGGTTGAAGGGCAGGTGGCTCCACTAGTCGAACATCAGAACTGCCGCTGCTATCCCAGCTGTTACTCGTGATGGCCTTGGACAGCATCCTCTTGTTGGCCACATGCTTGATACGCTTCACCCGTGTGAAGGCGCTGTCCAAGTTCCTCCGGACAAGGGGGCTGTCGTCAGTGGCAGCTCGCTTTGTTCCTCGAGGGGAGGTGTCTGCTGGTGGGCTGCCGGCTGCCGTCGGGGAAGGTGTGGAGGAGGCAGATTCTCCATGGGGAGAGACAGGTGGTGTGGGAGTAGGGGACGGGATATTGAAATAATGGGCGGGGAAGGTAGGGAAAAAGACATCCGAAAAATTCAAAGTATTGGTAATAAAGTTTACCGTGGCGTTGGAGAAGTCGCGGATGAATGTCATTAATCCCATCTGCCGCTCCTCTATCCTCAAGATGGCAGCTAAGATGTCGGCGTTCTGACCTGCCGGAGCGGTGTTGGTCGCAGCTTCTGGGGCAGGCTCGGTGGCAGGTTCATCATCAGATTCAGCAGGTGGGGCGTTTGGATCGAAGGCGTTGAGGGGCGTTACGACGATGATCTCCATAAGGCTGGAGATGTTGCTGTCGGTCCAGCCGCTGCCCTTCTTAATTTTGTCTGAAGGGTCCTCCGGTACGGCAGCGCAGCGGCAGAGGGCCGTGATGGTGAAGGGCAGGCATAGTCGTGAATCTGTTCTGAAGGCACAATCGAGAATGCTTTCTCGCATGTACCTGCCCACGTTGATCGGCCTGTCATGCATGATAGAGTGGATGAGGGCAAGCCGCTGCCTGTTGACTGTCGTGTGGTGGGATGAGGGCAGGATACGCTTTTTAATAAAAGCGTTCCATAGTTTAGCCTCGGGGAGCAGCTGTGCCCGGTTGACGGAGTTGGGATTCTTTTTGCTGGTGCTCCATGTTGTGCCCCTTTCCGTCAATTCCCTCATGACAGCATCGTGGCCGGCAGCGTCGAGAGAGTCCCAAAACTGTTGATGAGCGTCGTCATTGGGGCCAAAGAAGAGGCCGAAGACATGATTGATGCTGCTGGCGGTAAAAGGGACTGTCACTCCTCTGACGGTGACAGATGTTGCCGTCTTGCTCTCGATCGCCGCATAGAACTCCCTTACCAGGGTGTCATTAAGCTCTGCCGGCTGCTCGGCAAAGTCTTCCCAGAGTTGCGCCGTGATAGCTTTCATGATGAACGGCCGGAGGCCAAAAAGAGGGGCATCTCTGTTGTAAATGAAGCTTCGTTCCTCCCAAAGTTCCTTGTTGGCGAACGGAGATGCTGCTGCGGAAGAGGAAGCGGCGGCAGCGTTCTGTCGGGTTTGTCGTGAAGACATGTTTGGTTGCAAGGGCTGAAAATGAAAGAAAAGAGATTAAACTAGAAGAGAATAGCAAGAGAGAAAATCTGAAGTGAGGAAAAATGAAAAGGAGAAGGGGTTTATATAGCTGTCGGGGGCTGCCCATTTAATGCCGCAACGGCAGGCGGGAATAACGGAGCGGCAGATTGAATGTTGCGTCTGACACGTCTGACGGACATTAATGCTGCGTCTGCCGCACGATTCTTCGTCTGCTGTGCGTCTGTTGACAGCCTGTCAACTCCGTCTGCGCCGGCAGCCGAAACGACATGTTATTATAAATGGACTTTATTTGGGCTGATGGATGGGCGGTGGGCTTGGGCCACTTCTTCTTTCTCACTTGCCTCCTTTATTTCCTAAAAACTGAAATTAAAAACAAAATATTATTAAAATAAATCTAATTCCTAATAAATAATATTAATAATAATAAAAATAAAAATAAAAGAATTAGGTTAAATTAGGGATGCCTTGTGGGGCATCACCTAAAGTAACCACTTCCTGTATTCCTGGGGCTTCAGTCCCTTGATAGTGCTTGAGGCGTTGTCCATTGACTTTGAATTGGTGTCCGTCTTTTAATGATTGAATTATAATGGCACCATGGGGGAAAACTTGAATTACTTGGAATGGTCCAGACCATCTAGATTTGAGCTTCCCTGGAAAGAGTTTCAACCTCGAATTAAACAACAACACAAGCTGCCCTGGGCAGAACTGTCGCGGCAGCAACTTCTTGTCATGCCACTTCTTTGTTTTCTCCTTGTATATTCTTGCGTTGTCGTAGGCCATTGTCCGTATTTCCTCGATTTCATTCAAATCTAACAGCCTTTTCTGACCTGTCTTGTCCAAGTCCATGTTCACTGCCTTGATTGCCCAATATGCCTTGTGCTCTATCTCGACAGGCAGGTGACAGGTTTTCCCATAGATCAATCGAAATGGAGACATGCCCAATGGAGTCTTGAAAGCTGTCCTGTATGCCCATAATGCATCATTCAGAAGTAAAGACCAATCTTTCCTAGTTGGTTTGACCATTTTTTCAAGAATGTTCTTTACTTCCCTGTTGGAAATCTCAGCCTGTCCATTGGTCTGTGGGTGGTATGCTGTCGCGATCTTGTGCTTGACACCATATTTTCTCAAGGCGGCAGCAATTACCCTGTTGTCAAAATGTCTCCCTTCATCACTGATAATCGCCCTAGGGATGCCAAATCTAGAAAAAATGTTTTTGTGCAAAAACTTTTGGACTGTTTTGGCATCATTCTTTTGAGTTGCGATTGCTTCTACCCACTTGGAGACATAATCTACTGCTAGGAGGATGTAAAGATTTCCACATGAGGATGGAAACGGTCCCATAAAATCAATCCCCCATACGTCGAAGATCTCGACTTCTAGGATATTCTGCAGTGGCATCTCGTTTCTCCTTGAGATGTTACCTGTCCGCTGGCACCTGTCACAGTTTTTGTAAAATTCCTGTGCGTCCTTATACAGTGTCGGCCAGTAGAAACCTGACTGCAGCACCTTGGCAGCAGTTTTGTTGCCTCCTAAGTGTCCTCCATATTGTGAAGCATGACAGTGATGGAGAATGTCTTTTTGTTCTTCTTGTGGTACACATCTCCTTATAACCTGATCTGCACACATCTTGAAAAGAAGAGGTTCGTCCCAATAATAATGTTTAACATCATTTTGAAACCTCTTCCTGGCTTGATAAGTAAGATCAGAAGGTAATATTCCGCTAACTATGAAATTAACGAAATCAGCATACCAGGGAAGGTTAGAAGACTTACCTGCCGCCATGGCTGTCGCGACAGCTAGTGCGGCAGCAAAGAGCTGTTCATCTGGGAAGGTCTCTAATATGTGTGTCTCATCTGGCGGTAGACTCTGTCCCGTTTCCAACCTCGACAAGTGATCTGCCACCTGATTTTCTGTCCTCTTTTTATCTTTTATCTCAAGGTCGAACTCTTGTAATAGTAATATCCATCGTATCAACCTAGGTTTAGCATCTTTTTTTGCAAATAGATACTTGAGGGCAGAGTGGTCGGTGTGGATTATAACCTTCGTTCCAAGTATGTAAGAACGAAACTTGTCGATGGAAAACACCACAGCTAACAGCTCCTTTTCCGTGGTGGTATAATTCACTTGGGCATCATTCAATGTTTTGCTGGCATAATATATGACATGAAATAGCCTGTCCTTGCGCTGCCCAAGTGCTGCCCCGACAGCATAGTCACTAGCATCACACATAATTTCAAATGGCTGCGTCCAGTCTGGTGGCTGTACTATGGGGGCTGTCACTAGTTTTTCCTTTAGAACCTTGAATGCTTCAGTACATTCTTCATTAAAGTCAAAGGGTCGGTTCTGCTCTAAGAGATGACATAGGGGCTTTGTGATTTTTGAGAAATTTGCAATAAATCGCCTATAAAAACCAGCATGCCCTAAAAAACTCCTAATGCCCTTGACTGTGGTTGGCGGCGGCAGCTTCTCTATGACTTCAATCTTTGCCCTGTCGACTTCTATCCCACGGCAGCTAATCTTATGGCCTAAAACTATTCCTTCATCTACCATAAAATGGCATTTTTCCCAATTAAGAACAAGATTAGCTTTTTCACATCTTTCAAGTACCTTTTGAAGGTTGCCGAGGCAGCTCTCAAAATCGTCTCCAAAGACGGAAAAATCATCCATGAAGATTTCAAGGAAGTCTTCAACCATGTCGGAGAATATAGCCATCATGCACCTTTGGAAGGTGGCAGGTGCGTTACAGAGTCCAAATGGCATCCTCCTAAATGCGTATGTTCCATAAGGGCATGTGAAAGTCGTTTTCTCTTGGTCCTCTGGTGCAATAGCAATTTGATTATATCCTGAATAACCATCAAGAAAACAATAGTAAGGTTTACTCGCTAATCTATCAAGCATTTGATCAATAAAGGGTAAAGGAAAGTGGTCTTTTCGGGTAGCTTTGTTAAGCTTCCGATAGTCCATACAAACCCTCCAACCGGTCACAGTCCTGGTTGGGATTAACTCGTTGTTTTCATTGGTTATCACAGTCATGCCTCCTTTCTTGGGAACACATTGCACCGGGCTTACCCATTTGCTATCGGAGATGGCGTAAATGATACCAGCGTCTAACCATTTAATTATTTCTTTACGCACTACCTCCTTCATTGCAAGGTTTAACCGCCTTTGGGCATCAATAGTCGGCTTATGATCTTCCTCTAAGAGGATTTTGTGCATACAGATTGCCGGACTAATGCCCTGAATGTCAGCTATGGTCCATCCTATCGCCCTTTTATGCTGCCTCAACATGTCGATCAGCTGTCCTTCCTGTTCCTGCGGCAGCTTAGCAGAGATGATTACGGGTAGTGTTTTATCACTACCAAGATAAGCATATTTAAGCTGCCCTGGCAGGGGCTTAAGTTCTAAGACAGGTGGTTCGACAGTAGATGGCTTTTGAATTAAATGGTTATCCGAAGTGTAATTTAAGGGTTCGAATAACTTACCTGGGCGATAGTCTAACCAGTCTACCTCCTCATGACCTTCAGTATCAGATGAATTGGATTCAGAGGAGTCGCTATCGTCGGTGCTGTCGTCGTTGCTGTCGTGACAGGCTTGTAAATGGCTGTCGCAGCAGTGACCAAATTTTATATCCTGGCAGCCCGACCTGATGCAGGGTTGATCAAAGGTCACCTCAATGATGGCCTTGCATTCTTCATCCACATCAGCATGTTTCATTGCTTGGAGAACATTCAACTTAATTTCTTGATCGTTTACGCGCATGGTGAGTTCTCCTTTTTCCACATCAATCAATGATCTTCCTGTGGCTAAGAAGGGTCGCCCAAGGATGACTGGTGCGTTCTCATCTGCCTCACAATCTAAAATAAGAAAGTCAGCAGGAAATATAAGCTTATCCACTCTTACCAAGATGTCTTCAATTTTTCCCTCGGGGTGAACGTAAGAGCGGTCGGCTAGCTGTAGGGTAACTGTCGTTGGCCGCGCCTTGCCAATACCTAGTTTCTGAAAAACAGATTTGGGCATTAGATTAACACTAGCACCAAGATCACATAATGCCTTACCCACAAATTTATCTCCGATTACGCAAGGTATGAGGAAGCTCCCTGGATCCTTCTTTTTCTGGGGTGGTTGTCGATGAAGGATACTCATGCAACCTTCTTGCATCCTTACCGTTTCAAATTCCCCAAGTTTAGATTTTTTAGACATGACATCCTTGAGAAATTTAGCATAACCGGGCATTTCCCTAACAGCATCTAGCAACGGAATGTTAATATGAACCTGTTTAAAAATATCATAAATCTTTTTAAGTTGAGATTCATGCTTAGCTTGCTGTATCCGTTGCGGAAAAGGTGGTGGAGGACGGTAATCAGCAATGCGTCCTTCCCACTGCATGCGAATCTGAGGACGATAATCTTCCTTTTTCTCCTCTGTCGCTTCTGCTGTCGTGACAGGCTCATCGGCAGCAGTCTGTTTGTCACCTGTCGGGGCAGTTTCCTCGGCAGGTTTTTCCAAGGTCGGTTCCCTTTCTTTTTCAGCTTCTTTTTCCGACCCTGGTAACTTTTTCCCACTCCTAGTAGTAATCGCCTTACATTGCTCATGAGGGGGCGTTCTAGCATTTTCAGTATTGCTAGGGAATCCTCCATTCTGCCGTGGCTTAATATGCTGCGACACCTGACCCATTTGTGTCTCTAGAGATTTCAAGGTGGCCTCATGGTTTGTCATTCTCATCTTAGTTTCATCCATAAAGTCTTCCGTTTTCTTGACAAACTTATTGATGTTATCCATATACGTGCCAGTCTGAGACATAAAGGTAGCCAGAGTCTGCTCCAATATACTACTCGTGGCAGGTGGTGGCTGCTGTTGTTGCTGAGGCGGCAGGTTCTGCGGCAGGTTTTGCGGCTGTGGCTGCTGTCGCGTCAACAGTCTCGGTCCCCCTGATTCTGATTATATGCTTGCGGATTTAGAGCATTGTTGGGGTTACTCCAGGAAAATTTGGGGTCTTTTCTCCAATTAGGGTTGTAATTGTTGGAATTGTAGTTTGGCTTGTAATTTCCAACATATTTTCCTTCTTCTATATTTATGGGGCACTCATCCCTACTATGATTTCCCTCACATGTAGCACAAACTTCCTCGACAGCAAACCCTCGTACTTCCTCTTCACTCAATAAGTGTTTCATGGCTTTAGTGAGGAATGCTACCTGAGATTTCATAGTGCTGTCGGCCTCATAATCCTTGACAGCAAGTACCCGTTTACCTCCTCTTCTAGCGGTTGGAAACTGCTCCTCATTTTTAGCCAGATGTTTCAGAACTTGCAGAGCCTCGTCTGGATCTTTGTCCAATAATAGTCCATTTGCTGCAGAATCAATTCGAATGCGAGTTTGTAAGTTAGCAGCATTATAAAACTTAGTTACCTGATTCCAGACGGGGAATCCATGCATTGGGCAGTTTCGAAGAAGAGTTGTGAATCTGTCCCAGGCCTCATGCATTGGCTCGTCATCTTCCTGTTGAAAAGTAGCAATTTCATTACGTAATCGCTCAGCTAAATGAGAAGGATTAAAACGAGACAAAAATTCACGAGTTAGATCTGCCCAAGTCATAATAGAACCCGGTGTAAGTTTATTCCACCAAGTTTTAGCTCTGTCCCTCAATGAATGGGGGAATAACCGAAGCCTCAGTATCTCCGGACTAACTCCTGGTAGTCTAAACGAACCACAGATCTCCTGGAACATTTTGAGATGCTCCCTAGCATCTTCTGTCGCGGAACCACCAAACTGCCCGGCATTGTTGATCATACTAAACATGACAGGTTTAAGCTCGAAGTTGTCAACGTCAATATCCGGCAGCGTGGTCTCCAGCTCTACATGATCGTTCAGCATGTAGTCACGACATGACCGTCGTCTATCTGCCCCAGGCGGGTCACCGACAGGTGGGTTATTATTGCCAAGGGGTGGTATGAAACCACCAGCAGGTTGGTTATGGCCCATCTGCTCTAGCTGTTCTTCAAGGTATTCGTTTCGGTCTAAGAGGTGGCGAATCTGTTTCTTGAGATTAAAGGAACGTTCAATCTCCGGATCTAATTTATACTCAGGATCTTCACCTCTTTTCGATCTGCGCATAAACAGGAAAACCTTGTGAAAAGCAAGAGTTTAAAAACACAAAAGAAAAATTAAAGAAAAGTAAAAATAAAAGTAAAAATAAAAACGAAAATAAAAACAAAAAGTGCAAAGAAAGAAAGGTGTAGTTATGTTGCCAATCCCCGGCAACGGCGCCAAAAACTTGTTGCGTGTAAAATAGTCTGTCGCAATTGTAGTGCAAGTATACACGACGCAAGTAGTAAAGTGATACAAAGTATCGGATATCGTCTCCACAGGGATTGGGCTAATAGCTTCACCTAATTTCACTGCACGAAGTAAAAGGAATAGTTTGAGAGAATTGTCACGAATAATAAAGTAAAAACGTAAATAAAAGGAATTGAGATATCAAGATAGAGAGAATGGGCTGGTATTGAGTTGCTCGGTAGTGTAGGTATTGAATTGCTTAGGATCTCCAGTTCTGTCGTCGCACCCGTCGCTGACAGCACCTGTCGCGGCGTCTGTCCGTTAGCTGTCGCGGCAGCGAACACTAACTCCGTACTTCAAGCTTGGCAAGAATCCCAGATCTGCCTTGCCCTATCCCTAGGCACAAGTCTGTCGATGATCACGTCTTTGATGATACCTCCCGGCGTGAATCGAAGGATGAACATCGATGTGTATGAATTCTTCCTTAGCCACTTAACCTCGCCTTATCCCTAAGCACGAGATGGTTCAACTATAAAATAGAGAACGCGCTTTTATCTCTTTCGTATACTTAACTCTCCCGATGCTAAGTAAATGGATAACCTCACAATGCTCTCCCGATGCTCTTGCAAGATATTAAAACCAAGATAAAAGAACTTGAAGTTTATTTTATTGAACTTGAAAAATCCTAAAACAAAGCAACCCTTGCAACTACTTTACAAAACAACCCGTAGCCCTAGGGGGAAATTAGAACATATCGGTGACAGGTAATCGGCAGGGTTTTGGTTTCGGTTATGGGGTAGTCGGCTATGCCCTAGGTTTAATCTATGCCCTTTATATAAGCTTTGGGCTCAAGTTATCTAAGGTAACAAGGATTACAACTTTAATTAAAAGTAAGACTCTAATAAAGATTAAATCTCTAAAGTATCCTACTTTCTAGCCGCCTCCTTGCTTTTAGGGATTTCCTCTCTTTTGAGCTTTGGCTTGACATATCTTTTGATCCGGGGCTTGGAAAATTATTTGGCTGCCACACGACAGACGAGCAGATTTTTCTCTATCCATCGATGTCCACTTCATTTTTCCTCTTCAATAATCTGCTGTCACCATGCTGTCGTGACGGGTCCATGACAGGTTCGTCTCCTCCAGCTGCTTGTTCAGTTCCGCCTTCCTGCTTATCTGCCCTTCGCCTGCCTTCATCATCAACCAAGGCAGCTACCTGCAAAATACACCATCTTTTAGTAGAATCCGTGCCTTTTATATAATTGTGATATTTAATTGAAAACTAACCTAAATGCAATGCAATGATGCTTGAATGCAGCAGAAATATGGGTTAAAAGGGTGTAAATAATAGGACTTTTACACACTCAACAATATTACAAGTACAAGTCAAAACAAAAAATGTTTAAAATGTTTAATTGAAGAGGTGTACATTCAATTTTCTTAGAATTTTTATATTTGAAATGTAATTGAAAAAAAAACATGATACAAAATTCTTAAAAAATAAAAATTCACTAAGACTTTAAAAAATCAAAATTATGAAAAAAATATTATAAAATATTATAGTTTTTTTGGGTTTTTTCATTTAAAAATTTATCCAGTCATAGTTGGACATGTGCCATGTACTAACGGAAAGGGCCAACCTCATCATAGATTGTTCTTATTTACTAACTTTCAAAATGTACACGGGATAAACTAATCACTTTTTTTTTTCAAGAGGGATCAATTTGCTCAATTTCAAAATTGACATAGACTTAAGGAGTGTTTAAACCAAAACATTTAAGCCACTAACTATAACCTTACAATTTTGGACCAAAATATTCAATTTTCAAACGTACAAGGATTAAAATGTCTCTTTTTATAGTAGAGGGAGTGAAATGAACTTTTGGGGTACATTACAAGGATTAAAAAATTCATTTTTATAGTAGGGGACTAAAATGAATTTTTAATATAGTACAACGATTTCTACCCTACTTTAACCAAATTAATCACATAATTGAATCATATATTAAAAATAATAGATATTAATGTAATGAAAATATATTTGTCATCGCTTCGTGCATGCTTATGTTTCATTATGTAAAAACAACTTATGTGTCATGTTTTAAACATGAATAAAATTTTTTTGTAAATTTTCATAATATAAACTATTTAATAATTGGTAATTTTGTAAATAAGAAAAAAACTAAAATTATTATAAAATTTATACAAATTTTTAAGAAAAATACACAAACTTCTAAAGAATTTAAGTAATTTGTTTTATAATAAAAATCCAGTAACTTACGTAGTAGCAGTAACTAAAACTTGAATTTTTGTAGGAAATTATGCGGTAGCAATAACTAAAACGTAAAGGTTTTCATACATAGTTTTAAATAGATTTCAATGAGTTTAATTTTAATGTAGATACTAATTACAGATCTAAAATTAAAAATTAATTATAAATATACTTATATTTATGAATTTGTGTATTAAATTAATTAATAATTTCAAATGAAGTATTCTCTTATTAACATGTGTATATAAGTATTTGAGAGAAGAAAATGACTAGATTGATATATTTTTAAATATGAATGGTTAATTTTACTGAATTATTTTAAACTAGGACTAAATGGATAGAATATAAAAGTTTTGAGAACTAAAATTGTCATTATACTAAGCCTTGGTAGACATTTTTGTCAATTTTAACAAAAAAGTGACTCAATTACAACAAAACTTTAATTAAGTGACTTGTTTATGTTTGTTACATGACGACAACATTTTAATGTCTGTTTGCATTTAAGAGGGAGAGTGACTGTAAAACCAATGTTTGATTTTGATATAACAAATAATCTAAGGACTAAATTGTAAAGTAAATAAACTTTTAAGTACTCAAAAGACTCACATTTGAAAAGTAAATTTTAGACTTAAAATGTTTTGAAGTCAAAACTTAAACCCCATAAAATTTTCTAAGTGTTTCAAAGCCAAAATACTCAAAATTGTCCAGGCGTTTCGAAACATCCATAAAGTGTTTCGATAGGTTTTGCCACTGGAAACGTTCGTTTCGTTACAAACTAATCTGTTTCGAGACAAGGGTTTCGAAACGGGCTTGCCCGTTTCGATACAGCCTTCATCTAGGCTTTTCAAGGCTTTTGTTTTTAAAGTATCGTTTCGAAACAACATATACCCGTTTCGATACAGGGGTTAAGTATTTTCAAATTCGAGCATTAAATGAACTAGCCGTTACTTGTCAGAACTGGATTTTTGAAAATTGGTTACCTGTTTCGTTACACCCCTTTGGTGTTTCGATACGGGTCTTTTACAGTTTCAAAACGTTTCGATACACCCTTTTGGTTTTTCGATACGAGTCTTTTACAGTTTCAAAACATTTTGATACACCCTTTTGGTGTTTCGATACAGTCCTCTTTCTACACTTAAAGGCATTTTACAATTTCAAACTATTTCGATACGGCCTATAGCCATTTCGATACGGGTCTCTTTTTACACACAACGACTCTTTCTCTTTTTTTTTGGTGTCTGTTTCGATACAGGGCCTCGTGTTCTGATACGGGTAGTTACAGAACATGAATTATAGAGGAAAGAGAGAGCCCCATCGGCTCTATTGACGATCTCAACCACCCAAACGGCTAGAAATCAATGAGAAGGTATAAAAGCAAGCCTCAAAAGAACAAACAACAACTAAATGAGTGATGTATGGTCCGAGGATTAAAGGACGATTTGACCGGATGACAATTTCAAATTGTCGAGCTAACCAAAAGCCAAGATTTACCTTACGATCAGTGAACATGCACCAAAGAAAAAATAATTTAGTCTTACTTAATACTCCAAAAGAGTCATTTCGTCTTGAGAAATTGTAAGCCAGAAAGCGGTGGATGTAACGCAATGCTGGGTCATGGAGGTGGATAGCTTTAGTCGAACTAGGGTTGAATGGCACATCAACGAGGCCGGTGAGAGCAGAATAGGCCTCATCAGTGTCGAATGTTGCAGGAAACTTAATCAAAGATGTTAAATACTCTGGATCCGTGACATCCGTCACGAACCCCATGGCAAGATTAAAGTCAGTGACAGACAAGCTAAACTGAGTTCCACACAATCGAAACCAGATAACAACAGGAGAATTAACAGTAATGCAGCGAGACTCAGTAAATGAAAAGGTTGAGTAAAATTCAAAAACCAATTCATAGAAAGTTCCAGTTTTGATTTCAGAGAATGATTGCCAACCAATAGCAGTGAAGTAATTAAATACAGAGTCAGATATATGAAGGTTTTCCAGTGTTGTTGAAGGAATGAACTTACAGACCCTAAAGGGGGGATGTCGGATGTCATGAAAACGGACCAACTGGTCATTTTCAAGGAGTGGTATTTATAGGCTTGGATTTACAAAGATAAATGATAAGAAAATTCAAAATAATAAAGGAAAGATAAACAATTCAAATGTTTTGGAATTTCTTATCCTTTTTGGGCTTACCTGGTACTTTGTATCGTAACATGGTTCTTCTCTTCTATGCCAATGCCCGATGTATCTCCAATGCCGATAATTCTCAAGTGATAGCCATTGAATCCTACCTCATAGGGAAGAGGTTTCGGGTTGATCCACAAACCTTGGTAAATGTTTTTGGGTTTAAAGATAAGGGTATTTCGAATGAAAACTCGTTGGGACATACTCTCGGTGGCTTTGTCAGGGTTCTTGATGCTCATGATCGCATCCTTCATCTCATGGTCTCGTGGTGGTTTCATCCTTTCGGAGGAAAATTCTCCCACATTTGGCAAGTCGACGATTTTTGGATTCGTTGCTTTCGTGAGGAACATCAACCAAATCTTTGCCAAATCATGTTTGCTGAGATGGTGCATCTTGTTCAAAATCGCAACTCGAATCTTGTCACTTCCTTCACTTATGGCACTGCCTTGAGTTACTTGTTCCCAAAGTTGGGGATCGATTGCTCTATTGACTTTCCAGAATCTCTCAAGGATCCCATCGATGATCACACTCTTCTTCGTTGCAAGTTTCATTTCATTGATGGAGAGTGGATTCGTGTTGAACATCTTCCTCAAGTTGCGACCCTCGAACCTCAAGCTCAAGTAGCTCCACAAAATAATGAAGCTCTCATAACTTTTCTCACCGAGCAATTCAATGGTTTGCGAACCCACATGGACTCCAGTTTTTCCGCTATTAACACTCGCTTCACTTCCTTGGAGGAACATGTCTAAAGTGTTAAGAATCGACTTACTTCGGTTGAAACTCAACAAGCATCAATAGACATGTCTTTTACCAGCTTTTATGGCGAGTGGAGACAATTTCAAAGGAGCACCGCCAATGATGAAGATGAAGATGGCGATGAGCCTTAGATCTTTGCATTCCATTGCATATCATCTAGTTTAGGATTTCCATTTTTATGCACCTATCTATGTTTTTGTCTTAAGACATGTACTTTGATCTATTGTTTTAAGTTTGGATATTGTGGAATTATTTTTCTTTGGTTTATTATATGCTTAATGAAATTATGTTGCTTTAATTATACTTTGTCTTGTGCTATATTGCTTTATCTCATGATTATACTCATTCATTGATTTTGATCTAACAAAAAAGGGGGAGAAGGGTTAAGCTAAATTTTTCAAAATCTTTTTCAAAACCTAGCTTCAATTTAGGGGGAGTTTACTAAAAAATTTACGTTGTTTTGTTATATCAAAAAGGGGGAGATTGTAAAACCAATGTTTTATTTTGATATAACAAATAATCTAATGACTAAATTGCAAAGTAAATAAATTTTTAAGTACTCAAAAGACTCACATTTGACAAGTAAATTTTTAGACTTAAAATGTTTTGAAGTCAAAACTTAAACCCCATAAAAATTTCTAAGTGTTTCAAAGCCAAAATACTCAAAATTGCCCAGGCGTTTCGAAACACCCCTAAAGTGTTTCGGTACGTTTTCCCACTAGAAACGTCCGTTGCGATACGAACTAATCTGTTTCGAGACAAGGGTTTTGAAACGAGCTTTCCCGTTTCGATACAACCTTCATCTAGGCTTTTCAAGGCTTTTGTTTTTTAAGTTTCGTTTCGAAATGACATATACTCGTTTCGATACAGGGGGTTATATATTTTCAAATTCGAGCATTAAATGAACTAGCCGTTACTTGTCAGAACTGAATTTTAGAAAATTGGTTACTTGTTTCGATACACCCATTTGGTGTTTCGATACGGGTTTTTTATAGTTTCAAAATGTTTCGATACACCCTTTTGGTGTTTCGATACGAGTTTTTTATAATTTCAAAACGTTTCGATACACCCTTTTGGTGTTTCGATACGATCTCCTTTTTACACTTAAAGGCATTTTACAGTTTCAAACTGTTTCGATACGACCTATAACTGTTTCGATACGTGCCCCTTTTTACACACAACGACTCTTTTTTTTGGTGTTCGTTTCGGTACATGGCCTCATGTTCTGATACGAGTAGTTGCAGAACAGTATTTATGGAGGAAAGAGAGAATCCCAACGGCTCTATTGATGATCTCAACCACCCAAACGGCTAGAAATCAATGAGAAGGTATAAAAGCAAGCCTCAAAAGCACCAACAACAACTATTGAACCTCAAAGCAACATCCAAGCAATCCAATCCAAACCCTAAGCACTTATTGCCAAATTTTTGTACCCAACTCTTAGAGTTCTCAGTGTAAATCATATTTGATAGTTTGAGGAGTGTTTGTAATCAATTTGGGCTATATTTATCTTGTGAGAGATCAATTGTAATAGCCAACATCTTCTTTGTAAGTGAGAGTCTTGTGGTTCAATCTTTGGGTAGAAAGATTGAACATTTATAAAGGTTGCCTCCTTAGCCTAGAAAAGGTGAAGAACTAATTAGTGAAGAGTTTGTTGAAAATCCTTAGTGGGAGCTAAGGTAGGGGATGCAGAGCTTGTTTAGAAGCTTGAACCACTATAATTGCCTTGTCCATCATTTTGAATAGTTCCTTTTGCTCCCTTCATTTTTTAAATTGCCAATTCACCCCCTTTTGGCCATATCAGTTAATTTGATCCACTCAACAGTGACCCAATTGTAACTAGAATATTAATGGCTTAAGGGCTCGAGAAGCCCCTGAACTTTCAAAAAAAATAATTAAGCCCTTAAAGTTTTTTTGGCACCCAATGTCACCCTCAAACCGAAAAAATTAATCAATCCGACCCTTTGACTAGCAGATTCCGTTGTTGACCGTTACGATGCTGACGTAGCAGTTCACGGTGCTAATGTGTCAATCTACGTGTGAATAATGACGTGTCTAGAGGGGCGTAATTGATTTTGTTAGAAAGTTCGAGGGCTTAATTGATTTTGTTAGAAAATTTGAGGGCTTGTTTAATCTTTTAAAAAATAAAATTAATAAATTATTTGATTTAAAATTGAAATATAAAAATATAAAAGAATATTATAATACTAAAAGTTTAAAAAAATACTAAAATTAAAAAACATTATGAATAAATTTTAAGAAATATAAAGTTACATTTTTGAATATAAAAAGAGTTCTTCTTTGACAAAGGAAGTGATTTCACTATAAAAAATGTTTGAATTTTCCTATGATACTACTGCTTGGATGCATCGAGCAAGATGAAGTTCACTATTTGGTCGGATGGAAAAAAAACTCTTTAGTAAAGTCAAGCACCATAGAGTCCTTGTATGCCGCAATAGTGTTTCTTAATTTTTCTTATTTTCTAACTTAAATTCCATGAAAGCATTTTTCTTATTTTCTAACTTAAATTCCATGAAAGCCAGTTTAATCAAATAAAAGGTATGTAACTATATTGTGATACGAGTTTGCATCATATGTATTGGAATGTACTTTATATTTTACACAACTTATTAGGTTAGAACATAATTTTAATCTTATTTTGTTATTACAATGGTCATACATTTTTTTATTTTTTTATTATTTTTATTTTTGGTAATTTTAATATATTTTTAGAATATTTTAATATTTTTTTATTTTTGCTTAAAGATTAAATAAGCCCTCAAAATTATAAAAAAATCAATTAAACCCTCGAACTTTAAAGAAAAATCAACTAAGCCCCTCTTCCACATCATCACTTTTTTAACGTGGACTGACATGTCAGCACCTTAACGGTCAACGGCGAATTCTGTCAGTCAAAGGGTCGGATTGGTTAATTTTTTAGGTTTGAGGGTGACATTGAGTGCGAAAAAACTTTAAGGGCTTAATTGATTTTTTCCCAAAAATTTAAGAGCTTATCGAGCCCTTAAGCCAATATTAATTGAATGCCCAATTGTAACTAAAATATAAATATCTTTATATCCCTAAAGTTTTGTAACGTTACACTACTGAATTTCTAATATAAATTACTAAAAATCCACATTCCTAACATATATCATGCACCCGACCTTGATTTTACTCATATTTAGCCACCAAAAAAATGTAGAAAAAATGTCTAGCTTTAGAATCTACTAATCAGAGTTAGATCATTGGGCAGGTGAAATTGGAATTTTTATCAGTAAATTATCGAAATCACATGGGCTCAAAATCTTTTTATTTTCCCTGCTTAAATGGAGGGCATAATTGTGTATATAGAAAAAAAATCACATCTTTCTTTGCATTGCTTCAATCCCTATGTGTGTTGAAATCAGCACTAAATGACTAGCACGTGAAAGCCTCAATGACTAACAACTTTGCTTAGTTACCAAGAAATAAAGTAGTGACCTCAAACCTTGTAAAAAAAATCATGCACCTTATATCTTTTGAATCCGGGTTTGAATTTGTAAATGCTAATTTGGTCAAAACACAAAACATATCATGTTGGATTTCTGGTCTAGAAATGCTGCAAGTAGGGCCAATGTAGTGTGACTGTGTGAGAGTCCCTGACTCCAAACAACAGCTACAAACATTAGGCAACCAAATTTTGAGGACTAAGCTGGAACCAAAGGTCATCAAAAAGGCAAACCCTAATCTTGTTGGGGAGAAAATGACTTGGTAACAACTAATATATACTACCAAAAGGAAGAATGAAAAGAATTAATGGATGTTTTTGTCATTATGGTGTCCATAATATTAAGCAAAATGAAAACAGAAGCAGTGGGTCACCGGGGTCTCTCAATTCATCTTTAACTCCATCTTCTTATTCTTGTAATAGGATGATGAACACATGCATGCTGTGGATAAGTTTGAAACAGAGAACAAAACCATGGGTCGAGCCAGGGGCGGAACTAGAAATTTGTAAAGAAGGGGACCAAAATGAGACTAAATTTTTTTGAGGGGGGCTAAAATAAAATTTTATAAAAATTGAAAGATTAATACACTAATTTTTTCTTTTTTTCTTAAGGAAATTAGAAAGTTGGCGGGGACCACATCCCCTGTGGCCCCCGTGATGTTCCGCCACTGGGTCGAGCTCGAATTCAACTAATGTGTTTAGAGTGTTCCCAACTTTGATATGGTTCTAGTTTTAGTAAACTATAACATATTTTTCCAAAACCAAATCATTATTAATAAAATATTAGTCTTGTTGATTTTGTGGAATCGAGAGATTGAAAGAAGAAGAATAGACTCGCGTGTAAACAAAAAGATGACATGTTTTATTAAAGAGAGTAAAAGTATATTAACAATTAATTAAATATCCTATATATACTAATAAAGAAACGGTTTAAAGAACCTAACTAGTATTCCTAATTATTGTAACTAACCCAGATGTTAACCCAGCTATACAATGTAATCCTAATAGCCCACCTTAAGTTGGAGCATATAAATTTTGTATGCCAAACTTTAGCACTAAGCTTCTAAAAGATGTAGAGTGCAAAGCCTTAGTGAAGCAATCAGCTAGTTGATGATGTGTTGAAATAGGCAGAAGAGTAATAGTCCCATTCTGAATCTTCTCACGAATCAAATGGCAGTCGATCTCAATATGCTTGATTCTCTCATGTTGGTCAGGCTTTTCTACAATTTTTATAGCAAACAACTTGTCAAAAAACAAATTTGCAGAAGAAGAAAGCATTTGTAAATCAAATAAAAGATAATTCAACCATTGAATTTCACAGGTTACGACTGCCATGGCTCTATATTCTATCTCACTAGAAGATCTAAAGATAGTTTGTTGTTTTTTAGACTTCCAAGAGACCAAGGATTGACCTAGGAAGACACAAAATCCTGTAACTGAACGCCTAGAATCAGGACATGTGGCCCAATCAGAGTCTGAAAAGGCATTTATCTTCAAATCATTTGCAGCAGGAAAAAACAAACCCTGCCCAGGAGTCCCTTTGAGGTATCTTAAAACTCTATGGGCAACAAAAAGATGCAAATCAGTAGGGACAGCAAGATACTGAAATAATTGTTGCACGTCAAATGTGATATCAGGCATGGTATTTGTTAAATAAAGCAATTTTCCAACAAGCCTTCTATATGAAGTTATATCTGTTAAGGATGTACCTTTAATTTTAGACAAAATGCTTTTAGGAAGAATATGATTAGGTATAGGCTTAGAATCAATGAAATCAGTTTCTTCAAGAAGTTCTAGAGTGTATTTTCTTTGACACAAGTTAATTCCTTGCTATGATCTAGCAACCTCAAGACTTAGAAATAATTTTAAATTACCTAGATCTTTAATTCTAAAGGTGTTAAGTAAAAAAGCTTTGACAATTTTTATCTCATTAGATTTAGGACTAACAAGAATGATGTCATCCAAATAGACTGCTAAAACAATAAAATCAGCACCATTTCCTTTAACAAAAACAGAATTATCAGAAACAAGTTTTCTAAAACCTTGAGAAAGTAAAGAAACTCTTAATCTATCATTTCATTGCCTACTGGCTTGTTTTAAGCCATGTAAGCTCTTTTTTAGCTTACAAACTAAACTGAAGTCTTGAGGTACAAATCCAGGAGGAGGTTTCATATAAACTTTCTCATTAAAATAACCATGTAAAAAAGTATTATTTACATCTAACTGCTGCAAATTTCACCCCTTTGCAGCAACCACTGCCAAAATAGTCCAAATATTGGTTAACTTAGCAACAGGACTAAAGGTATGCAAGTAATCTATACCTGGCTGTTGAGTGTAACCTTTAACTACTAACCTAGCTTTATATGTATCAAGGGAGCCATCAGACTTTAATTTGGTCCTATAGACCCTTTTACAACCAATTGCTTGTTTATTAGGAGGAAGTGAAACCAATTCCCAAGTATCATTATTTTGCAAGGCTTATATTTCTTCATTCATTGTTTTTTTCCAGCAATCATAAAGAACAACCTGTTTATATGATTTTTGCTCACTTAAAATTGTAGCATTAAAAACATATGAATGATATTTAGAGGATAAAGAGTCATAAGATAACACCTAAGAAATGTTATGAGGGGAAGTGCGAGAGCCAGGTAAAGATACTCGATAGTCCTTAAATTTTTGTGGAAGATGAATAGTTCTAGAAGGTCTTGTAGACCGCACAACAGAAGGTAACTTATGACTTGAAGGAACTGGGGCAAATCTTGCACAAGAAAAACTTGGAACATAATTAGTGTTAGAAGTAGAAGAGTCTGTATTAGAAGGATTGTTAGCATGATCAACCAGAGGAGCTAAAACTGAAGGAGCTGAAGGAGTAGGGGCAGACTCAGAAACTGGCTGAGGAAGATCATCATCAAGCAAGGTATTTTCATGTAAAGGTAACACAACCCTAAAACAATCTTGACCTTTTTTTAAAAGAAAAAATCTTTTGAAAAAGATACATCCCTAGAAACAAAAATCTCTTTAGTTTCTAGATTATACAACCTAAAACCCTTAGTATTCTTAGGATAGCCAAGAAAAAACACATTATACAGCTTTAGAATGCATTTTAGTTTGTGGTTTAGATAAAATGCTAGCAAAGGCAAGACATTCAAAAATTCTTAAAAGAGAAATCCGAGATTTTTTGTTAAAAAAATTTCAAAAGGAGTTAATTTTTTCAAAACAGGTGTGGGGGTTATATTTATCAAATATGCAGCATGTATAACACAGTCCAACTAAAAAATTAAAGGAATGTCATATTGAATTCTAAGTGAACGAGCAACAGAAAGTAAGTGTTGATGCTTACGTTCAACAATACTATTCTGTTGTGGAGTATGAGTGCAAGAAGTTTGGTGAATAATGCCTTTGAGTTTAAAAAAATCTATTATACTAAACTCCTTTGCATTATCACTTCTAATACTTTTAATTTTCCGAGAGAACTAAGTTTCAACCATATGGTAAAAATCAACAATTATACTTCTAACATTAGATTTAAACTTCAGAGGATATATCCAAGTATACCTACTCTTGTCATCTACAATGGTTAAGAAATAAGTATAGCCATAAACACTCTTGATAGGGAAGGGACCTCAAACATCCAAGTGAATTAAGTCAAATGTAAACTCAGTAACAGAACTACAAATGGGAAAGGGAAGTCTCTTTTGCTTAGCAAGATGACAAATATCACAGTCAAGAACAAAAGAAGAGCTAGAAGGTATACTTTTATTCAAATCAGCAAACCATTTCATCTTTTTATAAGAGGGATGCCCTAACCTACTATGCCAAAGCTTAAAAACAACATAATTGCAAGAACCAGAATTGAAAACAAGACAAGTAGAAACAGTAGACCGATCAAAAGTAAAGCTAGAATTACAAACAAAAGAAAAAAAAAATATCTAACCGATACAAGCTATCTTTTTGTTTAGCTAAACCAATCATCTTCCAAGCTGCTACATCCTGTAAGAAGCAATTATCATCATTAAAAATCAGGCAAATATCATTCGTTGTCAATTTAGAAACTGAAACTAAATTAAAAGAAAAGTTTGGAATGTAAAACACATTGTGCAAAATTAACAAAGAAATAACTTGAACAGTAGCAATGAATGTAACTTGAACTAACTGACAGTTAGGCAATTTGACATACTTATCAGAAACGGGATGAAATTCAACAAAAAAAATTAAAAGAATTGACTATATGGTCAGTTGCACCAGAATCCAAAATCTAATGAGAATGTTGATGCTTAAAAGATGAACAATTAAAGACCATACTTGGCTCTTGAGCTGGAACATCAAAAGTATAAGATATAACATTAATCTTGGATTCTTGAGCATAAGTTTGACTCTTTACTTGCAAAATGCTCAAAAGACCCTCATACTGATCTTTAGTAAACATGATTGGAGCCGAAATGCTATCCTTAAGACCATTATCAGAAGTAACAGAAGGTTCTCCAGAATAAGAACCAACTTGATTGGCCTTAGAAACCACACCCCTATTCTTATAGCCAGGGGAAACCCATGTTTTTTATAGCATCTGTCAACAGTGTACCCATATAATCCACATAAAACACATAAGGTCTTTTACTATTACTATTGTTAACAGAGAATTATCTAAAACCAGTGTTGTTCCTAATCTTAGAACGAGTACTAGACTCATTAGATTTGATAGACGAATCAAATATACCAGCCATCAAAATGTTGGAATTAATAGCAGAATTAACAGAACGTTCATGTTGAACCACTATGGCAAAGGCTTCATTTACAGAAGGAATAGATTTCATCATAAGCAATTGAGGTTTAGGAACATAAAAGTTTTCATTTAAACCCCTAAAGAAACGAAGAAGAAAATTTTGCTTACGGTATTTAGTTGTAAAACAATCACAAGAACCTAGAGGACGAAGATTGGAAATTTCATCCCAAATGACTTCTAATTGGGTGTAATAAACGGTAAAAGAAAGGTTACCTTGACTCAAAGAGTAGAATTCTTGAACAAGGTCAAAAATCCTAACCAAATTGCCCTGATTGAAGCGATCAAACAAATCTTTCCACAACACAGACGTCGTATCAATCCAGAGCACACTCTGGGCGATGTCTGGACTCAAAGCTCTCTGCAACCAAGAAAGCACAAGATTATTACATTTTACCCATGCGTTGAATTGAGGATCTGACTCAACATGCTCCTTAATCGACCCATCAACGAAGCAAAATTTATTTTTGGAAATCAGCGACATCTTCATCGATCTCGTCCAACTATGGTAATTGTTACCGGTAAGAAGCGAAGAGTGAGGACCAAGGCCGAATTTTTATTCGGATGTATGTAGTATTCGTCGGCGGGATCGTCATTTCTGAAAACACGACCAGAATCAGAGGAATGAGAGGATGAATAATCTTCTGATACCATGTTGATTTTGTGGAATCGAGAGGTTGAAAGAAGAAGAATAGACTCGCGTGTAAACAAAAAGATGACGTGTTTTTATTAAAGAGAGTAAAAAGTATATTAACAATTAATTAAATATCCTATATATACTAATAAAAAACGGTTTAAAGAACCTAACTAATATTCCTAATTATTGTAACTAACCCAGCTATTAACCCAACTGTACAATGTAATCCTAATAAGTCTCGTATGTGGCAGAAAAGATGGGAAGAGAGATCAATAATGTAAGGGAATGTAGTGTTGACTGGCGCTAATCAAGTTAGCATTTGGAGTGATTTAAATTGGTCAATCATCCTTAATTAAGAACAATGGGCCATTGGAAATAAGAAAACCAGAAAAGCACAAATATGAACCTCAAAAGATCTTCTACAGAGCAATAAGGCTCTTGGAACCTGGAACTGGGAATCTTATTATATGTTACAATAATATTATAGTCTGTTTCAGTTGGCTCACTTCATGATGAGGGGTTATTAAACTTGAAACCGAAATCAGAATGAAAAGGAACACAAAAGACAAAGAACATGGTTAAATAAAGTTTTTTGTTTATAATATCGTATCCTTGACAATAACATGGAAATCCAGCAAGATTTTTATTTTTATTTTTAGCTATTATAGGTTGCCAACTTTGGCCACATAATGGCCATTGGCAATACATTTCAAAGACAAAACCTTAAGAGACTAGGTGAAATTTTAGTAGATTTTTTTCTTTTTCTTTTTTGAGTCCCGTAGGAACATTATTTTGTTGCAATAGTAGCGGGAAAAACAGTGGATGCCTGATCCCTGCTTAGAATAGTGAGCCTGGAATGCCTTGCTCATCATGGCAGCAGAGGAAAGTGTTGTATTTCTCCATAACGCGAAGGCACTCCGGGCATCTCATGCTCTCGGGGATTCTTATGGTAGTCGGGAACTCGAACCGGCAGCACGGGTGAGCAACATCATGAAGCTTGTCATGATACTCCTTGAATGACATGTCAAAACCTTTTTCAGCCACATTCACCTTCCATTCATCATAACCGCCCAAAGTAGGCAAAATTGTGGTGGAATGGCCATTCACCACTATATTAGATCCTTGACTAAGCACTGCCCATCCACCATCTCTGTCATAGCTAAGCAGCTTCTTGATTTGTTGCATCATTGGGTCTTGGTCATCAGCCCTGCCTAACTGAATCTTCGAAAATAGCATGCTCTCTAGCCGAGTCCAGAAGAACCATACCATGGCTTGGTCTTCCCAAGCATAGCTAAGCTTCTCCGCATTGATAACTCCCGTCACCTTCTTCACTTGCTCCCTTTTGTTGCTTTTCCCCACATAGACCATCTCTAGAGGAATGCGAGAAGCGGAGGCAACACTCCGTGCTTGAGCTGTAAACCTTCTCACCCAGTCGATATTGTCCCCTCCATACAAGAAAATGTATTTACCTTCTTTAATCTGAGCAAATTCAAGTTCAAAATCTCTCATTAGATGCATGAACTTGTAATAAAAGTAAACATTTATGTAACAAAAATTCTATGGTGAAGTTTTAATCTAAAAATATACCCAATTGAGGATCAATGGGTCAATGCCATCAACAAGTAGATCAAGCCTCCATGTCTCCTCCCTCCAAAGAGCTTCCTCTCTCATGCTAGTGAAAGGGAAGGCAGTGCTGCCCCAAATCCACATCATGTGGATTGCATTAGGGGAAACCACCTTCCCTTGAGGGTCAAGCACCACAAGGATTGGCTTGGTCCTGAAATGCCAAACCTCCTTGATGAACCTGATGACCGGCTTCTCTATGAGCAAAGGGTCCTTCACCGAGTACCATGGCATGGTGCTTAGTAGGTTCTCAAATTTGGTTCGAGTTTCTTCGGGCAAAGGGATGATGGAACGGTCCACGATTGGGATCCAAACAACTTCATACTGACTCTCGAGCCTCGTTGCATGGATCCTAGAGTCATTATAGATTTGCTCAAGAATTGCAAGCTCGTCATTAGCGAAATCGAGGCTTGAAATAAGCAAGAGCACACTTTTCCTTCTTAGCACATCCAAGCTAACCTGTGCATTGTCACAACCAAAATATCAAAGATATATCCTACAATAGATGCAAACAAAGAAATTGTTATAATTTGGTAAGAAAGAAATACTTCTCTCTTTGTAGAACCATCAAGAAGTGGAAGCTTATCATCCTTGGAATAAATCAAGGCCTTGAGAACTCTCATGTTGTCAATGTGCAACACGTTCGGGTCAAACAGATTCAGAAGCATCTGATAAGTCTCAACATCTCTCCTTTCGTCTGCAATTAACAATCATCAAATCATCCGTAAGTATTTTTAATCCCTTTATTGTGCTAGATAATATTTGATAGGGTAATTGTCAACCTATATATTGGTAGCAAAAGTTCATCTGCTTTGTTAGATGTTCATGTATGTTTCTGAGTTTGTGAGCCAAGGTGGACAGCTCCCACGACTCTGTTGTTGATATTCCAAACCTAAAATCGATGTCAATTGTTAATCCATTTATATTTTACCTTCCATACCCGCAACATCGTACATAATATGAAGAAAACATACTCATGGCCCATGCTAGTGAGGCTAGAAATTTGAGTTGCACAAGCCACCATGCTCCTAATGGTCCAGTATACAGCAGTTGGGATAAGGTTCAAGGCAGTGGTCAATGCTGGTACATCCGAAGATATGTACATTGACGGCAGCTCTTTGAACTGAACAACACATCTAGTCACATCCATCATTGTACGAATCAAACTGTTGAGAGCATCAAACCTTGGTTTCAGAGGAGCTGTGTGCTCCAGCAGAGTTGGTAGTTGCTTCAAGAGTGCCATTGACTTGGCAAGTTGGTTTGTGGAGTAAATCTGAGCAAGAAGCCAGAATTCTCCATAATTCAAGGCAAAGGCTGATAAGGATAACACTAGCTTAGCATCCCATGCATAGCTTGACAGCAAGTTGAATATTGCAGTTGTTGTTGCGTGTACATCCGAACCTCCCATAGCTTTGTATGATAGCTGGCATTTAAAAATGGCTTAGCAAATATGAATGACAAACATGCTAAGATTGCACTAATTAATAGAGGCATTTTTCCTGTAATAAAATTGCGGAACCTCGCATGCTATTCGATCAATGGTAAATGTAAGAGCCTCAAGCATAGCTATATGATTTGCTTGCTGGGCCCTCTCTTCCAATTCAGCTTGAGATAGAGTACCCTGCAGTAAACTTCAGAAGGTATGAGCATTTTACACCATTGATTTAAAAGGATAGACGCAATACATGTTATACCTTAACAAGGAAATCAACATGCTGGGTAGCACGATTGAGGATATCCTCAACCAGATACAGAAGAGGTTTAACATCAAATTCTCGGCCATCAGGAGCATGAGTTGCCAAAATTTGATTCATCATCACATTGTCATCCGACATGCTTAACATGCTCCCACGATCACCCCGGATAAGTGCACGAGAATCACTAGGACTCATCGTGAGTGCAAGAGCAGTACCGGGTTTGTTGATAGAAGCATGACCAGCTCCAGGAACGCCCACGTGTTGCTGACCAACACCAGGATACCCCAAGTGTTGCTGACCAACACCTTGATTGCCCATGTGTTTCTGACCAGCACCGTGATTGCCAATGTGTTGCTGACCGACACCAGGCACGCCCATGAGTTGCTGACCCACACCAGGAACACCCATGAGTTGCTGACCCACACCAGGAACGCCCATGTGTTGCTGACCAACACCAGGGTTATTCAGGAATGGCTGCTGAGTAGGGCCGCGATTGCCAAGGAGTGCCTGAGCAACAGCACCAGGATTATTAACGAGTGCTTGAGCAGCACCAGGGCTATGGAGGAGTGTCTGAGCAGCAGCCGTGGGATTGCTCATGGGTCCAGTCATTGGTGCCTGAAGAGACCCAGGGGTGGTCTTCTTCTGCTGATCCATTGGCTGTATTACAGAAAAACAAAGGCAATATTAAAAACTTGGAGGTCTTTGGTTGCACAACAGAAGACAAGATGGCTTGTGTCTTAGTTCCCATCAAACAAGTCTATATATAGTCATTGCAAAAGGAATAAAGCTCAATTGAATCAACTTCTTTGCTTCATTTCCAATCAAATTCCTGGAATGTTAACAAGAAGCCTTCACTTTAACAGGCCCTACTTCTTCCCACCTCTTCTTACTTTATTCATTTTGCCTGGGACTTCATTGCAGTGTTTAACCTGCTGAACTGATTACAATCAAATCCAATCAAGAAAAAAAACAACAGCCCTCGCTCTTGACTAACCTTGTTATGAAATGAGTTTGATAATAATTTACAACATGATCAGCTAGCTTTTCTCAGTTTCCAGCTTATTATGCATGTCTACGGTTAAACAAATAGATTATATTATATATAACGTCCCATGATAGGGAAAATACAGTATCAGAAGCTTTAAACAAGCTTGACCATCAATGCAAATGAAACAAAAAACACGTTGATAGACCAGTGTTGTGCTTTACTTCCTTACTTGATTCTGTTTTTACGTGTGCCTATAACTAAGAATTTATCCTCTTGTATCCAACAGAGTTACATAGAGAGAAAAAAAAGTACGATATTTGATTCTTTGCTTTTTCTAAGGTTAATTATAACTTGAATAGAGATTTTGATTCTTTGGAAAATTGTCTGGAAATGGAATTTAAGTACCTGGTTTTAGTTTCCTTTCTACTACTATGTCATGACCAATTAATTAGGCTTAAAACAGCTTCATCTTTACCCTTTTTTTTAATGTAACTGATGTTCCATTTCTTTTTTTTCCTCTTAATCTTTGTCTTATCTTATTAATTACCTGTGTTACTCGAACTCGGATGTTAGTGTTGGATAAAAGTTCAACTTTTTTATAAAAGAAATTCATACGTTTTTGGAGGGTCGTATTCCCAAATCTATATCTAAAAATAATGTTGTTGTCACCTATTTTATCCGGCCCCTCATTTTCTTTTGGAGTTTACATTTGTATATTGGAGTGTATAAATCATAAAGAGAAAAAGCTTGTATATTAAAAAAAAGGAAAATGAAGTCCATTATAATTGATCTAACTTATTACAAAAGGAGCCCAAAAATTACAAGCCCAGTTCGGCTAAGTAAAAAAAAAAAAAAACCTAAGAGACTAATCCCTTTAACCATTGCACCGTCATCCTCTATGATAGTTGGAACATTCTTTGATCTAACGGTCCGGATCAGATACTTAAAACCCTAGCCCTTTTGGCCTTAGCGTCGCACGCCTCTACACCGTTCGATGAAGGAGAGATCAACAGACCAAATTAAGGCTTGGAAACCCTGGCCTCTTATCTTTAGCGCCGCACGCCTTGTCGCCGTTGGATCTGGGCGCGATCAACGGTCCAGATAAGAATGGGGGAGTCACTCGGACCGTCACTCGCGCGTAAAGACCACGCGCCTGACCTTTTGACATCCCTGGCCATTCAGATTCCGCGATCGTTGATACTGGCAGCCGTGCACCGCTGCGTCTCGCCGCCGTTCGTTGCCGCAACCCCTCTCAGTCCTAACATGCAAGCAAAAAGGGTGCATTAGCATTCGAATCAAATAAATACGGCAAGGTCAAAGGGAATCAAAATCTAATAAGGGAAGGAATCACACAAATATAGTGACGGTGAAGACCATATCGGATCAGACGAGAAATGCAAGAATCGACATCAAAATGGGCAACAAAACCCCTTTAGAAATTAGGGTTTCATTTGTAATCAGGGAAAGGATTTTCCTTCCCTCTGTTCATACATGTAATCGGCCTATAAAAGGGCCTTGAATCCAACCGATTGTAGCACACAATTTTGAGAATCAATAAACAAGCATTACCAGCGAAATACTTGAGGTATAATACTCAGATTTGTTTTTATCTTTTTTTGTGTTTGTTCAAGTAAAAAAATGAGGAAGAGGGTGCGGGTTACCATTGAAGGAAGGAGAAGCCGCCATTGGAGGACCACACCGTCATCACCATCGGAGTCGCAAGCCAAAGCCGAGGAAAAAGCGCCGCCCCAAAATTGTCGGCAGCTGAGAGCTACGGCGGCCGACGCAGAGGAGTGTGGCGGATCGACGCCATAGCCTGGGCATCCGCAGTGGTGCGCTTCAGCCCGTGCCGACCCCCTTTGATTTTTCAGAGGATTTGAAGGAGCAACACGTGACCCATTCGGCCACAAGGGGAAACAAATGAGGTTTATTTCCAATTTTGGGCTTTATGCTCGACCCGCGAACCGACCCGAGATTCAAACCGTATCCGATGCACGACCCTTGCCCTTCTTCCACCCATCTTAGACTTCAGACCCTCTGTTTGCATTTATTTAACTCTAGTCCTATTTATTTTAATTTATCTCCTAAATTTCTTTTTTATGCCATTCAGTCCTTTAATCATTCGTTCTTTGTTTAATTTATTTGCCCGCATGATAATAAACTTGTAAAAAAATAGGATAAAATGACTACACGATGATTAGTAATATGATTTTCTTGTAGCTAAAATTTACATAATATCTAAAATAAACACTTCTAGATTAGGTTATTTAAATGTATGTAAAAAAATCTTAAGGCAACTCAAACTTAATTATAAACATTAATAACGGGTAATAATTAACTCCTAAGTTTAGGTCCTTTGAAATAATATACTCTTTAAATCAATTTGGTAATTCCCATTAAAAAAACCCAACATAATCTTAATTTTAAGCTTGACAAGTAGAGTTTTTAGAATTAGCCTCTTTAATTAATAAATGGATAAATAAAATATCATTCAAAATAAAAGGGTTTTATTTGCATCATGAAAAGCTAAGTGTCATCTCAATTAGGGTTAATTCAATTTTTCCCTAGTTGTTGTGGGAATGATCAAGATTCTTAGCGAGACGATATTTTTAAATTTTAGGGATTAATTCTTAATCCATTTGCGTCTAAATTGATTCGAATTTTCTCAACCGAGAGCGAATTCAGGCCAATTTTAGATCTTAGTGGATTTTTGCATTGATCCTTGCATGCACGCATCCAGATTATAAGAAAAATATTAGTGATCAAGTAAGTGTCTGGCGTGATGGGGTGTTAATCCTTTCCCATACGTATCCAGATTTCTTCGCAAATAACTGGTTCTTCATGAGCACTTCTAGTACCATCTTGAGATGGGCGTGAAGGGGGTGTTAATCCTTCACCACACGCATCCAGATTTCTTCGCAAGTAACTGATTCTTCTTGAGCACTTCTAGTACCATCTTGAGATGTTTCACACGAGTTCCCAAATTTGGATTGTAGATCAGCATATCATCAAAGAATACCAACACAAACCTTCTTAGATAAGGTCTAAATACCTTATTCATGAGTGCTTGGAATAGGGGATGATGAAGCTATGGGTGCTTCCACTGTCCACTAGAATGCTAAGGGTTCTTCCCCTAATAGTTGCTGAAATTCTGAGTGTTGTATCCTATGTTTCCCGTTAGGGCATTAATGGATATTTCAAGGTTACTTTCCCTAGGATTTCCAAATACTTCAGCTTCAAGTGCCTCTTTCTTCTCATCTTCCAACTTTGTTTCCTCCAGCACTTCTATTGTTTCCTCCTCTTCCATTGAATTCCATGTTTTCTGTTTGCATTGGTGTCCGAACATCTGAAGCATAAGCTGTGAGCTCTCCTATAGTCTAGTAAGGATTGCTTATTTGATGGAGCAGTCTGCTGGGTTTTAGTATTGGAAACATCATGATAATTCCTTTGAGTAGAGACTTGACTGGTAGTAGCATTCCTAATATGGTACCTTTGTTTCTTATGTTCAACCTCCAAGACCGATTCATAGAGCTTGGCTTGTCTGTAAGTGGCTGCAAGGGTCTTAAGATCATGTGCCTTGACCATATGTTTAAGTTCCCGCTTATGAAGCTGGACACAGAGTAGTCTTATTCTATAACATCTCCATAGTTTTTATAAGCAAACCCGTGACATATATCCGCAACGAACTCATGCCACATGATCCTGATTTTTTGCATGACATAGCCATCGAACCAAACTTCTCCCTTGCCCATTAAGTAGATTGTAGCTAACACTAGATTTTGGTTCTCGGGTATCCCAAATATGGAGAAATATTTTTCACATTCTTTTACCCACCCCCTTGGGTTGCTACCATCTAGAGTCTGGAAATCTATCTTTGGCCTACTTTGTGGGCTGTTTAGATTCTTTTCCCAAGCATTAGGTTCCTTAGGAAATAAGGGTTCTTTAAGATCTCTAGCCTTACCTCCCAACTTCAGTTTATGGTCACTGCAAGTGGCTTCTTGGCTCCCTCCAGCCCCCAGATCTGTAGCCAAGAGTGTTGCTCCCGGTTTTGCAGCTAGGACCCCTGGTTCCGTTGGTCTAAACGAGTATCTCTCTTGCTCGTCGATGACTGTTACTTGCAGGGCCTTCTTTCCCTAGCTCTTGGACTGGAACTTCTCTGCCTGTGTTGACTGACTCACCTTTGCTAGGAGGGGTTTGCATTTCATCAGCTCCTTTGGACATCTCCAAGTAACCTTTGTTTTCTATTGTTTGCAGCTCCACGACATTCATCCTTTCTTCCAGACGCTCCAAGGCACTCACCTATCTTCCAGGGTCCTCTTTTGTTCTTCTCAAGTTGGAGTTTGGTTTCCTTCTCCATGTCCACTGGTGGTGTGTTTTGGTGGCTTCAACCCAGCTTGAAAAATTGGATATTTACAAGCTTTGATTACCAATTGTATTAGCAAAAATCAAGAAAAAAGGGATTTTAGAATAGAGGGTTTCAGAAAGTTGAGAACTTGATATTTTCATTCATAAGTCTTCTTTGTAATACAACCATAATATAAACAAAGGACTGCACATATGACATTCTTCTGGTCTGCTTCGATGAAGACTCCAAAACGGTGTCGTGTTGTTTGCCAGGAATCATACTCTCTTCAGCTTTGGATTCCGCCTTTTCAGGTTCTGGTTCACTAAAAATCCCCAATTCTCCCATCCTTAGTCCTAATATCCCCAAATCCGCATCAAGGGTCGTGACAACTTGCTAATGAAAAACTCAATTTGATTTAAACATTCTATTTGTATAATATTCGTCTCTAGTTGTGATGTTGGACAAAGCACATAAATTGTTTTAGACTCAAGCTTTTCCTTCGTGAAATGCCCTGTTAATCTCGACATGTTTTTTCCTATTATGTTGGACTAGAATATGGGCAATACGAATGGTCGCCTTCTTGTCGCAGAACAACATCATAATTCGTAAGAATAGTCACAGTCCTTAGTAGTTCTTCCAAGATATTTTAAGCAACATCATCTCGCAAATCCCATGAGCCATTCATCTATATTCTTGTTAAGAATTTGGGGACAAAATCATCATTCTTCCAATCAAATTGAGATGAAGATTATCGCATCCTAAATTCGGGTGTAAAAAATAGTTAGGATTTTTTATTTATTAAATCAAATTGAAGAAGCACAATAATAGAAAATATAATAATTAGTTAGTGATTTTAGGTGCACTAGTAAGACACATTACACTCCCAATGAGAGGGTGCGACTTCAAACCTTGAAAATGACATTGTTGAGAAAGGCGCCCTCGCACCCCGAACATAAATCGTAAGACAAACATACATATTAAGAAAGATACAAATATCTTAGGACGGTGAAATCTAGTTAAAAGAATTTCAAAATGACCATTGAGCTTAAAAAAAATACGCTATTAAAGAAAGTACACGTTTAATAATTATGGATTTTTCAAAAATCAAGCTAGTGAGCATTTTTTTGTTGGCAAATTTAGGGGATAATCCAATCCCAAACAAAATTTTGGAATATATGGTGAATTGGGAGATATTTTGCAATCTAGCCTAGCTTTCACGTGAAAGCTGGTCAGGTGAGTTAATAATTTTTTTATTTGTAAATGTTATGTATTGGATATAGAGAAGAAGAGGAATGTATAGGATTTGAGAAAAAAATTGAAAGAATTTGAGTTGAAAATTTAAGTGATGTTTTTGTTAAAAATATACTCGGAGATGTGAAGATTGTTGAAGTATATTTGTTTGCAGATCTTCTCGATTTCTCAGAAGTAAGTAAGTAATTTGTTTTTTGAATTAATTTTTTGTTTTTTAATTAGAAGGTTTGTAGATTATTTTGTGTGATTGAAAATATATTCGAATGATAATTAATTTTTGTTGTTGAAGGATTTAAAGCACATTTATACGATTTCTCATCTATCATGTAAGTTTTTTGTATTTATTAAATTTTAATTGGTTAAATTAATTTTTTAACAGTTAATGTTGTTGTTACATATATGTAGTTTTTGTATTTATAAATTTATTAAGAAAATTTTAAAATATGTTTATGATTGTTTTTTTAATATGTAAATATAATGAGATCATCAACATATTGTGACACTAAAAACCTAGTTGGTCGTTGGGGCAAATCGCTTGACGATTTCAGTGAGGATAAAGAAAATATTGTTCCTATCACGGAAGATGATGACGCTCATTTACTCGATGCTAATGATGTTGAGGCTGTTATGATATATGCGACTGAGGGTAATGGTCTGGATGTTGAAGATGATGTTTGTGTAACCCCCTCAGCCCGTCATAGCCACCAGAGCGACCTAAGGTGGTCACACGGGACTAACCGAAGAAAGACATGAAGATTGCTCTTCGATTAGCAACCCAAAAAAAGGAACAAGCTTTTGAAAATTATCTTTTCTAGATGCACTTATAAAAACTTAGGTGAGGAACACTCGCAACGGATAAAAGCACGAAAAAACAAACCTCGAACCGGCAAACAAGCATACAAGGACCAAAATGTAATTCTAGCATAAGATTGGGACCTAATATAAATTAAGGTTACCATCTTGCAATTAGTCAGTTTTCATACGCATATGCCAAAATGCAGTATGAAACGATCATCCAAGCTCATACATTTGATAAAACATCGACCGAGGACCAAAATGCAAGAAAAGAGAACGTAGGAGATGCATTTAACTAACTTAACTGCCAGACATTTTGAAACGCTACTGCCCGTTTTGAAACAGGGTTTCAAAACCAGATTTTCCAGAGGCAAACCATTCCGAAACACCAAGGGGCGTTTCAAAATAGCTAGGCAAAATTCATGCCCGTTTCGATACGGTCGAGCCCGTTTCAGAACCCCTATGCACAACTTGATTCAAAAAGGGTCTTAGGCATTTCCGAAGCTCACCGAAACCATTCCAACCACGTACTAACAACAAAGGATCAATGTTGAGTGTGTAAAAGTTCTATCATTTACACCTTTTTAAACCCATATTTCTGCTGCATTCAAGCATCATTTCATTGCATTTAGGTTAGTTTTCAATAAAACATCACAATTATATAAAAGGCACGGATTCTACTGAAAGATGGTTATTTTTGCAGGTATCTGTCACAGTAGATGTTGAAGGCAGGTGCAGGGCAGACAAGCAGGAAAGCTGAACTGGACAAGCAGCTGAAGAAGACGAACCTGTCGCGAACCTGTCGTGACAGCATGATGACAGCAGATTCATGAAGAGGAAAAGTGAAGTGGACCTCGATAGATAGAGAAAAATCTGCTCGTCTGTCGTGTGGAAGCCGGATATTTTTTCAAGCCCCGGATCAAAAGATATGTCAAGCCAAAGCTCAAAGAGAAGAATTCCCATGTAAACAAGGAGGCGGCTGAAAAGTAGGAATCCTTAGAGATTTAGTCTTTATTAGAATCTTACTTTTAATTAAAGTTGTAATCCTTGTTACCTTAGATAACTTGAGCCCAAAGCTTATATAAAGGGCATAGATTAAACCTAGGGCATAGCCGACTACCCCATAACCGAAACCTAAACCCTGCCGTCTACCTGTCACCGATATGTTCTAAATTCCCCCTAGGGCTACGGGTTGTTTTGTAAAGTAGTTGCAAGGGTTGCTTTGTTTTAGGATTTTTTCAAGTTCAATAAAATAAACTTCAAGTTCTTTTATCTTGGTTTTAATATCTTGCAAGAGCATCGGGAGAGCATTGTGAGGTTATCCATTTACTTAGCATCGGGAGAGTTAAGTATACGAAAGAGATAAAAGCGTGTTCTCTAGTTTATAGTTGAACCATCTCGTGCTTAGGGATAAGGCGAGGTTAAGTGGCTAAGGAAGAATTCATACACATCGGTGTTCATCCTTCGATTCACGCCGGGAGGTATCATCAAAGACGTGATCATCGACAGACTTGTGCCTAGGGATAGGGCAAGGCAGATCTGGGATTCTTGCCAAGCTTGAAGTACAGAGTTAGTGTTCGCTGCCGCGACAGCTAACGGACAGACGCCGCGACAGGTGCTGTCGGCGACGGGTGCGACGACAGAACTGGAGATCCTAAGCAATTCAATACCTACACTACTGAGCAACTCAATACCAGCCCATTCTCTCTACCTTGATATCTCAATTCCTTTTAATTACGTTTTCACTTTATTATTCTCGTGACAATTATTAATTACTTCCTTTACTTTCGTGCAGTGAATTTAGGTGAAGCTTTTAGCCCAATCCCTGTGGAGACGATATCCGATACTTTGTATCACTTTACTACTTGCGTCGTGTATACTTGCACTACAATTGCGATAGACTATTTTACACGCAACAAGTTTTTGGCGCCGTTGCCGGGGATTGGCAACATAACTACACCTTTCTTTCCTTGCACTTTTTGTTTTTATTTTCGTTTTTACTTTTGTTTTTATTTTTCTTTAATTTTTCTTTTGTGTTTTTAAACTCTTGCTTTTTACAAGGTTTTCCTGTTTATGCACAGATCGAAAAGAGGTGAAGATCCTGAGTATAAATTAGATCCGGAAATCGAACGTTCCTTCAATCTCAAGAAACAGATTCGCCACCTCTTAGACCGAAACGAATACCTTGAGGAACAGCTAGAGAAGATGGGCCATAACCAACCTGATGGTGGTTTCATACCACCCTTTGGCAATAATAACCCACCTGTCGGCGACCCGCCTGGGGCAGATAGACGACGGTCATGTCGTGACTACATGCTGAACGATCATGTAGAGCTGGAGACCACGCTGCCGGATATTGACGTTGACAACTTCGAGCTTAAACCTGTCATGTTTAGTATGATCAACAATGCCGGGCAGTTTGGTGGTTCTGCGACAGAAGATGCCAGGGAGCATCTCAAAACGTTCCAGGAGATCTGTGGTTCGTTTAGACTACCAGGAGTTAGTCCGGAGATACTGAGGCTTCGGTTATTCCCCCATTCATTGAGGGACAGAGCTAAAACTTGGTGGAATTTTAATTCGTGAATTTTTGTCTCGTTTTAATCCTTCACATTTAGCTGAGCGATTACGTAATGAAATTGCTACTTTTCAACAGGAAGATGACGAGCCAATGCACGAGGCCTGGGACAGATTCACAACTCTTCTACGAAACTGCCCAATGCATGGATTCCCCGTCTGGAATCAGGTAACTAAGTTTTATAATGCTGCTAACTTACAAACTCGCATTCGAATTGATTCTGCAGCAAATGGACTACTATTGGACAAAGATCCAGACGAAGCCCTGCAAGTTCTGAAACATCTGGCTAAGAATGAGGAGCAGTTTCCAACCGCTAGAAGAGGGGGTAAACGGGTCCTTGCTGTCAAGGATTATGAGGCCGACAGCACTATGAAATCACAGGTAGCATTCCTCACTAAAGCCATGAAACACTTATTGAGTGAAGAGGAAGTACGAGGGTTTGCTGTCAAGGAAGTTTGTGCTACATGTGAGGGAAATCATAGCAGGGATGAGTGCCCTATAAATATAGAAGAAGGAAAATATGTTGGAAATTACAAGCCAAACTACAATTCCAACAATTACAACCCTAATTGGAGGAAAGACCCCAAATTTTCCTGGAGTAACCCCAACAATGCTCTAAATCCGCAAGCATATAATCAGAATCAGGGGGGACCTAGATTGTTGACGCGACAGCAGCCACAGCCGCAAAACCTGCCGCAGAACCTGCCGCCTCAGCAACAACAGCAGCCACCACCTGCCACGAGTAGTATATTGGAGCAGACTCTGGCCACCTTTATGTCTCAGACCGGCACGTATATGGATAACATCAATAAGTTTGTCAAGAAAACGGAAGACTTTATGGATGAAACTAAGATGAGAATGACAAACCATGAAGCCACCTTGAAATCTCTAGAGACACAAATGGGTCAGGTGTCGCAGCATATTAAGCCACGGCAGAATGGAGGATTCCCTAGCAATACTGAAAATGCTAGAACGCACCCTCATGAGCAATGTAAGGCGATTACTACTAGGAGTGGGAAAAAGTTACCAGGGCTGGAAAAAGAAGCTGAAACAGAAAAGAAACCTGCCTTGGATAAGCCTGCCGAGGAAGCTGCCCCGGCAGGTAATGAACAGACTGCTGCCGATGAGCCTGTCACGACAGCAGAAGCGACAGAGGAGAAAAAAGATGAGTATCGACCTCAGATTCGCATGCAGTGGGAAGGGCGCATTGCTGATTATCGCCCTCCACCACCTTTTCCTCAACGGATACAGCAAGCTAAGCATGAATCTCAACTTAAGAAAATTTATGATATTTTTAAACAGGTTCATATTAACATTCCGTTGTTAGATGATGTTAGGGAAATGCCCGGTTATGCTAAATTTCTCAAGGATGTCATGTCTAAAAAATCTAAACTTGGGGAATTTGAAACGGTAAGGATGCAAGAAGGTTGCATGAGTATTCTTCATCGACAACCACCCCAGAAAAAGAAGGATCCAGGGAGCTTCCTCATACCTTGCGTAATCGGAGATAAATTTGTGGGTAAGGCATTATGTGATCTTGGTGCTAGTGTTAATCTAATGCCCAAATCTGTTTTTCAGAAATTAGGTATTGGCAAGGCGCGGCCCACGACAGTTACCCTACAGCTAGCCGACCGCTCTTACGTTCACCCCGAGGGAAAAATTGAAGACATCTTGGTAAGAGTGGATAAACTTATTTTTCCTGCTGACTTTCTTATTTTAGATTGTGAGGCAGATGAGAACGCACCAGTCATCCTAGGGCGACCCTTCTTAGCCACGGGAAGATCATTGATTGATGTGGAGAAAGGAGAACTCACCATGCGCGTAAACGATCAAGAAATTAAGTTGAACGTTCTCCAAGCAATGAAACATGCTGATGTGGATGAAGAATGCAAGGCCATCATTGAGGTGACCTTTGATCAACCCTGCATCAGGTCGGGCTGCCAGGATATAAAATTTGGTCACTGCTGCGACAGCCATTTACAAGCCTGTCACGACAGCAACGACGACAGCACCGACGACAGCGACTCCTCTGAATCCAATTCATCTGATACTGAAGGTCATGAGGAGGTAGACTGGTTAGACCATCGCCCAGGTAAGTTATTCGAACCCTTGAATTACACTTCGGATAACCATTTAATCCAAAAGCCATCTACTGTTGAACCACCTGTCTTAGAACTTAAGCCCCTGCCAGGGCAGCTTAAATATGCTTATCTTGGTAGTGATAAAACACTACCCGTAATCATCTCTGCTAAGCTGCTGCAGGAACAGGAACGACAGCTGATCGACATGTTGAGGCAGCACAAAAGGGCAATAGGATGGACCATAGCAGACATTCAGGGCATTAGTCCGGCAATCTGTATGCATAAAATCCTCTTAGAAGAAGATCATAAGCCGACTATTGATGCCCAAAGGCGGTTGAACCTTGTGATGAAGGAGGTAGTGCGTAAGGAAATAATTAAATGGTTAGACGCTGGTATCATTTACGCCATCTCCGATAGCAAATGGGTAAGCCCAGTGCAATGTGTTCCCAAGAAAGGAGGCATGACTGTGATAACCAACGAAAACAACGAGTTAATCCCAACTAGGACTGTGACCGGTTGGAGGGTTTGTATGGACTATCGGAAGCTTAACAAAGCTACCCGAAAAGACCACTTTCCTTTACCCTTTATTGATCAAATGCTTGATAGATTAGCGGGTAAACCTTACTATTGTTTTCTTGATGGTTATTCAGGATATAATCAAATTGCTATTGCACCGGAGGACCAAGAGAAAACGACTTTCACCTGCCCGTACGGAACATACGCATTTAGGAGGATGCCGTTTGGACTCTGTAACGCACCTGCCACCTTCCAAAGGTGCATGATGGCAATATTCTCCGACATGGTAGATGACTTCCTTGAGATCTTCATGGATGATTTTTCTGTCTTTGGAGACGATTTTGAGAGCTGCCTTGGCAACCTTCAAAAGGTACTTGAAAGATGTGAAAAAGCTAATCTTGTTCTTAATTGGGAAAAATGCCATTTTATGGTAGATGAGGGGTAAGTTTTAGGCCATAAGATTAGCTGTCGTGGGATAGAAGTCGACAGGGCAAAGATTGAAGTCATAGAGAAGCTGCCGCCGCCAACCACAGTCAAGGGCATTAGGAGTTTCCTAGGGCATGCTGGTTTCTATAGGAGATTTATCGCAAATTTTTCAAAAATCACGAAGCCCTTATGTCATCTCTTAGAGCAGAACCGACCCTTTGACTTTAATGAAGAATGTACTGAAGCATTCAAGGTTCTGAAGGAAAAACTAGTGACAGCCCCCATAGTACAGCCACCAGACTGGACGCAACCGTTTGAAATTATGTGTGATGCTAGTGACTATGCTGTCGGGGCAGCACTTGGGCAGCGCAAGGACAGGCTGTTTCATGTCATATATTATGCCAGCAAAACATTGAATGATGCCCAAGTGAATTATACCACCACAGAAAAGGAGCTGTTAGCTGTGGTGTTCTCCATCGACAAGTTTCGTTCTTACATACTTGGGACGAAAGTAATAGTGCACACCGATCATTCTGCCCTTAAGTACTTGTTCGCAAAGAAGGATGCAAAGCCTAGGTTGATAAGATGGATCTTGCTATTACAAGAGTTCGACCTTGAAATCAAAGACAAAAAGGGAACAGAAAATCAGGTGGCAGATCACTTGTCGAGGTTGGAGTTGGGACAGAGTCTACCTGTAGATGAGACACACATACTAGAGACCTTCCCAGATGAGCAGCTCTTTGCTGCCGCAATAGCTGTCGCGACAGCCATGGCGGCAGGTAAGTCTTCTAACCTTCCCTGGTATGCTGATTTCGTTAATTTTATAGTTAGCGGAATATTACCTTCTGATCTTACTTATCAAGCCAGGAAGAGGTTTCAAAATGATGTTAAACATTATTATTGGGACGAACCTCTTCTTTTCAAATTGTGCGCAGATCAGGTTATAAGGAGATGTGTACCACAAGAAGAACAAGAAGACATTCTCCATCACTGTCATGCCTCAAAATATGGAGGACACTTAGGAGGCAACAAAACTGCTGCCAAGGTGCTGCAGTCAGGTTTCTACTGGCCGACACTGTATAAGGACGCACAGGAATTTTACAAAAACTGTGACAGGTGCCAGCGGACAGGTAACATCTCAAGGAGAAACGAGATGCCACTGCAGAATATCCTAGAAGTTGAGATCTTCGACGTATGGGGGATTGATTTTATGAGACCTTTTCCATCTTCATGTGGAAATCTTTACATCCTCCTAGCAGTAGATTATGTCTCCAAGTGGGTAGAAGCAATCGCAACTCAAAAGAATGATGCCAAAACGGTCCAAAAGTTTTTGCATAAAAACATCTTTTCTAGATTTGGCATCCCTAAGGCGATTATCAGTGATGAAGGGAGACATTTTGACAACAGGGTAATTGCTGCCGCCTTGAGAAAATATGGTGTCAAGCACAAGATCGCGACAGCATACCACCCACAGACCAATGGACAGGCTGAGATTTCCAACAGGGAAGTGAAGAACATTCTTGAAAAAATGGTCAAACCAACTAGGAAAGATTGGTCTTTACTTCTGAATGATGCATTATGGGCATACAGGACAGCTTTCAAGACTCCATTGGGCATGTCTCCATTCCGATTGATCTATGGGAAAACCTGTCACCTGCCTGTCGAGATAGAGCACAAGGCATATTGGGCAATCAAGGCAGTAAACATGGACTTGGACAAGGCAGGTCAGAAAAGGCTGTTAGATTTGAATGAAATCGAGGAAATACAGACAATGGCCTACGACAACGCAAGAATATACAAGGAGAAAACAAAGAAGTGGCATGACAAGAAGTTGCTGCCGCGACAGTTCTGCCCAGGGCAGCTTGTGTTGTTGTTCAATTCGAGGTTGAAACTCTTTCCAGGGAAGCTCAAATCTAGATGGTCTGGTCCATTCCAAGTAATTCAAGTTTTCCCCCATGGTGCCATTACAATTCAATCATTAAAAGACGGGCACCAATTCAAAGTCAATGGACAACGCCTCAAGCATTATCAGGGGACTAAAGCCCCAGGAATTCAGGAAGTGGTTACCTTAGGTGATGCCCCACAAGGCATCCCTAATTTAACCTAGTTTTAGTTTTATTTTTATTTTATTTTATTATTTATTAGGAATTAGATTTATTTTAATAACGTTTTGTTTTTAATTTCAGTTTTTAGGAAATAAAAGAGACAAGTGAGAAAGAAGAAGTGGCCCAAGACCACCGCCCATCCATCAGCCCAACTAAGCCCATCTATGGTAACCTGTCGTTTCGGCTGCCGGTGCAGACGGATTTGACAGGCTGTCAACAGACGCACGGCAGACGAAGAAGCGTGCGGCAGACGCTCCGCAGACGCATTAATGCGTGTCAGACGCGTCAGACACGCCATATCCAATCTGCCGCTCCGTTATTCCCGCCTGCCGTTGCGGCATTAAATGGGCAGCTACTCGACAGCTATATAAACCCCTTCTCCCTTTCATTTTTTCCTCACTTCTGATTTTTCTCTCTTGTATTCTCTTCTAGTTTTATCTATTTTCTCTCCTTTTTCAGCCCTTGCAACCAAAAATGTCTTCACGACAGACTCGCCAAAATGCTGCTGCCGCCTCTTCTTCCGCAGCAGCATCCCCGTTCGCCAACAAGGAACTTTGGGAGGAACGGAGCTTCATCTATAACAGAGATGCTCCTCTTTTTGGACTCCGGCCGTTCATTATGAAGGCCATTACGGCGCAACTTTGGGAAGACTTTGCCGAGCAGCCGGCAGAGCTTAATGACACCCTGGTTAGGGAATTCTATGAGGCGATCGAGAGTAAGTCGGCGACATCTGTCGTCGTCCGAGGAGTGACAGTTCCTTTCACCGCCAGCAGCATCAATCATGTCTTCGGCCTCTTCTTTGGCCCCAATGACGACGCTCATCAACAGTTTTGGGACTCCCTCGACGCTGCCGGCCACGATGCTGTCATGAGGGAATTGACAGAAAAGGGCACAACTTGGAGCACCAGCAAGAAGAACCCCAATTCCGTCAACCGGGTAGAGCTGCTCCCCGAGGCTAAATTATGGAACGCTTTTATTAAAAAGCGTATCCTACCCTCATCCCACCACACAACAGTCAACAGGCAGCGGCTTGCCCTCATCCACTCTATCATGCATGACAGGCCGATCAACGTGGGCAGGTACATGCGAGAAAGCATTCTCGATTGTGCCTTCAGAACAGATTCACGACTATGCATGCCCTTCACCATTACGGCCCTCTGCCGCTGCGCTGCCGTACCGGAGGACCCTTCAGACAAAATCAAGAAGGGTAGCGGCTGGACCGACAGCAACATCTCCAGCCTGATGGAGATCATCGTCGTAACGCCCCTCAACGCCTTCGATCCAAACGCCCCACCTGCTGAATCTGATGATAAACCTGCCACCGAGCCTGCCCCAGAAGCTGCGACCAACACCGCTCCGGCAGGTCAGAACGCCGACATCTTAGCTGCCATCTTGAGGATAGAGGAGCGGCAGATGGGTTTAATGACATTCATCCGCGATTTCTCCAACGCAACGGTAAACTTTATTACCAACACTTTGAATTTTTCGGATGTCATTTTCCCCACCTTCCCCGCCCATTACTTTAATATACCCTCCCCCACTCCCACACCACCTGTCTCTCCCCATGGAGAATCTGCCTCCTCCACACCTTCCCCGACAGCAGCCGGCAGCCCACCGGCGGACACTTCCCCTCGAGGCACCAAGCGAGCTGCCACTGACGACAGCCCTCTCGTCCGGAGAAATTTGGACAGCGCCTTCACTCGGGTGAAAAGAATCAAACATGTGGCCAACAAGAGGATGCTGTCCAAGGCCATCACGAGTACCAGCTGGGACAGCAGCAGCAGTTCTGATGTCCGACTAGTGGAGCCACCTGCCATTCAACCTGCTGACGACCCTGTCCACCAACCAGAGGAAGAACCTGCACCTCAACAGGCTGATGAACCTGTTAACCAACCTGCCCAGCCACCTCCACAACGCAGACGCTACCATCAGATCCGCGTCAGCAGCAGTGATGAGGACAGCGCATAAAATTTAAGTTTTTATTTCTTTTTCTTCTCTTATTGCTGCCTGCCCTTATATATTTGTGATGTACTTTTATTTTTCATGTTTTTCTTTATTTGTTTTCGTGTCATTTTGCATTGAGGGCAATGCAACCCTTGAGTTTGGGGGTGGCAACCCTCCATATTTAATGGAGTCTTTAGCACATATTTTGTTTAAGTATTGTTTTTTATTAGTTAAGTTTCTTTAAAAAAAAAATCAGAAAATTTAAACTGTTGGCTTAGAACTGTGAAGTTAACTTACCTGTCATGACAGCTCTGTCGTGGCAGCATCTTTAGGACAGGTTAAGGAAAAGTTTAGAGCCTTTCTATAGTTCTGAAAACTTAAACACTTTTGTGACTGTTATAATGCTTAGACTTCTTTTAGCCAAACTAGAATATGAAGCTTAGAACTTGGATAGCCCCTAGAGGTGCCTAACACTGGCTCTAGGAAAGAAGTTTAGCAAAAGAAAATCAAAAACCTAGAGGTGCCCGAAACCGGCTCTAGGAAGCTAACTAGAGGTGCCCAAAACTGGCTCTAGAAAATTTTAGCTTGAAAATAGAAGAAGAAGCATGAAAATGTGCCTTCTAAAAGAAAGTAAACTTTGGCATAAAATTCAAGTTAAGGAGTTGAATATTCTAGTGAAACTAAGAGAGTCTTAGCTTATAACTGTTCACAAGCATGCACACACTGCACGAGAGCTATAGGGAGATTCCGGACAGATCCTAACCCTTCCGACAGGTTGCTGCCGCCATAGAGAATGAGCGACAGGTGAGGGACAGTTCACTGTTTGAAGGCCAACACAAAAATTTTCAGTTTTCTTTTAAGTCTTCATTGCTTGAGGGCAAGCAAAAACTTGAGTTTGGGGGTGTGTTGAGTGTGTAAAAGTTCTATCATTTACACCTTTTTAAACCCATATTTCTGCTGCATTCAAGCATCATTTCATTGCATTTAGGTTAGTTTTCAATAAAACATCACAATTATATAAAAGGCACGGATTCTACTGAAAGATGGTTATTTTTGCAGGTATCTGTCACAGTAGATGTTGAAGGCAGGTGCAGGGCAGACAAGCAGGAAAGCTGAACTGGACAAGCAGCTGAAGAAGATGAACCTGTCGCGAACCTGTCGTGACAACATGATGACAGCAGATTCATGAAGAGGAAAAGTGAAGTGGACCTCGATAGATAGAGAAAAATCTGCTCGTCTGTCGTGTGGAAGCCGAATATTTTTTCAAGCCCCGGATCAAAAGATATGTCAAGTCAAAGCTCAAAGAGAAGAATTCCCATGTAAACAAGGAGGCGGCTGAAAAGTAGGAATCCTTAGAGATTTAGTCTTTATTAGAATCTTACTTTTAATTAAAGTTGTAATCCTTGTTACCTTAGATAACTTGAGCCCAAAGCTTATATAAAGGGCATAGATTAAACCTAGGGCATAGCCGACTACCCCATAACCGAAACCTAAACCCTGCCGTCTACCTGTCACCGATATGTTCTAAATTCCCCCTAGGGCTACGGGTTGTTTTGTAAAGTAGTTGCAAGGGTTGCTTTGTTTTAGGATTTTTTCAAGTTCAATAAAATAAACTTCAAGTTCTTTTATCTTGGTTTTAATATCTTGCAAGAGCATCGGGAGAGCATTGTGAGGTTATCCATTTACTTAGCATCAGGAGAGTTAAGTATACGAAAGAGATAAAAGCGTGTTCTCTAGTTTATAGTTGAACCATCTCGTGCTTAGGGATAAGGCGAGGTTAAGTGGCTAAGGAAGAATTCATACACATCGGTGTTCATCCTTCGATTCACGCCGGGAGGTATCATCAAAGACGTGATCATCGACAGACTTGTGCCTAGGGATAGGGCAAGGCAGATCTGGGATTCTTGCCAAGCTTGAAGTACAGAGTTAGTGTTCGCTGCCGCGACAGCTAACGGACAGACGCCGCGACAGGTGCTGTCGCCGACGGGTGCGACGACAGAACTGGAGATCCTAAGCAATTCAATACCTACACTACTGAGCAACTCAATACCAGCCCATTCTCTCTACCTTGATATCTCAATTCCTTTTAATTACGTTTTCACTTTATTATTCTCGTGACAATTATTAATTACTTCCTTTACTTTCGTGCAGTGAATTTAGGTGAAGCTTTTAGCCCAATCCCTGTGGAGACGATATCCGATACTTTGTATCACTTTACTACTTGCGTCGTGTGTACTTGCACTACAATTGCGATAGACTATTTTACACGCAACAATCAACAAGACATGCATTTCCAAGGCAAAAGAACTTAGCAACATCAAACAAGATCATTTCGACATTATGATTAAATAAGAACAAAGCAAACGATAATCCACATTTGCTTAAGAGGCCAAACTTCAAAATAAACATTAAAACGACGAAACCATACTTCACACAACTTCTTAGGATCATAACAAACTTACATCAAACCATACATCCATAAAACATTAAGTCTCCAAACATAAACATAGCATCCCCATTGCTAGTAGTATTATTACAAACATAGAAAATCATACTTGAGCCAAAGTGGAAATTTGGCTTCGCCCACCTTGCTTGCTTGCAGCCCAGAACTCTAACAGTCTGCAATGTTGGAAAAAAGAGCGTCAGCATTTAAGCATAGTGAGCGGAGCTCAAAACCAAACAACAACAATGTAGTTTTAAAACCAATTAGAGTTTAGAAAACCAAAACCTTTACCAAACCATAATGTGTATATAACATCTTACAACAACGTACTAACCAAAAAGATCATCTTACCATTCAACCATTCTTACAAAAGCACAACTTACTCTACAAGGCCTTACCAAATCTTGCTCCATCTTACCATAATATAACAAAGTCTTACAAAGGAGAATAGTAGCATATTTGCATAAATAACAACAATACCCGAATATACAAATTTCTTACAATCTTACAAGTCTTACAGGACGTTGATGAGAGTAAACTCAATCACCGCGTCCAAGCTAATCTTACATGTACGAATTTGTCTGACACAACCAAATTTTCTTACACGTACAAATTTGTCTTACACGCATGCGAATTTTGTCTTACAAGTCATACATGTGCACATTAATCCTAGTTGATCGATCAACTATATCCGGTAAAGATTCTAACTTATGCCAATATTCTAACAATGGTCAAACTTACCAAATCTTACATGGCTATCAAGCCCATCTTACAACACCTTACTCTTGCCAACATTTCCATACCAAGCATGCCTTTACCAATACATATATCTTATAATCTTACAAAAACGACAACATACGCATGCTCACAACATATCATATGCAATAAAGGTAGGAAAAACAATAGACAAAACAATCACTAGTCTTACCAAAATTTTATAACACATCATACAATATCGAAAAATATTGTGAAGTGTAAAACCACTTACTCTTGAGTTTAGATTGGCTTATCAAGCCCAATCTAAACCCCCAAAATCGTGTTTGAACATTTCCAAATACTTTAAACATTCTCACTCACCGATAAACTCATTCCAAAAAGTCGAAACCTACAATTAGTTAACAGTCACCCGGATTTGCTCCCAAACTATGATCCTCTGTTTCTAAATAAGTTAAAACAGAGTATTAATACCCAAATAAGCCTCCAAACTTGCATCAACACTGAAATCCAACAAATACTCTCAAATACCCAACAACCCAATACCGAAAATCATCAAAATCACTTTCAAAATGTCCAAAACTTAAAACCAGCCATTACCCATCATTTCAACCATCAATAACTCATCTATTAACATCAAAATCAACCACTTAAACATGTTAAATTCACTGCTGCCATTAAAAACCTAAAATCAAGCTTAACCTCAAGATTTTCATACCAAACTCCACTCAAACTTCAAGTTTTAGTTTCCTTATGATCCTACCATCATTTAAGAATCATTTAAACACTATAACACCATTTAAAAACATTCTAAAACCCAACCTAAGCCATTTGAACAAAAATCTTCCAAAAACCATTTTATTTCAAACATTGAACTTTTAAAACAAAAGAGGTAAACCATTTGATTTTGATAGAAGACTAACAAAAAGAAGTTTAATTAAAGAAATGCAAGGTGAAATCAAGTCTTACCTCCAAAACCTTGATGGGTAATCCCTTGGATTGAAAAAGGCTACAATGGTGGCTTGGCTTTAGGAAACTAACGTGAAAATGAAAGTGGGGCTGATTCAAAAGTCTTTCTTTTTATTTTAAAACCCTATTAAAATAGGTTTGGGTTTAATTAAAACTAGAACCTCATTTTGGCTGATTTTACAAAATGGCCACCAACTATTGAAAACTTGCGATTTGGTCACTAGACCGAAATATCAACCTTCTAGAATTGATTTTCCAAAATTGTTTTCACAAAACTCTTATACATAATAAATAGTAATTTTAGAAATTATTCTCAACTCTTTAGGAATATCCGAAGAGGGTTTTCCTTGGTCTAACCCCAAAATGTCAACTAGCTCATCAGATATCAAAATCCACATCCGCAACATTTAGCCCCAAAATTGAGGTGTTACAACTCTCCCCCACTTAAGAAATTTCGTCCTCGAAATTTACCTGACAGGAAAAGATGTGGAAACGGTTTCTACATGTCATCCATTCTCTACCAAGTGGCTTCTTCAACACCATGATGTAGCCACCTTACCTTAATGAGGTCAATAGCTCTACCACGCAACATTTTGATGTCAAATGCTAGGATCTCAACTGGTTCCTCATTGTAGGACAAATCAGGATTCAACTCAATCTCTTCTACAGGCATAACGTGCGACGGATCTGGCCGATACTTTCGAAGCATAGAAACATGAAACACATCGTGAATCTTCTTAAGTTTAGAAGGCAACCTCAGTCTGTACGCAACCGGTCCAATCCTCTCTACTATCTCATACAGACCGATAAACCTCCGACTCAATTTCCCTTTTCTACCAAACCTCATCACTTTCTTCCATAGAGAAACTTTCAAGAATACTCTATCTCCCACCGCATACTCAATCTCTTTTCTCTTCAAGTTAGAATAAGATTTATGTCTATCCGTAGCTGCCTTCAAACTATCACAAATCAGTTTCACTTTCTCGGTAGTACCCTTCAAAATATCCGGCATCGCTACCAACCTCTGACCAGCTTTAGCCCAACATACAAGCGTTCTACATCTCCTGCCATACAAAGTCTCATAAGGAGCCATCTGAATACTCGACTGATAACTGTTATTGTATACAAACTCTACTAATGGTAGATGCTTCTCCCATGAGCCATGAAAATTAATGATACAACATCTCAACACGTCTTCCAAAATCTGAATCACCCATTCTGACTGACCATCCGACTGATGATGATAAGATGTGCTGAAATTCAAACGAGAACCCAAAGCATTATGCAAACAATCCCAAAATCTAGTTGTAAACCTTGGATCTCTATCAGACACAATCGACTTCGGGACACCATGCAATCTCACAATTTCACGAATATATAACTCGACCAATTTATCTAAAGAGTATGTAGTATGAACATGCAAGAAATGAGCACATTTTGTAAATCGATCAACTATCACCCAAACTGAATTCTTCTTAGAAGGTGATAAGGGTAAACCTGTTACAAAGTCCATGGTGATTCTTTCCCACTTCCATTCAGGAATCCTCAACGGTTACAACAAACCTGATGGAACTTGATGTTCCGCTTTCACTCTCTGACATACCATGCACTTACTTACAAATTCGGCAACGTTCTTCTTCAAACCAACCCAAAAGTATTCATTCTTCAGATCACAATACATCTTTGTACTACTCGGATGCATAGTAAATGGACTACAATGTGCTTCAGTCAAAATGGTGCGTCTCAACTCACTATCTTCCGGAACAACTACCTTGTTCTTGAAACACAAAATCCCATCATCACTGAAACAAAAATCAGTCGGTTTACCTTCTGCAATGTCTTGTACATGAGCAGCCAAAGATCTATCTCACAACTATTTCTCACAGATCAACTGAATTAAAGAAGGCTTCACTTGAAATTCAGTCACTAAGCCACCATCCCCTGACACACTTAATCTAGCAAACATAGCTCGCAATTAAACTGCTACTTTTCTGCTCAAAGCATCGGCTACTACATTTGCTTTACCCGGATGGTACTCATTGGTAAGGTCATAGTCTTTAAGTAATTCTACCTACCTTTGCTATCTCAAATTCAATTCTTTTTGTGTCATCAAATACTTCAAGCTCTTGTGATCCGTGTAAGTTGTGCACTTCTCACCATACAAATAATGTCGCCAAATCTTCAATGAAAACACAACTGCGGCCAACTCTATGTCATGTGTGGGGTAGTTCTTCTCATGCACCTTCAGTTTCCTAGAAGCGTAAGCAACAACTCTTCCTTCTTGCACCAGGACACAACCTAAGCCAACATACGAAGCACCGCTATAGATTACAAACTCTTTCCCTGACACTGGCTGAACTAAAACTGGAGCATTAATCAAGTCTTCCTTCAATTTCTCAAAGGTTTGTTGTCTTGCATCTATCCACTCAAATCTAACTCCCTTTTGCAACAATTTTGTCAACGGGGCAGCCACTTTCGAGAAACCATCTACAAATCTCCTATAGTATCCAGCTAAGCCTAGAAGACTTCGAATTTCGGTTACGGACTTAGGTTGTTTCTATTCCATGATAGCTTCTATTTTCTAAGGATCAACTCAAATCCCTTCGGCTGACACAACATGGCCAAGAAATACAACTTCCCTGATCCAAAATTCACATTTGCTCAACTTGGCATAAAGTTGATTACTTAACAATATCTGTAACACTAACCGCAAATACTCATCATGTTCTTAATCAGACCATGAATACACAAGAATGTCATCAATAAACACCACTACAAACGAATCCAAGTAATCATGAAACACCATATTCATCATATCCATGAAAGTTTCTGATGCATTAGTAAACTCAAATGGCATTACCAGAAATTCATACTGTTCATGCCTAGTCTTGAAAGCTGTCTTCGGCACATCAACATCTTTCACCTTCAACTGATAATACCCAGATCTCAAATCAATCTTCAAAAATACTGACGCCCCCCTCAACTGATCAAATAAATCATCAATATGCGGCAAAGGGTACTTGTTCTTTACTGTTAGCTGATCTAGTTGTCTATAGTCGATGCACATTCTCATACTACCATCCTTTTTCTTTACAAAAAATACTGGAGCACCCCACGACGAAATATTGGGCCTAATGAAACCACGGTCTAACAACTCCTGAAGCTGTTTCTTCAACTCTTTCAATTCTTTTGGAGCCATACGATACAGAGCAATCGACACCGGAGCAGAATTAGAGGTGGTATCAATAACAAACTCTATTTCTTTATTAGGAGGCAAACCAGACAATTCTTCCGGAAATGCCTCTGGAAAATCACAAGTTGTCCTAATGTCCTTTGGCCTGAACTCACTCATATTAGGATTTATCACATAGGCTAAATATACCTAACAACCAAAGTTCATCAACCTATGAGCCTCTATAGCTGAAACAACATTCGATAGGAACCTAATGTTCTCGCCTACTACAACTACCTCATGGTCATTCGCATGCTTCAATGTAATACTTTTTGTCTCAAAGTCCACCCTAGATCTATGCTCAACAAGCCAATCCATTCTCAGAATAACATCAAAACCGTAGAACGGTAACTCCATCATATCAACCGGAAATATATGACCTTGAATCATCAGTAGACACATTCTATACATCCGTCTAACCACAACAGTCTCACCAAAAGAGCTAGTCACATGCATTCCTACATCTAATATCTCAACAGGGATGTCCAACAATTTCACATGCTCACTCAGAATATAAGAATGTGTAGAACCAGAATCAACCAAGGAAAGCAATGACATAGACTGTAACATGAAATTACCTGCAATAACATCTGTGTCATTCCCGACCTCTCTCTGGGCATACACCCTAGCTGGTCCACCACCCTCTGGCTGGACTACAACAACATGAGTTACGTTCCTCAGAGCCTCAATCCTCAGCTGGAAGTTACCTTGACCGCGCCCACGGCCTCTCTGATGATCAACTGCTCTAACCGGCTGAGGACAATTACACCTTAAATGATCGCGAGATCCATAGTTCCAACATGTACCAGGCACACCCCCAACACTCACCCGTATGATGCCTCCCGTATCTAGCACACTCTGGAGTACGAGTAACAACTCCTTGGCCCTGATGGCCACGACCTGGGTTACCATTCCCATGCCTATGATCATAATGATGCCTATTATCCTTGTGCCTCTTGGCATCACCTCTGTCCCACTGGTTGTGCCTCTTTCATGAGCTAGAACCACTAGCACGAGAAGGCAAACCCAAGTTTTGCTCGATGTCTTTGGCACGGCTGACCAAAACATCACAACCCACATAGTCAGAAGCTAACATGTAAGTTTTCACATCCTTTACCAAACCGTAACAGAAGAGCTCACATCTTTCCTTCTCATTAGGCATTAACTTAGGAGCATACTGAGTCATACGTACAAACTATATCTCATAATCATATACAGTCATACTGCTCTAAACGAGAGCCATAAGCTCCCTCTTCTTCTAATCTAAGAACCGTGGACCCAAGTATTTTAACGGAAGGCAGATCTGAAGAACTTCCAAGTGATCTCACCCTCAGGCATACCAGATGTAGTCGTAGTCCACCTGCCATACGCATCTCCCTGAAGCAGAGAAACGATACAAACAAGCTTCCGAGTGTTTGAGCACTCCATCTGACCTAATATACGTGTGGTACTCTCTAGCCACGCCTCTGACTGCTCAGGCGACAATCCACGAAACTCAACTCCGCCCAGACTACGAAGTCTCTCCAGGGGCAAACTAGTTCCCGTGCCCTGAGGTGGTAGAACAGCTCGCATACCGGTCACAACTATCTGAAAGGCACCGGTTAAAGTCTAAACCATCTGAGCCAAATCAATCCCAGCCTGACCCTGGCCATCTGGTGGTACTACACCCTCAACTCCAGCCTCGCCTCCTCCCGGCGGAGGTGGGGGCAACTCCTCCTCAACAACTAGCTCCTCAGCATGAGCCTCGACATGATCCTCAACAGGATCCTCAAAAGCATGAGTTTCAACATGTGGTTCCTGAAGAATCACTCTAGGCCTGCCTCGAGGTCTCGCCATAGCAACAGACAAAAGCAATCTAACAATCATAACAACAATAACACACAAAGGTTTGGGTCAGCAAGGGCAAGGGTCCAAATTGCTCAAGTATTTATCCAAAACAATTTTCCTATAATAATACCTAGCAATGGGTTGCTTAGTGGACATATAGCCAACGATAACAACATAGCAACAAATCATGTTATCAACCAATCATGCCAAAACAACCGTCGTACAAGGTAACCAACAGATAAACCACCCAACAATCAAGAAAACACATCAACTTACCTCACTTACCTTTCCGAAAGATGCATAACATGGCTCTGATACCACCAAATGTAACCCCCTCATCCCGGCCTAGCCACAAGACCGACCTAAGGTGGTCACACGGGACTAACCGAAGAAAGACTCGAATATTTCTCTTCAATTAGCAACCCTAAAAGAGGAACAAGCTTTTGAAAATTATCTTTTCTAGATGCACTTATAAAAACTTAGGTGAGGAACACTCGAAGCGGATAAAAGCACGAAGAAACAAACCTTGAAGCAGCAAATAAGCATACATGGACCAAAATGCAATTCTAGCATATGATAGGGACCTAATATGAAATTAAGGTTACCATCTTGCAATTAGTCAGTTTTCATACACATATGCCAAAATGCAACATGAAACAATCATCCAAACTCGTGCATTTGATAAAACATCGATCGGGGACCAAAATGCATGAAAAGAGAACTTAGGAGATGCCTTTAACTAACTTAACTGCCAGGCATTTTGAAATGCTACTGCCCGTTTCAAAACATGGTTTCAAAAAACAGATTTTCCAGAGACAAACCGTTTCGAAACACCAAGGGGTGTTTCGAAACAGCTAGGCAAAATTCATGCCCGTTTCGATACGGTCGAGCTCGTTTCAGAACCCCTGTGCACAACTTGATTCAAAAAGGGTCTTAGGCATTTTTGAAGCTCACCGAAACCATTCTAACCACGTACTAACAACAAAGGATCAACAAGACATGCATTTCCAAGGCAAAAGAACTTCACAACATCAAACAAGATCATTTCGATATTATGATTAAACAAGAACAAAGCAAACGATGATCCACATTTGCTTAAGAGGTCAAACTTCAAAATAAACATTAAAACGAGGAAACCATACTTCACACAACTTCTTAGGATCATAACACACTTGCCTCAAACCATACATCCACGAAACATTAAGTCTCCAAACATAAACATAGCATCCCCATTGCTAGTAGTATTATTACAAACATAGAAAATCGTACTTGAGCCAAAGTGGAAATTTTGCCTCGCTCCCCTTGCTTGCTTGCTGCTTGGAACTCTAACGGTCTGTATTGTTGGAAAAGAGAGCGTAAGCATTTAAGCATAGTCAGCGGAGCTCAAAACCAAACAACAACAATGTAGTTTTAAAACCAATTAGAGTTTAGAAAACCAAAACCTTTACCAAACCATAATGTGCATACAACATCTTACAACAACGTACTAACCAACAAGATCATCTTACCATTCAACCATTCTTACAAAAGCACAACTTTCCTCCTCACTTGAATCTTCTTGATGGCTTGTGGAGGAATTAAGAGCAATGATGTTTACATCAACTCATTGCATTTTGTTTTTCTTCTATTTCTCCATCTTTAAGGGTATAGACATCATCTCATGGGTGAGCAAGGATCCAATAAGCTCATCAAACTTGAGTTCTTTCAAGTTCTTTGCTTCTATAATTGCCTTTTTTAAGACTCCCATCACTCAGGAAGTGAATAGATCAAGTTCCGAATGAGCTTTTCTTTCAGAATCTCCTCTCCAAATCCTTTAAGTTCATTGACGATTATGGAGAATCGATCGAACATGCTATTGATGTCTTCTTCCGGGTTCATCTTGAAGTTTTCATACTCAAGGTCGAAAAGACCGATCTTGGTCTCTTTTACTTCGACTGTTCCCTTGTATGTGACTTCAAGCTTGTCCCATACAATTTTGGCATTCTCACAATAAGACATTTTTGCATAAACTTTTGGTCTGAGTGCACAAAAAAGCATTAGCAACACATTTGAGTTTAGCTCCATCATCTTCTTGGCTTTGGCATTCCAATACGCCTTCCTTCTTTGAGGCATGAGCGATCCATCTTCAACAAGGTCCCAAAGTCGGTAGTCTTTAGCCTTGATGAATTACATCATCCTATTCTTCCAATAGGCATACTGTTAATCCTCTCGATTGAGCCTCACTCTGATACCAATTTTGGAGCTTGATTCCATCAACCAAATAGCTTTCCAAGTGGTGGAGAAGATTGATTTTTGGGTTATTGTGGTGGAAGCAAAAAAATGGAAAAATAAGACACAATATTTAGAGTGGTTCGATTTTCTAACCAAAGCCTACATCAACTACCTTAGCTTCACACTAAGGATTTCTCAAATTTACTCTTGAATTTCTTCCCATTTTCTAGGCTAAGGTGACAACCATTACACACTCAAAGCTTTCTAACCCAAAGCTTGATAAAACCCTCTTTTACAAAGAGAAATAAGAGAAAACTTGTAAATCCCTCACAAAGTAGATTGTTTGCACTCTTAAGCACTCACCCAATCCAATAACACTTGAGCAAACATTACAATATAAGCTCACAAGTGTTGTCTATACAAAGAATGAGAATTTAGGCTCTAAGGCATGTTTTGATCATATGAATGTTGACTTGTGGATCATTAGTCTAACATGGATGCTTGGAGGTCCCTTTTGCACTCCCAATTGATCTTCTAGCCATTGGAGAGCGTTGGTATTGAATTGGAGCCGTTAGGGCCTTTATTTCTTGTAATAAATGTAGTTCTGGAGCTGTACGTACCGATACACGGGTAGCCGTATCGATACATGTTCTTCAGAAACTAGCCATTGCGCTTGTTGCAGCACATCTGTATCGATAAGCCTTGGTGTGTATCGAAACGAGTATCGGTACGCCACTGTACCGTATCGGTTCAAGTGTCTGTTAGGCTACAAGAAACTAGTCGTTGAGGGGGTTTTCATATAGCCGTTGGGCATTTAAAGCTGGGCATATCGAAACGCTACAAAGAGTTTCGAAACGACCCCTCTCTATATCGATACATCCTATGTCTGATCGATATGGGTTTTGGCAGTTTCAAATCTTGTAGTCGAAACTTTTAAGGAGTATGGATACGGGGTATACCGTATCGGTACGGTTCAGCTGAAAACTTGGGTTTGGCTACTTTAAAATATTTTAAAATTTTAAAAACCTTTTCGGAAACTCCTCAAACTTATTTTTAAGTTGTTTGGACCTAAAAACATTTTTGAATTCTTTGCAATTTAGTCCAAAACTATTTTTCAATTATTATATCAAAACCAATATCCTAACATTTTGTTTCAGTTAACAGTTAAAAGAAAAAAAAATCGGTTAATAGATTTTTGGTAGTTTAGTTCGGTCGGTTAACCAAACCGACCGATTGAACACCCCTAGGTGATAAGGAACGATGGTGGAGGAGTGATGTAGATACATAAGTTCTTACCGAGTAGATATCTCTGTTACAATGAATTCATTATGCAACCATGAAATTCTCATACATAGACCGTTCAAACATGCCTCAGGAGGCATTTGCCGAGGTACTGCCTGCAAAACTCAAATACATTATAGTTGTTTAATACAACTAAATAAATTCACATTAATTGGGATACCAAGCTGTATAGTTGCATCATCCAGAGCTATCATGTATTCGACGAATGAAAAATGAAATATGTGCGTCTCTTGTCTCCATCGTTCAAGCAATCCAGTAATCAACTTGGGAAAAATCTTAATTCTACAAAGAAATGAAGTATTATAAAATTCAGTGAGTTGTAGGTAATAAACTAAGCGGTCGAAAGGTTCCTTGATCTTCATTCCTCGACGGCGTATGGTATGCTCCTCACCCTATAATTAATTTATTATAATAAATTATTTCATTTTACATGTGGCATAATAAATTTTAAATTACTTACTTGCTCTTCATGAATATTTGAGGAAATGTGCTCAAGGTCAAAGTACAACAAAATTTCTCTAGATGACTTTTTCAAACAAATCTGCAAAAAAAATATCATTCGAATATATACAGCGAAAAAATTTATTAGCTTCAAAAATTTTCACCTATTCGAATACATCTTAAAAAATAAAAAACTTAGATGATAGATGAGAAACTAAATGTTCAATAAATCCTTCAACAAAAAAAATATCATTCAAATATATATTTAATCACACAAAAATTCTACAAACCCCGCTAATGAAAAAAAAAGATTAATTAAAAAAATTACTTACTAACTTCTGAGAAATCGAGAAGATCTACAAACAAATATACTTCAACAATCTTCATCTCTTCGAATATATTTTCAAAAAATATCACTCAAATTTTCAACTCAAACTCCTTTAATTTTTTTCTCAACCCCTATACACTCATCTTCTTCTCTATATCCTATATATATACAACATTTACAAAAGAACATTAAATCAGACATGACCAGCTTTCACGTGAAAGCTGGTGTGTGGCATGCATGCATGCATAGTGCAACGCCACCTCTAGGTGGTGCCCTGCCATCAACTTTAACCAGCTGATTAAAGCTACCTTCCGTAACACTGAGCTGGATTTCCCTCTCCCTTGGCTTTATCCAGCCAAAGTAATGGATTGAAAAACAACGCCATGTGCACATGGCGTTCTGCCATATGCACTGTTCATTTTTTCGTAGATTGTAAAATATGGGTAAAAATACCTTATATTCTAAATATTAGTTTGGGATTGGATTATCTCCCCAAATTTGTCATTTTTTACCAACGCAAACCATATTATTAATAACAAAAATTACATAATAGAGGCTAGCTTTACAAGTAGAAAATAAAAGCTATAGCCTAAGAAAGGAGACATTGAGAGTTCTCTGAAAGCCAGTCCGCTTAAAACATTACAGCAACGTTTGGTAAAGGAAAACAAAAAAAGAAGAGAACGGATAAATCAAAGAAAGCAAATAAGATTCAACCGAAGCGGAATCCCCATTAGAAAATGAATGGTGTAAGAGTCTTATAACCCCCAAATTGTTAGATTCGATGGTGACCTTTTTCCAACCATCTCGAATGGTAGTGATAACTCCTAGTCTATAGGCGAGAGCCTCAACAACTCACAAAACAATGGAACCAGAGACTTGATATCAAAACGATCCCAATCCACTCCAAATGTAGACCAAATAAAACATGAAGGCTAACAATGATGCTCGAGAGGGAAAACCCAAAGAACCAAGACAAACAATCAAATAAGAACTTCACTGGAATTTGAGAACTAATTTATGGAAATTTGAGAAATGAGAGCTAGGGTTCATTGCCTAGTAACCACCTAAAAGTTTTTTTTCAATTATCATACGTTGTTGTTCATAACTAGGGAAATTTGAGAAATGAGAGCTAGGGTTTTAACCTCTCTGTTCGATATTTCTGCCCGCCCATTTGTTTGTAGATTGTATGCCGCGACAATCTTGTGCTTGACACTAACTTTTTGGAGTGCCTTGGCAATTAGCTTGTTATCAAAATGGGTGCCCTCGTAACTAATGATGACTCTTGGAATCCCAAACCTTGTGAATATGTTCTTGCGTAGGAATCTATGGATGATCTTTACATCATTGTGAGGGGTGGCAATGGTTTCTACCCACTTGGAGACATAATCGACCGCTAAGAGGATATATATGTTGCCACAAGAAGATGGGAATGGTCCCATAAAATCTATCCCCCAAACATCGAATAATTCAACCTCCAGGATGGTTTGTAGGGGAATTTTGTTCCTTCTTGAGATGTTTCATGTTCTTTGGCAACTATCGCATTGTTTGTAGAAGGCTTGGGCGTCTTTATGTAATGTTGGCAAAAAAACCTGATTGGAGTACTTTTGTTGTCGTGTGCTGCCCTAAAAAATGGCCTCCATATGGTGTCGCATGGCACTGTGACGGTATGGCTTGTTATTCATCCTCCGGGACACACCGTCTAATGACCTGATCTGCACAGTTTTTAAAAAAGAAAGGCTCATCCCAAAAATAATGCTAAGCATCATGTTGGAATCGTTTCTTTCCTTGGAAGTTAAGTTCGTAAGGTAAAACACCAGTTACTAAGTAATTCACGATGTCTGCGTACTCGGGTGTGGCTATCGATGTTGCTGCCGCAGCCTCTTCATGGGAAGCTAGTTAGATGCCTTCAGCTTCCAGGGCAGCTAGTAGAGCGGAGGCTAGTAACAATTGTTCACCGGGGAATGCATCCTGGATTTCGCTGGTGGATGTTTTTCCTTGTCCATTCTCAAGTCGAGATAGATGGTCTGCCACTTGATTTTCTGTACCCTTCCTGTCTCGGATTTCCAGATCAAACTCTTGCAGCAGCAGAATCCAACGGATCAGACGATGTTTTGCATTCTTCTTTGCGAACAGGTACCTCAAGGCAGAATGATATGTGTGGACTATCACCTTTGTTCCAATTAGATAGGGCCGAAACTTATCGAAGGCGAACACTACTACCAATAATTCTTTCTATGTAGCGATGTAGTTGGTTTGGGCAAGATTCAGTGTTTTGTTGGCATAGTAGATGACATGGAAGATTTTTTCTCTGCGCTGTCCTAGGGCAGCTCCGACGGCAGTATCGCTAGCGTCACACATTAGCTCAAAAGGCTGGCTCCAATCAGGGGAACTACCACAAGTGCTATCACTAGCTTCTCCTTTAGCGTTTTGAATGCATCCAGGCATGCCTCGTCGAACTTGAATGGGTTGTCCTGTTCCAACAAGGTAAACAATGGTTTAGAAATTTTAGAAAATTTTTCAATGAATCAACGATAAAAACCTGCATGCCCTAGGAAACTCCGAATGCCCTTGACAGCGGTCGGCGGTGGCAAGTTAGCGATCACTTCGATCTTGGCTTTGTCTACTTCTATTCCTTGTGCCGAGATTTTATGCCCCATGACTATGCCTCCATCGACCATAAAGTGGCATTATTCCCAATTGAGTACCATGTCTATTTCCTCGCATCTGGTGAGTACTTTCTCGAGGTTGCCAAGGAAGCTGTCAAAGCTGCAACCGAAGATAGAGAAGTCATCCATAAATATCTCCATGAAGTCTTCTATCATGTCGGAGAAATTAACCATCATGTAGTGCTTGAATGTGGCAGGGGCGTTGCATAATTCAAATGGCATTCTTCGGAAGGCATAAATGTCATATGGGCATGTGAATGTTGTTTTGGCCTGGTCCTCCGGTGCAATGGCAATCTGGTTATAACCTGAATATCCATCCAAAAACAATTGAAAGGTTTGCCATCAAGGCAGTCAAGCATTTAATCAATAAAAGGTAACAAGGAATAATATTTTTTTGTTGCTTTATTTAACATGCGGTAATCCATGCATATTCTCCAAACAGTTGTTGTTCTAGTTGGAATTAACTCATTATTGTCATTGCTTACCACAGTTATGCCACCTTTCTTTGGTACATATTGTACCAGTCTTACCCATTCGCTATCAGAGATAGGATATATGATACCAACATCTAACCATTTGATGATCTCTTTTTTGACAACTTCTCTCATGGCATCGTTTAATCTCCTCTGGGCATCCACAACTGGCTTTTGATCCTGTTCGAGCTGGATTTTGTGCATGCAGATTGCTGGGCTTATTACTTTTATATCTTTAATGGTCCAGCCTATTGCCTTTTAATGCTGCCGATTCAGTGCTATCAGTTTTTGTTCTTGTGTAGGCTGCAACTTGGAGGAAATTATTACAGGCAGTGTGTCATTTGTTCCCAAGTAAACATACTTGTTGTACAGGTAAGGCTTTTAATTTAAGAGTGGGGGTTGTTCGATATATGGTTTGAACATTTTACCCACTTTTCTGTATAGTTCAATGGTTCGAAGTACTTACCTGGCCTGTTTGCTATCCAGTATGCTTCTTCTTGTTCCTCCAGTTCCTGTTCTGTCCAGTCACTGCATTGTTCGTCTTCTGGGCAATTATCTAAATGGCTGCCGAGGTTGCTACCCGGACAGTCGTGCTATAGGCATGGTCTGTTGGCTTCAAAATTGAACTCTGAGATGGCCTTTAGTAGCTGACATTCCTCCGGATCATCAACCTATTTCATGGTTTGGAAGACGTTCAACTTTACTTGTTGATCATTGACCCTCATTGTAAGTTCACATTTTTCAACATCAATCAGCATTATGCCCGTATCTAGGAATGGTCGCCCTAGGATTATTGGTGCCCTTTCATCTACTTCGTAGTCTAGTACCAGGAAATCGACAGGAAAAATGAATTTGTCCACCTTCACCAAGATGTCTTCGATTTTTCCTTCTAGTTGTACATATGTTCTGTCGGTTTACTTGCTTCAGAACATCCAGGAATTTTCTGAACTACATATCCTGTTTCTGTTTTTCAATCTTTGGGGGAATGGTGGTGAAGGTGTGGTTTCTACAATTTTTGCCTTGTGGAGGATCTTATCATGGGAGGCAGTAACTGGTTCAGAGTCTGTCTGTTCATTCATAGTGTCATCTATCATCCCTTTTTTTCGGTTCCGCGTTGCCTTTCTTAGGTGCTGTCGCATCGGGGTGTCTGGCAGCTGGATTGGCATGTGCTGTTTCTCTCGCAGCAGGAATTGATGGCTCTTGTAGTTTTATCCCACTTCTAGTTGTTATAGCTTTGCACTGCTCATGAGATTTCTGTTTCGTGGTTTTCGTATCACTAGGTAATCCACCCATTGGTCTAGTGTTAACAATCTGGGCTAACCGTCCGAACTGGGTCTCAAGATTCTTTATGGCAGCCTCCTCGTTGTTCATCCTCATCTCTGTCATGTCCATGAACAATTCATTTTTATCAATAAACTTATTAGTCCGAACAATAAATTCACTAGTATTAGACATAAAAGTTTGTAAAGTTTCTTCTAGTGAATTGTTATCTGGTTGCTGAGCTTGCTGTCTGGACTGGTTCTGCTGGTAACCTCCTTGTTGCTGTTGTGGGTTAGCAGCAGTTTTAGGATTGCTCCAGGCGAAGTTTGGATTATTCCTCCTCCCAGGGTTGTATGTGTTCGTGGTGGGCCTACCGTTCCTCTCGTATCCTCACATGAAATTGGCAGATGCGGTACACTCGAAGGAATCATGGTTGCCCCCACACTCATCACAGAATGGCTCTACAGCCTTGGCTTCATAGACTTTCACAATGGGTTTCACCATGTTCATAACCAGCTCTATCAGTTTGTCTAGGCGGGCATTGACAGATTCTGAGGCTTCCACTTCGTTCACAGCTGCTGGCCACCTAATGCCACCTCGGCGGGCTGTTGGGTACTTATAGTCATTCTTGGCAGCTTGGTTTAGGATCTGCAGTGCCTCCTCTGGTGGTTTGTCGAGGATGATTCCTTTGGCTGAGACGTCGATCATCATTCGAGTTGGGTAGTTCACCCTGTTGTAAAACATTGACACTTGTGTCCAAGCCGGAAAACCATGAAGCGAGCAGTTATTTAGCATCTGTTGGTACCGCTCCCATGCTTCATACATTGGCTCATCATCCCCTTGCCTGAAGGCTATGATATCGTTTCTCAATTTGTTTGTGATGTTAGTGTTGCGTGTAAAATAGTCTATCACAATTGGGTGCAAGTATATATGTCGCAAGTAATAAAGTGATACGAAGTATCGGATATCGTCTCCACAGGGACTGAAAATACTTTTATCCTTAAATCTCTGCACAAGAAAAGAAATAATTTTAATAAAGTGATGTTGGAAAACTTGAAGATAAACTAAAGTAAACGAGCAAAATCAGATTGAGGGAATAGGCTGGTATTGATTTGCTCAGTAGTGCAGGTATTGCACTGTTCAGAGGAACTTCTGTTGCTTCTGTCGTTGCGCCTGTCGCGACAACGGTCTGTTATTGTCGTGGCAGCGGCCAACAACTCTGTACTTCAAGTTTGGCAAGAATCCTTGTTGTGACTTGTCCTATCCCTAGGCCCAAGTTCTGTCGATGAACACGTCTTGGATGATACCTCCCGGCGTGAATCAAAGGATGAACACCGATGTTTGTGAATTCTTCCTTAGCCACTTAACCTTGTACCTATCCCTAGGCCAAGATGGTTTAACCATAAACTGGAAAACTCATATTTACTCATTTCGTATACTTAACTCTCCCGATATTAAGTAAATGAATAGCCTCACAATGCTCTCCTGAAACTCTTATGAGATGTTGAAACCAGAGTAAATAAACTTGAAGCTTTCATTAATTGAACAGAAAAATCCTAAGAAACAGTACAATCATGACAACTACCTTACAAGATCAACCCTTAGCCCTAGGGGAAGTTTAAAACATGATGGAGAGAGAAAAACGACTAGGGTTTTGTGGGAAGACGGCTAAGAGCTAGATATCCTTCGCCTTGTCGGATTACATTCATATATATAGGCATTGGACTTGAGTTTTCTTAATGGCCAAGAATACTAGTTTGAATTAAAGTACAACTCTATTAAAGACTAAATCTCTGAGTAGATGTCTTTTAATTCGCCCTATCTTCTTGCTTTGACTTTTTCCTCAAACTTTGGGCAAGGCCTTCCTTGTGCTTCTGGGCTCCGACAGTTATGCAAGTGGTTCACAAAAATCAGGCTTTAAAAGCTCTATCGATCGAACTCCACTTTGCATTGTCCATCATCATAGTCTTCACTGTCGCCTCCTTTGCCACGGCAGATGTCACAACAGTGTTTAAGTAGGTCATCTCCTGCAATCCTTCACTCTAGCTCTGATGTTATCTTCTGTTCCTCTGCTGCCCTGGATACTGCCATGACATGTACCTACAAGAATACACCAAAATCAGCAGTATCTGTGCAATATTTCCCAATTGTGATGTTTATACAAAATCTATCCTAAAATGCAACTAAACATGCTTGAGTGCATCAATAATATGGGTAAATGAGGGTTAAAATATAGAACATTTATGCACTCAACAATTAGATGGGCTGAAACGATCCAGAAAATCCTTGCACAGCTCTGTCCAAGTGTTGAATGGCCCTGCTAGCTGGTTGTTCAACCACTGCTTTGCCCTATCCCCTAGTTAATAGGGGAATAACCTCATCCTTAACACATCTTGGTGGACTCCATGTATTTTGAATGCTCTGCATATGTCCATAAATCCTCTTAAGTGCTGCCGAGCATTTTCTGTGGCAGTCCCTCCGCATTGCCCCGAAGTGTTGAACATGACGAGCTTCAGCTCAAAGTGATCCGCCTCAATCTCAGGTTCTGTCACGGTAGGATCAACCCTCTAAAGTCATGTTCCAAATAGTCTGTGGTGGTTCGAACATACTGTGGCTTCCTGGGCGAAATAGGGGGTTGTTGCCTAGGTGGAACTTGTTGATGTTCTCTGGGCGGCGGGTCTTGCTGCCCATCCTTGACGATACGGGCATCGATGGCAGGGTTGTCGTCTTGGTCCTTCACCATTGTTTCTTTTGCTTTTCCCTTTTCTGTGGCTTTCCCTAGGGCTTCTCTGACTTCTTTCTTGAGTTCTCTTGCTCTTCGTTCAATGTCGTCAAAGAAAATGATTTCGCCCTTTGGATTTTCTCTGGTCTTGCACTAGCAAAAGAAAATGTAAAATTCTTTTTTTCAAAGAAAATAAAAAAATAAAACTAAAAATTAAATGCAAATAAAAATAAAAATAAAAGTGCAGAAATTTAAATACGAATTTCGCTGCTACCAATCCCCGGCAACGGTGCCAAAAACATGTAGAGCTTTTAGGTGTTCTCTAAATATGAGCGCAAGTGCACACTCCTGTCAAATTATAGTATAAGATATCGTCTCCCACAGGGATTAGACAGCTTAACTCGTATCTTAATTCCTGTACAAGGGGAAATTAAATGCACAAATAAGTTGAATTGTTTAAGAAGAAAAGTAAACAAAATACAAGTAAATAAAAGAGAAGAGATCAGATTGATGGAATGGGTCGGGTTATGCTGCTCCCTAGTGTGAAACTGCGTTGAATAGGATAAGTTGCTTTGTGCTACCAGACTTCGCTGCCTCGGCAGTGGAATGGACGTGTATCTCGGCGGTGAACTCGGTAGTACTTCAATGTTCGGCAAAATGCTTTGAAAGTTATCCTGCTTATGTCTAAGTCAGAATGTTGTTGATACCCACTGCAGATAATACCAGTTACGGCGTGAATCGTGCAAAGACAGCAATGTTTGGTTCGTTCTGTTTTAGCCGCCTTAAACCCTAACCTATGTCTATGCTGGATTGATCAGTACTTGATTAAGGTGAAGACCGTACTTACTCCTTTCGTGAGTTCGACTCTCCCAATACCGAAAAAATGGATAGTAATCAACTAATCATTCACCTTAATTGAAAACTATGAAGAACATGGAATAAGCAAACCTTGAAGTTTTATTGCAAAAACAAACTTAAAATCCTAAACAACCGTTCTCACACTAATTTACAACACAACCCGCACCCAAAGAGAATTTAGAACATAATGGCGACAAGAAAACCTAAACTATGCCTAAGGGAAAACCTAAGTTGTTTTAAAGTAAAAATACATTGGGTATATATAGGCATTAGCTAGGTCAAGTCCTTCTTGGAGTAGAAGCCTTCAAAGTAGCTTTTGCATTAAATGCAACCTTTAATTCTAACTTATTTGAGTTGAATGTGGACTTCTTCACGTTGCCTTGCTCCGTAAGTAATCTCGAACTCCTCCTTCGGCGGCTCTCCCTGCTGTTACAGTCATCAAAAAATAGAGTGGATGGCCTCGTTAGAATCGGGATTTTCTGCTCTACAAATCGCATTCCAGTTCTTCGATTCCTCAGCTTGCTGCCCTGGGAGGCAGGTATGGCGGTGGCAGCTACTCGGCAGCTGCTGTCTCTGTCTAGAACTGCATCAATACAGCTCTTTGGTTTGTTGCCTCAACATCATGTCCTCAGCCCCTCTCTCCTTCTTCCAGCCTGTAGTACCTGAAACTAAAACAACACTAAAACAATACATTTTCTTTACCAAATAAAAGATAATTAATAAAAAGTATGTCAAAATAAAGAATACTGTAAAATGCAATGCATGATCCTAATTATGCCTAAAATGTACTAAAAAACAACAATAATATGAGATGAAACGTGCACAAAATATAGAACTTATGGACACTTTACAACAACTTTAGTGAACTAGGCATCTTATTGGTGTGTTTGAAAAGAGAGAACTAGCATCTTATTTATAGTAGGAAGAGACATATGAAGAGACTCGAAGGGAATAATGGAGCAGATGAAGAGTTTTTCATGATTTAATTTGAACAATTACATCCAAATATTGAACTAGTCTTTGGAATACCAAGAGACATTTTGTTGAGAAAAATATTTTTTTCATGGGCTAACAAAAAATATTTTAGCAGGTCCACTAAGGCCTAACCGGTCCAGACATTCATATCGCCTACGTTGTTCAAGTTATTCCCAACCTCAGTTGGCTTACACATTTACTAACTAACAAGTTATTTCTTGCTTATAACATCTTCCAAACTCTCATACATTTCTTATGTGGGATAGAGTGTTTTAAGCATTACATTTATCTCAACAATATTTCCAAGTACCTCACTTTGAGCATCAATTTCTCATTCATCATAAAACCAATTTGAGCATATTATATATTATTTTAAAGGTCTTATGGAGTAAAATATAAACCATAATGTTTATTATTAAAAACTCCAAATTTACCAATACTTAATATGCCTCAAAGTAACTAATTATCCATTATTTTCCAACAATCCCCACATGAATGAAATTGATAGATCAATGACACGAAGTGGTGATAGATTCTACGTTTGATATTTTCATAGGATAGGTAGACATCAACCCTTGAACCTTCCCTTGTGAAAGCATATTTATTTTACTGGCTGACCAGTAGACATGATGTTCTTGAACTGTTCTACTGCTTGTGTAAACGATGATATACTTCACACAAATACATCACTGGCAAGGCTTTGACTCTCATGGGTATGTTCATATGGCCGTGAACATCTCCTGGTTCTGCAAGAGTTTTAAAAGAACTTTGCCCCAATAATCTCCTTGAAGCAGCCCCACTTCACTCTCACATAGGTGACTTATGTTGTTCGGCTCAGCGAGACACACAATGGTCATTAAAAGCAATTGCTTAGCATTTTCCACATTTTAATCACTTTCTTCATCACAAGAACAGACTTGGGATAAGAACTCCCACAGTGACAGTACAAGGTCTATGCATGTAGGTTGTCCCTTTGAACCTAGATCTTGGGATCTCCAGTCAACTAGGTAGGGTTTTCCTTCACATAGCGCCTTAAATTTCTGTAGGCTTTATTTACATTCCTTTCAGTGTTTTATCTACCTGATCTCGATTTAACCCTTAGGTTATTTCACTCATAATGTTATCTTTTGATTTGACAAAATCAATAGAGATAATTTCATTTGAGATTAGTTGTTTAATTATATTATGTCGACGACGCATATGTTTCGACTTACCATTATACATTACATTCTATTCTCCCACAATATATAAATATTATGGGCACAGACTTTGGTCATTTAGCAATATCCTCCAAGAATTTCTGAAGTCAGATTGCTTATTCTCTAAATTTTACTAGAGATATAAACTTAGATCCTTTGTGGATCTGGTTGCAAACGTTTTTCTTGAGGATTTCCATGAAATTGTTCCTCATCCCAATGTGAAACATATCCAATTGTGTCTTTGGTATCATGAATATCAAATATTCAACTAACATCAGAGAATCCTTCTAAAATAGAAGGATCTTTGGAATAATACAATCTATAGTATTGAGTATGTATGAGATATCTCAGCTCATTCACAATAAACTACTCACAAAGAAAGTAATTTATGGTATAGTGCATCTCATTAGACCGCCTGTAACGGGGTTTTTTTTTCTTCGCACAAATCAAGTTCCCGTTACTTTTGAAAAATATTCAATTTGATTTAAAAATGGGGGAATTTAAAAATTGGCTCGGGTTTCGGGAAAACAACCTTTAAAAGAAATCTTTTTTCCTCGGTTTGGAGTCGCCACCGGCCACTATGGTAGGCCAGACACCGTAAAAAACAAAACCAGAGATTCGTTTGAAAGGGTTCGGGAGTTGGTTACGTGTGGGGTAAGGTTAGCGTCCCCATCACGCCCGGAAATCGGTACCAAAATAATTGTTGCTTTTAATTGATGGAAATCATTCGAAATTTAAAAAGACTTTAATTAGGGGTTCTTGATCGAAAACCGGACTTTAATTTTATGAGCTTTGTCCAAATTGGTGGTATCGAATTAATTAAGCATTTAATTAAAAAGGATGACGGTACACCGGACCAAAGACTAAACCGACATCATATAAGACTGACTGTCGTGTTAGTTTAGGGTTCGGATCCCGTACGTCACCTTTATGCATGATGCAAGCAGATAAAATATGATGCTATGGTCTTGTCCTTTTTATTTACGGATTTACCTTTAGACGATTCGAATCAATCCGAATATTCGCGGGACATCCAATAAGCTAGGTATGTCGACCCGAATACGCGAATTAATAGGTATCTCCGTTTCATAATTAACAATGAATCAATTTAAAAATGCTAAAAGTCACATGAATGACATATAAAGTGCATGCCACGGAGATATATTCGAACAATATAAAAGAAACATACGACATATATAACATGCATAAAGTTAAATGCTAAATATATAAAAAAAAACATATGACCACATATCACATATATAAAATAACATGGCAAAACATATACTCGAATGACATTAAAACAAAAAAACAAGCATGCAAAATATGTATTCGATGCAAACACAAAAAGCAAAACGCATGAGTAACAAATAAACTTAATAAAATGCTAAATGAATACAGAGGTAAACTGGCAGGGACCAAGGCTATAAATAAACCATAAAAAATTAATTAAAAGACGAAATAAGGACCTAATTAGAACAACGCGGGAAGTTACAGGGACCAAAAACGCAATTACCCCACCCGAAAATCGATTGAAACAAGAACCGGGACGTTATTGAAAACATTTGATAAAACCGAGGGACCGGGGAAGGGATTTAAAAACACGGAGGCCCTCCTCGCGTGATTTCGAAAATGCGGGAGGGTTTAAAAGGTTATTAACCCTATTTTAAAACAAGAAAACCTTATAAATACAGACTTAAAAAAACAGATTTGGCCCTTTTTCCATTTGAAAACCCTAAAAACCGAGAGCCCCTTTCTCTGTTTTCCTGTAACTCCGGCGCCGCATAGGGGTTCCGGTCGCCGTTGCCGGCGCCGGAACCCTAAAAAACCTTCCTTTTTGAAACCCAAAACAGGGATCAACCCTCTTTCTTCTTTAAACCAAAAACGTTTCTCTTTTTGTTTAGAAAACTCAAAAACCGAAACCCAAAAAAAGCACAAACTTACCCCTTTCGTGTCGCCGGCTCACCATGCACGGCTTCCGAGGGAGCCAGAAGGCTTATCGCCGGCAACGGACAACGACGACGGGGATCCCGACTCGAAACGGAGGTAAATAGACCCTTTTACTATTTTTTGTTTTTATGATTCGAAATGGGAAACCGAAAAGTATACCTCAAAAATGTGTTTTGCTTGTATTGATATGAATACTGTGATTACAAAGCCTCTCTGGTTCTTTGAATCCCGAAAATCCCTTCTTACAATTTTTTCTCTCTCAAAAAAATCCCCCTTTACATTCTGTGTGTTTCGGCTTTTATAGCCGCAATATTACATGTTTTTCCCCTTTTCTAAATATATGAAAATGCTGATAATTGCTGTTGATTTGTACGATTTGTCTGCAATTTTCGTTTGCCTCTCTGTGACTCTGCATTTCGGTTGCGTTTTGGTGCTCTGACATTTGGTTTTTGTTTGTTGTATGTGACCCGTGAGGAGAGGGGGACCAGAGAGACGTGGCCGGCGTCGTGGGGCAATCCATGCCGTCGAAGATGGATCTGGACGGTGTACAAGAGAAGCTGAGGGGTCGGTTGTGGTCTACACGCGCGCGCGTGGGACTCGGATCGTCGCGCGTGGGCTGCTGGAGGGTCGCGCGTGCAGAGTGTGGGGTTTCTGGAGACTTCCCGGGCTCGATCTCAGCCGTTCGTTGCGTTCCCGATCCAATGGTTCAGAGGGGTGCGGCGCTGGTGCTTGAGGAAGGGGTCGGCTAGGGTTTCTCGCGTCTGGTGCGATCTGGACCGTCAGATCTAGATTAGATCTGACGGTGGAGAGGGGGTGGCGGCTGCACAGATCAAAAGGGAGGCATTAGGTTTTTTTGGTTTAGCATATTAGGGTTTATTTTTTGGCCTAAACGGGCCATGTAATATTATTTATTTTTGGGCTTTGATAATGTAAATTGGACTTTAAATAATATATAAACATTGGGCTTTTATTTAATTAATATGGGCTTTTATTTATTTAATGTTTCTGTTTTTTTGTTGTTTTCAGAGTTAATAATAATAATAATAATAATAATATAATAATAATATATGATATCAAATATGATAATATATTAGAATATAATATGGCATATAATATCGATGGTACTAAATAAATAAAATGTATAAGTAATACATAATACTCCCTCCGTCCCACTTAAAATGTCTCTTTTGTGTTTTAAAATTGTCCCACTTAAAATGTCTCATTGAAAAAATCAACTACTTTTACAATGTGTATTTCCCTTTCTATCCTCTTTTTAGTTTTCCAACAAAACAAAATTCAACTTTTCAAGGGTAAAATTGTCTTTTCAATTATTTTACATCACATCTCCTACACAAACTTTTTCTTCCTAAAACTGCGTGAAAAGTCAACAATAGACACCTTAAATGGGACGGAGGGAGTAATAATAATATGATATATAAGATAGGATATTATAATAAGATATAAATATATATACGTAAGGATAAGATAATATTTATAAGATATATATTGTTTTTTGTTTTTTTGGGTTTTTTAATTCTTGCCATAACATATATATAAATCAAAGCCCACTATAAAAAAGAAAAGAAATTGGGTTTTAACACCCCGGACAAAATAGGTGATTACAGCTGCCCCCCTTTGCTTATACTTGTGAAACAAGGATAAAGCAAAGGCCATAAACACCAATTTTGTCCGACTTCCCTGTTTGGATTCCGAGTCACCATGCACTTGAACTTCTGGCGGTCTGGAGGTCGGTACGGGAAAATACAACTGTCGCGAAGGTTCGAAGCTATTTCTCACTTCAACATTCTTCAACCCTCTGAGGTCTGAACATATAGACAAATATCGAAAACTCCATTCTCCAAGAGCCTGAACGGATAGGCGGGTTCCATCCTCCAAGAGCCTGAACGGATAGGCGAGTTCCATTCTCCAAGAGCCTGAACGGATAGGCGAGCTTCCTTGTATGAGAAAAGCTTTGATGTTCCATTCTTCACGAGCCCGAACGGATAGGCGAGCTTCCTTGTATGAGAAAAGCTTTGATATTCCATTCTTCACGAGCCTGAACGGATAGGCGAGCTTCCTTGTATGAGAAAAGCTTTGATATTCCATTCTTCACGAGCCTGAACGGATAGGCGAGCTTCCTTGTATGAGAAAAGCTTTGATGTTCCATTCTTCACGAGCCCGAACGGATAGGCGAGCTTCCTTGTATGAGAAAAGCTTTGATGTTCCATTCTTCACGAGCCTGAACGGATAGGCGAGCTTCCCAATATGAGAAAAGCTTTGATATTCCATTCTTCACGAGCCTGAACGGATAGGCGAGCTTCCTTGTATGAGAAAAGCTTTGATGTTCCATTCTTCACGAGCCCGAACGGATAGGCGAGCTTCCTTGTATGAGAAAAGCTTTGATGTTCCATTCTTCACGAGCCTGAACGGATAGGCGAGCTTCCTTGTATGAGAAAAGCTTTGATATTCCATTCTTCACGAGCCTGAACGGATAGGCGAGCTTCCTTGTATGAGAAAAGCTTTGATATTCCATTCTTCACGAGCCTGAACGGATAGGCGAGCTTCCTTGTATGAGAAAATCTTTGATATTCCATTCTTCACGAGCCTGAACGGATAGGCGAGCTTCCTTGTATGAGAAAAGCTTTGAAATATCTGTCAAAAATAGGTAAAAATGATATGATTATGTGAGTTAGCATGCCCCTAATCCTAGGGATGCCTAACTACAAGTGATGCATGGATTATGACATCAAAATGCTCGGATGCTTCTACTCTCCGAGTTGGTCGATCTCGTCCTTCTTCTTGTCTCTTCTTCTTCTCAATCTTTTTTGGCTTTCTCCTCTTTTCCAAATCTTGGTCTCTTCTCAAAAGACAACTGCTGACTTCCACTGGTCAGGCTGGACGTAGCACTTCTCGTGGTGCTCGTTCTCAAAACATTGCCCCCTACTCAAACTGGGTGCTCAACATCTCTTCGTCTTAACTCAAAATGACGACTTTTCTCTTCTTTCAACAATAGGGGAAGCACATGCCCCCAAGTCCCTAAACTTTTCTCTTAAGTTCGTTGGGGACCACTTCTCAACTTCTGAAGCAATTGAAACATTTCGACAAAGATTTTCTTCAAGTCCCTGAATTGTAGCATGTGAAATCTTACTACAATCTTCACCATAGCCACTGACAAGCTGTCATTTGTATTCATGACATTGCATTCTGAACTTTATCCCTGAAGTAAAGGGAAATTAATTTGTGTTCACAAAAAGATTTAGACTGCATCTCTTAATTTCAAAATAAGATGCGTTTTCAAAAACTAGATTTTCTTTTCAAATCATGGATATATCAAGCTAGATCAAATACCCTGAATATCAAGTGCACGAACGACACTGTTATGGCTTACCAATGATTGCCTCAAGCATCATGTGTCTAGGAGACCTCGAAAGCTAAGCTGATGTCTGAAAATGTGACATACTCTCCAAGTTATTTCGGTTTTTAATCCATTAGATTTATCTTCGATAGGCTTCGCCTTTATCAATTCTTTATAAGTGTGGGGAAGTCAACTCATCACATTCCTTTGGCTCGAGAATAAAGATGGAGCATACAACGATACCCCGAGTTACTCGGCATTGTCACGATTTGAGAATATTACCATCACTCATGTAGCTAAAGTGGATGGTGCATAGCAACCTTATTGGTCTTTTGCTACAGCGGAGTGCCCCAAAAATTAGATTTATCTTCAATAGGCTTTGCCTTTATCAATTCTTTATAATTGTGGGGGAAGTCAACTCATCACATTCCTTTGGCTCGAGAATAAAGATGGAGCATACAACGATACCCCGAGTTACTCGGCATTGTCATGATTTTACCACCACTCATGTAGCTAAAGTGGATGGTGCATAGCAACCTTATTGGTCTTTTGCTACAGCGGAGTGCCCCAAGAATTCCACATTTGTATCCGAAAATGCCTATTACCAGGCTTCGAACATTGTTAGGCTTAGTATTCTTGAATTTTTTTTTTTAGCACGAAAAACTTCCGGTTATTCTTCTGAAGGTCATAATTCCATGTGTGTTTGATTAGGTGACCAAATTAACTTGGAGTGCAAGCCACGTATACATCATCTTCAAAGCTTTCGATTTCCACTAGACAAAGGCGGCTCGAAGTCAACCTTTGGGGTCAAGGTCAATGTCCCTTGTGCAATTGATATACGGGGACTCAATAGGCAAATATATACACACAAAATGAAAAGGCAATTGAAACGTAATGCATCCTTTCATTGAAATTTTGAAAATGCAAACTTGGGCCCTTACAAAAATCTTTGCTACCTTCGGGCAAAGGGTAGCAAAGTGGATTCCACACATCACTTCTGGGAAAAATTAAAATGCAATGAAATGAAAGCAAACAAGCTCGGATGCATTAAACTTTTGATTAAATTGGCCGTCCATCCCACCCCTCAAACTTCCTCGAGGAACTCAACCTCCCGATTGTCCATTAAATCCTGGACCAACTGCTTGAATTCCGAGCAACTCTGAATCTGATGCCTCGTAGTCTGATGGTACTCACAAAATGACTCATGGCCATTATATGCCCCACTCGGACCCTTCTCAATCACGCCTATTGCACACAACTGCTCGTACACCCACCTCAGAGGGGCTTTAATTTCTGACACTGTCATCCTTACTTTCTTCGCATCTACAGCTTTGAGGGCATTCACGCCTCGACCTCCATGGCTCAGAAGCGGATTGGTCGTCACATTAGGCTTCTCTAACTCGAGGGCCCCGGTGTTGATCATGTTTTGTACTAGCTTCTTGAACGCTGTGCAATTTTCTATTGTGTGCCCCGGTATTCCGCCGTGATACTCACAATGTGCCTTCTCATCGTGCCACGAAGGGTAGGGCGGCTGGAAGGGGGGAACATGATACGGGCGAACCAGATCAGCCTCGTATAAGTGCTTGTACACCTCTTTGTACGGCATAGGTGGAGGGGTGAAGGTCATTCTCTCTCGTTCCTTCCTATGGGTCCTATTCTCCCTTCGGTTTGAGCCTTGAGCATTCCCGATTGCGGCTTGAGGCCGTGATATGGTAGGGTCGAACCAATTATGCCTTGTACAAGTCAGCGCAGGATATTGGGATCGGGGTAGGATACATCTTTTCGTCTTCTTTCTTAGGGGCTCTAGTCTCCCCCTCATTCGAGCTCTGTCCTCCTCTTGATGCGATGTTGCCTCATCTCCTTGAGTAGCCATTTCTTGCGAGGACTTAAGGGTATTGGTAACAAAACTGGGAGAAAACGAGGGGTCTCCCTTATCCTGACGAGGGTTTCCAACAAGACCCTTTCCTTGCAGCAACTGAGATAACTCGTTCATCATATCTTTTTGGGTCTTGATAATGGTATCCCTCAACTCTTGCTTGGCTTGCTCTAACTGACCTCTCAAATCAGCTTCCAACTTAGCGAAACTCTCCTCCATTTGTCTCCTTTGGTGGCGAGTAAAGTGTGGGTGCGGAATCTTTAGTAGTTACGGATGCTGCCATGACCCCGAACAATTAGATTCCATGAACCAATGATGCAATGCATGATATGTCAAATGCAAAACATAAACATATGATTAAATGCAACAAATTAAAAAACAAAACTGAATGCAAGGAAATGTTGGTTCGACGAACATCCTTATCAAACAACTTTCCCTAACGGAGATCGAGTCTTCTTACAACGCGGTAAGAAAATAAATACGAGGGTATGATTTTTTCTATAAAATAAATTTCCTCGTCCCTTTCCATTAGGGTTCCGAAAACTTCGTTGTTGTGGACTCTTTCTCCCGTTATGAAAGTTTTCAACTTAGACTGTTCTCGAATCAACACTTCGTATGAAAATGCGATGAGTATGCAAAAATAATCAAAATAAGACAAAAAGGCAACTGGGTTAGTAACACCAATAATGAATATTGAAATAAACCAATCAATAGAAAACACCAAAACATGTTGACAAAACAAGACCTAATAGCATGAATTCTAATTCTACGGTAATCCGCATGGCTCTAACTGGGGTAGGCTTCTTAGATTCTCACACATGTGGTTCGGTTCTAACAAGGGTACCCGAACCTATCTTATTACCTACTAAGGTAGTAAGAACCCCAATTCTGGCCCATTACAAGCTTGCGAATTGGTTTCGGTTCGAGGGAAAGCACGACCTAGTGACGTGGAGGGCTGCTCACATGTCAAAGGCGTGAATTCCGGAAGTGAATTACCGACCCGTGGAGGGAGACTCACGTGGGTATGGGCGTTTCACGCCCACTTAAGGGACGAAGCTCGGGTATAGAGCTTAATGCGTGATGCAACACATGTCGGTGAGTCCTTTGAAATTAAATGAAGAATTAATTCAAGACCACCAATTATCAAAGCTCGTGTAATTCAAGTTCTATTTTCGAGGAAGAACCATCTCGCTAAAGTCAAATCAAATTTCAAAAATTTCCATCATTAAAGGCAACAATTATTTCTTTGGCCTAACTCTCTTTTGTTTTGAAAAACAAAATTTGTCCCCAGCGGAGTCGCCAAGCTGTAACGGGGTTTTTTTTCTTCGCACAAATCAAGTTCCCGTTACTTTTGAAAAATATTCGATTTGATTTAAAAATGGGGGAATTTAAAAATTGGCTCGGGTTTCGGGAAAACAACCTTTAAAAGAAATCTTTTTTCCTCGGTTTGGAGTCGCCACCGGCCACTATGGTAGGCCAGACACCGTAAAAAACAAAACCAGAGATTCGTTTGAAAGGGTTCGGGAGTTGGTTACGTGTGGGGTAGGGTTAGCGTCCCCATCACGCCCGGAAATCGGTACCAAAATAATTGTTGCTTTTAATTGATGGAAATCATTCGAAATTTAAAAAGACTTTAATTAGGGGTTCTTGATCGAAAACCGGACTTTAATTTTACGAGCTTTGTCCAAATTGGTGGTATCGAATTAATTAAGCATTTAATTAAAAAGGATGACGGTACACCGGACCAAAGACTAAACCGACATCATATAAGACTGACTGCCGTGTTAGTTTAGGGTTCGGATCCCGTACGTCACCTTTATGCATGATGCAAGCAGATAAAATATGATGCTATGGTCTTGTCCTTTTTATTTACGGATTTACCTTTAGACGATTCGAATCAATCCGAATATTCGCGGGACATCCAATAAGCTAGGTATGTCGACCCGAATACGCGAATTAATAGGTATCTCCGTTTCATAATTAACAATGAATCAATTTAAAAATGCTAAAAGTCACATGAATGACATATAAAGTGCATGCCACGGAGATATATTCGAACAATATAAAAGAAACATACGACATATATAACATGCATAAAGTTAAATGCTAAATATATAAAAAAAAACATATGACCACATATCACATATATAAAATAACATGGCAAAACATATACTCGAATGACATTAAAACAAAAAAACAAGCATGCAAAATATGTATTCGATGCAAACACAAAAAGCAAAACGCATGAGTAACAAATAAACTTAATAAAATGCTAAATGAATACAAAGGTAAACTGGCAGGGACCAAGGCTATAAATAAACCATAAAAAATTAATTAAAAGACGAAATAAGGACCTAATTAGAATAACGCGGGAAGTTACAGGGACCAAAAACGCAATTACCCCACCCGAAAATCGATTGAAACAAGAACCGGGACGTTATTGAAAACATTTGATAAAACCGAGGGACTGGGGAAGGGATTTAAAAACACGGAGGCCCTCCTCGCGTGATTTCGAAAATGCGGGAGGGTTTAAAAGGTTATTAACCCTATTTTAAAACAAGAAAACCTTATAAATACAGACTTAAAAAAACAGATTTGGCCCTTTTTCCATTTGAAAACCCTAAAAACCGAGAGCCCCTTTCTCTGTTTTCCTGTAACTCCGGCGCCGCATAGGGGTTCCGGTCGCCGTTGCCGGCGCCGGAACCCTAAAAAACCTTCCTTTTTGAAACCCAAAACAGGGATCAACCCTCTTTCTTCTTTAAACCAAAAACGTTTCTCTTTTTGTTTAGAAAACTCAAAAACCGAAACCCAAAAAAAGCACAAACTTACCCCTTTCGTGTCGCCGGCTCACCATGCACGGCTTCCGAGGGAGCCAGAAGGCTTATCGCCGGCAACGGACAACGAAGACGGGGATCCCGACTCGAAACGGAGGTAAATAGACCCTTTTACTATTTTTTGTTTTTATGATTCGAAATGGGAAACCGAAAAGTATACCTCAAAAATGTGTTTTGCTTGTATTGATATGAATACTGTGATTACAAAGCCTCTCTGGTTCTTTGAATCCCGAAAATCCCTTCTGAAAACCCGAAAAATCCCTTCTTACAATTTTTTCTCTCTCAAAAAAATCCCCCTTTACATTCTGTGTATTTCGGCTTTTATAGCCGCAATATTACATGTTTTTCCCCTTTTCTAAATATATGAAAATGCTGATAATTGCTGTTGATTTGTACGATTTGTCTGCAATTTTCGTTTGCCTCTCTGTGACTCTGCATTTCGGTTGCGTTTTGGTGCTCTGACATTTGGTTTTTGTTTGTTGTATGTGACCCGTGAGGAGAGGGGGACCAGAGAGACGTGGCCGGCGTCGTGGGGCAATCCATGCCGTCGAAGATGGATCTGGACGGTGTACAAGAGAAGCTGAGGGGTCGGTTGTGGTCTACACGCGCGCGCGTGGGACTCGGATCGTCGCGCGTGGGCTGCTGGAGGGTCGCGCGTGCAGAGTGTGGGGTTTCTGGAGACTTCCCGGGCTCGATCTCAGCCGTTCGTTGCGTTCCCGATCCAATGGTTCAGAGGGGTGCGGCGCTGGTGCTTGAGGAAGGGGTCGGCTAGGGTTTCTCGCGTCTGGTGCGATCTGGACCGTCAGATCTAGATTAGATCTGACGGTGGAGAGGGGGTGGCGGCTGCACAGATCAAAAGGGAGGCATTAGGTTTTTTTGGTTTAGCATATTAGGGTTTATTTTTTGGCCTAAACGGGCCATGTAATATTATTTATTTTTGGGCTTTGATAATGTAAATTGGACTTTAAATAATATATAAACATTGGGCTTTTATTTAATTAATATGGGCTTTTATTTATTTAATGTTTCTGTTTTTTTGTTGTTTTCAGAGTTAATAATAATAATAATAATAATAATATAATAATAATATATGATATCAAATATGATAATATATTAGAATATAATATGGCATATAATATCGATGGTACTAAATAAATAAAATGTATAAGTAATACATAATACTCCCTCCGTCCCACTTAAAATGTCTCTTTTGTGTTTTAAAATTGTCCCACTTAAAATGTCTCATTGAAAAAATCAACTACTTTTACAATGTGTATTTCCCTTTCTATCCTCTTTTTAGTTTTCCAACAAAACAAAATTCAACTTTTCAAGGGTAAAATTGTCTTTTCAATTATTTTACATCACATCTCCTACACAAACTTTTTCTTCCTAAAACTGCGTGAAAAGTCAACAATAGACACCTTAAATGGGACGGAGGGAGTAATAATAATATGATATATAAGATAGGATATTATAATAAGATATAAATATATATACGTAAGGATAAGATAATATTTATAAGATATATATTGTTTTTTGTTTTTTTGGGTTTTTTAATTCTTGCCATAACATATATATAAATCAAAGCCCACTATAAAAAAGAAAAGAAATTGGGTTTTAACACCCCGGACAAAATAGGTGATTACAGCTGCCCCCCTTTGCTTATACTTGTGAAACAAGGATAAAGCAAAGGCCATAAACACCAATTTTGTCCGACTTCCCTGTTTGGATTCCGAGTCACCATGCACTTGAACTTCTGGCGGTCTGGAGGTCGGTACGGGAAAATACAACTGTCGCGAAGGTTCGAAGCTATTTCTCACTTCAACATTCTTCAACCCTCTGAGGTCTGAACATATAGACAAATATCGAAAACTCCATTCTCCAAGAGCCTGAACGGATAGGCGGGTTCCATCCTCCAAGAGCCTGAACGGATAGGCGAGTTCCATTCTCCAAGAGCCTGAACGGATAGGCGAGCTTCCTTGTATGAGAAAAGCTTTGATGTTCCATTCTTCACGAGCCCGAACGGATAGGCGAGCTTCCTTGTATGAGAAAAGCTTTGATATTCCATTCTTCACGAGCCTGAACGGATAGGCGAGCTTCCTTGTATGAGAAAAGCTTTGATATTCCATTCTTCACGAGCCTGAACGGATAGGCGAGCTTCCTTGTATGAGAAAAGCTTTGATGTTCCATTCTTCACGAGCCCGAACGGATAGGCGAGCTTCCTTGTATGAGAAAAGCTTTGATGTTCCATTCTTCACGAGCCTGAACGGATAGGCGAGCTTCCCAATATGAGAAAAGCTTTGATATTCCATTCTTCACGAGCCTGAACGGATAGGCGAGCTTCCTTGTATGAGAAAAGCTTTGATGTTCCATTCTTCACGAGCCCGAACGGATAGGCGAGCTTCCTTGTATGAGAAAAGCTTTGATGTTCCATTCTTCACGAGCCTGAACGGATAGGCGAGCTTCCTTGTATGAGAAAAGCTTTGATATTCCATTCTTCACGAGCCTGAACGGATAGGCGAGCTTCCTTGTATGAGAAAAGCTTTGATATTCCATTCTTCACGAGCCTGAACGGATAGGCGAGCTTCCTTGTATGAGAAAAGCTTTGATATTCCATTCTTCACGAGCCTGAACGGATAGGCGAGCTTCCTTGTATGAGAAAAGCTTTGAAATATCTGTCAAAAATAGGTAAAAATGATATGATTATGTGAGTTAGCATGCCCCTAATCCTAGGGATGCCTAACTACAAGTGATGCATGGATTATGACATCAAAATGCTCGGATGCTTCTACTCTCCGAGTTGGTCGATCTCGTCCTTCTTCTTGTCTCTTCTTCTTCTCAATCTTTTTTGGCTTTCTCCTCTTTGCCAAATCTTGGTCTCTTCTCAAAAGACAACTGCTGACTTCCACTGGTCAGGCTGGACGTAGCACTTCTCGTGGTGCTCGTTCTCAAAACATTGCCCCCTACTCAAACTGGGTGCTCAACATCTCTTCGTCTTAACTCAAAATGACGACTTTTCTCTTCTTTCAACAATAGGGGAAGCACATGCCCCCAAGTCCCTGAACTTTTCTCTTAAGTTCGTTGGGGACCACTTCTCAACTTCTGAAGCAATTGAAACATTTCGACAAAGATTTTCTTCAAGTCCCTGAATTGTAGCATGTGAAATCTTACTACAATCTTCACCATAGCCACTGACAAGCTGTCATTTGTATTCATGACATTGCATTCTGAACTTTATCCCTGAAGTAAAGGGAAATTAATTTGTGTTCACAAAAAGATTTAGACTGCATCTCCTAATTTCAAAATAAGATGCGTTTTCAAAAACTAGATTTTCTTTTCAAATCATGGATATATCAAGCTAGATCAAATACCCTGAATATCAAGTGCACGAACGACACTGTTATGGCTTACCAATGATTGCCTCAAGCATCATGTGTCTAGGAGACCTCGAAAGCTAAGCTGATGTCTGAAAATGTGACATACTCTCCAAGTTATTTCGGTTTTTAATCCATTAGATTTATCTTCGATAGGCTTCGCCTTTATCAATTCTTTATAAGTGTGGGGAAGTTAACTCATCACATTCCTTTGGCTCGAGAATAAAGATGGAGCATACAACGATACCCCGAGTTACTCGGCATTGTCACGATTTGAGAATATTACCATCACTCATGTAGCTAAAGTGGATGGTGCATAGCAACCTTATTGGTCTTTTGCTACAGCGGAGTGCCCCAAAAATTAGATTTATCTTCAATAGGCTTTGCCTTTATCAATTCTTTATAATTGTGGGGGAAGTCAACTCATCACATTCCTTTGGCTCGAGAATAAAGATGGAGCATACAACGATACCCCGAGTTACTCGGCATTGTCATGATTTTACCACCACTCATGTAGCTAAAGTGGATGGTGCATAGCAACCTTATTGGTCTTTTGCTACAGCGGAGTGCCCCAAGAATTCCACATTTGTATCCGAAAATGCCTATTACCAGGCTTCGAACATTGTTAGGCTTAGTATTCTTGAATTTTTTTTTTTAGCACGAAAAACTTCCGGTTATTCTTCTGAAGGTCATAATTCCATGTGTGTTTGATTAGGTGACCAAATTAACTTGGAGTGCAAGCCACGTATACATCATCTTCAAAGCTTTCGATTTCCACTAGACAAAGGCGGCTCGAAGTCAACCTTTGGGGTCAAGGTCAATGTCCCTTGTGCAATTGATATACGGGGACTCAATAGGCAAATATATACACACAAAATGAAAAGGCAATTGAAACGTAATGCATCCTTTCATTGAAATTTTGAAAATGCAAACTTGGGCCCTTACAAAAATCTTTGCTACCTTCGGGCAAAGGGTAGCAAAGTGGATTCCACACATCACTTCTGGGAAAAATTAAAATGCAATGAAATGAAAGCAAACAAGCTCGGATGCATTAAACTTTTGATTAAATTGGCCGTCCATCCCACCCCTCAAACTTCCTCGAGGAACTCAACCTCCCGATTGTCCATTAAATCCTGGACCAACTGCTTGAATTCCGAGCAACTCTGAATCTGATGCCTCGTAGTCTGATGGTACTCACAAAATGACTCATGGCCATTATATGCCCCACTCGGACCCTTCTCAATCACGCCTATTGCACACAACTGCTCGTACACCCACCTCAGAGGGGCTTTAATTTCTGACACTGTCATCCTTACTTTCTTCGCATCTACAGCTTTGAGGGCATTCACGCCTCGACCTCCATGGCTCAGAAGCGGATTGGTCGTCACATTAGGCTTCTCTAACTCGAGGGCCCCGGTGTTGATCATGTTTTGTACTAGCTTCTTGAACGCTGTGCAATTTTCTATTGTGTGCCCCGGTATTCCGCCGTGATACTCACAATGTGCCTTCTCATCGTGCCACGAAGGGTAGGGCGGCTGGAAGGGGGGAACATGATACGGGCGAACCAGATCAGCCTCGTATAAGTGCTTGTACACCTCTTTGTACGGCATAGGTGGAGGGGTGAAGGTCATTCTCTCTCGTTCCTTCCTATGGGTCCTATTCTCCCTTCGGTTTGAGCCTTGAGCATTCCCGATTGCGGCTTGAGGCCGTGATATGGTAGGGTCGAACCAATTATGCCTTGTACAAGTCAGCGCAGGATATTGGGATCGGGGTAGGATACATCTTTTCGTCTTCTTTCTTAGGGGCTCTAGTCTCCCCCTCATTCGAGCTCTGTCCTCCTCTTGATGCGATGTTGCCTCATCTCCTTGAGTAGCCATTTCTTGCGAGGACTTAAGGGTATTGGTAACAAAACTGGGAGAAAACGAGGGGTCTCCCTTATCCTGACGAGGGTTTCCAACAAGACCCTTTCCTTGCAGCAACTGAGATAACTCGTTCATCATATCTTTTTGGGTCTTGATAATGGTATCCCTCAACTCTTGCTTGGCTTGCTCTAACTGACCTCTCAAATCAGCTTCCAACTTAGCGAAACTCTCCTCCATTTGTCTCCTTTGGTGGCGAGTAAAGTGTGGGTGCGGAATCTTTAGTAGTTACGGATGCTGCCATGACCCCGAACAATTAGATTCCATGAACCAATGATGCAATGCATGATATGTCAAATGCAAAACATAAACATATGATTAAATGCAACAAATTAAAAAACAAAACCGAATGCAAGGAAATGTTGGTTCGACGAACATCCTTATCAAACAACTTTCCCTAACGGAGATCGAGTCTTCTTACAACGCGGTAAGAAAATAAATACGAGGGTATGATTTTTTCTATAAAATAAATTTCCTCGTCCCTTTCCATTAGGGTTCCGAAAACTTCGTTGTTGTGGACTCTTTCTCCCGTTATGAAAGTTTTCAACTTAGACTGTTCTCGAATCAACACTTCGTATGAAAATGCGATGAGTATGCAAAAATAATCAAAATAAGACAAAAAGGCAACTGGGTTAGTAACACCAATAATGAATATTGAAATAAACCAATCAATAGAAAACACCAAAACATGTTGACAAAACAAGACCTAATAGCATGAATTCTAATTCTACGGTAATCCGCATGGCTCTAACCGGGGTAGGCTTCTTAGATTCTCACACATGTGGTTCGGTTCTAACAAGGGTACCCGAACCTATCTTATTACCTACTAAGGTAGTAAGAACCCCAATTCTGGCCCATTACAAGCTTGCGAATTGGTTTCGGTTCGAGGGAAAGCACGACCTAGTGACGTGGAGGGCTGCTCACATGTCAAAGGCGTGAATTCCGGAAGTGAATTACCGACCCGTGGAGGGAGACTCACGTGGGTATGGGCGTTTCACGCCCACTTAAGGGACGAAGCTCGGGTATAGAGCTTAATGCGTGATGCAACACATGTCGGTGAGTCCTTTGAAATTAAATGAAGAATTAATTCAAGACCACCAATTATCAAAGCTCGTGTAATTCAAGTTCTATTTTCGAGGAAGAACCATCTCGCTAAAGTCAAATCAAATTTCAAAAATTTCCATCATTAAAGGCAACAATTATTTCTTTGGCCTAACTCTCTTTTGTTTTGAAAAACAAAATTTGTCCCCAGCGGAGTCGCCAAGCTGTAACGGGGTTTTTTTTCTTCGCACAAATCAAGTTCCCGTTACTTTTGAAAAATATTCGATTTGATTTAAAAATGGGGGAATTTAAAAATTGGCTCGGGTTTCGGGAAAACAACCTTTAAAATAAATCTTTTTTCCTCGGTTTGGAGTCGCCACCGGCCACTATGGTAGGCCAGACACCGTAAAAAACAAAACCAGAGATTCGTTTGAAAGGGTTCGGGAGTTGGTTACGTGTGGGGTAGGGTTAGCGTCCCCATCACGCCCGGAAATCGGTACCAAAATAATTGTTGCTTTTAATTGATGGAAATCATTCGAAATTTAAAAAGACTTTAATTAGGGGTTCTTGATCGAAAACCGGACTTTAATTTTACGAGCTTTGTCCAAATTGGTGGTATCGAATTAATTAAGCATTTAATTAAAAAGGATGACGGTACACCGGACCAAAGACTAAACCGACATCATATAAGACTGACTGCTGTGTTAGTTTAGGGTTCGGATCCCGTACGTCACCTTTATGCATGATGCAAGCAGATAAAATATGATGCTATGGTCTTGTCCTTTTTATTTACGGATTTACCTTTAGACGATTCGAATCAATCCGAATATTCGCGGGACATCCAATAAGCTAGGTATGTCGACCCGAATACGCGAATTAATAGGTATCTCCGTTTCATAATTAACAATGAATCAATTTAAAAATGCTAAAAGTCACATGAATGACATATAAAGTGCATGCCACGGAGATATATTCGAACAATATAAAAGAAACATACGACATATATAACATGCATAAAGTTAAATGCTAAATATATAAAAAAAACATATGACCACATATCACATATATAAAATAACATGGCAAAACATATACTCGAATGACATTAAAACAAAAAAACAAGCATGCAAAATATGTATTCGATGCAAACACAAAAAGCAAAACGCATGAGTAACAAATAAACTTAATAAAATGCTAAATGAATACAGAGGTAAACTGGCAGGGACCAAGGCTATAAATAAACCATAAAAAATTAATTAAAAGACGAAATAAGGACCTAATTAGAACAACGCGGGAAGTTACAGGGACCAAAAACGCAATTACCCCACCCGAAAATCGATTGAAACAAGAACCGGGACGTTATTGAAAACATTTGATAAAACCGAGGGACCGGGGAAGGGATTTAAAAACACGGAGGCCCTCCTCGCGTGATTTCGAAAATGCGGGAGGGTTTAAAAGGTTATTAACCCTATTTTAAAACAAGAAAACCTTATAAATACAGACTTAAAAAAACAGATTTGGCCCTTTTTCCATTTGAAAACCCTAAAAACCGAGAGCCCCTTTCTCTGTTTTCCTGTAACTCCGGCGCCGCATAGGGGTTCCGGTCGCCGTTGCCGGCGCCGGAACCCTAAAAAACCTTCCTTTTTGAAACCCAAAACAGGGATCAACCCTCTTTCTTCTTTAAACCAAAAACGTTTCTCTTTTTGTTTAGAAAACCCAAAAACCGAAACCCAAAAAAAGCACAAACTTACCCCTTTCGTGTCGCCGGCTCACCATGCACGGCTTCCGAGGGAGCCAGAAGGCTTATCGCCGGCAACGGACAACGACGACGGGGATCCCGACTCGAAACGGAGGTAAATAGACCCTTTTACTATTTTTTGTTTTTATGATTCGAAATGGGAAACCGAAAAGTATACCTCAAAAATGTGTTTTGCTTGTATTGATATGAATACTGTGATTACAAAGCCTCTCTGGTTCTTTGAATCCCGAAAATCCCTTCTGAAAACCCGAAAAATCCCTTCTTACAATTTTTTCTCTCTCAAAAAAATCCCCCTTTACATTCTGTGTGTTTCGGCTTTTATAGCCGCAATATTACATGTTTTTCCCCTTTTCTAAATATATGAAAATGCTGATAATTGCTGTTGATTTGTACGATTTGTCTGCAATTTCCGTTTGCCTCTCTGTGACTCTGCATTTCGGTTGCGTTTTGGTGCTCTGACATTTGGTTTTTGTTTGTTGTATGTGACCCGTGAGGAGAGGGGGACCAGAGAGACGTGGCCGGCGTCGTGGGGCAATCCATGCCGTCGAAGATGGATCTGGACGGTGTACAAGAGAAGCTGAGGGGTCGGTTGTGGTCTACACGCCTGCGCGTGGGACTCGAATCGTCGCGCGTGGGCTGCTGGAGGGTCGCGCGTGCAGAGTGTGGGGTTTCTGGAGACTTCCCGGGCTCGATCTCAGCCGTTCGTTGCGTTCCCGATCCAATGGTTCAGAGGGGTGCGGCGCTGGTGCTTGAGGAAGGGGCCGGCTAGGGTTTCTCGCGTCTGGTGCGATCTGGACCGTCAGATCTAGATTAGATCTGACGGTGGAGAGGGGGTGGCGGCTGCACAGATCAAAAGGGAGGCATTAGGTTTTTTTGGTTTAGCATATTAGGGTTTATTTTTGGGCCTAAACGGGCCATGTAATATTATTTATTTTTGGGCTTTGATAATGTAAATTGGACTTTAAATAATATATAAACATTGGGCTTTTATTTAATTAATATGGGCTTTTATTTATTTAATGTTTCTGTTTTTTTGTTGTTTTCAGAGTTAATAATAATAATAATAATAATAATATAATAATAATAATATATGATATCAAATATGATAATATATTAGAATATAATATGGCATATAATATCGATGGTACTAAATAAATAAAATGTATAAGTAATACATAATAATAATAATATGATATATAAGATAGGATATTATAATAAGATATAAATATATATACGTAAGGATAAGATAATATTTATAAGATATATATTTTTTTTTTATTTTTTGGGTTTTTTAATTCTTGCCATAACATATATATAAATCAAAGCCCACTATAAAAAAGAAAAGAAATTGGGTTTTAACACCCCGGACAAAATAGGTGATTACACCGCCTATGACCCTTGCATATTCCATTTAGTCAACACTTTCACCTTGGAAATTTTGTTAAAATAATGCCTTGGCAAATGGTTTAAGATAATGCTTTGACAATATTGTTAACAATTTCCCTTCGTTGTTGGACAGAAGTTGGCTCATATCTATGAAGTTCTGGCTATACCAAAAATATTCTTGCCAACTTTTCAAGAATCTTGTCCACGTAGTGTGACTACTTTAATATAAGATCCCCAAACGGTCATTAGATTTGGATGCCCAAAATCATATATGTCGGTCTCATATCTTTCATGTCAAATTTTCATTTAACATGTTTTTGGTACGTTTTACCATTTCATTGTTACTTATAACTATGAGTATGTCAACAACATAGGGTATTATGACCTAATATCAGTAGTTTTGACATACACACATTTGTCATCATGACAATATCTTAATTTCAACCTCTTGTTGAATGTCTGATCTATCTTCGTCGATAGCTTCTAAATTTCATTTCGTTGAACTTGAATTAGATATAGTATTCTTGTAAATCTCAGGGTTCTTTGGTTCGGAAACAAGAAACAGCCATGTGTTGTTATGATCTATATAGCCAATAAAATACAATCCACCGTTTTGACTTATTTTCATTTTATTTGGTAATGTATTCATTACCTTTGGAAGATACCCCCACATTTTAAACACATTCTTAAAGCTTTAGTTCTTTTCAGAAGTTGTCTTCAAAAGTATAGTATCATTCTTCTTTGATTTTAGACATTGCAACGTTACTCATACAAAGTTACTCCCCATCTTAATTATTTTATTAAATTTGGGTTTAAACGTCCAGTTTATAAAGAACAATTTCTCTATATCTCCATCTTTGCTTTTAAGCAAATACACGTAGCACTAGTTTGTGATATCATCAATTTATTCCCTCAAACAATAATTTGTCATGTCAATTGTTACGAAAACACTTTGTCATAACATTGACCTTGTTTGTTTGATCTTCTTTAGAAGTCTACAGTCTGAATAATTATTCTCCATCTTATGACAATTGAAGCATTTCTCATGAAATTTTGCTTCTTGGACACACTACTCTTTTAGTCTTAGAAAATACATAATATGTGGCATGTTTTCTTAAAGTCCTTTTTGACATTCACTATGTTTGCCTTGGCAACATTAGGATTAGTGCTTTGTAAAACTTTTTGGCCGCATCTCTATCGTCTTCTTCAATATGAAGTTTGACAATCAATTATTTCATTTTCACATCATTTTTCTTATGCTTAAGATAGTTTTTGAAGTCGTTCCAAGTAGAGGGTTAGCATTTCAAATGGCTACCACCTAAAAGGATTCACTTAACAACATCCCTTCTGCGAGAATATTGTGAATGATCAGTTTAAATTCTTGAATCACAACTAAGAATTTCTTTAGTACCGGCTTTGTCCAACGACCCTCACAATTCTTTAACCATTTTTTCAATAATATACATTGCATAACGTGCATCAAATAAAGATTTAAGAATGTAATTACATTATAGAAATCAAAGTGCTTCCATGTCTTGGTAACATTAAAGGCGGAGCAACATTTCTATGTTTTGGCAACGTTGAAAGATGTAGCAATATCTATCTCATCCTCTCTAACAATGGGATGATCATCCTTCATATATTTGGCCAAGTTCAACATGGTCAAAAACATCTTTTGTTGCAATGTTTAGAAATTCTCTAGTAAATTTCACAAGCTTTTCATTGTGACTCATAGTCACTGGCAGCATTAGGCTCGTTGCCTGAGCCTACGTAGTGACTATAATACCGGAAAAAGAACTAGATGTGTTCTTAGATGTATTATTCATCTTTCTGTTAACGTCTAGAATTTAGAAATAAGACCAGAATACGGAAATTATGAATCTGTTAAACGTCGAGAATTTAGTAAACTAAATCCCGAAACAAAGTTTACACAGTCTAATATAAGGCACAGTAATGAACAGTGTACCAGATAGGTAACTTTCAAAAAGAGATGGTACACTAGACACACTTAAATACTAGGTCTTTCAAAGAACAAATCCTTGACGTGCACTTCACACTATCTTTTTAATAAACAATTTGTACTCGCCTTTGATTATAGTAATTAACATAAATTCAGATGATATTAACATGAATTGATAGAAGGCATGTCAAAAAAAAATATGGCCATGCAGTTTGGACGATTCCTTGAAAAGTATTTGATTTGGAGAGTTTTCCACTCCAATGTCATCAATGTACTTCTCCAAATTTCCAGTCATCTTCTAACCTTTATAAAATTCTCAAAGAAAACTATTAGTACGACAATAAGAGTCCAAAATGTTTTTTTACCATATTTCTCAAGAGTAGTTAAATAATTTTATCCCACATGAGAAGAAATGATTTGTTTAGATCCATGTACCTTCTATCACAAGAACAAGTATCTAAAACATATTTATTAAAAATTACCACAACACATGGTTAATATACCAATGAATATCACTTACTCGGTAATACATGATCATTATCAATAAAATAACTTAATATCAAAAGTTGGCTTTTAATATCGTATTTTCCTCTTTATGGCGCGATTAAATAGTCATGAAACTACATTTATACTAACTGTTGGCAATCTGAACCGGCAATTCACTAACAAATATGAAACTATATTGAATCAACAAATCCAAATTAGAGCATATTAAATGATTCATTTTGAGAAACCAAATCCAACTCTAAATATAGAAATTGCCACCGACTACATCATCATATCCATATTAAGCCACACAATACCTTATAAAACCAACTCAAAGATTAAAACATTAGTATGATTCCAGAAAGGAATATCAAATAAAAAATATTAAGATTAACAAGTAATCCCACTTTCAATCTCCTTTAAAACCATTTCTAAAAACACGTTTTAAAAATAAAGCACTTAATGCTTAATTTTAACCATAACAATATAGATGTTTCAATATTGTTATATAAAAATATAATTCAAATATACAATACATGAATGAATCATCATGCAAGAAAGCATATTTTAAGCTATTTAAAAATCATCTTTTAATAGTCACACGATCATACCACAGGCTATTTGCTCATTCTATTGCCTTAGTCTCGAGGATTTGTCTTAAGATTGTTACAATCAAGGCATAAAATAAACAAATATAATAAAATATACGCATATATTCATAACAACAGCTTACTGAAATAATGAATTAAAAAATTAATTTAAAATGAACATAATTTACTCTGCAATTCTTTGATGGATAAGAGTTGGAAGCAGATTTTTGTTGAGGCCTGTATAAATAGTCTCCTTAAAATAGGTTCGTCCTCTCCCCAGTGCTAGAGAATCGTAGGAAGTCTATCTCCCAGGATACAACAACAAGCGTTCACTGCAAAGAGCACAACTTCAGTGAACTAGGCAAATTCAACCATGCCTTCGTCTATCACCATAACAAACTTCAGTGAACAAGGCAAATTCAACCATGCCTTCGTCTATCACCATAACAATGTAAGTTTGAAAGAGGGAAAAGAGATGAAATGCTTTTGGTGTGTTTAAAAAGAGAGAACTGGCATCCTATTTATAGTAGAAAGTGACATATGAAGAGACTCGGAGGAATTAATGGAGTAGATGAAGAGTTTTTAAGATTTAATTTCAATAATTAATTCAAGATTTAATTTGAACAATTAAATTCAAATATTGAATTTGCCTTTAGAATATCAAGAGACGTTAGTATAATTCCAGAAAGAAATATCAAATAAAAATTATTAGGAATAACAAGTAAAACCAACTTTCAATCTCCTTTAAAGCCATTTCTAAAAACACGTTTTAAAAATAAAGCACTTAATGCTTACTTTAAACCATAACAATATAGACGTTTTAATATTACTATATAAAAATATAATTCAAATATACAATACATGAATGAATCACCCTGCAAGAAAGCATATTTTAAGGTATTTAAAAATCATCTTTTAATAATTACACGACCATACCTCAACTTATTTGCTCATTCTATTGCCTTAGTCTCGAGGAATCTGTCTTAAGATTGTTACAACCAATGCATAAAATACACAAATATAATTAAATATACGCATATATTCATAACAACAACTTACTGAAATAATGAATTGAAAATTAATTTAAAATAACATAAATTTACTCTGCAATTCTTAATGGATAAGAGTTGGAAGCAGAGTTTTGTTGAAGCATGTATAAATAGTCTCCTTAAAACAGGTTCGTCCTCTCCCCAGTGCTAAAAAATCATAAGACGTCTATCTCCCAGGATACAACAACAAGCGTTCACTGCAATCAGCACAACTTTAGTGAACTAAGCGAATTCAACCATGCTTTCTTCTATCACCATAACAGAGTAAGTTTGCGAGAGGAAAAAAGAGATGGAATGTTTTTGGTGTGATAGAAAAGAGAGAACTAGCATCCTATTTATAGTATGAAGGGACATATGAAGAGACTCGAAGGAATTAATGGAGTAGATAAAGAGTTTTCAAGATTTAATTTCAATAATTAATTCAAGATTTAATTTGAACAATTAAATCTAAATATTGAATTTGTCTTTAAAATACCAAGATACGTTAGTATGATTCCAGAAAGAAATATCAAAGAAAAAAATATTATGAACAACAAGTAAAACCAACTTTCAATCTCCTTTAAAACCATTTCTTAAAACATGTTTTTAAAATAAAGCATTTAATGTTTAATTTAAACCATAACAATATAGACGTTTCGGTATTGTTATATAAAAATATAATTCAAATATACAAAACATGAATGAATCACCATGCAATAAAGCATATTTTGAGGTATTTAAAAATCATCTTTTAATAGTCACACGACCATACCTCTAGCTATTTGCTCATTCTATTACCTTAGTCTCGAGAAATCTGTCTTAAGATTGTTACAATCAAGGCATAAAATAAACAAATATAATTAAATATACGCATATATTCCTAACATCTTACTGAAATAATGAATTGAAAACTAATTTAAAATGAACATAAATTTACTCTGCAATTCTTGATGGATAGGAGTTGGAAGTAGAGTTTTGTTGAGGCATGTATAAACAGTTTCCTTAAGACAGGTTCGTCCTCTCCCCAGTGCTAGAGAATCATAGGACGTCTATCTCCTAGGATACAACAACAAACATTCACTGCAAGCATTATAGCTTCAGTGAACTATGTGAATTCAACCATGCCTTCTTCTATCACCAGAACATAGTAAGTTTGAGGAAGAAAAAAGAGATGAAATGTTTTTAGTGTGTTTAAAAGAGAGAACTAGCATCCTATTTATAGTAGGAAGAGACATATGATGTGAATCGAAGAAATTAATGGAGAAAATGAAGAGTTTTTAAGATTTAATTTCAATAATTAAATCAAGATTTAATTTGAACAATTAAATCCAAATATTGAACTTGTCTTTAGAATACCAAAAGACATTTTGTTGAGAAAAATATTTTTTTCATGGGCTAACAAAAAAAGTATTTTTGCAAGTCCACTAAGGCCTCACCAGTCTAGACATTCATATGTCCCATGTTGTGCAAGTTACTCCCAACCTCGGTTGGCTTACATATTTACTAACTAAGTAGTTCTTGCTTATAAAATTTTCTAAACTCCTATCCATTTCTTATGTGGGATAGAGTGTTTTAAGCACCACATTTATCTCAACAATATTTTCAAGTACCTCACTTTGAGCATCAACTTCTCATTCATCATACAACCAATTTGAGTATTTTATATATCATTTTAAAGGTCTTATGGAGTAAAGTATAAACCATAATGTTTATTATTAAAAACTCCAAATTTATCAATACTTAATATGCCTCAAAGTCACTAATTATCCATTATTTTATAACAGTATTTGTAGTCCTTTTTCCATCGGTCTGATGTTCAAGGTTGAACACAGCATTCTTTGGGAGTGGATATCTAGGTTTGGTGAGAAGAATATGGGAGATTTTTCAAAGTTCATAGCTTGTCTCGTTGTATTAGAGAATAATCGAATAGCCTTCAAAATGTTTATGTAGTTTTTATCATCTTCCTTAGTGAAAATAAAGCAGTCATCATCGAAAAGGAGGTGGCTAAGCACATGACATCTACTTATGAAAACCCCCGAAAGGGAGAGATTATTTTCCCGATGTAACAACAAGGAGAGCACATTTGCCACTAAAATGAAGAGAAAGGGTAATAGCGGGTCGCCTTGTTTGAAGCTTTGTTCTGGCTTGAATTCTCTTCCTCTTTCCCTATTGACGGTAATGGAGAAAATATGAGATGAGACACATTCCATAACACGAGTAATCCACCACTCAGAGAAACTTAATTTTCTCATCAGAAGTGTAAGAAAATTTCAATCAACTTTGTCAAAAGCTTTGACAAGATCAAGTTTCAGAGACATAAAACTTTTTCTACCCTTTTACTTTTTTAAAGGCGTGGAAAGTCTCATGAGCAATAAAAAAAATTATTGTATTAGCTTTCCTTCTACAAAGGTTGATTGTTCCTAATAGATAATATTCGGAAGAATTGGCTTTAGTCGTCAAGCGAGAATTCTAGAAATAATTTTATAAGAAAATTTGTAGAGACTGATGGGACATTATTGTCCTATTTTCTCCGGAGAGGAGATTTTAGGAACTAGGACAATATTGGTTCGATTGATTTCCTTTGGTAGTGATCTCGATTGGAAGAAATCAAGAACCATGTTAAAAACAACTTGTTTATAACTTCCCAAAAAGGAATGGAAGAATATGCCTGAAAACACTTCAAGTCCAGGGATTTACAAGCTCCTAGGTGGAAAACAACATTGGTGATTTCATGTTCAGAAATGTCTAATGAGAGTGAAAAGTTGATTTTTTTAAGAATGACAGAGGAACTCCCTCTAAGACTTCATCAAGATCTGAGCAGTCTTGTTGTTGAAAAAATGCTTAAAGTGATAATAGAACGAGTTAGCAATAAGGGAGTCATCCTTGATCCACCTCCCCTTTTGGTATTTGATTTTAAGTATGGCATTCCTCCTTATTCGTTGTAGTATGTTAGCATGGAAAAATCTCGTCTTTTAATCTTCATATTTGAGCCAGTTTATGTGGGATATTTGATGATAGTATCTCTAATCCTTTTTCCCAAATTCCATCAAGGATAAGCTCAATTCTTTTAATTTCAGCAGCAGCTTCTTCACCTAAAGGCAAGTTTTGTGAATGGGCAATTTTTCTCAAGATCTCATCTTGACTAGGAATATTATTCTTTTTGCGAGACTTGCACTAGAAAAAAGGAGTTTGCATCATGAATGCATGAGATTTTTATACAGAATAATGCCCCTCAAAACAAAAATGGGAGATGCCCATTCAGATTCAATAAGCTCTTTGCAGTCATTTTCATGTAGACATTTCGACTCAAATTTAAAAACCCTTTTGAATTTCTTTGGTAAACCTTTTAGGAGAAGAATTAAGGGGCAATTGTTAGAGCCAACAGCTGGTTCGATGATTTCTAGAGCTTTCTTGTAGATTGAGTTCCATGACAGATTAAAAAGGATTCTATCAATCTTTTTAAGAATGGAATCCCCATTAGTTCTTTTGATGGACCAAGTAAAGGTACCTCCCTTAAGTGGCATATCAAGCAAACCATGTTCATCCATAAGTAGTTGAAAATGATCATTCTCAAGATCTTGAAACATATATCCTCCAATTTTTTTTTCTTGCAATAAAACAAAATTAGAATCTCCCATCAAACACCATGGGTATGATTCGTTGCACCAGAATCTCCCATTTTTTGATGGAATAATATTGCTTCTTTAGATATGAACATGAATGTCGGATTTGTGGCTATTGATACTCGCTTTACATTATTGGAGGATCGCGTCAAGGCTCTTGAACAACAAAACTTCCACGGATGTCTCTCTCACTGCCTTCTATGGTGCTTAGCTCAATCATACTCGAAAGTCTCAAGCCAACCGTGATGATGATGATGAAGAGGACGATGATAGAGACGATGGGGATGAGTAGTCTTTGAGCATATCATTATATATCATATCATATCATTTAGGATTTATCTTTTATCATGCACCTTTGTCTTTAGGAACCCTATGCTTTATCGTTCAATGATTGACTCTTTGCTTTACCTTACCGCAAGTAGACCCGATATCATGTTTAGTGTTTTTTTGTGTGATAGGTTTCAAGCTAGCCTTAGAGAATCATACCTTGTAGCCATTAAGTGAATCTTTAGATAACTTAGAGACACACCTTGTTTAGGCCTTTGGTATCCTAGAGACTCTTTCTTTACCCTACATGCTTATTCCGATGTGGATTATGGGGGTTGTAAGATGCTAATTCCTAGGTAGTATGCTCATATCTTCGTTCTCTAATAAACAAAATAGTGTAGTCTTATCTACCACCGAAGCGGAATATATATCGGCCGGAAGTTGTTGTGCTCAAGTCTTTTGGATGAAACAACAACTTCTAGACTATAAAATTGATGTAGGTACCATACCCCTTAAGTGTGACAACACTAGTGCCATATGTCTCACTAAGAATCTCATCCAACATTCTGGAATCAAACACATAGAGATAAGACACCATTTCATTAGGGACCATGTCCTCAAGAATGATGTTGTTCTAGGGTATGTTGATACCTCAAACCAACTAGCGAATATATTTACAAAGTCATTAGACAAATAGCTTTTTTGGACTCTTAGGAGAGAGTTAGGTCTAACTACCTTATCTTAACTTTTTAGAGCCCTTAAATGTAAAAAAATTGCTTGAATTTGAATGATGATCATGTTTATGTACTTTTGCTTCTTGATGCATCTATGCTTGTTGCTAAGGGGTATGTATCTGTTTTAGCTCATAAATGTTGCTCATTCAACATACACATGCATTTAGGATCGCTTAAAATCCAATTTTTAAACTCAAGTTAGCTCAAAAATGCATTTCTGGTAAAAGGGTATCGATACAGGTAATAGCGTATCGATACAGGTTGCTCAATGGGCGTCGATACAGTCTTAATTGTATCGATATGGTCACACATAGCGATATTGTATGAAAATCGTACTGATACGGTGGATCGATATGCCATGTCAGCGTATAGATACGGTAAGCCGCTGGAGTTTAAATGGGGCATTAAATGGGTGTTTCACTTCAATTAAAACACAAACCCTTTTTCCCTCAAAACCCTAGCCGATTTCATCTATAAAACCCCCTCAAACCCTAATTTTTCACACCAAACTCAAAATTCTTTTGGGGTTTTTCATCAACTCATTAACGCTAAGCTTTGCTATCAATTTGTTGCATTCATCATCCAAATTCATTACTCAAGGTATAAAAACTCTTTTCTTTCTTTTTAATTTTTGTTATTGTTTTCAACTAATTTTTGTATACATAGTATATTTATAACATGAGTTTTGAAGTTTTTACAAAAATTCTTTAAAATCTGAAATTTTTTGTTTCGAATATATAAATATATCGTGTATTTTAGTATACTGTTTTTCAAAACTATTTTTACCAAAATTAATATGCATACTTGTATATATTGTTAACATATAAAATATAGTGTTTTTCACAATACCTTGAATTATTAGAATGATTATTGGATCGAATGTGATGATAATTGCATACATTGTTTTCGAATGGTTTTGATGTTTTTCAAGTTATTATGGGGTTGAAAAAGAGACCAAGGAGAGAATTGCCTTCTAGTTCATCCAATCCCAATTCCGAAAATGAGGGTATTACTAAACCGAACCTTGATTTTGTTATTTATAATAGTTTTCAATCCCCTTTGGCTATGGCCCATTATAAAAATACCAAGCCTTTTCAATCCGGGATGAAAGAGTAGTTTCTATCCCCTTTCTCAATTTAGAACGTTTTAAGTTTAAATATTTTGGATTGTTACAAACAATGGAAATTTATGACTTTTCTAAGTGTACCCCCGATTTTATATCGAAATCTCATTTTGATTTTCTTTGCTAATGCCCGATGTATTCATGATCAAGCTAGGGAAAGTGTAATTGTCATTGAATCTTATCTTATGGGCAAGAAATTTCAAATTGAACAAAGTGTTTTATGTTGTAACACCCCAATTTGAGATTTAGAAAAATGGCTTAATATAATTGCATGGAATTAATTTAAGTGACTCAATTTGAGGTTCAATGAAGGATCTAATTTAGAGATTATAAAGTTTAAAGTGCAAAATTGAAGTGACCAAATTGTTAAACACTCAATATTAGAGTTTTGCATGATAAATTAAAAGATAAAAAGAACCTGTCAAGGTGGCATAAGGTGAGGGATTACACGTGGGTTGGATATCCATTAGTGGAGAGGGAAAATAACAAACAAATAGTCTTTGGGCTAGTTTAGCATTGCTTTTGAAAAATAATTTTTAAAAGTGCTGTTAGAAAGAGATTTTGAAAAAAATTTTTAAAAAGTTAGTTGTAAGATTTTAGTGTTTATCATTATTGTCAAAAAGTGCTTTTAAGAAGATAAATGACTATTTTAGACATGATATTGTAAGTTATATATGTGTGTATATATATATATATATATATGATATTCAAATTCTCTAATGTTATAATATATGAAATATATCAGCTTAAATTATTATAAAAATATAAAAAATATTTTTATTAATAAATATGTTTTTTAACAATTATACGTGTTCCATGAAAATATAACAAATTTGAAATATTTTATTTAAAAAACTTGACAAGAATAAATATAAATCATTTTAAAATTAAAAAATAATTATTAATTATATAATTATATCTTCGTAAAGAATTATAAATTTATAAATTATAAATAAACACAATAATAAATGAAGGTTAAAATTGTAATTTAGCTCTCAAAATCACTTTTACAACCGCAAAAGCTAAAAATTTTAGCTTTTGCGTTTGGGTTAAAAATCACTTTTCAAAAGCAGATTTTTCTCCAAAAGCTAGCTGTTTAGCACAGCTTTTGGCCTCAAACCAGCTTTTGGAACCAAAAGCTGGTTTGAAAAACAATGCTAAACAAAGCCTTTGTCTTCTTCATTCTCCATGGAGCCGAAAATGAGAAATAATGAGGGAATGGGAGAGCTTGTTCAAGGGGCAATTTTGCTTGGAAAATGATCATTGTTGTGCTTGAATTTTTTATTGCATATTTGTAAGTGTAAGCCTTCCTTGCTGTTTCCTTTGAATCGAATTGTGACTTGTTGTAGATGATTTTATCCATGCTTGACTTGAATTGTTGCTCATTTGGATAGTTTGGAGAAATGGAATGTTAGTGTAGGGTTGAGAATTAGTAAATTATGGTACGAATTGATAAAATAGTATCATGTTCAATTGAATTACTAAAGTGATTGATAATGCTGGAAATAAATGTTTGAAGTTTATACCTGCAGCTAGGAATTCGAATTTCAAGAGTTAAAATCTGCTCTGTCCTTGTTAACCGAAATAAAAAAAAATAGTTTTGGTAGCTAGTTTTATGTAGACGGTTTAAACATTGATTTTTGGTGGCAAAATGGTTGTTATGATACAACTCAAGGTTTCAGTAATCAGTAGAAGACTTGGGGATGGTTTAGTTGAATTTTAATAGCTGTTTAAGTAGTGTTAAAAAGAGCTGGAAAATGCCCTGTATCAAACAGTCCTTTTCTGAACTGTTTTGGAGAAAATGATGAATTAGGTTACTATTTGTTAGCAAACTAAGTATTAAGGTTGGACTTAAAACATGATCAAGTAATTAAATGGTACTTGGACGTCTTTGACTTGATAGGAAAGTGTTTAAAATAATCAAATCTATGAAAGACATCATGGGACAGTTTCGAAATGTTGTGTCCACAAATAAATGGCTGCTATGTATAATTATGACATGGTTATTAGATTAGATTATCGATTATAGATATTAAATGAAAAGAGTCTGATGCGCCCTTGAATTGTTATTAAATAGACAAGAAGGGAAGTGAACAAGGGGAGGAAAGACATAAAGGGGTGGTGATTCACGATCAAGAGTGATTCGACAAGAAAGTGAGTTTATCAAGGTATTAATGCTGATCGGTTTAAGTTAATCGAACATGAATGTTTTGGATGATTGAAATGCTGAAATTATCACAATGAGTTAGTGATTGAGTTATGTAAACTTCCTTGTTTGCAAAGGATTCTTTAGAAATTAAATTAAATTAAAGCCTTGATTAGTCTTGAACCTAGCTAGATTGGCATGCCAATAGATTCTAAGCTCAGCTTGATTCGGACTATGGTCCTTTGATGGTACTATGGTACCCTTGCATATCCTCGATTTATTATGAATTTCCAATGGTAACCTTTACGCTTGTTGATTGTTTCGACGATGGATTTATTGATTCTAGGCAAGAAACTAGTCAAGGCTATTAAAACTAACAACAAAGGTTACTTGAGATCTTGATTGATGTAATGATCATTTTATGCTTGCTGGTGTACCTTCCTTGCTTAAATTAACAGTTACTTCTTCCATGGGAAGCTAGTATGTGAAATGACCGACAAGAAAACATGTCACTTGAAATAATTCCTTTTACTAGTAGTGAGCTTTGTTTAAATGAAATGTACTAGCCTTAATAGAGATAACCTATGAATTAACCTTGTATGAATGGAATGAGATCATTTCATCGTTTTACACTCATAATGTTCAAATTGGTTTCATGGCCTATAGTCTAATAGCTCACCTTGTTGTTTCATGGAAAGTAGATACTACATCAAACTCGGAAGCTTAAGCAAGGTCACAAGGATATTTGAGAGTACGTTTTGTTGTTATGTTATAAACTCCTAGAAGGTGGCACTAGCATGTATGTCTAAGCCATGTTTTTGTGTACTTTTGAATGTTTGTAAATATTTATTAAAACCACTATATGCATCGTAGTAGGATTGGTTGCTTTGATTGATGGTGAGAGGCCATTTGAGTATAATTAGTGGGGTGTATGCTTGGATAGACACATAGTAACAGACCAATTAAACATGATATAGGTAATTTTGATGTTAATGTTTGATCCACTCGCATGGAAATTCTAAAAATGGCATGAACTTAGAATCGGATAAACTTAAAGATTAGTAAGTGAAATCGGTTAGAAAATTGTACTTGAATGTAGACTAATGTCACTTTTAGCCTTCCTAAAGTGAATGGGTGCTTGAGTAATTGCTTTCTATTAGTTTAGGTAAAGAGTTAAGTAACCCAAATAAGCTCTAATGAAAAGTTATACTCGAATTACCCTATTTAAGTCACCAATGCCCTAAGTCATTAAACCTAATCAGATTCAACATCTTGATAAACAAATGACATAAGAAATTCTTGACATCTTTTAATTGTTTTGGCGCAAGCTTGTTGATTGTAGGATTCTTTTTGATTACTTGTCAAATTCTTGAATGACTCTTGATGGAATCGAATACTAGCTTGATTAACAAGCTAGTTTGTTCTTCTCTAGTATGGTAATACCTTCTAAGCTAGGGGTAGGGTATTACATATGTAACGTTTTTGGTTTTAAAAATTTGAGAATTGATGATGAACACTCATTGGGGCATTCTCAACTTGGCTCCGTAATCGTCCTTGATGCTCATGACCGTATCCTCCATCTTATCATCTCTTGGTGGATTCGTCCTTCTAGTGAGAAATTCTCTACCATTTGCCAAGTTCATGCTTTTTGGCTCCGTTGTTTCCAAGAGGGTAAGCGCCCAAACCTTTGCCAAACCTTAGGATTAAGTTTAGATTTAGGTTTGAAGTTATTTTGAACTATTATTTCTTTGGATTTTCATTTGAACTTTAATGAAAATATGTTGCTTAATTATGCTTTATCTTGTGTTTTATTGTCATATTTTGTCTATATTCTTGAACTGTTGCATTGACTTTGATCTAACAAAAAGGTGGAGAAGTGTAAAAATATAAATTTTTACAAACTTTTGAAAATCACTTAAATTAAGGGGATAAACTTTTCAAAATTTTCAAAATACTTAAAAATTTACTTTGGTTTTGTTATATCAAAAAGGGGGAGATTGTAAAACTTAATTTGATTTTGATATAACAAAGTGTCTAAAGACCTATTTGTAAAAGTAAATAAATTTTTAAGTATTTCAAAGTCTCACAAATTGATAAGCAAACTTGAACCAAAATGTTTCTAAGTCAAATAAATTGTTTAAGCAAAATTTTTCTAAGTGTTGTAGCCCAAAACCTACTTCTACGCTAAGGCGTATCGATACGCTATAGCCGTATCGATACGTTTTGAAGTTTTAGAATTTTAACCGACAAAAACGTACTAGTATGGTTGTACCTGTATCGGTACGGTATTTTATCTAGGCTTAATTATAAGGCATAGTTTACCGATACGGTTGTACCCGTATCAATACGGTTTGATCTGATTTGATAAATTTTTGCATTTAAAGTTTTTTATCATTGCTTGTCAGTTATGATTTCAGCAAAATTTCAAACGGTCGTTGGACCGTATCGATACGCCCATATAGTGTATCGATACATTTTTTGCTAAAGTTTCACTTAAGATTCGAGTGAGCAAAATCTGTATCGATACAGTCTTAGAGTATCGATACGCCCCTCTTTTTACATTGTACTCGTACCAATACGCTCTTATAGCGTATCGGTACGCCCTCTTAAATGTGCACAATGACTCTTTTTATTTTGGACATGTATCGATACCCTTGTTCGAGTGCCGATACAGTAGGTTGTAGAAGTGCATTTATTGCGAGAAAAATGAAGCCCAACGGCTCTATTGATGATCTCTACCACCATAACGGTTAGAAATCAATGCAAGGGTATATAAATAAGCCTCAAAAGCTACATCAACAACTATTGAACTTAATTGAAACAATCCAAGCACAAATTCAAACCTTTGAGCTATTAGAGTCAAACCATTGTACCCAATTGAGTGATTTTTAATTGTATTCATCTTTTATCAATTTGGGCTGATAGTACTTGTAATTTGGGGCAAATGTTTCACCTTGTGAGGTTTATCTTTCATTTGCCAACAATCTTTGTATTTGAGAGAGTCTTGGTTAATTTTTTTGGTAGAAAGAATAATCGGTTGTAAGGTTTCCTCCTAATCTGAGAAAAGGGGACGAATTTTTAGTGAAATTGATTGAAAATTTTTAGTGGGAGCTAAGGTAGTGGATGTAAATCTTGTTCTAAACTTGAACCACTATAAATTGCCTTGTCTTGAATTTTTCCTTTTTCAATTTTTCCCTTCAATTTTAAAAAGTCAATTCATCCCTCTCTTGGCCATTTTCGACTCGATTGATCTACTTGATACATAGCTCTTAAAATATCAAGTTTGTTTATTTTTTGTTTGGTTTCCATAATGAAAACAATTCAAGGGAAGAAAATGTTAAAGAACAGACCTTCTATGTAACCACCTCGTCCCGGTCTGGGTGGCTGACCGGTCCGAGTGGGCTACACGGGGATAACCGAGGCAAAACCCGTTAAGGCTTCACTTCGGTTAACAACCCGAGAAAACTTTTTCATTTATTATCTTGTCTAGATGCGTTAATTAAACCTATGTGTGAAGTGACAACGGAAAACAAGGCTCATGAGAAGCCTAAAAGCAAACAAGGCCTAAGCCCAACCCTTGAGACCCCTTTAGAAATGTCCAAAGCCCATTTTCAGGCATGTGTTTCGAAACAGGTTTTGTCCGTTTTGAAAAACGAGATCCAGTTTAAAACCCAGACACCCGTATCGAAACGTATCCACCCCGTTTCGAAAAAGGGACCCATTTCGCCTAGACGTTCCAAAACTCGTTCCGGAACAGGCATTCACAGTAGCCAAAGTGTTTCGAGACTCATATCGAAATAGGGGCTCACAGTAGCCAAATCATACCGGAACGCGTTCTGATATGGGTGACCTTGGAACCACACCCATTTCGAAACGGCACAACTTGTTCCGAAAAACCTGCAGTCTGTGAAATTCCAAAATCAGTTTTAAACATCTCTAAACGATCCCAAACGCCCTCAACGACTTCAAGAATCAAACACAACATGCACACATAAACTCTAGAGGCATACACCCTACTACATACATGTTCAAAACACACAAAGGTACATAATAAGGGCATCCATCTAAAAGATCATGCATTCACCACAAAAGAAGCATACATAGCATTTTAAGGTTCCATGCCTTAGAGTCAACAACACATAAGCATTCAAGGTAAGCAATAAAGCATGGTTTACAATCCAACACATGGCATCAACAAGCCACACCGAACATCAACATAACAAGGAGTCTAACTTGCTCCTAACACCAACAACAACATAAATTCAGAATACTCAAATCTCATTGCTTGTCTATTACATCATAACTTAAAAGTCCATACTTGTAGATAGCAAAAGCACAACTAGCACACTTGGAGGCCCTCTCCTTGTACAAGCAACCCACGAACTACGGATCTGCATTGTCAAACAAAAGAGAGCGTAATCATAAAGCTTAGTGAGGGTAAGCTCATAAAACGAACCTCGACAATGCAGGGTCCAAGCACGAACAACACAACCAAGGAAGAATGCATGTTCTTACCTTCGAAGCCACAAAAGTAAAAAATAAATGATGCATGAACACAATATCAATCTCATGCCATGCTCAACAAGTCCAATAACACAACATATGGAAACACATATATCATACATATTGGCAACACATTCAACAATCCGTATTGGCACCTACCTATGACCCGAATACGCGGATAACCGTTGGAACTCACATCCAACAACACAACCATTACCTTACGGTGGGATTACACTCATCACCGTTTCACGTAGAGGGGATTCCACTCATCCTCACGCCCCGTCGATGGGATTCCACTCATCACCGACTAACATATATATGAAGATTTCCGGGCGAACTCGTATTCCATCTTGATGACTACCATCACCAAGACCACACGCGCATTTTGACTCTCGTGTGCACACTAAACATCCTAATGATCGATCATTGTACCCAAGCATACTAGTTTCAATACTAACACATTTCATTAATCAACCTCAAAACTTTCTTACCAATTTCCGTGCTTAGCACGTACTCACCACGATTTACCATCATGCACAAACCACATTCCATAACCACGTGCATATAAAAATGCATCAAATATCATACCTCAACACACATGTATATCACAATATACATAACCACATTAATCACAATTAATATGAAACAAGAGGCATAGCAAGCATTTAGAAGTTCAACCAAAGGTCTCCTAAACTAAGCTTGAGATTAGGCTACCACTCTAATCTCAACCCTAGGTGGGTTTACCAAGCCCAACCTAAGTCCACATGCTTGAACCAACGTTTGAAAATCAATTTAAACCAAGTTAGAATCATTAACCACTCACCGACTATTCCAAGCTCAACAACTCTAGCCGATCAAGCTCCCAACGGTTCTGGATTCGATCCTGAGGCTTCACCAACACAATTTCTTGTCTCTAAACAATCAAAAACACTATTAATAACCAAAACAACCACAAGCCACTGATGTAACTTATAACACCAATTAAGCATCAAATCAAGCTAAGAACACCCACAAAACTCTCATTTTCGAGCAGCCCTATATCACAGCCAAAACCCATTGATTCCAACACCTTTAACACTCCTAAAAGCTTCCAAAACAACCCTTAAACATCATACAACCATCAGCCATCAATTTTCAACACTAAACAGCCCCAAAACTCATCTTTAAACCCCTCTAAAACCCCACTTAAACCCAAATCCGTGAATCATTATAAAACCAAGTAAAAATCATATATGTTGGATCATTTGGGTTACTAATAACATAAATAATGATAAGGAATCAAAAGCTTTCACAATAGACCATAAAGTTTGGATTTTTAACTTAAAATTTAAAAACTCAAATATGCAAAATAATGGGTTTCCATGAAAACTAAAACCATGGAGAGAAAGAGAAAGTTGAGGACAACTCAAAAATGTTATTACCTTTCAAAAATCTTCAAAGATGAAGCAAAGAGGTAATGGAATAGTGACTTTCAATGGAGAGAAGAGTTCACGTTGGAAATGTTTAGAGGTAGAAGATGATAGTAATTTTGGGTATTTGAAATAAAAGGGTTTTTATTTTACAAGACCAAGTAATTACGAAACTGCCATTAATGAAAAATGGCCATCATCCAACATTCTAAAATTCATGGAATTTGGGCTTTAAATCAAAACCGGGTCCAACATATTAAATGAATTTTAAAAAGAAAAGGGAAAACCCGAAACATTATTTTAATTATTTAATTCACCCGACCCCCAAACACGGGTGTTACAACTCTCCCCCACTTAAGGAATTTCGTCCCCGAAATTGCCTGACGGAAACAAGTACGGAAACAGTTCAAGCATATCAGCTTTCCTCTCCCACGTGGCCTCTTCCATGCCTCTATGTCTCAACAACACCTTGACCAACTATATGGTCTTGCCACGCAACACCTTACTATCAGAAGCAAGTATCTCAACTAGTTCTTCATTGTACGACAAATCTGGATTCAGTTCTATCTCCTCAACGGGCATAACCTGAGACGGATCTGATCTATATCTCTTGAGCATCAACACATGAAAAACATCATGGATCTTCTCTAACTCTGAAGGCAATCTCAAACGGTAAGTTACTGGCCCAATCCACTCAACTATCTCATACGAACCAATAAAACTCGGACTCAACTTGTCTTTCCGGCCAAATCGCATTACCTTCTTCCATGGAGATACTTTCAGAAACACTTTCTCACACACTGAAAACTCAATCTCTTTTCTCTTCAAGTCTACGTAAGATTTTTGACGATCGGAAGCTACTTTTAAACTGTCACAAATCAACTTCACCTTCTCGGTAGTTCCCTTAAGCAAATCTGGCATAGGTAACAATTTCTGACCCGTTTCGACCCAACAAATCAGAGTCCTACATCGTCTACCATACAATGCCTCATAAGGAGTCATCTAGATACTAGCATGGTAACTGTTGTTGTAAGCAAACTCGACTAAGGGTAAATGTTTCTCCCACAAACTCTGGAAGTCAATCACACAACAACGAAGCATATCCTCTAAAATTTGTATCACTCGCTTTGACTGTCCATCTGACTGCGGATGATACGAAGTGCTGAAATGGAAACGGCTACCTAGGGCACTATGCAAACAACCCCAGAACCTCGCTATGAACCTCGGATCTATGTTTGATACAATAGACTTCGGAACTCCATGCAGTCTCACAATCTCGCGGATGTACAAATCCGCCAACTTGTTTAAAGAATATGTAGTGTTCACTGCTAAGAAATGGGCACACTTAGTGAATCTATCAACTATCAACCAAACAGAATTCTTCTTCGAATGAGACAACGGCAACCCTGACACAAAGTCCATAGTGATTCTCTCCCATTTCCATTTCAGAATCTTCAAAGGATGTAAAAAACCTGAAGGAACATGATGTTCTGCCTTTACTCTCTGACAAACCATGCTACGGCTCACATACTCGGCTACATCCTTCTTCAAACCAACCCAGAAATAATTATTCTTTAGATTTCGGTACATCTTAGTACTGCCTGGGTGCATAAAAAAGGACTCGAATGTGCTTCACTCAGAATCATACGTCTCAACTCAACATCTTCATGTACAACCACTTTGTCTCTGAAACATAACACATTCTCATCACTGAAATTGTACTATGTCGGTCTACCTTCTGCAATGTCCTGAACATGTGAAGCTAAAGATACATCTTGTAACTGTTTTTCTCTGATCATCTGAATCAACGAAGGCTTCACTTGCAACTCGGTAATTAAACCACCATCCCCTGATACACTCAGTCTAGCAAACATAGCCCGCAACTCAACTGTAACTTTTCTGATCAACGCATCGGCTACTACATTTGCCTTACCCGGATGGTACTCGATAGTCAAATCATAATCTTTCAACAGATCAAGCCATCTTCTCTATCTCAAGTTCAACTCTCTCTGATTCATCAGATACTTCAAGCTTTTTTGATCAGTGTAAACCGTGCACTTCTCACCATACAAGTAGTGACGCTAAATCTTCAACGCAAACACAACTGCGGCTAAATCAATATCGTGCGTAGGGTAGTTCTTCTCATGCACCTTCAACTGTCTCGAAGCATAGGCAACAACTCTCCTTTCTTGCATCATAACACAGCCTAAACCAACGTAGGAAGCATCACTATAAATCACTAACTCTTTCCCTGAAACTGGTTGTACTAGCACTGGAGCATTCGTCAAAGCTTCTTTCAATTTCTCAAATGCTTTATGTCTCGCTTCTAACCACTCAAACTTCACTCTCTTTTGCAACAATTTAGTCAACGGAGCAGCTACTCTAGAGAAACCATCAACAAATCTCCTATAGTAACCGTCTAGTCCTAGGAAACTCCTAATCTCAGTCATTAACTTAGGTTGTTTCCACTCAACAATAGCTTCAATCTTCGTCGGATCAACTAGGATACCTTCATCTGATACTACATGGTCGAGAAACACAACTTCTCGAATCCAGAACTCACATTTACTAAGCTTAGCATACAACTGATTGCTCATCAACCTCTGTAAAACAAGTCTCAAGTGCTCATCATGTTCTTCTTTTGATCTCGAGTACACAAGGATGTTATCTATGAAAACAACTACAAATCGGTCTAGATAGTCTCGGAAAATTTTGTTCATCATGTCCATGAAAGCTAGTGGTGCATTCGTGAGCTCAAACGACATCACAAGGAACACATAATGACCATATCTAGTCCTAAAAGTTGTCTTCAGAACATCACATTCCTTTACCTTCAACTGATAGTACCCTGATCTCAAATCTATCTCCAAAAACACTAAGACACCCCTCAAATGATCAAACAAGTCATCTATTCGTGGCAACGGATACTTGTTCTTTATTGTCAACTGGTTCAACTGCCTATAGTCAATACACATTCTCACAATGTCATCTTTCTTCTTTACAAACAACACAGGAGCACCCCAAGCCAAACTACTAGGCCTAATAAAACCACGGTCTAACAACTCCTGAAGCTGACTTTTCAACTCTTTCGGAGCCATACGATACGGAGCAATAGAAACTGGAGTAGACCCTGAAATAGTCTCAATCACAAACTCTACATCTCTGTCAGGAGGCAAACCCGGTAACTTTTCTGGAAATACATTCGGAAAATCACAAACTGTCCTGATGTCTTTCGGTCTAACCTCGCTCATATTCGGATTCATCACATACGCTAAATAAGCCCCACAACCCGAGTCCATCAACCTATGAGCCTCTAAAGCTGACACAACATTCGACAAGAACTTAACGTTCTCGCCTACTACCACTACCTCGTAGTCATCGGAAAGCTTCAGCGAAATTTTCTTTGTCTAAAAATCTACACTAGCTCTGTGCTCAACCAACCAATTCATACCCAAGATGATATCAAAACCGTAGAACGGAAGCTCCATCATATCAACAGGAAACACATGACCCTGAATCTTCAACGGACACCTCCTATACATTTGTCTAACTACAATTGTCTCACCAAAGGAACTAGTCACATGCATCCCTACATCTAAGATCTCAACAGGTATGTCTAACTTCTTTGCATGCTTACTCAAAATGTAAGAATGCGTGGAACCCGAATCAACTAAGGAAAGCAAAGACATTGACTGTAACTCAAAATTACCTGCAATCACATATGTGTCATTCCTTGCCTCTCTCTGTGCGTAGACTCTAGCTGGTCCACCGGCCTCTGGCTGAACTACCACTACATGAGCAAGATTCCTCGGTGCCTCTATCCTAGGTACATCAGCCCTCAGCTGGAAGTAACCACGATCGCGCCCACGGCCTCTCTGATAGTCAACCGCTCTCGCAAGAGCCTGTGCCTGAATTGGTGTCTGTGCCGCCTGATGCGGACACTCTCTCCTGAAGTGGTCTCTCGATCCACAATTCCAGCAAGCATGAAAATTCCCCCAACACTCTCCTGAATGTTGTCTTCCACATCAGGCACACTGGGGCAAACGCCCTCCAGCTCTATGGCCCTGATGGCCTCTACCAAGGTGGCCACCGCCACGCCTATGATCAAACTGATATCCACTGCCCGATGCCTCTTGGCATCACCACGATCAAAGTTGTTGTGCCTCTTCCCTGAACTGGATCCTCCTGAACGCTTGGTCAGCCCCAAGCTATGCTCGATGTCCTTGGCCCTAGCGACCAAGACATCAAAATCAGAATAATCTGTGGCTAAGGAGTACCTCTTGACTTCCTCATGAAGTCCATACCTGAACCGATCACAACAGTCCCTCTCAGTAGGAACCAACTCCGGAGCATACTGACTCAGACGGACAAAGCGGATCTTATAATCTGTCAATAAGGTGTCTCCCTGAAAAAGAGCCATAAACTCTCGCTTCTCCTCATCCAGATATCTCAGCCCCAAATACCTCTTCCTTAAAGCAGTCTTAAAGAAGTTCCAACTAAGCTCGGCCTCAGGCACACCGGAAGTAATGGTGACCCACCAGGTGTAGGCATCACCATGAAGAAACAAAACTACACAGCCCAACTTACGAGCACCAACACATCCCATCTAAGCTAGAATACGGACTGTCTTCTCTAGCCAAAAGTCTGATCTCTCAAGTGTAGATCCCCTGAACTCATCTGCTCCTAGGCTGCGAAGCCTCTCTAAAGGTAAGCTAGCATCATCACCTCTCGGCTGAGCTGCAGCCTGAGCTCCGACAACTTCGGCCTAAAACGCTCCCGCTATAGCTTGAACTAGCGGATCCATATCTATCCCAGCAGCACCTTGGCCACCCTGGCCAACCTGAGGTCCCGCTCCCTCAGCTACAGCCTCGCCTTCCACATTAGGCTGAGGAGGTGGTGGTGGAGGAGCTCCGACTCCAACAGCAGGCTCTTCCACAGGAGCCTCTACTCCAACCACCGGCTCATTAACAGGAGCCGCAACACGAGGTTCCTGACGAACCAACCTCAGTCTACCTCTAGGCCTCGACATACCCGCCCACAGATAACAACTACAACCACAACAACAACATACAAAAAGATAAAGTTAGCAAGGGCAAGGGTCCAAGTGGCTCAAGTATTTTTTCCTCACTTAAAAATCCTTTTTCCGATGTAATAGAAGCAATGGAACTCTACTCAACATGCTTCAAACAACATACATATACGATCAAGTAAGCAAACACCAAAGCATACTTGTTAAACAAGCAAACATACTTACATGGCAAGTAAACACCGTGCAATTGCAATACAAGAATTTAACTTACCTCACTTACCTGCCTGAGGTCTCGGAAATCTCAGGCTCTGATACCAACAAGTGTAACCCCCTCGTCCCGGTCTGGGCGGCTGACTGGTCCGAGTGGGCTACACGGGGATAACCGAGGCGAAACCCGTTAAGGCTTCACTTCGGTTAACAACCCGAGAAAACTTCTTCATTTATTATCTTGTCTATATGCGTTAATTAAACCTATGTGTGAATCGACAGCGGAAAACAAGGCTCACGAGAAGCCTAACAGCAAACAGGGCCTAAGCCTAACCCTTGAGACCCCTTTAGAGATGTCCAAAGCCCATTTTCAGGCCTGTGTTTCGAAACAGGTTTTGCCCATTTTGAAACACAGGCTCCAGTTTAAAAGTCAGACACCCGTACCGAAACGCATCCACCCCGTTTCGGAACAGGGGCCCATTTCGCCTAGACGTTCCGAAACTTGTTCTAAAACATGCAATCATAGTAGCCAAAGTGTTTCGAGACTCATATCGGAACAGGGGCTCACAGTAGCCAAATCGTACCGGAATACGTTCCCATACGGGTGACCCTGGAACCACACCCGTTCCAAAACGGAACAACCCGTTACGAAACACCTGCAATATGTGAGTTTCCAAAATCAGTTTTAAGCATCTCTAAACGATCCCTAACGCCCTCAACGACTTCAAGAATCAAACACAACATGCACACATAAACTCTAGAGGTATACACCCTATTACATACATGCTCAAAACACACAAAGGTACATAATAAGGGCATCCATCTAAAAGATCATGCATTCACCACAAAAGAAGCATACATAGCATTTAAGGTTTCATGCCTTAGAGCCAACAACACATAAGCATTCAAGGTAAGCAATAAAGCATGGTTTACAATCCAACACATGGCATCAACAAGCCACATCGAACATCAACTTAACAAGGAGTCTAACATGCTCCTAACACCAACAACAACATAAATTTAGAATACTCAAATCCCATTGCTTGTTTATTACATCTTAACATAAAAGTTTATACTTGTAGATAGGAAAAGCACAACTAGCACACTTGGAGGCCCTCTCCTTGTACAAGCAACCCACGAACTACTGATCTGCATTGTCGAACATAAGTGAGCATAACCATAAAGCTTAGTGAGGGTAAGCTCATAAAACGAACCTCGACAATGCAGGGTCCAAACATGAACAACACAACCAAGGAAGAAAGCATGTTCTTACCTTCGAAGACACAAAAGTCAAATATAAATGATGCATGAACACAATATCAGTCTCATGACATGCTCAACAAGTCCAATAACACAACATATGAAAACACATATATCATACGTATTGGCAACACATTCAACAATCCGTATTGGCACCTAGCTATGACGCGAATACGCGGATAACTATTGGAACTCACATCCAACAACACAACCATTACCTTACTGCGGGATTACACTCATCATCGTTTCACGCGGAGGGGATTCCACTCATCCTCACGCCCCGTCGATGGGATTCCACTCATCACCAACTAACATATATATGAAGATTTCTAGGCGAACCCGTACTCCATCTTGATGACTACCATCACCAAGACCACGCACGCATTTTGACTCTCGTGTGCACACTAAACATCCTAATGATCGATCATTGTACCCAAGCATACTAGTGTCAATACTAACACGTTTCATTAATCAACCTCACAACTCTCTTACCAATTTTCGTGCTTAGCACGTACTCACCACGATTTACCATCATGCACAAACCACATTTCATAACCACATGCATATAACAATGCATCAATTATCATGTCTCAACACACATGTATATCACAATATACATAACCACATTAATCACAATTAATATGAAACAAGAGGCATAGCAAGCATTTAGAAGTTCAACCGAAGGTCTCCTAAACTAAGCTTGAGATTAGGCTACCACTCTAATCCCAACTCTAGGTGGGTTTACCAAGACCAACCTAGGTCCACATGCTTGAACCAACGTTTGGAAACCAATTTAAACCAAGTTGAAACCATTAACCACTCACCGACTATTCCAAGCTCAACAACTCTAGCCGATCAAGCTCCCAACGGTTCCGGATTCGATCCTGAGGCTTCACCAACACAATTCTTTGTCTCTAAACAATCAAACACACTCTATTAATCACCAAAACAACCACAAACCACTGTTGTAACTTATAACACCAATTAAGCATCAAATCAAGCCAAGAACACCCACAAAACTCTCATTTCCGAGCAGCCCTATAACACAGCCAAAACCCATCGATTCCAACACCTTTAACACTCCTAAATGCTTCCAAAACAACCCTTAAACATCATACAACCATAAGCCATCAATTTCCAACACTAAACAGCCCCCAAAACTCATCTTTAAACCCCTCTAAAACCCCACTTAAACCCAAATCCGTGAATCATTATAAAACCAAGTAAAAATTATATATGTTGGACCATTTGGGTTACTAATAACATAAATAATGATAAGGAATCAAAAGCTTTAACAATAGACCATAAAGTTTGGATTTTTAACTTAAAACTTGGAAACTCAAATATGAAAAATAATGGGTTTCCATGAAAACTAAAACCATGGAGAGAAAGAGAAAGTTGAGGACAACTCAAAAAATGTTATTACCTTTCAAAAATCTTCAAAGATGAAGTAAGGAAGTGATGGAATAATGACTTTCAATAGAGAGAAGAGTTCACGTTGGAAATGTTTGGAGGTAGAAGATGATAGTAATTTTGGGTATTTGAAATAAAATAGTTTTTATTTTACAAGACCAAGTAATTACGAAACTGTCATTAATGAAAAATGGCCATCATCCAACATTCTAAAATCCATGGAATTTGGGCTTTAAATCAAAACTGGGTCCAACATATTAAATGAATTTTAAAAAGAAAAGGGAAAACTCGAAACATTATTTTAATTATTTAATTCACCCGACCCCCAAACACGGGTGTTACATTCTACAAAAAAAAAAATTTGAACAGCAGAAGAGAAGCAACCAAGCAAAGAGAGCAGAGTAGGGAAGAAAATGTTGAAGAACATACCTTCAAAGAAGAAGAAGCAAAAGCTAAACAAATGAGCCAAGACAAGTGAGGAAATTCATAACAATGAAGAAAATGGTGAATCCGTTCTTTCATCGTTGAGAAACCACGTAGAAAACAACCTTCAATCGTTAGGGAATTCAAAAGAAGCGTGGTGCAGTCTCGAGCAATAACAACTCACAAAATAATCAAACTTGAGACTTGATAATAAAATGATCCCAATCCAGTCTAAATGCAGACGAAAAAATTATACTAAAAGATTAGAGTGGGCAACGAATGAAAAGTTTTTCAATTATCGTACGTTGTTCTTCATAGCTAGTGAGTTTTTTTTATAAAAAATGAAAAGTTTCATTAAACCATACTAAAATTAGAGTGGGCAACGAAAAAACCCAACAAAAATAGGTTCAAGAGAAGCATAAAATAGAAAAGGAGCAACAAAGGCCCAAAATAAAAAAAAATGTAAGCTAAGAGGCCTCAATGAGGCCATAAACCCTAGCTTGGAATTAGTGAAGGCAAGTGGCGATTAGAACTTGCTCCCCCTATTTCCCCCGCCCCTAATTTGTTTGGAAGCTTGCTTCCCCCCCCCCCCCCCCCCCCCAATCAATTAAAAAAATTCCTCTGTCAATTCAAAAAAATTCCTCTTAAACTAAAAATATATTCTTGTTATGAATATTTATCTATGTTGATGTCTATCATGATTAGAACTTTATCTATGGAGTTTGATTTATTTATTATTAGGAATATTATATCTATTAATTAGAGTGTAATGTATTATGTACTTCTTATGCCTATAAATAGATGAATGCATTGTACATAATTCTAGTTTTGATAATAATATGAATCCCCTTATTTTTCTCATCTCTTTATTCTTTTATACTTGTTCCTTGTTCTTCATCATTCTATTCACAACACGTTATCAACATGAGACTCTAATCAACTGAGATCTTCATCGTTCGAATCTAAAAGAAGTTACCGAAAAGAATGAATTCGATTATAGAATGAAACTAAAGATAAGTTTTTTTTCTCTCATTTTTTTAGCTATTGATTGTCTTTCACTTTATATTTTTTTTTGAAAATAATGGAAGCATGCTTAATTGCAACGAATCCAATCTCGCTCAAAGAATTGATCTCTCAAGCGACCCAATTCTATATCAAGGGGATCGTGGGGGAGAATATGATTATCTTGAGTATATTTACAGATAAGTATAATTTTTTATGGATTCATGATATATAATACGGTGAATGTTTTTTTTATTTTATTTAACCATAAAGTTTTACATGATATGCTTAAATGGCTTGGAAAGAGACGTGACCTAAAGAAATTATGAGAACTTGTTTCGGACATTTGCTATGTCTTCATTGTCCTCGAGAGGAAAATTATTATCAGTAATGTGAAACCGATATTTTAATTTTGATATAACTAAAGAACCTAAGGACTAATTTGAAAATGTCAAAACGAATTTTTAAGTCCTCAAACATCCCCATATGATTTAAAGAATATGCCTAAGTTAAAAACTAAGCTTTCTAAATAATTTCTAAGTTTTCTTAAAGCCGAAACAGTGTTTTTCGAGTCCCTGTTTTGAAACGGCCTAAGGCGTTTCGAAACGGTTTTGAAACTGTCAACCCATGTTTCGAAACGGGTATCGACATGTTTTCAACACTGTCAACCCATGTTTCGAAACGGGTATTGAAATGTTTTCAACATTGCCAACCCATGTTTCGAAACAAGTATCGAAACGAATTTAGAACATAGAAAACCCGTATCGAAACGACATCAAGTGTTTCGAAACGGTTCTTCATTTAATTTGAAAAAGGTGACCATTGCAAGTTTTTAACTGATTTTTAAGAAACCGTTAAGGCGTTTCGAAACGAGCTCAAGTCGTTTCAAAACGACCCTTGACAGTGGCAAAAGTGTTTCGAAACGGGTAAATACCGTTTCGATACGGGCTCTTAAATGCACCCCAACGGCTCTTTCTATTTTGGTCTGTTTCGAAACGGGGTCGGGGGTTTCGAAACGGTAGGTTGCATATTGCATTTATGGAGGTGAGATAACACCCCCAACGGCTCTATTGATGAATGCAACGACCCCAACGGCTCTATTGATGAATGCAACGACCACAACGGCTAGAAATCATTGAGAAGGTATAAAAGGGACCTCTAAAAGCTCCAGCAACAACTATTGATCCAAAAAGCAAACATCCAAACATCAAATCCAAGCATTTGTGCCTAAACCCCAATATTGTCTAGAAACCCCAATTGTAATTTTCATTCTTATCATTTTCAATTGGGTTGAGTGCTTGTAATTGGGGTACAATTTGTATTGAGAGATACTTTCTTAGCCATCAAAATCTTTGTTCTATTTGTGTGAGGATTGGGTTAAATTTTGGGTAGAAAATTTAACCGAAAATTGTAATGGTTGCCTCCTTTGCCTAGAAAAGGGGAAGAGCAATTAGTGGAATTGTTGCAAATCCTTAGTGAAGCTAAGGTAGTGGATGTAGAGTTCATTTGGAACTTGAACCACTCTAAAATTCCTTGTCTATCTTTTTAATTTGCAATTTCCACCACCTAAACCTTTAAAAATCCAATTCACCCCTCTCTTGGTTCATTTTGATCATTTGATCCACTCAACAATTGGTATCAGAGCCTACCTCTTTGAGGATTAACAACCACAAGAGGAGTTCCTAGGAAGAGTGTGATCATCAAATATCAAGAGATGGCTTCAACCTCCGGTTCGAGCATGTATGAGTCTCAATCCACTACAAAGCCTCCCTTCTTCAATGGTGACAACTATTCATTTTGGAAAAATAGAATGCGTCTCTTCATCAAGTCCAATGACTACTTAGTTTGGGATGTCGTTGAAGATGGCCCTTATATTCCATTGAAGCAAGATAGTGAAGGCAAGATGGTTTTGAAGAAAAGGTGGAGATGAGTGAAGAAGAAAGGAGAAACATTCAAGTAAATGACAAAGCTCTCCACGTGCTCTTTTGTTCATTCGGTCCGGACATCTATTCTAAAGTGTCATCCATTGAGAGTGCCAAAGAAGTGTGGGACACTCTTGAGACTACCTATGATGGAACTAATGATGTCAAAGAAACTAAGATTGGAATTCTCAATCTTAGTTATGAAAATTTAAAGATGGAGCCCGATGAGACGATGTCCAAGATGTTTGATCGGTTCTCCACCATAGTCAATGGGCTCAAAGGATTTGGAGAGACAATACCGGAAGACAAGCTTGTCCGGAAGCTACTCTATTCACTCCCCAAATCTTGGGATGGGAAGAGAACCGCCATCATAGAAGCTAAAAATTTGAAGACTTAAAAGCTTGATGAGCTTGTGGGTTCTCTCCTTACTCATGAGATTATGAAGCAAGGAAGAGAAGAAGAGAAGAAGAAAGAAGAGAAAAGAGTAGAAAAACTAGAGATTGAAAAGAAGAAGAAGATGGGAATACCTCCCAAAGCTTCACTACATGAGGAGAGCTTTTCTAGTGAGGAGGATGAGCTAGAAGAATTGGCTATGATAGCCAAACGATTCTCACGCTTTATGAGGTCCAACCGAGGAAGAAAAATCCAAAGAAAAATGGACTTCAAAGGCAAGAACAAAGAAGAAGCAAGGGATCAAATCATTTGCTTCGAGTGCAAACAACCCGGCCACATACGTTCGGAGTGCCCTCAACTCAAGAAGAAGGGCTTTGAGAAGAAGAAGAAGCTCAAAGCCAAGCTTGCTACTTGGAGTGATGAGGAGTCATCGAAGGATGACGAACAAGAAGTGGCCAACCTTTGCCTCATGGCACTTGAGGAAGATTCCTCCATGGTAACCTCTAACTCATCAACTTTAGATTTTACATATGATGAATTGAATGATGCATATGATGAGTTACAAGAGGTCTATGATGAATTAGTTGAGAAATACAAAGAGTCGGTCATTAGGAATAAGAAAATTATTTTAGAACTAAATGAGAAAAATGACTCTCTCTCAAGCTAATTCAAAATTTGAGAAAAAGATATTAGGGTTGAAAGATGAACTAAAATTTTTTCAAGATGAAAATGTTGACCTTAATAATATTTTATCTCAATGTAATAGTGAACACCAAAAGGTGTTGGATGAGCTAAATAAGCTCAAAGAGTCTTTTAAAAATGTTGGTTGTGTCAAGCATGAAATAGGTGAATCTTCAAGAACAAACCAACCTAAGAAAAAGACTAACTACTACAAACAAGGTAGCTTTCTTAGACATAGTAGAGCTAAAAGAATTAGAAGTGTATGGGTTCCTAAGGAACTTGTAAAATCTAATAACATTATTGCTATGTCATCTTGGATTCCTAAGGGAACCAAGGTTTTGGGAGCTAACACTCATGGACCTAAAATGGTTTGGGTACCAAAAACAAAAGCTTAATATCTTTGTTTGTAGGGGGAGCATTGCTACAAGGCCAAAGCACAAAGTCAAAACTCAGGGTACCTTGATAGTGGATGCTCAAGGCATATGACCGGAGACAAGAGTAGATTCATGGATCTAAATCCAAAAGGTGGAGGAGTGGTGACATTTGGTGACAACTCCAAAGGCCACATTAAAGGTATTGGCTCTATAGGTAATCACTCTACTATTCTCATTGAAAATGTCTTGTATGTCGATGGTCTTAAACATAACTTATTGAGCATAAGTCAATTGTGTGATACAGGATTTAATGTTTTATTTGATAAAAATGTATGCAAAATTGTTGACATTAAATCTAACAATATTATGCTCATAGGTCATCGCATAGGGAACATATACATGGTGCATCTAGATGACATTCATACATCTCATGCATACTTAGTAGCACAAAATGAAAATGATGCATGGTTGTGGCATAAGAAACTAGGACATGCTAGCATTAGTGTTTTAGAAAAACTAGTTTCCCTTGATCTAGTTAGAGGTTTACCCAAGATTAAATTCTCAAATGATAAAATTTGTGATGCATGCTCTAAGGGTAAACAACATAAATCTTCCTTTAAATCCATTAATGATGTTTCTACAAGTAGATGTTTACAACTAATCCATATGGATTTATTTGGGCCAATTAGGACTATGAGCTTGGGTGGTAAGTCTTATGCATTTGTACTTGTTGATGATTTTTCTAGATTTACTTGGGTTCTATTTTAAGTACTAAAGATGAGGCTTTGGAAAAATTCATCACATTTTCAAAACTAACCCAAAATGATCTTGAACTTAGAATTTCACATATTAGAAGTGATCATGGAACCGAGTTTCAAAATTTAGGGTTTGAAGAATTTTTGAATGAAAATGGTATTAGCCACAATTTTTCGGCTCCTCGAACTCCTCAACAAAATATGGTAGTTGAAAGGAAAAATAGAACTTTGCAAGAAATGGCTAGAACCATGCTTTGTGAAAATAATTTACCTAAATATTTTTGGGCGGAAGCCACAAACACCGCTTGCTATATTGTAAATCGAGTAATGATTAGGCCAATTTTAAAGAAAACACCTTATGAGATTTTAAAATCTAAAAAGCCTAACATTAGCTATTTTCACCCTTTTGGTTGCAAGTATTTTGTTTTAAATAATGGAAAAGACAACTTAAGTAAATTTGATGCAAAAAGTGATGAAGTTATTTTCATAGGTTACTCTTTAACCTCTAAAGCATATCGAGTATTTAACAAGAGAACTTTAGTAGTAGAAGAATCTATTCATGTTGTATTCGATGATAACCTCCTTCCAAGGAAGGATTCTTGTGATGATGATGATGTAGGAATCATAAATGCCTTTGATGGAGGACAAACTTCAAAGGAGAATGAGATTCCAACAACTAAAGAAGAGGACACACAAGATCCACCTCTTGAAGCCTTGAAGGACTTGGCTCTTGAGGAAAAAGAAGTGAGCTACCCAAGGGAGTTCAACTATGTCAAAGATGGTGAAATCTTGGGTGATCCATCCAAGGGGGTAACCACTCGATCTTCTCTTAGATTAAGGAATCATGTTGCATTTATCTCATGCATAGAGCCTAAGAATATAAAAGAAGCATTGAAAGGTGACTTTTGGATTATGGCTATGCAAGAAGAGTTAAATCAATTTGAGAGAAGTAACGTTTGGACATTAGTTGATAGGCCTAGTAATCAATCTACCATAGGAACTAAATAGGTCTTTAGGAACAAGCTAGATGAGAGTGGTAACACTGTGAGAAATAAAGCTAGACTAGTAGCACAAGGTTACACTCAAGAAGAGGGAATAGATTTTGATGAAACCTATGCACCCGTAGCTAGAATGGAAGCCATTAGGATGTTGCTTGCATATGCATGTTATCATAATTTTAAGCTTTTTCAAATGGATGTTAAAAGCGCGTTTTTAAATGGTTTTATAAATGAAGAAGTGTATGTGGAACAACCACCGGGTTTTGAAGACTCAAAATTTCCAAATCATGTTTTCAAACTCACTAAAGCTCTTTATGGTTTAAAACAAGCTCCTAGAGCTTGGTATGAAAGACTTTCAAACTTCTTAATTGAAAAAGGTTTTGAAAAAGGTAAGGTGGACACTACACTATTTATAAAAATGTATAAAAATGACATCTTAGTAGTTCAAATTTATGTTGATGAATTATTTTTGGTTCTACTAATGGATGTCATTGTCAAGAGTTTGCTAAGCTAATGCAAGGTGAATTCGAGATGAGCATGATGGGGGAGCTCTCATTCTTTTTGGGACTCCAAATCAATCAAAAGAAGGATGGCACCTTTATCAATCAAGCAAAGTACATAAAGGATATGCTCAAGACGTTTGGCTTGTAGAATGCAAAGCCTCAAGCCACACCTATGAGCTCATCTACAAAGCTTGACAAAGATGAAGGAGGTAAGTGTGTTGACTCTAAGCTTTACCATTCTATGATTGGATCATTGCTTTACCTTATCGCAAATAGACCGGATATCTTGTTTAGTGTTTGCTTGTGTGCTAGGTTTCAAGCTAGTCCTAGAGAGTCTCACCTTATAGCCGTTAAGAGAATCTTTAGGTACCTTAGAGATACTCCTTGTTTAGGTCTTTGGTACCCTAGAGACTCCACCTTCAACCTTCATGCTTATTCGGATGCGGATTATGGGGGTTGCAAAATCGATAGGAAAAGTACTTCAGGAACTTGTCAATTCCTAGGTAGTATGCTCATATCTTGGTTCTCTAAGAAACAAAATAGTGTAGTCTTATCTACCACCGAAGCCGAGTACATATCCTTAGGGAGTTGTTGTGCTCAAGTCCTTTGGATGAAGCAACAACTCTTAGATTATGGAATTAAAGTTGAAACCATACCCCTAAAATGTGACAACACTAGTGCTATATGTTTAACAAAAAATCCCATTCAACACTCTAGAACCAAACACATAGAAATAAGGCATCATTTCATTAGAGATCATGTCCTTAAAGAAGATGTGGTTATAGAGTATGTAGATACCTTAAATCAATTAGCGGACATATTTACAAAACCTTTAGACAAAGAGCGTTTTTGGTCCCTTAGGAGAGAGTTAGGTCTAGCTAGCCTATCTTGACCTTTTAGGACCTCTTTTGTGCTTAAAATTGTTTGATCTTGTGAAATGTCATGTTTATGTGTTTTTACTCATAATTTCATCCATGCCTATAGCTAGGGGGAGTATGTTTATGTTTGCATATGTTTTTCCTACTCATTCATGTCATTCATGCAAGTTAGGCCTTAGAAAAATTCAATTTTCTGCACTTTTAGAGCCTCATCCGCACTTTCATGCCCAGGTGTATCGAAACGGGCCATCCTGTTTCGATACGAATGCTTTAAAATCATGTATGAGAGAAGGGCGTTTCGAAACGCCTTAATAGGGTTTCGAAACGTTTTGGCTACTGCCAAGGGGTGTATCGAAACAAGTTTCGATACGAGTCAACGGGGCTTCGATACGGTCAACCCCGTACCGAAACGGTCAGCTGGAGTTCTAAAAACGGTCAAACTCTCGTGCTCGCGTTCCGAAACGGTCAAGACCGTTCCGAAACGGTTTTGCGGACAGCTTTAAGTAGCGCTTTTAATGATAAAGTTCACTTTAATTAAAACTCTCCCAAACCCTAAAAACCCTAGCCCGAATTTTTTCCTATAAAAACCCTCTAAACCTCTTTGTTTTTAACCAAATCTTGAGGGGTTTTTCTCTAAAACACATGTCTAAGCAAGATTCATCAATATTGTGCAAGGATTTTCATCCATTCATCCAAAATCCCAAATCAAGGTATTTTTTCCTCTTTTTCTTTTTCCTTCAATTTATGTTCGAATCTTATGTTAGAAAATTTTATTTTTGTATAGTTTATATGTTTTTGTTCTTGGGTTTTTCATATCTTGTAAAAAAATTCAAAATCTTCAATTTTTTGATTCGAATATAAAAAATTTCACTCGTATTTTCTTTTAGTGTTTTTCTTTTAATTTTTTTTTGTTTTTGTTTTAATTTTTTTTAAAACCTAAGTGGGATTTATCATTGGATTGAATTTAGAAATCTATACATACACTTAATTTTTTTTACTTGCTTGCTTAATGTTTTTAGGATGGCTTCGGAGAATGTTAACAAAAAGCGTAAGTCCGTTCAAACCGGTGAATCGAGTATGCGTCCAAATCTCGCTCTACTCTTTCAAAAATCTCTTCGAACTACGGAGTTGAGAGAACGTTTCAAATATGTAAAGGATTACGAAGTTCATCGTGAGCGGGTGATTGATCTCAACTTCCTTAACTCCGAGCGATTTCTTTTCCGTTACCTCGAGCGTTTGAGAGAATGGGATCTTCTTGTTTTGTTGAGCATCCCAGACATTTGCTATAAACACATGGTACTCATCTTTTACTCCAATGCTCACCTTATCAATGATGAAACAAATTCCGAAGTTGTTGGGATTGAATCTTATATTTTGGGGAAAAAGTTTGTTGTTAATGCCCCTCTCTTGGAGTCTACATTTTCTCTTAAGGATGTAGGAATTGAGAATGAGAGTCACTTTGGTTCTCACACCGATCAAGTGCTTACTTTAGATGCGCACGATCGTTTCCTCCATTTGATGGTCTCATGGTTTCTTCGCCCCTCCGGAGGTAAATATTCTCATATCCGTCAAGTTGACTATTTTTGGCTTGAGTGTTTCCGTCGTGGTGAGCGCCCTAATGTTCCTAAGATCATATTTGCCGAGATGGTTAACAATATTAAGCTTCGTGACACCAATGCCTTGAAATCTTTCACTTATGGAACGATCTTAAGTCACATCTTTAGCAAGATTGGTCTCGATTGCACCTACGACTCTCCGAAACCCCGTAAGTCAAAAATTGGTGAGTCCTCTCTCCGTAAGTCCGGTTTTCACTATGTGAACAATGTTTGGGAACGTGTTTATAGAGCCGCACCTCCTCCTCCTCCTCCCGTTGAACCTCAACCACAAGCTCAAGTTGCAAACAATGAAGCTCTCACGACTTTGATTACCGAGCGGTTCAATGCCATGGACACTAACATGACTTCGGGTTTTGGTGCCATCAACACTCGCTTGCAAAATGTAGAGGATCGACTCCAATCCCTTGAGACTTCCCACTCGAACATGGATTTTTCCTTCTCTACCTTTTATGGACAATGGATGAAGTTTCGCCGTTCTCAAGTCAAGAGCGATGATGAGACTTCGGATGATGACGGTGACGACGAGGCCTAGGACATTCATGACATATCATATTATCTATGCATTTTAGGATTAAGTTTGCATCTTTATGTTTCATTATGTTTTATGAAACTATGCTTTTAGTTTTATTTGGGATTATGCTTTGCATTTTATGTTGAAGATTTATGTTTTGGATATTTTCATTTTATGAATTAATATTATTGTTGCTTATTGCTTAATGCTTATTGGTACTAACCCTTTCTCTTTTTTATGAGCCTTGTTTCTTATTTTTGATCTAACAAAAAGAGGGAGAAAAAATTTAAGAGCCAAAAATTCGTTTTAAATGTTTAAAGTGTTTTTAAGTTTTAAAACTTGAATTTCAAAGTTAAAACACTTTTAAAACATTAAAAACCTATCTTAAATTAAGGGGGAGTTAGAATGTGTTCAAAATTTTCAAAACTCTTAAAAATTCTAACTTTGGTTTTGTTATATCAAAAAGGGGGAGATTGTGAAACTGATATTTTAATTTTGATATAACTAAAGAACCTAAGGACTAAATTGAAAATGTCAAAACAAATTTTTAAGTCCTCAAACATCCCCATATGATTTAAAGAATATGCCTAAGTTAAAAACTAAGCTTTCTAAATATTTTCTAAGTGTTTTTAAAGCCGAAACAGTGTTTTTCGAGTCCCTGTTTTAAAACGGCCTAAGCTGTTTCGAAACAATTTTGAAACTGTCAACCCATGTTTCAAAACGGGTATCGAAACGTTTTCAACACTGTCAACCCATGTTTCGAAACGGGTATCGAAACGTTTTCAACACTGCCAACCCATGTTTCGAAGCAAGTATCGAAACGGCTTTAGAACATAGAGAACTCGTATCGAAACGACATCAAGTGTTTCGAAACGGTTCTTCATTTAATTTGAAAAATGTGACCGTTGCAAGTTTTTAACTAATTTTTAAAAAACTGTTAAGGTGTTTCGAAACGAGCTCAAGCCGTTTCGAAACGACCCTTGACAGTGGCAAAAGTGTTTCGAAACGGGTAAATACTGTTTCGATACGGGCTCTTAAATGCACTCAACGGCTCTTTCTATTTTGGTTTGTTTCGAAATGGGGTCGGGCGTTTCGAAACGGTAGGTTGCAGACTACATTTATGGAGGTGGGATAACACCCCCAACGGCTCTATTGATGAATGCAACAACCACAACGGCTAGAAATCAATGAGAAGGTATAAAAGGGACCTCTAAAAGCTCCAGCAATAACTATTGATCCAAAAAGCAAACATCCAAACATCAAATCCAAGCTTTTGTTCCTAAACCCCAATATTGTCTAGAAACCCCAATTGTAATTTTCATTCTTATCATTTTCAATTGGGTTGAGTGCTTGTAATTGGGGTACAATTTGTATTGAGAGATACTTTCTTAGCCATCAAAATCTTTGTTCTATTTGTGTGAGGATTGGGTTAAATTTTGGGTAGAAAATTTAACCGAAAATTGTAAGGGTTGTCTCCTTAGCCTAGAAAAGGGGAAGATCAATTAGTGAAATTGCTGCAAATCCTTAGTGAAGCTAAGGTAGTGGATGTAGAGTTCATTTGGAAATTGAACCACTCTAAAATTCATTGTCTATCTTTTTAATTTGCAATTTCCACCACCTAAACTTTTAAGAATCCAATTCACCCCCTCTTGGTTCATTTCGATCATTCGATCCACTCAACAAGTAAGCTTTAATTTTTCTCTCTTTAAATTATGATTTTAATGTGCGATAAATCATAGTGAATTTCAATCTATAAAATATTGTTATAAAGTCTATATTTGCTCGAAAGCAATATTTTTCTTCGTCAAAAAACTCGACCATAGACTTCTCCCAATTTCAAGTTACGAAAATTCGTCTTGAACCAAAAAGTTTTATGGGAGGCATTCCCTGAAGTGAATGCAAAGCATGATGTTTATTCCATGTGATTATCAATGATGGGGCATTCCCTGAAGTGAATGCAAGCATGATGTTTATTCCATGCGATTATTGGAACTATTTCATTCCCTGAAATGAATGCAAACATGGTAAATTATTATTCAATTAGAGACATAATTTCGATATAATCCAAGTATATTGGTTGGACATCCCGTTCTGCGAGGCTACTGGTTTAAAGTAGTTTTTATTTTTTTAGCTTAAAGATTAAATAAGTTGTTGAACTTTTAATTGTGCCAGGAAAAAAATCATTTATGCCATCGAATTCGGTTAAAATAATCAATTCAGCCCCTCCTCCCACGTCATCATCCCACGTGTACTGCCACATCATCACTGTTGATCATCACGTCAGCATCATGGATTGCCACGTCATCATTGTTAACTGCCACGTCAGCACCGTAATGGTCAACGTCGGTCAAAGGTTCAATTTGATCGATTTCATGGACTGAAGGGCCACATTGAGTGTACTTTTCGGCGATGGGCGAAATTGCATTTTTGGGTCGAACTCAGGGGCAAAAGTACCCCTTTAGCCTAATTTTTATTATAAAATTATATTTATAAATGTGATCAACTAACTTATAATATATTCAATTTCTTTTTTTTTTCCCGATAAATTTTAAATCTAATCATAATCCAACGTAAATGAGAGATGATGAAAATCTCTAGGGGAAGGAAGAGGTGCTCTTTGTGAGTCTAAAACTCATAATCTAACAGAATATGAGACAACAAAGATGAACAGCTTGGTCAACCGACAAATGTGCTTACTCCTAATAGGGGTTTTTAAAAATACTCGACCCGACTACCCGAACATAAATAATCAAGTACCCGATTTCTTTTACTCGGGTCGGGTACCTGGCCAACCATTTTCCGGGTCGAGCCCGAGTCACAAATTTATGAATTTCTGGTGTACTCGGTTCTTAATTTTTTTTATTTTAAATATAATTATTATTTAAATAAAATATCCTTATATTCACTATATTCTCAAATCAAACAACTTAATTTTTAAATCTCGATCCCTCAAACGCTCTCTCTTCACAATTCGCACTCGTCGTCTCTCATTCTCACCGCACTCGTCGTCTCTCATTCTCACCGCACTCCATCGTCGGTTCGTCTCCGCTCACTGTTGCCAAATCAGTAGAGGTTACTTTTTTGATAAAAGACATGCAAGCAGTTGTATAATGTTTTATTAGATATATGTATTAGCTAAAAAAATAAAATAGCAATAATGCTATGAGAGTATCCAACTGCAGCACCGGGAGTAATTCTTGAAGTTGCCAAAGAACGTACTGTAAACTAGTCTAGAGAACGTACTGTAAACTAGTCTAGTGATACACTTATATATATATATATATATTCGAATGTTTCTCCCTTAAAATTAATTTTAAATTTTAAATTTTATATTTAGACTATGAATTATGTTTTATGAATTTTACGTGTTTCCTATGTGGTTTTAAAAAAATGAATTTAAAAAAATACAAATCGGGTATCCGATGCCTAATTTTGCGGGTACCCGACTAGCAGGTACCCGAAAACCACGAACCGAAAAATATATTACCCAAAGAATCAGGTACCCGAATTTAAACACCCCTAACTCTTAATATATTTAATTTTTTTAACTAATAAAATACATTTTCTTCACAATTGAATCCCAAATAAACAAAAAAATGTAGGGTAAACTTCACCGATGGTCCTTTTTGTTTGGACCCTATTCTATTTTGGTCACCTATTTTAAAGAAAAGATTATTCTTACCATTTACGTTTTTAATATGTTTTATTTTGGTCATGTACCGTTTACACCCGTTAGTATGATGACGTGGCACATCAGTCAAAAGGGTTAATTTTTAATTCAACCCATGAACTTTAAATAAAATATTAATTTGACCCCTAAGCTCCTTCGACCTCACCTTTAACCTACAATGTCATTGCTCTGGCCACCTTCTTTAGTGGGCGATAGTTCCGACCTATCTCCTACTACTTTTCCTTCACCCTTTTCCTCCTCCTTTACTCTTTATCAAATGCTGAATCAAACTCCATATTTTCCCGTATAAAAGTTTGAAACTTTCTTTCTTTCAACAATTTTCTGTTTTCAAGAGACCCTTCTTTAACAGCAAAACTTTGGTCGCTTTCTAGGCAATCGATTATCTGCAGTTTTGCGTCTATGGGTGACTACAATTTGTTCGATTTATAAAGAAATTTTAAGTAATTGTTTTCAGAGTTCAACCCTCCTTTGCCCAGAAAGTTTTTGCGAATTTGCCCAGCCTAGTTTGGTTCATAAAATTGGTTCGTTAATCTAATCTGATTCATTTGAACTCAAAATTTGATTTGATCAAGTTTACAGTTGAAATATATCTAACTCTAACATAACATAACTTTAATTATCTAAATTTAATTTGATTAAAATTTAGAATTATTCGAATTTGAAATAACCAGAACCTAAATCAACTCAATTTTGTAACCAATTTAATTCAAAAAATTGTAAAATAATTTCAATCTAAATTTGATTTTTAAATAACAACCACAAATATTAAATCTGTATGATTTCACTTAAATCTTTTAGCATTGAAAAAATTAAATTACAATTACATTTAATACACGATGAAAATGAATTATTATGGTTAGAATTATTTATTATTTATGGATTATTAGTTTTGATATAAATTAAAATAATTGAAAAAAAATCAAATAAAATAGTACTTAAATTCAGAACAACTGGAACATGTTTGCCGACATTTCTTGGTTGACAGTTGTCCGATTGGCTGAGCGAATTTGAAAAATAATAATCATGTTTTACGTTTATGTCTGTCGGCAATCTCGGTTTGACAAATGTTGATTAAATAAGATAAATTGCAGGTGTTTTTATCATTGGATATTAGGTACTGGATTGGCGTAAATCTAGCTGGTACGATGCAGTTTGCTAATGAGGATCATGTTTTGGATTTCTTGCTCGGTACAATCTTGTGAATTTTTTTGCTTCAGTGAAACTAAGTTACTTTTGATAATTCGATGGAAGATACTAGTTCGGCTCTTCAGGGGAGTCGTTTGTTGCAGTCTATTTCTTATTGTGCTTTGGATGTTGCTATTGGTCCCACACCTGCTAATTTAGGGGTGGGAATTGTCGGGTACCCGGAAAATCGGGTACTCGGTTCGTCCGAATACCTCTTTAAACGGCCCGTGTCTCGGCCTATTACATTTGGGTACCCGAGATTCGGGTACCCGTAAAATTCGGGTACCGGGTACCCGGTTTATATTTTTTTTATTTTTTTTATTTTAAAATTAAAAAAAAATCATATGTTAAACACAAAAATATTTAAAAAAAATTAAACTTAAAACTTAAAAGAATATAATACAAACAAAGAAAAAATATAGGGATTTAAACTTAATTTTAGAGTGAAAATATTAAGAAACATAAAATAAAAATATAATTTTAAATATAAAAAATATATATTAAATTTTATCGGGTCGGGTCGGGTACTCGGTAAGGGAAAACTCTCGGCCGGTGTCCCGGCCCGTGTCCCTGGAAATTTGTCGGGTCGGGTATTTTCTCCCACCCCTACCTGCCATTGCTTCTTTAGTTCGAGACCGAAGTTGTTGGCTGCCATCGGTGGAAAGAGGTGGAAAGAAGTAGGAGATAGGTTGGAAATATCACCCCACCAAAACCAAAGAAGGTGACAAGAGCAATAATATTGTGGGTTAAAAGTAAGGTTGAGAAAGTTTAAGGGTTAAATTAATGTTCATGGGTCAAATTAGAAATGAGCTCTTTTAACTGACGTGTCACGTCATCAAACTAACGGTTGTTAACGGCAAAGTGACCAAAATAAAACAGATCAAAAACATAAGTGACAAGAATAATATTTTTTCAAAATAGGTGACTAAAATAGAACACGTTCCAAACAAAAAAGACCAACGCTAAAAGTTACCCAAAAATATAGGCTTAATACCCAAATAGGTGCCCAAACTATGCTTGTGGATCACTTTTGGTGCCTAAACTATTTTTAGCTCTAAATAGGTGTCTAAAGTTTCAATTTTGGTCATTTTAAGTGCCTAACTGTTAACTACCATTATTTTTATTTTATTTTTTTTAATTTAATTTATTTTTAACTTAATTTAAAAAAACCATAAAGTTTCCAAAACTCACAAAATAGCCCCAAATTTGAAATCCCTAATTTCCCCAGCCGATTCTGCCGCCGATGGTCACACCGCCACCCCCATATCCGCCGCAGGACCACCACAAATATTTCTCCAACCACCCATTGCCGGTAACCGGCGGTAAGTGTGTCGACCGGCTTTCTAATGTAGCCAAAATCGCGAAAAGAAAGTCTTCGGCACACCTACCGTCGTTATCAGCGATGGGTGGTTGGGGGAAACGATCGTTGTGGTCCAACGATGGCAGTAGTGGTTTTTGGTGAGGTAGTAAACGACGACATCGACGATAATTTGAGGATTTTAGATTTTGGATTAGGAATTTGGGATTGTTTTATAAAAAATTAAAACTGTCAATTTTTAAATTTTTTTTGAATTTTATTTAAAAATTTATTAAAAGAAATTAAAAATTAAAACACGCCACTTTTCACATTTTAATTGGCTAACGATTTTTATTAACGGTTAGGCACCTAAAATGACCAAAATTAAAATTTTAAACACCTATTTGGAGCTAAAAATAATTTAGGCACTAAAAGTGATCCACAAGCATAGTTTGAGCATCTATTTGGGCATTAAGCCAAAAATATATTATTACCTCAAACGACTAAAATACCCTTACCGAAAAGAAAAGGCTTTTCTATAACTTTCTTTAAAAGTAGTGCCATCTCTTTCTCTTCGGCAAACATGCCTCCTATTTCTGTCTTCAGCCTTTAAAACAATCCTCCTCCTCCGGTTCCCGATCCAAGCAGGTAAATTTTGAAACCCTAAGCTTGATTTATGGATCGCTTTGCGTTATCTACTCTCTGCCTCTGAATTACCTTGCTATATCTGATTATCTGTTTTCGACCCTGCTGTTTGTTACTCTCTCTCATCTTCCTCTCTATCTCTCTCTTTGTCCACTTTGTCTAGATATATATTTTTTGGGAGAGAAAGATATCGTTTTATCTGGAATAGCGAACCATTATCGCCGCTATTTTCTGTTATTCTGCTGTTTGAGGCCGTGATACACCGTTATTAATGTGAAATTTGCGCTCACTACTGTTGAGGTCTTTACCGGTGGCGGAGGTTGCGTCACCACTATGCCACCCCCATTTGAAACCCTATAATGTACTTATCAAAACTATCATTTCTTAGTAAGGATTTCAGTTAACTTTTAGGTTATGCCTGGAGACTTGAATTTCAATAAATGGATTTGACTTTCAAAGACACTATAATTTGTGTAATAGAACACATATAAATGTTATATTTCTGATATTTTTCAAATTCAGTGATTGTTTGGATGTCTACTATAGGTGAATTTGATATATATATTGTTATCTGTGAATTTGAAATATGTAGATGTTTGTGAATTTAAAGTTCATGTTATAATATCTTTCAAGTGTATCTATTGAATTCTAATTCGTTTTACATAATGTGTGCATCTCATTCTCACAGTTTTGGCCATCAGTCTTTATTTTAATAGTAAATTTAAGACAAATGGATTCAATGTTTTTAAAGATTGTATATTTGATGTGCTAATCCAAACTACTATATATTAACAAGGATTTCAAATAAGTGATCTTAAAAATTTATGCATAATTATAATGTATGCATTTTATTCGCATAATTTTATATAACAACTGAAATTTAAATCCAAATTTTCAAATTCATTTTTCTAAATATAGTGTTGGAGAGAACTTTTTGTAGTATATGTATCATGTTGCTTCTTCTTATTACGCTTCAGTTATTTATCTGGACTGATTTGATGGCATTTCAACTTATGGGTCTAGTTGTCATATGCAGAGTAGTTGTATATCTACCATGTCAGAAGCTCCAAAAAACTCGAGTGAGCAATCTAAAGCTGGACCTGATTTCTTTGGCTTTTATGCTTGTCAAATAGCCGATTTGTTGTCAGAAGATGAAAATGCCTTGTCCATTTCCAATGCATCTGAATTGTCTCAAGGGAAATATGGGGCAGTCAGTGGTAAAGACACCTTGGACAGCAGTTGTAAAGATGTTGATTCACTTTTCGGAAACAGCATTGTTGCTGGGCTTTCAGATTTCAAGAAAGGAAGATTGAAGGGATTACTTAGGCAGAGCGTGAATGATCTCTCGATGGAAGTTGATGAGGTATAAATTCTTGCAACTTGCTACTCCTGTTTTCTGAAGATAAATGAGTAATGGAGACTGCTATTGGGTACTTGTGGAATTTGATTTTCTAGAAGTGCTTATGGTTTTTGTACTTGGAACTTCTAGTTAGTAGCACATTTTTTAGCTTATTGTAATAGCAAACAATCATTTTCTCTCCTAAGGCAAATGAAAACCATTAAAAGACAAAATTTGGAAGCCTCATTGCCCTCATGCCTGTGTACTTAATATCTAGCTTCCATAAACATTGGTTTTACGTTCTGCCACATCAAAGCACTAATTTGTTTCTAATGATCAAGATATATCCCAATTCAGACCGGTCATAAAAAATTATTGGTTTCATTTTTCTCTACCAATGTTGTCAAGGGTGCAAGTCATAAAAATTCTTGCATTGAATATGCTATTTCGAAGGACACGTGCATGCCTATCGCCACTTACTTGAATCCCTTTCTAGCTTTTATCACTTTGTAGCAACCTTTAGCTGGCTTGCTGCTTTAATGGTGCCCTTCTATTTTAATTATCTGAATTCCTAGTTCTTTGCGTCTCTCTATAATTCTTTCAAAGTAAATGATCTATGATACAATGATGTAGAATTGGTTTTTGGCTCACATCTTTCAGAAGGGAAAATGTTGCAATAACTGAAAATTTTGATTATTGTAGATGTTAGATCCTGTTGTGGCTATGTCTGAATTACGTTATAAGCTTAGAAGCAACAGCTTGGCGAATTCAACATTAGATGGTGATGCAGGCCAGGCTGCCAGTAAGAAACCTAAGCTGTCAACTTCCTGCACATCAACCAGCATCACAAGAAATTCTTGTCCTACCAAATTTGAATCTTGCAAAGAGGTTATATTTTACACTTCATCCAAAGTTATACTGAAAATGGAAAAATTCTAGATACGCAGACGCTTTTGCAGTCTAACAGTTGCAATTAGTTTGTTATCTGTGGAACTTTTGGATGCATTAGATATATTTGCACATTGTATGTCTTATGCGTATGCATATTCTATTTGAAGCAGCATAGGCATTTTTCTCTTCAGCACGTGCTTACAAAATGAGGCATTACCATTAGTAACTTGTTAATAAATGTGTTTCATTATACTTTTTCCATTTTTAGGAGGAAGATGATTTAGAGTTCCTTCTAAAGAACAATAACCAGCTGCTGGTAGAGGAAACAATGAAAAAGTATTCTGATGAACTATCCTCAACGGTGATTTTCTGAAAACTGTCCTTTTCCATAGTTTGTAACTTGTTCATACCCTTCTGTGTCATGTATGATGTATGCCACTTTTCGAAAATTGTTTATAGCTGAACTCAGGTGAGTCTTCTCTTTTCAGCTGGTGCATATGGAACAAAAGCTTGAAGAAACTTTAGATACTATAATGTCCAAGTGTAGGTATGGCTTTGTTCCTGAGGAACTTACAGCTTCGAGTGTGCTTTAGCCATTATGCTATTGTGCAGCGGATGTTAGGTGCTCTTATTATGTATTTTACCTCTCACATGTGCATATGATGTTGGTATACTGCCACTTTTTGCCTTACCTCAATCAGTTTTAACACTTTTAACTTCAATTACAGGCCCATGACACGTACTGAGAAGCGGCAGCTTCAGAAAATGATACAAAAGCTACCCAACGAAAATCTTGCTCGAGTGGTTGAAATTATCCAACGTGGTAGGCCAACTGGAAATACTTGTGGCAAAGAAATCTTTGTTGACCTGGAAAAAGAGGTAAAGCAATAGCTGCAAGTAACATGATTTCAAGAGTTAATTTAGAATTTCAAACCTGTACCAAGGCAATGTCTTGTCTTGCAGGAAAATGTGACGCTCTGGAGATTATATTACTACGTGGAAGCAGTTGAGAAGGCCAAAATGCTTGCACAATTGCAATGTAATACAACCCCAACACTATAGCCATCTTTCTGAGACCATGACTGCAGTTATACATGTCCTTCTATCAAGTCTCGCTTGCTTAAAGTTGCTAACACTCATAGTCATTGTCGATCAGTGAATACTATCAGCAGATATGCTAATATGATCCATGTGAATTGGTTCTTTTTGTCTTCAAGGTGTTGACAAACTCATACTTGAAACTTTAGTACTGTTATTTTTTTTTTTTTTTTTGGGTTAGGGCCACTAAAACACGAAGTATAGTCCCCATGAATCTTTAATGGATCTATGCAAAGTATATAGATGGAAATATATTTGTAAATTCATTACCCAAGCAGTACGATCAAAGGTTTTTTAGATTTTGGTTTATCAGGTGTTTCAACAAGCAGGTTATATGCTTCTTTGAGAGCACAATTTTTTCAAGGCATGCAATTATTGGTCCATTTGAGTTGTAACTTTGGAAAATTCCAGCCTTTTAAATTGTAGTACAAAACATCCTTTAGTTTGGTTTCAAAATGAAACTGAATTTAAGCCAATTCTGACTTGTGAAGTGTGGACTTGGTAATACGACATGGAATAGAAGAATTCAACCACAGAAAATTAGTCAAACATGGTCTGAATTCCAAATGTATGTAACATCCTTCTACTTAAGTTTTGTTTTAGTCATATGCAGGTTTGAAGATCTTGTAATCTTATGACGGAATAAGAGGGTCTAAACCGAAAATAACTCGAACCAACTAGCCGGTGATTTGTCATCTCGAGAATTTCCAGCAGGCAGTAATTTCGGGATGACTTCTGGCGCCGTGAACCCTTCAATGCACTTGCCAATATATAATATTGTAAATGTTTACAATTAAATTTGAACATGAACTCATATAACTCGACTTGATTTAAAAAAAATTCAAACAAAATTTGAGTTTTAAAATAGAACTTACCAACTCAAATAATTTGAAATAACTTGATCGAATGCACCCCTACAAGTGAGTCCTTCAAGTCTTTAACAATTACTTAGTCATACCGTTTATCAACAACTAGTCAGAAATATTAAATAGTGGTCGTAACACAACATAATGGTCACATTGTAATTGTTTTCAAGGTCATCAATATATAATATGACACAACGTGAGGAGGGAACCACATCACGATTGTTGCATTCTGAAAACGTTACGAAACGCAACAACAGATCATGTATTGCTCATGTTTTAACTATTTCACCTTTAAATTATAAAAAAAATATTATGACATGAATTATTTTATTATTTTTATTAAGACATTGTATATTTTATTAATATTTAATATCATGTATGGTTTAAAATAAAAGGAAAAATAAAATTAAACTCCATAGATTCTAATCATAATCCTAATCTTAATCTTCAATCCCTATGCTCTCATCAAGTGCAGATTTGGGACTAGAGCTACCTAGGCCATGTCTCACCTCATGCCCAAACAATTGTCATTTATTTTACATATAATATTAATATATATTAGGTTTTAGATAAGTAAAAATTAAAGAAATGATCTAATATAAAACTCTAATTTAGTTTTTAAGCATTGAATTAGCTTAAGAAACAAAATTCAAGTAAAAAAATAAAAATAAAATTGTTTATATTTTCATTACATTTTATAAATATTATATTATTATTTTTAATAAATATAATTTAAGCATATTTTTCTTACTAGTTAATTAAATATATTTTTTTAAAAGTTGAATTCTCCAAGCATTCTTGGGACCATAGTATATAATGATCATAAAATATAAATAACAAAATATAATTAAAATTAATATTAAAATTTTAAAAAATATATATTGTTTTAGTAAAAGTAGGGATGGGCATTTTACCCGACCCGGTTGGGTTTCGACCAGACCCAGCCCGATCGGGTCGGATCTTTTCATAGAAAATTCGGGTTCGGGTCGGGTCGAGTCAGTTTTTTTAAAAGGTAGAGTCGGGTCAGATTCAGGTTTAGGATAGAAAAAATCCGACCTGACCCGACCCGGGACTAATGTGTAATATTTCCTTACTTTTTTAGGGATATTCACAATAATGCTCACTCTTTATATATATTTTACAATTAGGTCAATAACATTACTTTTTTTATAATTAGGTCCCTAAAATTTATTTTTTACAATTAGGTCCCTAATTTTTTTTACATTTAAGTCCCTAAAAATTATTATTTTTAATAGTTCGGATCGGGTCGGGTTTTAGTATATAGTTTTCGGGTTGGGTCGGGTCGGGTTTGAGTATATAGTTTTCGGGTCAGGTCGGGTCGAGTTTTTTTCAAGTATGAGGTCGGGTTGGGTCAGAATTTGAGGTATATATTTTCGGGTCGTGTTCGGGTGGACCAAAAACCCGACCCGACCTGAACCAACCCCGACTCGTGCCCATCTCTAAGTAAAAGCCTATAATTCATCTCCAAAATTTTTAGAAAAAGATAACTTAGAAATAAAAAAATTAATATATTTCTCAATTATTTTTTGTTAAAAAATGAATTCTCCTAGCATTCTTGGGATTTCACCCTAGTATATAATGATCATAAAATACAAACAATAAAACATAATTAAAATTAAGATCAAAATTAAAATTTAAAAAATATATTATTTTAATAAAAGCCTAGTCATTTATTTGGTACCTTCCAAGGATCAGGAACTGCCATTCTAACCCTTCTCGGGTGATTTTATCCACAAACGTAAAGTTTATGGCTGACTGATATTGCACACCATCATTTAGCTATTGCATTTCTTTTTCTCGTTGCTGGTCATATGTATAGAACTAACTTTGAAATTGGTCACAATATAAAAGATCTTTATAACTCATCTCTAATATTTTTATAAAATACTAATTTTGAGATATGATTCTAAAACGCTGTGCTCTAGCACGCTACTTTAGCACTTCCGTGAGCTAAGAAACAAGGACTGGATGATTCAGGTGCAACATATTCGTAGGCAAGATAATAAAGTCGTTGATGGACTAGCAAAGATGGCGCGGCTTGATTCATTAAAAGTTCTTGTATTCCCTTCCCCTCCGACGACGTTGGTTCTGCTATTTCATGAGGATTGTATGTTTTAATTTTGGTTTTGTTTGATGTTGGTTTGATTATGTAATTGTTGTCGAGATTTCTCTTGTTGTTTGAACTCATTATGCCCATGCGTACTGTTTTCTTCTATTTAGGCTTAAATTTTTTTAATGAGATACGTAGTTATAATTATTTCGTTTATCTAAAAAAAATTCATTTTTTTTATAACTTATACTTTTGGCAAATCAATTAAGTTATAGATAAAAATTTACTGTTTTTTAAGAAATATTTTAATTTTATTTAAATAAAGATATTGATAATAAAAGAAAATTTAAAATTATTGAAAAATAAAATTTTAGAATTTTAAAACCATATATATATAAGTATGTGAGATAATTTCTTACTATTATTTATATCAACCCAGTCAATGATAAGTTTCTAGATTTGCTACTGAACCACCCAACCCCTAACCCTTACTAATCTCACCCACATCCTCTCAACCTTAAACCCTTATCGTTCTCACCCTAATCATTCTAATCCCAAACTCTTATCAATCCCCCAACCCCAACCCTTACCAACCTCACTCACACCATCCCAACCCTAAACCATCACTAACCACCCCAATCATTCACTAACTTCAAGCTCATTATCCTAGACTTATACTCGCGTCAACCACCCAAATCCCTCATCGACTTCACTATTGTTACCCAAACCCTAACCGTCATCACCATTATAACCCAAAATCTAATCCAACATCAAAAACCCTCACCACTAAACCTTAGATTCCAAAGTTCTTAGGTTATAGTAAATATGAGGCTTCATCTGTAGGCTTTAGGGAAAAAATAGGATCTTTGAATCCTATTTTTCCCAATGCACCACCTTAAATCCTAAATTTCCAAAAGTAGGACCGTAACAGTAAATTTGCCGCACAACCACAACGAGTTTCAAAATTATATTCTTTTTTATTCAAACTCACCTTGCTCGTATGACGAGTTCCATTTTTTTTCTTTTAATCCCGGATTAAACATTAATCATGCGATTAAAGTAATCCTAAAAAGAACTCGCCGTAGGCCCAGGGCAAGTTCCCTATGGCTTAACGGCTGTCATGGGCTATACGGGAAAAAATACGGGCTTTTTAGGGTATTTTTAGGGTTTTTGCATATTAGGGTTTATTTATCTTATAAATAGATAGTTTTGGTTAGGGTTTAGAACACACAAAAAATTTTCTTCCTCTTTTGTTCAAGCAAAGCAAAATAGTTTGTCAAGCCGTGAGATTTCTTAGACATCATTGGAAGAAGCAAGCTCACACATACTTCGAAAGGTTAAATGTAACGTTTGTTAATATTTTTATAGTACAATTAGTTTTATTTAGTATGATTTATTTTCTTTATTTGAATTCTTTTTATCTATGCCTATTTTTTAAATTCTAATACTAAAATATGTGTAGGATAAGCAAAAAATGACGTTGTTAAGACTTCAAAATTCTCACATGGGAATGTTGGTAAGAATTTTTGGTTTCTTTTTCAAGTTTTAATTAAATTTTTTAAATGATTAAGTGCTACTTTAATTTAAATATTGTGTTTGTAGAAAGAGGATTCAAAATTTCGGCCTCGTTTGATATGGTGCAATCCGCCAAACCAATATATAATGGGATTTTTGGAGAATTCCAGTTTTAGGTACGCGTCAATGATTCATGATATAACACCCCGGTTTTGGGCTTGGAGGTTTTAAAGGACGGTTTAAGGTTCGACAAATCTAGATTAGAGATCTGAGTTGATTCAGGGAAATCGTCGTTCGAGATGTGGTAAAATCATGTGAAAATTTTCTAAAATCCTAATTAAATATATAGTGAAGGGAAGTGAAACCAATTTTGAAAAATGAATTTTGAAAAGTCGACATTTCGGCTTGGTGACAAAATGTAAAAATTAAAAATTATGTTTTAATGGCTAAATCGAAGGGAGCCAAAACTTAGAATCATTAGGGAGCTATTACACCAAGTTGGTATCAGCTATCTCCCTTGATTTGGTGTTTTAAATGATTTAATTAAATGTTTTAATAAAAGAGTTTCATTAAAAAGGATTTCAATAGTCAAATCATTTTCTCACATAACTACCTTTTCTTCAACTTTTCCCAGCAACCAAACTTCACTTTCTTCACTAAAATCTTCAGAGAATTTCCTTATTACACTTACTTTTGATTCCTAAATGATGCCTATGGATTTCTACTTCAAATAGTTAGAGTTTTCTTGAAGAAATTCATCAAAATCTTTGCAAATCAAGGGGAAGCTAGTGTTAGAGGTGATCTTTCTTTTCTCTCATCTAATCAAGGTTATTTATTGAAATTCCCAAGTCTTTGGCTCTCTAATTTTGTTTATTAAGAAGATTTTGTAATTGGATTGATGAAATTTGCTAATTAAAGCTTTGAAAGATGAATTTTCAAGATTTTTGTTTGGGCACTGTTTTGATTGATTTGTGAATGGTTTTAATCATAATTTGGATGTTAAATGGTGAGTAAATAATGGTTTTATGAATGCAATCCCGAATTGAGTTAGATCTCTAATTGTTAGATTGTTAGATTTTGGGTTTTTGGGATGTTAATGTGAAATATATGTTGCTGGAGATATAAGGATGATGTTAGGATGTTTTTGGGATGTTGATTGATACTTAAAATGTGATGGAAGTGTTAGTTTATGGCTGGGCTGTGTTTAGAGAGCAATCGATGGTGATTTCAGTTGTTTTGGATGGGTGTTTTTGTGCTTTATGGAAGAGCAACGAGATTTTTTAAGTTGCCGGTGGTTTTAATGCATTATGATGCATCGATCCTCTGTTCTTGTGTGGTATAAACATGGGAAAATACTTTGGAAGCAATCGGTGAAGATCCGGGGGCTTCGGACGCTTGATTTTCACGTCGACGATTGAGGTTTCACGTGTCAGTGAGTGGAAATGAGATTTCCAGTTTTGAAACACTTAAAGGGTGGTTTTGGGAACTTATTGTAAGCTTGAAACACTTCACTAAGTTCGGAAGTAAGTAAAATGATTTTCTCCCTCGGATTGTGCTAATATGAGCTTGTCGATGCACTTGATTTTATATGTGTTTACCTACTGTTTAAGCATGATTTTAAGCAAGATATTTACTGTTTATGATTCCATATTGTTGAAGGATGCACATGGTAAGTGATCCTTGTATGTATATGCTTATACATGTTAAATGAAGCATGGTTTAATGCTTGGAATGTGGCATGTTGATAATGCTTTGAAAACAATGAGGTTTGTGCTAAATGAGAATTATATTGGCAAGTGATGTTGTGAAAAGTGTTTTATAAATGAAATTGGATATAGTTAGCCGACTATATGATTGAGTGCACTATAAATAAGTTGCCTTGGATGTTGAGGGGTTGTGAGTGTACCGAATACTCTATCCAAGTACCCTAACGATTGAGGGAATTGAGTTGTGTCTCGTCTCTTGTTAGTGGGGTTATACATCTACCGATGAGTGGTGTTGAGGGGTTGTAAGGTACCGAATACTCCACCACGAGTGTCACAACGGTAGAGGGTAGCTCCCGTGTGTGAACCTTGAAATGTCGGTGAGAATGTATGAAGTGTTGGGACAACACTTGGGAATCAGTGTATCCGATATAGTTTTGAGAAATGAGAATGTTGATGATCACTTGTGAGCCAATATAATTGATAAATTGCTATGAAATGAATATGGATGCATGAGACAAAATGCATGTTTTACTCATTAAGCTTTGCATATGATAGTTATGCATGAAAAGGCTTAAGTTGGGTGTTAGAAAATGGATTTGCTGTCGAGTATTTAATACTTGTTGCATGATGTTAAACAAGCTGATTTTTCTAAGGAAGTGCATGGTTTTCAAAGAAGGTATGATGGTTTTCAAATGATGAAAAACAATTTTATGTATTAATGGTGTTTTGGTTTTTGAGCACTCCTCACTAAGCTTGTATGCTTACGCTCTCTTTGTCCATCAATGCAGATAATTGAGTTCTTGAAGGCAGCAACTTGCATGGGGATCACAAGAGACTTCGATTTAAATGTATGTTTCGGTTATGGACTAGAGTAGTAAGGGCAATGGGAGGTTCCATGGTTTATGTGGGTGATGTATTTGAACACCCCTTTTGAGCATGTTTGCTATATAGTTTTATACTTGTAAAAGACCTATATCTGATGGTTTGTGCATTGGTTTGAGATTTGCCTTTTGAGTGGCTTATTTGTTAAGTTGCATGCCTTTAGTATTCCATCGATGCATTTTGCCATGTTTTGATGCTAGGCATGCTATGAACGTATGAGGATTAATGTTTATGTATGATATATGCATGTTGGATTGGTTTAGGATGGATTTAAGTGTGAAAAACTAGCAAAAAGTGTCATTACAAGCCCAGGTGTTTCGGTACACTCGACCCTGTACCGAAACAGTGAGTCTGAAATGGCCTAAGGGTTTCAAAACAGGGTAGGTCTGTTCCGGTACGTTTTGCTACTGAAACTACAGTTTTGAAACACCTCAAGGGTGTTTCGATACATGCCCGTGTTCTGAGCCGTGAAGAACTATTTCGATACACCTGTTTCGATACAAGGCTAGCCCGTACCGAAACAACTGGGTGTTATGTTAGTTAATGGAATATTTTGAAGTTCTGTTTCTTTACGTTTTGGTCCATAAATGTTGTGGATGCAATTAAATGGGCATGAATGATTATTTTAGGCTGAAATTTGACTGGGAGGCATGTAATGTAACTAATTAAAGGATGGTAACATAAAAATTGCATATGTCCCGATAAATCGATAAAATTACAAATTGGTCCCTAAAAGCCGTAATTGAATGCAATCGATGTTTGACCGAGTTACGAATGTTCCGCTGCGGTGTTAAACACATAAGACTCTAATTGGCATCTAGACAAGATAAAAAGAAAAAAATAGGGTTGTTTATTGGAGTAAACTTCCCGATTTACTTCAATCTTTCCCGTGTGACCTGTTCGGTTCGATCTATCGAATAGGCCGGGTCGAGGGGGTACATTTGGTGGTATCAAAGCCAGGTTTTGAAAGAATGAGATGATGGTAAGTAAATGGTAAGTCGATGTGATGTGATTTCATGTAATTGGTGATGTTTCCTTTGCACAGTGGATGTTGTAAGCATGTTATTGTTGTTTAAATGATAGTGATGCCATGTAGGATGATTGTGATGTGAGTATGGGATTTTATATATGATGATGTTGTGGGCTGAATTTCGCTGATCATGAGACACGATGGTTGTGACATGTACATTGTATGATATATGCTATTTTTTGGGGGAAATTGGGATGCCCATTGCCTTATTACTATAATGAAGTGTTTTTAAATTGAATTCGAAGTCTTGGATCCTTGCTTGAAGCTGGCATGATTTCTTGTTTGTTTTATTATCATGCCTTAAATATAATAGCACAATGGGACTGAGGAGAGAGCTACGTTCGGGTACGGTTGCTCCTGCTGGTGAGCAAGGGAATCGGGAGAACAAGGTCCTGCCTTGTGTGAATTTACCTCCTCCACCGGGGGATGAGGAGCAAGTACAACACGGGCAGGTTGGTCCAGAGTTGGGTGATTTGACGCCTTTGGTACAAGCGATGACTGGGGCATTCCAGGCTGCTGTTGCTGGAGTGCACGTGCAAGCTTCTGCTGCAGGGCAATTGGGATTTCCGGTTGAATTCTTACGAAGTTTAGGAGGCGTTGAATATCGTGGATTGTCTCCTGAAGCATCCGAGGCTTGGATGGCTAGTACGATCCGGATTTTGGATCATATGGGGTGCAATGATGCACGTAAGCTAGGATGTGTTGTTTCCTTGTTGCATGGTGATGCATACAGTTGGTGGATGACTGTGACTACGGCTATGGAGCCTAATGTCGTGGATTGGGAGTTCTTCCAAGCTACCTTTAAGAAGAAGTATCTAGGAGTTAGATACTTGGATGACTAAAAGCGTGAATTCATGTCCTTGGTTCAAGGTAACATGACAGTGGATAAATATGAGATCCAGTTCGTACGTTTGAGTCAGTATGCTCCGGAGTTGGTGCCGAGTCATAGGCATCGATGTGATTGTTTCCGTTATGGCTTGGTACATGAAGTGAAGACTTTCATGCTAGCTTCCGACTATACAATTTTTTATGTGTTGGTGGCGCGAGCCAATGATATTGAGTAGAGTTTGGACTTGACCTCTCGAGTGGGTGGTTCTAGCTCGGATAAGAGAGCCGTGGATTCTGGTTCTAATGGTGGACAGAATAAGAGAAATCGTGATCGTAGGTACTGGCCTGAAGCGAGGCGAGGTAATTTTGGGCGAGGTGCACTAGTTCAGAGTAATAGAGTGAGATCTGAACAAAATACATGTTGGACATGTGAATCGTGAGAGCATATGAGACGAGATTGTCCTTGTGTAGCTCGAGAGGCACATGCTCGAGTGGCTGGGGCGGCTAATTCTTGTTGGAAGTGTGGATCAACTGATCTCTTGAGGCGTGATTGTCCTTTGTTATTTGGAGGTGGTCAGGGTCGGGCAGCTGTTGTTGCACCATAGAGAGGTCATGGGCGTGGTTGTGGTATTTTCCAGTGTAGGGAGGATGGACGAGAGGTATGGCACATATTGTATCTGTTCAACCCGAGGGTGGTGGTCCTGCGAGGGTGTATGCACATCGTGAAGGACGTAATGACACCGATGTGATTGCAGGTACTTTCACTTTGCAATCATTGTCATTGTTAGCTTTAATTGATTCTGGATCTACGCATTCATACATCTTGAGTGAGCATGCACATTTGCTTGATATTCCTGTTGAGATGCTAGATGCGGGAATGCAAGTAACTAGCTCTTTTGGTGAAACTGTTGTTACGAGAAAATTGTATAGGAGATGTCCTTTATCTGTTCAAGGCCATGTGTTTTCAGTTGATTTGTTGGAGTTGCCTTTCTATGGTTTTGATGTAATCCTTGAGATGGATTGGTTGACCGAGCATAGGGCTGTGGTCGATTTTGATGTTAAACGAGTTACCTTGAAACTTGCTGGTGATTACGAAGTAGCAATCGTAGGTGAGAATGTGAAATTCTTATCCAATGCGATTTCGGCTTTTGAAGCAAGTCGTATGATGGAGTTGGGTTGCGAAGCTTTCCTAGCTTATGTGATGAACCCTGGTACAAATGAGGTGCGAGTACAAGACATACGAACGATATGTGAGTTTCCGAGTGTCTTTTCAGAAGAGTTGTCAGGCTTGCCACCGAAAAAAGAAGTTGAGTTCGGCATTGAGTTTTATGAAAATACAACTCCACTATGTATTGCTCCTTATCGGATGACACCTGTAACACCCCTTCCCAGCCTGGTAGAGAACCGGGTCGGAGCGTGCTACCAGCGAACAATGCGGTGATCGGTACAATAAATTTCATTTCTTAATCAACAATTGATTAATAATTGTTGAGTGTGTAAAAGTTCTATTATTTACACCCTTTTTAACCCATATTTCTGCTGCATTCAAGCATCATTGCATTGCATTTAGGTTAGTTTTCAGCAAAACATCACAATTATATAAAAGGCACGAATTCTACTAAAAGATGGCGTATTTTGCAGGTTGCTGCCATAGTTGACGAGGAAGGCAGGCGCAAGGCAGATAAGCAGAAAAGTTGAACTGGACAAGCAGACGACGAGGACGAACCTGTCATGGAGCTGTCGTGACAGCAAGGTGACAGCAACCTTATGAAGAGGAAAAGTAAAGTGGACCTCGATAGATAGAGAAAAATCTGCTCGTCTGTCGTGTGAAAGCCAAATATTTTTCCAAGCCCCGGATCAAAAGATATGTCAAGCCAAAGCTCAAGGAGAGGAATTCCCATGAAACAAGGAGGCGGCTGAAAAGTAGGAATCCTTAGAGATTAAGCATTTATTAGAATCTTACTTTTCATTAAAGTTGTAATCCTTGTTAACTTAGAATACTTGAGCCCAAAGCTTATATAAGGGCATAGATTTAACCTAGAGATGACATCCCTCATCATACCCCATAACCGACTTCCCAAAACCCCTCCGCCGTTTACCCGTCGTCGACATGTTCTAAATCCCCCCTAGGGCCACGGGTTGTTTTGTAAAGTAGTTGCAAGGGTTGTTTTGTTTTAGGATTTTCCAAGTTCAATAAAATAAACTTCAAGTTCTCTTATCTTGGTTTTAATATCTTGCAAGAGCATCGGGAGAGCATTGTGAGGTTATCTATTTACTTAGCATCGGGAGAGTTAAGTATACGAAAGAGATAAGAGCGCGTTCTCTAGTTTATAGTTGAACCATCTCGTGCCTAGGGATAGGGCGAGGTTAAGTGGCTAAGGAAGAATTCATACACATCGGTGTTCATCCTTCGATTCACGCCGGGAGGTATCATCAAAGACGTGATCATCGACAGACTTGGACCTAGGGATAGGCCAAGGCAGATCTAGGATTCTTGCCAAACTTGGAGTACAGAGTTGGTGTGTTCGCTGCTGCGACAGCTAACGGACAGCCGCCGCGACAGGTGCTGTTGGCGACGGGCGCGACGACAGAACTGGAGTTCCTAAGCAATTCAATACCTGCACTACTGAGCAATTCAATACCAGCCCATTCTCTCCATCTTGATATCTCAACTCTTTTATTTACGTTTTTCTTTATTATTCTTGTGACAACTTTCTAAACTATTTTCGTTACTTTCGTGCAGTAAATTAGGTGAAGTCATTAGCCCAATCCCTGTGGAGACGATATCCGATACTTCGTATCACTTTACTACTTGCGTCGTGTACACTTGCACTACAATTGTGATAGACTCTTTTACACGCAACAAGTTTTTGGCGCCGTTGCCGGGGATTGGCAACATAACTACACCTTTCTTTTATTGCACTTTTCGTTTTACTTTTATTTTAGTTTTTATTTTTATTTTTCTTTAATTTTTCTTTTGTGTTTTAAACTCTTGCTTTTCACGAGGTTTTCTTGTTTATGCGCAGATCTAAAAGAGGCGAAGAACCTGAGCATAAATTAGATCCGGAGATCGAACGTTCCTTCAATCTGAAGAAATAACTTCGCCACCTTTTAGACCGGAACGAGTACCTTGAGGAACAGCTAGAGAAGATTGCCCGTAATCAGCCCGCTGGTGGAATTATACCGCCTGTCGGCGACCCGCCCGCGGCAGATGGACGACGGTCATGTCGTGACTACATGCTAAACGATCATGTAGAGCTGGAGACCACGTTGCCGGATATTGATGTTGATAACTTCGAGCTTAAACCTGTCATGTTTAGCATGATCAACAATGCCGGGCAGTTTAGTGGTGCTGTGACAGAAGATGCTAGGGAGGATCTCAAAACGTTCCAGGAGATCTGTGGTTCGTTTAGACTGCCAGGAGTTAGTCCGGAGATACTGAGGCTTCGGTTATTTCCCCATTCATTGAGGGACAGAGCTAAAACTTGGTGGAATAAACTTACGCCGGGTTCAATCGTAACTTGGGCAGATTTATCTCGTGAATTTTTATCTCGTTTTAATCCTTCGCATTTATCTGAGCGATTACGTAACGAAATTGCTACTTTTCAACAGGAAGATGACGAGCCGATGCACGAGGCCTGGGACAGATTTACTACTCTTCTACGGAACTGCCCAATGCATGGATTCCCCGTCTGGAATCAGGTTACAAAGTTCTATAATGCTGCTAACTTACAAACTCGCATTCGAATTGATTCTGCAGCAAATGGATTACTATTGGATAAAGATCCGGACGAGGCATTACAAGTTTTGAAAAATCTAGCCAAGAATGAAGAGCAGTTTCCGACAGCTAGAAGAGGGGGTAAACGGGTACTTGCTGTCAAGGACTATGAAGCCGACAACACACTGAAATCACAGGTAGCATTCCTTACTAAAGCAATGAAAAGGTTACTGAATGAAGATGAATTACAAGGATTTGCTGTTGAAGAAGTATGCAATATCTGTGAGGGAAATCATAGTCGGGATGAGTGCCCAATACAAGTAGAAGAGGGAAAATATGTTGGAAACTACAAGCCGAACTATAATTCCAACAACTATAATCCCAATTGGAGGAAGGATCCTAAATTCTCATGGAGTAATCCTAATAATGCCCTGAATCCTCAAGCACATAATCAGAATCAGGGAGGTCCTGGATTGCTGACGCGACAGCAACTGCCGCCGCACCTGCCGCCGCAGCAGCAACAGCAGCCACCACCTGCCACGAGCAGTATATTGGAACAGACTATGGCCACCTTTATGTCTTAGACCGGTACTTATATTGAAAATATGAATCAGTTTGTCAAGAAGACAGAGAATTTCATGGATAAAACCGAGATGAGAATGACAAATCATGAGGCCACTCTGAAATCTCTAGAGACGCAAATGGGTCAGGTGTCGCAACATATTAAGCCGAGGCAGAATGGAGGATTTCCTAGCAATACTGAAAATTCTAGACCGCCCCAACATGAGCAATGTAAGGCGATTACTACTAGGAGTGGGAAGAAATTACCAGGACCGGAAAAAGAAGCTGAGACAGTAAAGGATCCAGCCTTAGACAAACCTGCCGAGGAAACTGCCCCGACAGGTGACAAACAGACTGCTGCCGATGAGCCTGTCACGACAGCAGAAGCGACAGAGGAGAAAAAAGATGATTATCGTCCTCAAATTCGCATGCAGTGGGAAGGACGCATTGCTGATTACCGTCCCCCACCACCCTTCCCTCAACGGATACAACAAGCTAAGCATGAATCTCAACTTAAAAAGATTTATGATATTTTTAAACAGGTTCATATTAATATTCCATTGTTAGATGCTGTTAGGGAAATGCCCGGTTATGCTAAATTTCTCAAGGATGTTATGTCAAAAAAATCTAAACTTGGGGAATTTGAAACGGTCAAGATGACAGAAGGCTGCATGAGTATTCTTCATTGGCAGCCACCCCAGAAAAAGAAGGATCCGGGGAGCTTCATCATACCTTGTGTAATCGACGACAAATTTGTGGGTAAGGCACTTTGTGATCTTGGTGCTAGTGTTAATCTAATGCCCAAATCTGTTTTTCAGAAATTAGGTATTGGGAAGGCGCGGCCCACGACAGTAACTTTACAGCTAGCCGACCGCTCTTACGTTCACCCCGAAGGAAAAATTGAAGATATTTTGGTAAGAGTGGATAAGCTTATTTTTCCTGCTGACTTTCTTATCTTAGATTGTGAGGCAGACGAAAACGCACCAGTCATCCTTGGGCGAACCTTCTTAGCCACGGGAAGATCATTGATTGATGTGGAGAGAGGAGAACTCACCATGCGCGTGAACGATCAAGAGATCAAGTTGAATGTTCTCCAAGCAATGAAACATGCTGATGTGGACGAGGAATGCAAGGCCATCATTGAGGTGACCCTTGATCAACCCTGCATCAGGTCGGGCTGCCATGATACAAAATTTGGTCACTGCCGCGACAGCCACCTACAGGCCTGTCACGACAGCACCGACGACAACGACTCCTTTGACTCCGATATATCTGATACTGAAGATCAAGAGGATGTAAACTGGATAGGCAATCGACCAGGTAAGTTATTCGAACCCCTGAATTATACTTCGGATAACCATTTAATCCAAAAGCCATCTACTGTTGAACCACCTGCCTTAGAACTGAAGCCCCTGCCAGAGCAGCTTAAATATGCTTTTCTTGGTTCAAATGATACGTTGCCCGTAATCATCTCTTCTAAGCTGCCGCAGGAACAGGAACGACAGCTAATCGACATGTTACGGCAGCACAAGAAGGCGATTGGATGGACGATTGCTGATATACAAGGCATTAGTCCGGCGTTATGCATGCACAAAATCCTTCTAGAGGAAGAGCATAAGCCGACTATTGATGCCCAAAGGCGGCTAAACCATGCGATGAAGGAGGTAGTGCGTAAAGAGATAATTAAGTGGTTAGATGCTGGTATTATTTACGCCATCTCCGACAGCAAATGGGTGAGCCCGGTGCAATGCGTTCCAAAGAAAGGAGGAATGACCGTGGTGACCAATGAGAACAATGGATTAATCCCAACCAGGACTGTGACCCGTTGGAGGGTTTGTATGGACTATCGGAAGCTTAACAAAGCTACCCGAAAGGACCACTTTCCTTTACCCTTTATTGATCAAATGCTTGATAGATTAGCGGGTAAACCTTACTATTGTTTTCTTGATGGTTACTCAGGTTACAACCAAATTGCTATTGCACCAAAGGATCAAGAGAAGACGACTTTTACATGCCCCTACGGAACGTACGCTTTTAGGAGGATGCTGTTTGGACTCTGTAATGCACCTGCCACCTTCCAAAGGTGCATGATGGCCATATTCTCCGACATGGTAGAGGACTTCCTTGAGATTTTCATGGATGATTTTTCCGTCTTTGGAGACGATTTTGAGAGCTGCCTCGGCAATCTTCAAAAGGTACTTGAAAGATGTGAAAAAGCTAATCTTGTTCTAAATTGGGAAAAATGCCACTTCATGGTGGATGAGGGGATAGTCCTTGGCCATAAGATTAGCTGTCGTGGGATTGAAGTCGGCAGGGCCAAAATAGAGGTAATTGAGAAGCTGCCGCCGCCAACTACAGTCAAGGGCATTAGGAGTTTTTTCGGGCATGCTGGGTTTTATCGGAGATTTATTGCTAATTTCTCAAAAATCACGAAGCCCCTATGCCATCTTTTGGAGCAGAACCGACCCTTTGACTTCAATGATGAATGTACTGGAGCATTCAAGGTTCTGAAGGAAAAGCTAATAACAGCCCCCATCGTACAGCCACCAGATTGGACACAGCCGTTTGAGATTATGTGTGATGCTAGTGACTATGCTGTCGGGGCAGCACTTGGGCAGCGCAGAGATAAGCTGTTTCACGTCATATATTATGCCAGCAAACCATTAAATGACGCCCAAGTAAACTATACCACCACAGAAAAAGAGCTGTTAGCTATGGTGTTCTCCATCGACAAGTTTCGTTCTTACATACTTGGGACGAAAGTAATTGTGCACACCGACCATTCTGCCCTTAAGTATTTGTTCGCAAAAAAAAGATGCCAAGCCTAGATTGATACGGTGGATCTTGCTACTACAAGAATTCGACCTTGAGATCAAGGACAAAAAAGGGACAGAAAATCAGGTAGCTGACCACTTGTCAAGGTTGGAGACGGGACAGAGTCTGCCTATAGACGAGACACACATATTGGAGACCTTCCCAGATGAGCAGCTCTTTGCTGCCGCAATCGCTGCCGTGACAGCCATGGCGGCAGGTAAGTCTTCTGAACTCCCCTGGTATGCTGATTTCGTTAATTTTATAGTTAGCGGAATACTTCCTTCTGATCTTAATTATCAAGCTAGGAAGAGGTTCCAAAATGATGTTAAGCATTATTATTGGGACGAACCTCTCCTTTTCAAAATGTGCGCAGATCAGGTTATAAGGAGGTGTGTACCACAAGAAGAGCAAGAAGACATACTCCATCACTGCCACGCTTCACAATATGGAGGTCACTTAGGAGGCAATAAAACTGCTGCCAAGGTGCTGCAGTCAGGGTTCTACTGGCCGACACTGTATAAGGATGCACAGGCTTTCTACAAGAACTGTGACAGGTGCCAGAGGACAGGTAACATCTCGAGGAGAAACGAGATGCCACTACAGAACATTCTAGAAGTCGAGATCTTCGACGTTTGGGGGATTGATTTTATGGGCCCTTTTCCATCTTCATGTGGAAATCTATACATCCTCCTAGCAGTGGACTATGTCTCCAAGTGGGTAGAAGCAATCACAACTCAAAAGAATGATGCCAAGACGGTCCAAAAGTTTCTACACAAAAACATTTTTTTCTAGATTTGGCATCCCTAAGGCGATTATCAGTGATGAAGGGAGACATTTTGATAATAGGGTAATTGCTGCCGCTTTGAGGAAATATGGTGTCAAGCACAGGATCGTGACAGCATACCACCCACAGACCAATGGACAGGCTGAGATATCCAATAGAGAAGTGAAGAACATTCTTGAGAAGATGGTTAAGCCAACTAGGAAAGATTGGTCTTTACTCCTTAATGATGCATTATGGGCATATAGGACAGCTTTTAAAACTCCATTGGGAATGTCTCCATACCGTTTGATTTATGGGAAAACCTGTCATTTGCCTGTCGAGATAGAGCACAGGGCATACTGGGAAATCAAGGCAGTGAACATGGACTTGGACAAGGCAGGCCAGAAAAGACTATTAGATCTGAACGAGATTGAGGAAATACGGACAATGGCTTACGACAATGCAAGAATATACAAGGAGAAAACAAAGAAGTGGCATGACAAGAAGTTGCTGCCACGACAGTTCTGCCCAGGGCAGCTTGTGTTGTTGTTTAATTCTAGATTGAAACTCTTCCCAGGGAAGTTAAAATCTCGATGGTCCGGCCCATTCCAAGTAGTACAAGTTTTTCTCCATGGTGCCATCACAATCCAATCATTAAAAGACGGGCACCAATTCAAAGTCAATGGACAGCGCCTCAAGCACTATCAGGGGACTGAAGCCCCAGGAATACATGAAGTGGTTACTTTAGGAGATGCCCCACAAGGCATCCCTAATTTAACCTAAATTTTATTTTTATTTACTTTTATTATTTATTATTTATTAGGTAATAAGTTTTTTTTTTAATTTGAATAATGTTTTTCTATTTTCTGTTTTTAGGAAATAAAGGAGTCAAGAAGAAAAGAAGAAGTGGCCCAAGCCCACCATCCATCCATCAGCCCAACAGAGCCCCTTTATTGAAACCTGTCGTTTCGGCTGCCGCCGCAGACAGATAAGACAGGCTGTCAACAGACTGACACGGCAGACGCAGAAGCGTGCGACAGACGCGTAACAGACGCATAATTACGTGTCAGACGCGTCAGACACGCTAAAACGCAACAGTCGCCCCGTTATTCACGCCTGCCGTTACAGCATTAAATGGGCAGCATCTCGACCGCTATAAAACCCCGTTCTCACATTCATTTTTTCTCACTTTTGCTTATTCTTCCTTATTTTCTCCTCTAGTTTTCATTTGCTTTCTTTATTTTCACAACCCTTGCTACTAATATGTCGTCTAGACAGACCCGCCGTAGTACTGCCTCAGCCTCCTCATCAGCAGCAGCAACACCGTTCGCCAACAAGGAATTATGGGAAGAGAGGGGCTTCATTTACATTCGCGAAGCACCAAACATGGGGCTCCGACCGTTCATTGCGAAGGCTATACGAGCCCAACTATGGGAGCAGTTCGCCGAACAGCCGGCAGAGCTAAACGACACTTTGGTGAGAGAGTTCTATGCTGCCATTGACAGCAGAACGACAACATCTATCACCGTCCGAGGAGTAAAGGTGCCATTCACTGCTGACAGCATCAACCACATGTTTGGCCTCTACTTTGGCCCCGATGATGATGCCCACCAGAAATTTCTCGACACCCTCGATGCCGCCGCCTATGGTGCTGTCATGGCGGAAGTGACGGAAGAAGGCACGGAGTGGACAACCAGCAAGAAAAACCCAAACTCCGTAAAAAGGGGGCAGCTGCTCCCAGAAGCTAAACTTTGGAACGCTTTCATCAAAAAGTGTATCATGCCTTCTTCCCATCACACGACAGTCAACCAGCAGCGGCTCGCCCTCATCCATTCCATTATGCACGACAGGCCTATCAACATGGGCCGTTATATGAGGGAGAGCATTTTGGATTGCACCCATCGAACGAACTCTCGCCTCTGCCTGCCATTCACAATAACCTCCTTATGCCGCTGTGCTGCTGTCCCCGAGGAGCCCTCCGACAAACTAATCCAAGGACGAGGCTGGACAGACAATAACATCAATAGCCTCATGGAGCTGATAGCCGCTACACCTATCAACTTTTTCAACCCTACAGCAGGCTCAGCAGATTCAGAGGAGGAACCTGCCACAGAACCTGCCACCGAACCTGCCGCAGCTGCCGCCACCGCTCCAACAGACCAGTCTGCCCACATCCTTGCTGTGCTACAACGGGTAGAGGAGAGACAAATGGGATTAATGACCTTCATCCGGGATTTCACAAATTCGATGGTAAACTTCATTACCCACACTTTAAATTTTCCCGATGTTCAGTTCCCTACTTTTCCTGCCCGTTATTTCCATATCCCCTCCCCTGTCCCCACACCACCTGTCTCCCCACATTCCCACTCTACCGCTTCCACCCCATCACCTGCCCCGACGGCAGCAGGCAGTCCACCGACCGACACCCCTGCTCGTGGAACGAAGAGACCTGCCTCTGATGACAGCCCTCTGATCCGGAGAAACTTGGAGAGGGAATTTACGCCTGTCAAGCGAATAAAGCACGTGGCAAATAGGAAGCTGATGCCCAAGGTTAGCACCACCACCAGCAGCACTTGGGACAGTGGTAGCAGTTCTGACGTCCAGCTCGTGGAGCAACCTGCCCCTGAACCTGCCCAGCCTTCTACACAGCCCAGACGTCACCGTCAGATCCGTGTCAGCAGCAGCAGCGAGGACATCGACTGAAAATTTAAGTTTTTATTTTCCTTTTCTGCTGCCTGCTTATATCTTTTGTGATGTACTTGTCTTCATGTTTTTGTTTTTTCTGTCATTTTGCATTGAGGGCAATGCAACCCTCGAGTTTGGGGGTAGCAACCCACCATCATTAATGGAGTCTTAAGTACATCTTGTTATTAATTGTGGTGTCTTTTATTTAATTTATGTTCTCTTAAAAAAATCAGAAAATATAAAACTGTTGGCTTAAAACTGTGAAGTTAACTTACCTGTCATGACAGCTCTGTCGTGGCAGCATCTTTAGGATAGTTTAAGGAGAAGTTTAGAGCCTTTCTATAGTTCTGAAAAACTTAAACACCATTGTGACTGTTATATTGCTTAGATTTCTTTTAGCCAAACTAGAATAGGATGCTTAGAACTTGAATAGCCCCTAGAGGTGCCTAACACTGGCTCTAGGAAAGAAGTTTAGCAAAAGAAACTCAAAAACCTAGAGGTGCCCGAAACCGGCTCTAGGAAGCTAACTAAAGGTGCCCGAAACTGGCTCTAGTGAAACTTAGCTTGAAAAATAGAAGAAAAAGAAGCATGAAAATGTGTCTTCAAAAATAAACTTTGGCATAAAAATTCGAGTTAAAGAGTTGAATATTCTAGTGAAACTAAGAGAGTCTTAGCATATAACTGTTCACAAGCAGGCACACACAGCACGAGAGCTATAGGGAGATTCCGGACAGATCCTAAAACCCTCCGACAGGTTGCTGCCGTCACAGAGAATGAGCGACGGGTAAGGGACAGTTCACTGTTTGAAGGCCAACACAAAAATTTTCTTTTTTCTTTAGGTCTTAATTGCTTGAGGGCAAGCAAAAACTTGAGTTTGGGGGTGTGCTGAGTGTGTAAAAGTTCTATTATTTACACCCTTTTTAACCCATATTTCTGCTGCATTCAAGCATCATTGCATTGCATTTAGGTTAGTTTTCAGCAAAACATCACAATTATATAAAAGGCACAGATTCTACTAAAAGATGGCGTATTTTGCAGGTTGCTGCCATAGTTGACGAGGAAGGCAGGCGCAGGGCAGATAAGCATAAAAGTTGAACTGGACAAGCAGACGACGAGGACGAACCTGTCATGGAGCTGTCGTGACAGCAAGGTGACAGCAACCTTATGAAGAGGAAAAGTAAAGTGGACCTCGATAGATAGAGAAAAATCTGCTCGTTTGTCGTGTGAAAGCCAAATATTTTTCCAAGCCCCGGATCAAAAGATATGTCAAGCCAAAGCTCAAGGAGAGGAATTCCCATGAAACAAGGAGGTGGCTGAAAAGTAGGAATCCTTAGAGATTAAGCATTTATTAGAATCTTACTTTTCATTAAAGTTGTAATCCTTGTTAACTTAGAATACTTGAGCCCAAAGCTTATATAAGGGCATAGATTTAACCTAGAGATGACATCCCTCATCATACCCCATAACCGACTTCCCAAAACCCCTCCGCCGTTTACCCGTCGTCGACATGTTCTAAATCCCCCTAGGGCCACGGGTTGTTTTGTAAAGTAGTTGCAAGGGTTGTTTTGTTTTAGGATTTTCCAAGTTCAATAAAATAAACTTCAAGTTCTCTTATCTTGGTTTTAATATCTTGCAAGAGCATCGGGAGAGCATTGTGAGGTTATCTATTTACTTAGCATCGGGAGAGTTAAGTATACGAAAGAGATAAGAGCGCGTTCTCTAGTTTATAGTTGAACCATCTTGTGCCTAGGGATAGGGCGAGGTTAAGTGGCTAAGGAAGAATTCATACACATCGGTGTTCATCCTTCGATTCACGCCGGGAGGTATCATCAAAGACGTGATCATCGACAGACTTGGACCTAGGGATAGGCCAAGGCAGATCTGGGATTCTTGCCAAACTTGGAGTACAGAGTTGGTGTGTTCGCTGCTGCGACAGCTAACGGACAGCCGCCGCGACATGTGCTGTCGGCGACGGGCGCGACGACAGAACTGGAGTTCCTAAGCAATTCAATACCTGCACTACTGAGCAATTCAATACCAGCCCATTCTCTCCATCTTGATATCTCAACTCTTTTATTTACGTTTTTCTTTATTATTCTCGTGACAACTTTCTAAACTATTTTCGTTACTTTCGTGCAGTAAATTAGGTGAAGTCATTAGCCCAATCCCTGTGGAGACGATATCCGATACTTCGTATCACTTTACTACTTGCGTCGTGTACACTTGCACTACAATTGCGATAGACTCTTTTACACACAACAATAATATACAAACAAAACATTACCGGATATACATCTTCGTTCAGTTGACTCCTTGTGAAACATTGATTCAACATTTAGGACCAAATCGTAGTTATTACAAGTTTTAGGAACTAAACTGTAAATCTACTAAATTAGAGGTCCTTCGATGCAATTGACCATACCACAATGAAATCTAATACAATATTAAAAGTCTGTAAATTTTCATGCAATTCGGTATTTATTTACTCTTTCAATTTAAACATCTTAAATTCAGTGACCATTCTGTGAACAATGTAAACTGCCAGAATCAAGCCTTTTAACCAACTTAACTAACCCTGTATCGAAACACCTTAAGGAATTTTTGGAACGGGTGTACAATGGTCACCCTAAGTTGACTTGTCCTTTAGACCGTATCGATACGGGTAAGCCCTATATCGGTACGGGTTGACTCCCTTTGACCTTGACTTTGACCTATTTCGATACTCTATAGACCCGTATCGAAACTGTGAATTCCAGTAGCAAAAAGTTTCGATACTGCCTCAACCCGTATTGAAACGTCATGTTTCTAGGGTCATCCATGCTTAGCCGTATCGATACGCTTTACCCCGTATCGAAACGGCCTGACTTGCAATGACATATTTTTGCTGGTTTTTAATCGATTTGGCCAATCAAATGATGTTCAAATACAACGGAATTTTACACACAACATTATAACTATACAATCTACTTGCATACAAAAATTTAGGGTTAAATGAATGCATTTACTCAGTTTTTACCTTTTAGAGCCAAAATATGCATTTAAGCCAATTTTCACTACATGGAAAGTTCATATTAGGCATATCACCCTTTTACCACTTGACCATAATATAAACATAACAAAAGAGACTTTATCAACTAGTACATGCACCTTGCCACCAACTAGGAGTTCAAAGGGGTCAATATACATTACTGATGGCTTGGTTGTGACTTGTGCAACGCTTCAACTCCTCCGATCTCGATCCAAAATTTAGCTAACCTGAAATGGATGAAATGAAATGCATTAGGCTTACTTTGCCTAGTGAGGTAGTCACAAGGATAACAATGTTGTAATATGCAATTTCATCTCTACATTAACAATGGTCATGGCATGATTTTCCAATGACAACACAATGATCAAGCTCCATAACAATATAATCATATTTTATCAATAATTCCTTGGATCAATTCCGGATAGTGGATACGTGAATTTCTATGCCTCGCCAAAACAATGAGTTGTCATATCCCTCCGCCTCGCCAAAGTGACCAATACATAAACATCTTTCCGCCTCACAAAATCAATATAGGCCATAGCCCTAGGACCGTAGTCCTCCAGTACACTGAGCTCATGAATTCTATGGCATGCCAATTGTGTCCAATGTTCTTTGAATCCAAGGTCCGATAACAATGACAATATTTAATATTCATTAACAATAACAATGATCGATGTATCCAATGATTCAATGTCCTTATCAATATTCAATATCAATGTTTCAATAACATATCAATACAATGATCAATGAAAATTTCAATACTTACTTCAATGATCAATGACAATATACTTTAACAATGACAATGGCTATAACATGCTCTATACCTATTAACAATGACAATGTCGCTATCCGATGTCCGATGTTCAATGCAATGCTTACCGGGACTTACCAATATGTCCATTAAAGAACCGGTGCTATAACCTTAAACACAATGTTATCTATGTATTCTAAATAGATAACCATGAATTCAGGAAGGCTCCTCGCCTAAGCCCGAGACTCCGACTACACTCACCTTGCTAATCCGAGGCTCTTACGGTTCTCAAATGAGTACGCCCTTATTCCTAGCTTCTGATGGTGTCGATGGATAATCTAGATCGATCTCCCGAGCTAGAAAAAATCAATAGGGAGTCGTTAGAACAATATTCGATATCATAAACAATATAACAATATCGAAATCAATATCGAAACTTAGGATAATCAATAGCTTAATACAATAACCATGGATGACTAAAACCTAGCTTAGATTAAGCTTAGTTTATCAATGGAATGCAATGTTCGATTAAGGATTATAGCTTACCCGATCAATAGCAATGATTTAATAACAATAAATCGAAGAAAAGCGAAGCTTGAAACTAGCTCCAATGAAGGTGCTTGCTTGGGTAGGAGACGATGAAGATGAAGAGTTTGGAGAGATGTTTGCTTTCAATGTTTTCAGGTAAGCTTTTTATCTTTTCTAATTCTTTTCTTTTTATTATCAAGCCACCGATGGCTTTCCTTCTTTTGAAGGAAAGCTCCCAATTTGATCCACGTAAGTGGAAATTTAACTGAGGAGGGGCTAATCCCAGGATTATTCTCTCAACTCTCTCTATACTATGATTTTGCCTTTCAACTTGCATTTTCCTCAATTTAATCACAATTTAGGTTTCGATATTATTCAATAGGATCCAATAACAACGACTTAACTCGATTAGAGTCCAATATCAATAATTAACTAGCCGATACAATTTTTGGACTTTATCAATATGAGATTTCCGATCACCAGAACCTAATTCCTACTTGACCGGATTTTGGGGTGTTACAACTCTCCCCCCTTAAGAAAAATTCTTCCTCGAATTTTTACCTGAATCGAAGAGATGCATATATTGTTTCCTCATGGTTTCCTCTGGTTCCCAGGTAGCCTCTTCCACTGAATGTGTCCTCTAGAGTACTTTGACCAACGATATAGATTTATTACAAAGCCTCTTGACTTCCTAAGCAAGAATTTGCACTAGTTCCTCCTCGTATGATAAATTAGGATGAACTTCAACAGATTCAGGCTCAACAATATACGAGGGATCAAATCTATATTTCCGAAGCATAGAGACATGGAATACATCATGGATCTTGCTTAATTTAGAGGGCAATGAAAAACGGTAGACCACTGGGCCAATCCTTTCAATGACCTCAAAGGGTCCAATGAATGGAAGACTCAATTTCCCCTTTTTGCCAAATCGTAGGACCTTTTTCCACGGTGAAACTTTGAGGAAAGCTCTCCCACTAACTTCATATTGAATATCCCTCCTTTTAAGATCAACATAGGCCTTATGTCGATCAAAGACAACTTTTAAATGATCGTGAATGATGGTAACTTTCTCTTCAGTTTCCTGAAGTAACTCATGGCCCAAAAGTTTGCCTTCACTGAGTTCAGACCAACACAATAGAGTACGACAACATCTTCCATACAACGCTTCATACAATGCCATTTGAATGAAAGCCTGATAGTTATTGTTATAGGCAAATTCAATGAGAGGTAGGGATTTCTCCCATGTTCCAGCAAAACCAATGATACACGCTCGTAACATGTCTTCTAAAATCTGAATTACCCTTTCCAATTGACCATCAGACTGAGGGTGAAAAGTGGTAATGAGATTAACTCTAGTGCCTAGAGCTCCTTACAGGGTTCTCCAAAATCGAGAAGCAAACCGGGGATCCCGATCAGAGATGATAGACAATGGCACTCCATGAAGCCTAATCACTTCTTTGATATACAAGTCAGCTAGCTTGAGAAGTTTGTAATCCATTCGAACTGGTACAAAGTGCGCTGACTTAGTAAGACGATCCACAATGACCCATATAACATCATGCTTGGCAGGAGTCAAGGGCAAACCACTAACAAAGTCCATCATGATCTTCTCCCACTTCCATTGAGGTGGATCGATAGGTTGTAACAACCCAGTTGGGATACGGTGTTCAGCCTTGACACATTGACACGTGAGGCATCGAGACACGAAATCGACTATGGCTTGTTTTGTCATGCCCACCAATATAACTCACGAAGGTCTTTGTACATCTTCACAGACCCGGGGTGAATAGAGAATGGGCTCGAATGAGCCTTCTTAAGATTGTCATCACGAAGGGATTTATCATTGGGAACACAAACCTGATTACGAAAACATAGAAGTCCTTCAGAATTTATCTTGAAATCAAGATTATCCCGGAGCCTTGAAACAATGGCTTGAAGCTCAGGGTCCTGTTCTTGCAATGTCTTAATCCTCAAGATGATCGTAGACTGAACTTGAAGTTCAGCTACTAGACTACAACGCTTTTGGATACAGAAATGAGCATTAATAGCTTGGATACAAAAGAATAGAGTTCACAGTAAGCCGGGCTACATTATGAAACAAAGGTTTTATGATCGTATTAACAATACTTACGAGGCATCGATTTGCGGCTGAGTACATCAGCTACAACGTTAGCCTTGCCCGGGTGATAATCAATAACAAGATTGTTTTGGTACATAACTAGGGTTAAGACATTGCAAGAATTAGACACATTTTAGTACATAACTAGGCGCATTTTAGTACATAACTAGGCATTAATGCATATTCTCATAATTTCCTTCACCATTAAGCTTGATTACATATTTTAGTGTATTTTGTGGAAAAGGTGTTGTTTTGGTATGTATTTTGGTGCATGCAGGAAAATTGCCCGCTGGAACCCGCCGCGAAAGTAGGGGAGAAGAATGATTAGGAGGAGAAGAAAGCTGAGGAGTTGATGCTGAGGCAGCAAGCCAAGGAGCTGTACTAAAGCAGTTCAACACAGAGAGAGACGCTGCCAAGTAGCTGTCGCCGCAATACCTGCCGCCCAGGGCAACAACCTAAGGAATCAGTGAATTGGAGTGCGATTGGAAGAACCTAATTTCCCAAGTCCAATGAGCCCATCCACACAATTTATCGATGCCAGAAATAGCATACTAAGCCACCTAATGGGAAAATGTCTAAGGCGGATTAAGGTTACTTGTGCCACAAGGAGTCCAACTTCAAGTCAAAGAAGTCAGAATTTAAAGGATGCATTCAATGCTAAAGCTACTTTATGATGAGGAAGACTTCTACTCCAAGGACTTAACCTAGGCTTATGCCCTATATATACCTGACCATACCTTGTATTATAGATACCACATAGTCGGCATAACTTAGGTTTCTCTTGTGTTTTCTTGCTGCCACTAAGTTGTAAATTCTCTAGGGTTTGTATTGTGTTGTAAAGTAGTTGTGAGAATGATTGTTTAGGTTTAAGTTTGTTATTGCAATAAATTCAAGGTTTTCTTATTTCATGTTCTTCATTGTTTTCAATTGAGTTCGAAAGATCGATTGTGAGCAATCCATTTGTTTGGCATCGACAGAGTCAAACTTACGAAAGAAGTAATCATCTCATCCATACCAGGTGTTGATCAATCCAACCTAGACATAGGTTATAGTTTAAGGTGACTAAAAGAGGACAAACCAAATGTTGCTGTTCATTGCAAGATTCACACCGACTGGTATTATCTGTAGCGGGCATCAAAAGTATTCTGACTTAGACATAAGCTGAATCATTATCGAAGCGTTCTGCCGAGCTTTGAAGGTCTACCGAGTTTGCCGCTGAGCCAATCATCTGTTCCACCTGTAGAGGCAGTGAAAGCGTCAAAGCATCAATCTGCCATCTGCTGCTGAGGCAGCAAAGTCTGCCAGCGCAATACAACTTAACCTATTCAACGCAGTTTCACACTACAGAGCAGCATATCTTTTATATTATAACTTGACAAGAGTGTGCACTTGTGCTCATATTTAGAGAACACCCCAACGCTCTACAAGTTTTTGGCGCCGTTGCCGGGGATTGGAAATAGTAAATTTGTCTTTATTTTTCTACACTTTTGTTTTATTGCATTTAATTTCAGTTTTTATTTTTCGAAAAAAAGAATATTCAGGTGCACTACAAGTCAAGGGCATCAACATGTGGGAAAATTCTTGCGATTATTGTGAAGGCAATCATGCGTTCGAAAGTTGCCCTCATCTTTTTGCAGCAGATATGTCGAGAAAATCCACTCGGGAGTGGATGTCTGAATACGAACAGTAGATGCCGCTAGCACAGTTGTCGTCGTCGCAACAAGATTTTTCATGGTATAATCAAGAATCTCAAATTTTTTTACCATAACAGTTTTGCTGCAGAAATCGACATGCCCTGTCAATATAGTTATCCTCAAGAGCAATCAAAATCCTTGGAGGACACACTTCAAACTTTCCTCACACTCACACATAAAGTGTCAACTGCTATGGACGCCAACATCACTAAGATGGATGCACTTCTGAGCAATTCAGTCCTCATTAATGCCATAGATGAACTTGAACATGATGTCTCAGCAACTTCTGCCTCGACAACTAGTGATCCCCAACAATTAAGTCTGAGGGATACTGATGTCCCAGGATAAGAGGACAAAGAACAATGCAAAGAAGGATCTCCAATGTGTGAGGAACAATTAGAACCTCCAAGCCAAGAGGATGAAAAACACTGCCCGAACAACAAGATTGATAGCTGTTTTGGCAGCTACCTAGAACCCTGCCCAAGAGACAAACTAAGCAGTGAAAGGACAATACCTAAACAAAGCAATGCCACATCAACACCTAGTGAGGCTTACAAATGAATTGATGAATGCTCGACAACGACGCCTGCCTCGACAGAAGTCTCGGCAACTATGGACCATATATATCGAGAGGAGTCGATGCTAGCATATTTAAAGCCATCAAAATCTCTACTGATGGAGATCTTCGAGGGGCATAAAGAAAACGGTGTTGGGAGTTATGAAGCTTTTCCGAAAATTGTGTTTTCCTTAACATGCATAACATCATGACAGAAGATTGTCGCAACAACTGGTTGTCGCAGGAGCTGCCTCGGCAGCAAAAGCAACTTTCCACCATAACGAACTTCGACAAAGATAAGGTAAGTACATGGTTAGATAGTGATATAATTTTTCCTAATCACATGTTCATGCCTTCAAGAATAGAAACAAGGAGGAAGGTTCACATGGACTACAAGGGAACGAGGAAGAAGGACTCCTCCACCATGAGAATAATCACTCGATGAAGGGTGTGGGTGGATTACAAGAAGTATCGGAAACGACCCTCTTAAGCTCAAATCGATAAGGGAGTAGTTACTTTAGGAGATGCATGCCAATTCATTCATAGAGTAACATAATTTTTATTTTTATCTTCCACATTTTTATGCTTTCATAGACTTAGAATTTTTTAATTTTCAGTTTTTATTTCTTTCTGCATTTTATTATTTTATTTTATTTTTTTCGTCTTGCAAATAAAATTCAACCGTCTCACAACTTATCAATGGCCACAACCAACAACCAACCAGCCTTCCAGAGAATTTCGACAGAGGCAGTCGAGCAACATCATCGATGAAAGTTTTCCACACACAGTATTGATACTGCCGCCCAGCTCCCGCCGCCCGGCAGTACTGATGCTACCGCGCAGCTCCCGCCGCTCGGCAGTACTAAAGCTGCCAAACAGACCCCAATACCGGCAGTACTCCTCCATCATCTCCGAAACCAGCTCAATAGGATGGAAAGGCAGCACCTCCAATTTATGCAATACACTAGGGATGTTCCCTGACAGTGCAGTTCGGTTCCCCATATTTCTTGTTGAAATACTTACCTAACATCACCCGCCCTGGCAACCCAGATCGACGCCACGACAACTGCAACTACAACTGCCCAGGGATGCCAAGGTAACAACTGACACGTGGTTCGACTAGCAGATACGCACATTTGATAACCACACAAGCAAACATGGCTCGAAGGTAATTCATCTTGCAAGGTGACGACCATTTCGACTAACTCATTTATTTTTCTCATACATTGAGGACAATGCTCCTCACGAGTTTGGGGGGAAAATTAGTCCTCTATTTTTTTTTCTTCTTTTTCTTTTATTTCTTTTTCCTTTCTTTTTTTTTTCTAGTGTTTTATGTCTTTATTTTTCTATTTTGTTTTGCATTTAGGTTCTAATGTAACATGCCTTTATTTAAAGTCTAATGAATTTATATTTTGAGGAAAATTCTCGAGTATCTTTTATCCACCGAGGCGACAACCATAGCATGACTTATAATCCTACTATGGTCTGAACTTAAAGAAAGCACTTCCTGTGACTAGTTTGATTTTAGGACTTCTAGGAAACTTAGGTATTTCACCTAGAACAACTTGAGCAGAACTCGAAGTTTTTGAAAAAAAGAGAGAGAAACGTCCTAGAGGAGCCCAAAACTAGCTCTAGGATAAGCTAGAGGTGCCCGAAACCGGCTCTAGAAATGAATGAAATCATTAGAGATGCCTATTACCAGTACTAATGTTAAAAAAACTAGAGGGAAACCCAAGGGAATTAATGTGTTTATCGAAAGTCTACTTAGAAGCCGAAGAATCATTCTTATCACAAGGACCACACACACTCACGAGATACATAGTTCGGTTCCGAGTAAGTCCATTGCCATTCGAAATGTTGCTAATTAGGCGTAAATCTACATACTATGTAAAAGTTGTAACGCCCTGGTTTTGGGCCTAGATGTTTTAGACATCGGATCAGACCGGTCGAGAACGGTTCGAATCGCGTAAGGTGATTTTAAGAAATCAAGGATCGGGATAGGATAAAATTGTGATAAAATTGCTAAAATCCTCTAAAAATATAATTAAGAGGTTAGTCAAATCAATTTTACAAAAAAAGATTTGGAAAATGGACATTTTGAGTAGTAACCAAATTGTAAAGTTTCAAAACTGGGAAAAATGTGCTTTTTAAGGTGGAAGTCAAAATCTTAGAATCTTTAGGGGGCTTAAAGTCATTTTGACCTTTCTTCAATATGACATGTGTTTTAAATAGATTTTAATTAAAGGATTTTAATTAAAATATGATATTAATTGGTAGTTAGTGGATTTTCATTTTACGTAACTACCAATTCCCTCTCATTTTAGCCAAACACCATTTTCTCTCATCTTTTCCAGAATTCTTTCTCTAAAAAGTTCTCTCAACATTTTCTAAATCAATTTCAAGAGGTCTTCCTTAATTCTTCAAGATTTTTGCAAGCAAAACTTGTAGTCTATTGAAGGAAGCAAGGATTGGAGGTAAATCCCGTTCTTAACCTCTAATCTAAGTTCTTTATTGAAATTCCCAAGATATTTGGTTTCTATTAACTATTTTTGATTGAGTTTTCAATATAGTTTTGGTTTGAGATCAAAATATTGTGAAAATGTGGATGAAATCTTGATTTTCGGACTTGATGAGTTGGGCACTGTTTTGTGTTGATTTTAATTTATTTCTAAGTTGGTTTTTATGTTAAAATGATGTGTTAACAATCTAGATCCCAAAATCCTTGAGATCCTTGAGTTTCTTGGTAGTTTTAAGTGTGATTTTGGGTTGAATGATGGAATCTTGATGACTGGAGGTATAAGGATGAGTTATGATGTTTATTAGATTTGTTTTGATGTTGTTAATGCTTTTGAAGTGTTGAATGATGGCTGGGCTTGGTTTAGGAGGCAATCGATTGAGTCTTCGGTTGTGTTGGAAGGGTATTTTGGTGTTGTTTGAGTTGGCAACGAGTCTATGGATTGTTGCTGGTGCTAGAATGCATTTTAATGCATTTATATCACTGTTTTGATGTTGTGAAAACAGGGGATCTTTATCCGGAAGCTAACGAGGTGATTTTGGAGGCTCCAGAGGTGTAATTTCCGTGTCGGCGAATAAGGCTTCGCGTATCGGTGAATGAAAATGCAATTTCCTGCTTTGTAACGCTTTGAGTGTGTTGTTGGGAGCTTAGTGTAAGCTTGATACACTTAACTAAGCTCAAGTGTAAGTGTTTCGGTAATCCCTCTCTTGAAAATGTGTTGAGTTGGTTGAAAATGCATTTGATGTAAGAGTGGATTTGTTTACTGTTTTAAGCATGGTTTAATGCTGGATTTTAATGTCATGATGTTAAGGATGCACTAGGTAAGTGATCCTTGGTTTTCATGTGAAAATGCATATGATGTTAAGCATGTGTACTTGTGGAAATGATATTGTGGTTATTCTTGAAAAACAATGGATTAATGTGGATAAATGATTATATTGTCAAGTGATGAAATGGTTTTTGGTTACTTTAATCGGATATAGTTAGCCGGCTATAGGATTGGGTGCACCGTGAATAAAGTCGCCTTGAATGTTGAGGGGTTGTGATTGTGCTGTAATCTCCACCCAAGTACCCTAACGATTGAGGTTAAGATCACAACGGTGAATGGTTAGTCCCGTGTGTGAGTCTTGTGTATGTGTCCCATACTCTCGTTAGTGGAATCATACAACTACTGATGAGTGATGTTTAGGGGTTGTGATTGTGCCATTAGTCTCCATCACGGGTGTTGAGGGGTTGTGATTGTGCCATTTGTCTCCACCTTGTGTAGTCCGGTAGTTTGTATGAAGCATGAGGGACAACGCTTGTAATCCGCGTATCCGATTGTGTCTTGTGTTGAAATGATTTGTGAACTATCACTTGAAAGCCAATATAATGTAAATGATCTAAGTGAAGCATGCGATGCTTGTAAATGATGCAAGAGTGCATGAGAAATGTGTGTATGATGCAAGAATCCATGTGATGCTTGTTAAAGCATGAGCAAAGGTTTATTTGCTGTTGTATATTGATGCATAAGTGCAAGAGGTTTCAAAAGTGCATTGAAGTCTTGAGAAGACTTGTTTTATAAAGGGCATGTATTGTAAAGTGATGATTTTGTAAACTTAAGTTATGCATTGATGAATGTGTTTAGCGTTCCTCACTAAGCTTATTGCTTACGCTCGTTTGTTTCATCAATGCAGAAAATTGAACATTTGGAGGCAGCTCAAGAGCAAGAGTAATCCAAGGTTTTTGTCAAAGAAAAGTATGTGGTTCACCTTTAGTGTAATATGAGGCGATGGGTGAGATTTATACTTTGGAGTGTTTGAGAATGTTCCTTTTACTTTGAGCATGTTTGTTTGCTTATACTTGTGTTGTAAACGGCCTTTGGAGTTTGGATTTTGGTTTCTTGGGAGTTTTGACTTGTTATGGTTTTGACAAACTAGGAAGCATGCCTTTAGTGCCTTTGCCTATATGTTGGTTGCTATGTTTAGGCTATAGCTTCAATATGTTGATTGTTGGTATGTATCCTTGATGTATGCATGTGGTGGCATGTCTCGGGGTTGATTCGAGTATGAAAAAAGTATGAAAAACCAGCATTTTCTGCTGTCATAGTGCAGGGTGTATCGAAACACCCTTAACTGTTTCGAAACGGAGGCCTGTAATGGCCATAGCGTTTCGGAACAGCTGAAGGTGTTTCGGAACAATTTGGCTACTGTAGAGGCCTGTTTCGATACTGGTCTCGGAACACACCCGAGTACCGTAACAGTCAACATCGTTTCGATACGGGTGTTTCGGTACATGGTTTGTTGTTTCGAAACGGTTGACCGTTGGATGATGATTTTGAATTGTTTTAAATTTCCATGTTTTACATTTTAGTCCTGAATGTTGTGTATGCAATTGCTTGAGCTTAGAATGTCCTTTTTAGTCGAAATTTGATAGAGAAGCATGTAATATGACTAATTACATAATGGTAAGCTTAAAATTTATTAAGTCCTTATATTTTCTAAAATTTATTTTTAGGTCCCTAAAATGTGTTAATCATGCAATTGAGTCCCTAAATGTTTTCCGAACACCGTGTCCTTCTCTCATATGATTCTTGAGTAATCACATAAGCTTAATGTGCATCTAGAAAAGAAAAAAAGAAAAAAGGGTCGTTAATCAAGGTTGACTTTCGGGTTGACTTTGGTTTTCCCCGTGTAATCTTCGTAGTTCGGGTCAAACGTCTAGGCCGGGCTAAGGGGGTTACACTTGTTGGTATCAAAGCGTGGTTTCGAAATAATTGGGAATGTTGGTATGTGTAATTGATGTGAGTTGAAGTATGATGTTCGAAAAGCATGCTAATGTTTGAAGTTTTGAACTTATGCCATGTTGATTGATGTGAATTGCATGTGAGGTGAACATGATGGTATGATGATGATGTTAATCAAATATGTACTGTTTTGGATTGATGAAAAGTATGTGAGCATGATGATTTGTGTATGCCATGCTGTAACCCCCTTAGCCCGGCCTAGACGATTGACTCGAACTACGAAGATTACACGGGGAAAACCAAAGTCAACCCAAAAGTCAACCTTGATTCACGACCCTTTTTTTTCTTTTTAATCTTGTCTAGACACATATTAACCCTAAGTGAGTACTCACAAAACACGATTGAGAAAGGCACAACGATCAGATAACATATAGGGACTCAATTGCACATCACACTAGATTAGGGACCAAATTGTAATTTCTGTAAATTAGAGGGACTTCATTGGTTTTACGGTTACCATTATAAAATTAGTCATGTTACATGCTTCTCTGCCAAATTTCAACTTAAAAAGACATCTCCAGCTCAAGCAATTGCCATCTCAACATTTAGGACCAAAATGTAAAGTATGCAAACAGCAAAACAATTCAAATCTGTGTCCAACGGTCACCCGTTTCAGAACACCCACCTACCGTATCGAAATGCTGTATCGAAACAGTGTTGACTGTTTCGGTACGCGGGTATGTTCCGAGACTAGTTTCGAAACATGACATTCTAGTAGCCAAATCGTTCCGAAACAACCTCCACCGTTTCGAAACACAAAGGCCATTACAGGCCCTCGTTCCGAAACACTAAAGGGTGTTTCGATACGGTTAGCCCAAAAACAGCAGCAAATGCTGGTTTTTCACTCATTAACCTACTCAAACACATCCCATGGACTCTCTAATCATACCGACAAGTCAACATACATATAAGGAACATGTTTGGAACACTCAAGCACAATCATAGCACCAAACACAAAATCTCATTAGTCTAGAGGCATGCTTCCTAATATCAAAACCCAAATAGGCAATCCAACCTCAAAACAAGCAATTAAGGCCATTTACAATCCAAACAAGCTAAAACAACCATGCCACAACCTTAAGGAGTTTAACACATCTCCCAAATTCAATTCTTGGTTTCCCATTGCCAATCTATCAAAACTAAAGTGTATGAAAACTTCACCATACATGAGCTTGGACTTCCTTGGATGAACTTAGCTTCCTTGATGCTCGAAAACACCTCAATTTTCTGCATTATTGGTAAAAGAGAGAGCGTAAGCACAAATGCTTAGTGAGGCATGCTCTAAAGAAAAACCAATTCAATAATGCACAACTTGAAAACACTTTCATCAAAAGCTTTTAAACCACATGCTCATTTCTATCTCATGCTTGGAAACCTTTCAAAACAATGTATCATTGAAACCACATGTACCTCATTCTATCTCATGCATTTAAACCAATGCAAAACTCATGGCAAATCCAAAATCATGCTTGTACTCTAAAGCATTTCATAAACAACTCACATATGCATTTCTCATAGCATAAACCATTACATCAAGGTACATGTGAATAAAAAATCATAACATATTTTATATTGGCATTTCACATCTATTTACTACTCGGATATGCGGACATCTCACTAGACACTTCCGGTGGCATCTCTCATCACCGTACTCACTCGTCTAGCAACATAGTTTCCGGTGGAATCTCACATCACCGTACTCACATGGCGGAATCTCTCATCGCCACAAAGCTTGGGTATTTCACCAAGTCCTACCCGATGGAATGCCCATCATCGGTTCTTTCCCTTTGGCTTAACCAAAGAGCACGTACGAATTTTTAGTTTATACTGCACTCTCATCCTATTGATCGATCAATTATATCCGGTAAGAATCTCAACATCTATGCCAATATATTATGTCAAATCAACATCTCACCTACTGTTTTTCATGCATTAAAACCCAACATTCTCATCTCATTTCAAAATCATAACATTTGCTATTCTTCAACATAAAAGCTCAAATCTCAATTATGCAACATGTTACTTTATGAAATCATCTCAAGCATCATCTCATGCTATAATTCATGCATAAAAATAATAGGAATTTATCAATCTAAAACCATGAGCATGTAAAAGCATTTAAGGGGCAATCACCACATTCTAGAGAGCAATCTAGCCAATACTTACTTCCGGACTTAGGAAGGTGTTTCAAACCTTTCCTAAATCCCCAAACCTTGATTCTTTGTCCCTCAAGGACTTCTAAAACCATACGCACTCACCGATTACGTTTCGCTTGCTCGCCGAAACGCTATCTAAACTTCCGGATCAACTCCAAAGGTCTCTGAAGATGTCTCCCCTGTTTTAAACACATAAGAGCAGAGGATTAATGCATCATCATGCATTGAAATCATCAGCCACACACTTAAACTCGCTGCTCTACACAAAAACCACATTTCGGCTACCAAACACTACCGAAATCACCTCCAAACTCTTCCAAAATCAAACCCAGCCAAGATCCATCACTTCTAATCATTTCTAAACATCAATTAACATCAAAAACTAACACAACCACGTCCTTATACCTCCAGCTATAGCAGAACACCAAAATCACCCCAAAAACCACCGTTTTAACAAGCAAAAACTTAGGAAAAACAATCTATTCGGGATTGGATTGATAAAACCTCATTTATAACATCATCTAACATCCAAAATACATTAGAAAACCATCTCAAAATAGAGCCCAATCAATCACCACAAAAATCTTCAAGATCTCTTACAAAATCTTGAGTTTTAAGCCAAATTCTTGTTTCTAACATTAAAACCACTTAAAAATCATTAATAAAGGATTGATAACTTGGGAATTTCAGTAAAGAACTGATCATTAGAGGAGAAGGACGAAGCTTACCTCTAATAAATGATTTCTCCTTGATTTGGGCAAGTTTCCTTGAAAATACAATGTAGAAATCAAGTGGATTTGTTGAAGGATTGATTAGGAATCAACGAGTGATGGAAATCTCATCAAATGAAGTGGAAATCAAAGTAAATTTTCTAGAGAAAAAGTGTTTGGTTGAAAGGATTTTGAGAGAAAATAAAATGAGAGAAAATTAATGAAAAGTGGTTATGAAAAGTCAAAGGTAGTTTATCACCTTTATTTTATTTAATTAAAACCTTAATTAAATCACCCAAATTAAGGAAAATCTTATGAAAATATTTTTGGTAAAATTAGCTCCTTAAAGATTCAAAGTTTCAATCCTTTACAAAACAGTCACTACTAAACTTTGCAAAAACTACGATTTGATCACTACACCGAAATGTAGTATTTCCAAACCTTATTTTGTAAAATTGATTTCACCATTCTCTTTTGTATATTAAATGAGGATTTTTAGATATTTTTCTATATTTTTAAAGCATCCCGAACTAGGTGTTCCCTAAAACCCCCTTTTAGATTCGAACCGATTTCCAGACCGATCCGGTTCAAACTCTAAACATCTAGGCCTAAATTTGGGGTGTTACAACTCTCCCCATCTTAAGAAATTTCGTCCTCGAAATTTACCTGGAGGAAAAAGGTAGGGAAACTGTTTCTTCATGTCATCTTTTCTCTCCCACGTGGCTTCCTCAACACCACGATGCCTCCACAACACCTTAACCAGCTCAATGGTCTTACCTCGAAGAACTTTACTGTCCGAATCCAAAATCTCAACTGGTTCTTCATCATAGGTCAAATCTGGATTCAACTCAACTTCCTCCACATGCATAACACGCGAAGTATCCGATCTATACCTCCGAAGCATGGTGACATGAAACACATCATGTATCTTCTCCAATGTAGCGGGCAGTTATTCAGCATTTTTTAGTACCGCTCCCATGCTTCGTATATTGTCTCATCATCCCCTTGTCTAAAGGTTGTGATCTCATTCCGCAGCCTATCAGTAACGTTGGACGGGCTGAAACGGTCTAGAAAATCTTTGTAGAGTTCTGTCCATGTATTAAAAGATTCGGATGGCTGGTTATTCAACCACTGTTTTGCCCTATCCCTCAGTGAATAGGGGAACAACCTCAGCCTCAATACATCCTGGTGGACTCCATGTATCTTGAATGCTCGGCAAATTTCCAAGAATCCTCGTAAATGCTGTCGAGCATTTTTAGTGGCAGTCCCTCCAAAGTGCCCTAGTGTGTTTATCATGTTGAACATGACGGGATTTAATTCAAAATGGTCTACTTCTATGTCAAGTTCTGTCACTATTAGGTCAAACCCTCAGAACTCGTGCTCGAGATATTCTCTGGTAGTTCGAGCGGGCTGGGGTTGCCTGGGCAGATTAGGGGGTCCTGCCGTGGTAGATCTTGCAGACCTCTGGGCGGTAAGTCCTGCTGCCTGCCCCTGCCATGTGCGGCATCGTTTGGTGGGTCCTCGTTTACCATGTTTACCCTTGCTTTTCCTTTGTCTTCTATGTTTTGCTTTAGGACTTCCCTGAGCTCCTTCTTAATCCTTCTTGTTTCACATTCGAGATCGTCGTAAATGAGGAGATTTCTTTTAGGTTTTGCCCTGGTCATACACTAGCAAAGGGGGGTAAAAAAATTTCGATTAAAAATAAAAATAAAATAAAAAGTAAATAAATGGTGCAGAAATTGAAAAACGAAATTTGATGTTACCAATCCCCGGAAACGGCGCCAAAAACTTGTAGGGCGTGTAGGTGTTCCCTTTTTGTGAGAGTGCAAGTGCGCACTCCTGCCAAGTTATAGTATAAAAGATGACGAATCCCACAAGAATTGGATAGCTTGGTTCGTTTAGTAGTCCTTGCACAAGGTAAAATAAAAACACAAGTGAATTGATTGTTGAGATGAAAAATAAATGAAAACACAAGTAATAAAGGCGGTGATTCAAGTTGATAGAGCATGCAGGGTTATGTTGTCACTTAGTGTGAAAACTGCGTTGTAAAAGGGCTGAGTTGTTTCATGCTGCCACGATATGCTGCCTCGGCAGATATGGCGGGCGGCAAGCTACGACCCTGTCACGTGGCCGCGGCGGGTCACTGCTTTTGCAACTTTCGTTGTCTCGGTAGGTGAAATGGAAATAAGTCTTGGCGGCAAATCTGGCAGATACTCCAAGTCCAGCAGGATAGTCGACAGTGGTCCTCCCTATTTCTAGGCAAGGATGCTCAAAAACCTTTCCTTTTAGCTTTATCCTTAAAGTCAATGGAAGTAAGGTTCTTCCAAGCGGCTGGTGTGATGGTGGTTCCTTTGATGATTAGGGCTATGTCTGCATCGGTCTTGGGCACGTTGTGCTGCATACAAATATTAGATATTAAAAATGGAAATAGAGTGCATTACTGCCAGCCTCTCATCGGACACCGTCTCGTTGTGTGTCGTTGGCATTATATTCGCCTTAAGAAAATGATTACAACCCTTCACTTGAGATGCGAGGACCAATCATTTGATGGTTCGGTGCCCTTTCGAGAATACAATCCACCTAGTGCCAGTTTTAAAAAGATCTGCCAGCATTTTCTTCCTCTTGGTAGCAGTCATGGTGGCAACAAATTTCACATGCTCGTCTTTCTCCTCCAACTCGAACATAGTGTTGATGTACCTTTCATAAAACCTCATACAAGCCCCTTGGATCATCAAGAATGGATTGGCCTTGGTCGTGAGATGCGCGTAGAACTCTCGAACAATTTTGGGAAAGATGTCACCCCTTTTGTTGGCAAAACAACTCCCACTTAAGCTTGGTCACGAAAGCCATGAATTCTGGGGTAAAGCCTAGATTTTTCTCATTCATGAAGTCGACATTCTTTTCATGAACCGACGTGTTCAAAGCAAAGTGCTCTTCATAATTTTTGTGTATCTCCTAATTGAAGAAAGTTTTGAAAGGGGTCGATAAAGAAGCCATGAAAGCTCGAAGAGAGTTGTTCAACTGTTGAAAAGAGTGAGAAGATTGTGTTTCTTTGTTTCTTGATTTGCTAAAGAAAGAAGAAAATGAAAGGGTAATGAACGGCTAGCGTAGATGAAGTAAAGGTTGAGTGTGTAATGGGGTTTAATGAGTGTTTAAATTAAAGAGGATAATGATGATAAGAAGCGTGTTTGGGGAGGATAAAAAGGTGATTTGATAAGGTGATAGGTAAAGGGTAAGAGAGATGAAGATGGAAAATGATAAGGGTTTACGTTGAGTTTAAACTCAACTTATCTGATCAATTGGACGGCTAGGGTTTCACTCTCTTACTTAGCGAGCAAGCTAGGGTAAATCACTTCTTCCCAAATTACTACCGCTGCATGCCAAGCTAGGCGCTAGCAGAATTGATGGCATAAAAAACTATCTTTACTCGCATTTGTGTCATGCTCTCTTCTGCTTTGGCATAATTCCTGAATCTGCACACACTCAATGAAAACCTTTCAACATAGTAAAAGAAGAATTAAAAACTAAAAGAAAAATAAACAAATAAAGAAAATGCTAAAAAGGAAAAACCTCTAATCCTAATATTTACAAAAAAAACTAAACCATGATGACGATGTTATGGTACCTCTGCCAAGAGGATAACCTCCTTGGCATTCTGCTGATTATCTTTCCAATAGTGCTTTAAACGCTGACCGATTAACCTAGAAAATTTCTCCTATCTTCAAATTTTTTATGTCCACCGCTCTATAAACATATGTCTTTACAACATCGAATGGGCCTGAGCATCTTGACTTAAGCTTACCTGGAAATAATTTAAGCCTCGAGTTAAACAACATAACACGTTGGCCTACATCAAATTGTCTTGGCATGATTCTCCTCTTATGCCAGCATTTTGTTCTCTCATTGTATAGTTTGGAATTCTCAAAGGCTTGTGATCTGAACTCCTCCAACTAATTTAGGTCTTGTAACCTCTTTTCTCTAGTAGCTCTCCATGCCATATCAAGCGTTTTAATATCCCAATATGCACGATGCTCCATGTCTACTCAAAGATGGCATGCTTTTCTAAACACAAGTTTAAATGGAGAAGTGCCCAAAGAAGTTTTAAATGATGTTCTGTATGTGATGAGTGTTCAAAAGTACTATTTTTATAACCCTTTTTACTCATATTATTGTTAGAAGTAAGCTCATTTAGGTTGCATTATTAGTCATTCATGCATATGCCTTGCCATGCTTGATTATCTTTAAATGCTTATTTGGTAGAAAAGGTGTTGCTCTGGTATATATTTCGATGTGTGAAGGTTAATTGCAGGGGCAAGTATTGTTGTGGCAATTCATGACTGAATCTTGCCGAGTGGAGCCATGCTAAACCCTACCGAGTGATGTCGAGCAGAGATGGTCGAGTGATGTTGAGTACACCTGGCCGAGCGAAGACGACCGAGAGACCACTACCAGGCCATTGTCACGCCAAACTATGTTGAGCCATTGCCGAGGCAATTATTTGTCCAAGCAATGCCCGGGCAGTTCCCGATGAGGGAGAAAAAGAGCAAAGTGGTAGGCAACTTGAAGAGCGTAAAGAGCTAAATTTTTAGAGATAATTTGCATAAAGATCGGAGGTTGGATATTCATGAAGAGGTCAAAAAGAGATTAAATCCCAAGAAAATAGGAGTTTTAGTTGGAATAAAATTAAAAGAGATTTAATATTTCTTTTATTCAATTTAATTCCAACTTAACTTCCTTCTCAAGAAAGACTTTGACCTAGCCATCCCCTATATAAAGAAGGCCAGGCCGTCAACTTCAAGGAGAGTTGATTGGAGAGAAATAAACAAGGGGGTTGTACGAATTCTTCATCTTTTTCTTCTTTGTTTCAGTTAGATTCATGCTAGGGAATTATTCTTTGTATATCTTTCAAAACCCAGCAAAGAACTAACTTGTTTGGCTTGGGTTATTTTGTGTTTGTGGTTATGATAAACGATTAGATTTTTTTAGGTTTTTGAAGTTGCAGCTTTAATTCAAGGTTTGCTTATTCTTGGTATTTACTTTTTCCTGCAATTGAAATGGGAGGGGATATTGCGATCGCATCTATTTTTCTAATATCGGGAGAATTAGACTCACGAAACGAGTAAGTATGGTCTTTACCCCAATCGGTGAAGACTAATTCGACTTAGGAATAAGTACGAATTTCAACGGCTAAGAGAGGCGTAAGATCGGTTGATGTTCACCCTTGGTTCACACTGGGAGGTATTATCAAGGCTTGTACATTGATACAGTTTCAACATAAGGATAAGAAGAAACCATTGAAGAACGCTTTGCCGAACCTTGAAGGTTGTCGCCAAATTGCCCAGGCAATAGTTGTTTCCATTGCCCAAGAAACTGTCTCACCAATTGCCCAGGCAATCATCTTGTGCATTGCCCAAGCAATCGTAATGCCCATTGCTGAGGCAATCAAGTTTCCTCTTGCATGCAAAACCGAGATGATCCATTCGACTATCACTCCTCAAATTCACAATAACCTGGCCTACTCTTCTCTCTTATTCGATTTCCTCTACCTCTTACTTTTATTGTTCTTTAGTTTACTTGTTAGTTAGAACTCTTCCTATCACCTACTTGTGTTCATATTTTCTACAGTATAATAACTTAAGCAAAGTGGCCCAAACCAATCCATGTAGAGACGATACTTGATACTTATATCACTTTATTACTTGCGACGTGTATACTTGCACAATTGCGTAGCACTTATTACACGCAACATGTTTTTGGCACCGTTGCCGGGGATTAGCAATTGGTGTTAGTTGTTTTTTATTGCATTTTTTATTAGTTTTACTAACTTTTCTTTTTGTTATTTTTATTAAAAAAAATCAGTTGCGCTACAAGTTAAAGGACATCAACATGTGGGGTAATAAAAGTAAAACTATTCGAGAGTTGACGTTGGAAGATAGGAATCAACCGAGAAAAGCATATATCTTGGATTGTGCTATGTGTGGGGAAAATCATGTGTTTGAAAATTACCCTCACCTTTTTGGTGCATATGACTACAAGGAGGGCCATAGATGGAACTAACAGCAAAATCCTTCATGATATGATCAAAAAGCTCATTTTTTTACCATAACAATTTTGCCGCAGCAATAGATGTCACAGAAACATATATGTCATGGAAATGTAGTCCTCGTCAAGAGCTATTAAATTCCATGGATGCGTGTATAGCCAGGATAGATGTACTCGTGAGAGAATCGGAAGATCGATTAAGGAAATCCACATATGCCATGGATAACATGCCCCAACAATCAATTCCTAAGAATATTGAAATCCCAAGGCAAGAGGACAAGGAGCAATACGAAGAGAGCTTCCCAATGCTTGGGGAACAACTAGAACCCCCAAGTCAAGAGGATGCTAATGAGAGAGATTGTCCAACACATGATGAGCCTATACAAAAAAATTCCCCGACAAAGATTGAGGAGCCTGAATAGAACAATCCCGCAACAACACTTAACGAGGCTAAGAAGAGAACTGAGAATGCCACAGCAATACCACGTGCCTCGGTAATGCCCGATAACATTGCCTCGACAATGCCCAACAACATTGCCTCGGCAATGCCCAATAACATTGCCTCGGTAATGCCCAATAACATTGCCTCGGCAATGCCCGATAACATTGCCTTGACAATGACCTGCACCACTACCTCGGCAAGACCTGAAGCCATTTCCTCGGCAACACTTGACAAAGATACCTCGAAAAACTAGAAGGCCTCGGAAAGTCCTGATTCAATGCCTCAAATCAAATTCCCATGCAAGGAACGGATTGAAGATATTCAACCTCCACCACCATTCCCACAGATGTTGAAACGACAAAAGTAAGAATATGGAGATTACTCTCATCTATCTTTGCCATAGCAATTGCACAACTACATGCAGGAGCAACAAGATGACAATAATTTTCCAATGGAATATGAGCATGTGATGATTGAACCATCGAAATCTCTACTGATGGAGATGTTTGAGGAGCCAAAAGAAAACGGTGTTTGGAGTCAAGAAGCTTTTCAGAAAATTGGGTTTTCCCTTGACTTGCACCGAATTATTGCAGAAGATTCCCATGGCAATTGGCTGGCGCAACAATTGCCTCGGCAACGAAGGCTACATCCAGCCATGACGGATTTCAATGAGAATGAGGTAAGTAAATGGATGGATGTTGATATAATTTTTCCTAATAATATATTCATGCCTTCAGAAACAATCACAAGGTGGAGTGTATACATGGACTACAAGGGAACACGAAAGAAAGACACATCCACCATGGTAACGCAAAGAGGAGTAGTTGTGTGCACATTGGCCCAACTCTTTTTGAGCAATATGGTCACTCAATGGAGGGTGCGGATGGACTATAAGAAGTATCAAAAATGATCCCCCTAAAGCCTTTTCGGATATGCAGTAACCTTAGAAGATGCATGAAAATGCTCTTTCTAAGAATTTTTAATTTTTCGTTTTAAATTCTTGGACCTTTATTTTATTTTCGATTATTTTAGGAGATATTTTATTTGTCTTCAGTATAATTAGTTTTCAGGTTTTCTTTGTTTTCCACATCAAGAATCAAAACCACCATAGCCAAGAACCTCAAAACTATGGCAAACCCAAGCGCACCTGAAGAAGAAAACATTTGTTTAGAAAAATGAGTCCTAAATTGTTTCCAAAACGAACAAGACGGGACATGCCTCGGCAATACCCGATGCCTCGGCAACCACTAAAGCACATGCATCGGCAATACCTGATGCCTCGCAATCACTAAAGTGAATGCCTCGGTAATACCCAATGCCTCAGCAACCACTGAAGTGCATGCCTCGACAAGTCCTGATGCACCGACAATGCCTACTTCTCATGCCCAGGCAGCAGCGCATACCAGGTGAATAAAGCATTCACCACGCTCAAGCAAGCGAATCAAGAAATCGAGAGTTGAGAGATTTATTAGTGAGCTTACATCGATATCATGTTCTAATTTCTTCTTAGGGTTTGGATTGATGATAATGCTTCTCTCAAGTTTGGGGGAGTGCTTGTTTTTGGTAATTTCATCTTAGTTGCATTCATCTTTAGTAATTGCATATAAGTTGCATATGTTACTTACCATGTCGTTAATTGGATTTAAATGCTTAAGACTTGTTGAATATCCAATGATAAATTTTTGCCACTACACTTAATTGAAAGAACCTTTAATTTTAGGATTGCATAAAAAGAACTTAGAATTTTACTATGATGGTGATTTTTTTTACATAGTTGTGGCTTGTTGATTGAAAGAGACTTAGTAAACTTAGGTTGCTTAAAATTTGGGTAAATTAAAATTGAAAATCAAAAGTTAATAACTTCCTAGAGGTGCCCGAAACCGGCTCTAGTAGTTAATGCACTTATAAGAATCGCTAGAGGTGCCCGAAATTGGCTCTAGTCGGATAAATTAAAAAACAAGAAATTGAATCGCTAGAGGTGCCAAAAATTGGCTCTAGTGAAAGTAAAAATAAATACCTCGGTAATTAAATTGTTAAAAAACTATTGTTCACATAGAATCTTGAAAATCAACTTGTACACAACTACACACACACATTGTCACAAGCATTATAGTTTGGTTTCGGGAAATTTGTATACTATCCAAAAAAAATCCAAAAGGTGATCATACTTTGTGCCAAAATTGGCTCTAGTTTTGCATTGCTTGAGGACAAGCAATAGTTTGAGTTTGGAGGTGTGATGAGTGTTCAAAAGTACTATTTTTATGACATTTTTACTCATATTATTGTTAAACTTAAGCTCATTTAGGTTGCATTATTAGTCATTCATGCATATTTGCATTGTTTTCTTCCTTGCCATGCTTGATTATCTTTAATTACTTATTTGGTAGAAAAGTACTGCTCTGGTATATGTTTCGATGTGTGCAGGTTAATTGCCCGGGAAAGTATTGCCACGACAATTTGTAACACCATGTTTTAGGCCTAGATGTTTTAGACAGCAGATCGGACCGGTCGAGAACGGTTCGAATCGCGTAAGGTAATTTTAGAAAATGAAGGATCAGGATAGGATAAAAATATGGTAAAAATTGCAAAAATTCTCTAAAAATATATTTAAGAGGTTGGTCAAGTAAATTTTACAAAAAGGGTTTTGGAAATGGACATTTTGAGTAGTGACCAAATTATAAAGTTTCAAAACTGGGAAAATGTGATTCTTAAGGTGGAATCCAAAATCTTAGAATCTTTAAGGGGCTTTAAGTCAATTTAAACTTTCTTCAATATGACATGTGGTTTAAAAGGGTTTTTAATTAAATAATTTTTAATTGGATTTTTATGTTAATTAACTAAAAGGTAGTTAATGGGATTTTCATTTACGTAACTACCAATTCCCTCTCATTTTCAGAAAAACACCATTTTCTCTCATCTTTTCCAGAATTCTTCCTCCCAAAAACTCTCTCAACTTTTACTAAATCATTTTCAAGAGATCTTCCTTAATTCTTCAAGATTTTTGCAAGGAAAACTTATCATCTATTGAAGGAAGCAAGGATTGGAGGTAAATCCCATTCTCAACCTCTAATCTAAGTTCTTTATTGAAATTCCCAAGATATTTGGCTTCTAAATACTATTTTTGAGTGAGTTTTCAATATAGTTTTGATTTGAGATCAAAATCTTGTGAAATTTTGGATGAAATCTTGATTTTTGGACTTGATGAGTTGGGCTCGGTTTTGTGTTGATTCTAATTGATTTCTAAGTTGGTTTATATGTTAAAATGACGTGTTAATAACATAGATCCCAAAATCCTTGAGATCCTTGAGTTTCTTGTGAAATGGTGGAATCTTTCTTGTTGGAGGTATTTTGGTGTAGTTTGGGTGGGCAACGAGTTTATGAATTGTTGCTGGTGTTAGAATGCATTTTAAGGCATTTAGATCTCTGTTTTGATGATGTGAAAATAGGGGATCTTGATCCGGGAGCAAACGAGGTGATTTAGGAGGCTCTGGAGGTGTAATTTCTGTGTCGGCGAACAAGGCTTCGCGTATCAGAGAGTCGGAATGCAATTTCTTGCTTTGTAACGCTTTGAGCGTGATCTTGGGAGCTTAGTGTAAGTTTGATACACTTAACTAAGCTCAAGAGTAAGTGTTTCGGTAATCTCTCTCATGGAAATGTGCTATGCATGTTGATTTTGCACTTGAAGTAAGAGTGGGTTTATTTACTATTTTTAAGCATGTTTAAGCATGGTTTAATGCTGGATTTTAATGCCATGTTGCTAAGGATGCACTAGGTAAGTGATCCTTGGTTTTTCATATGACTATGCATATGATGTTAAACATGTGATGCTTGTGGAAATGGCATTGTGGTTGTGCTTGTAAAACAGTGAATTATTGATGATAAATGATTATATTGGCAAGTGATGAAATGATATTTGGTTACTTTAATCGGATATAGTTAGCCGGCTATAGGATTGGGTGCACAGTGAATAAAGTTGCCTTGGATGTTGAGGGTTTGTGATTGTGCCGTAATCTCCATCCAAGTACCCTAATGATTGAGGTTAAGATCACAACGGTGAATGGTTAGTCTCATGTGTGAGTCTTGTGTATGTGTCCCACACTCTAGTTAGTGGAATTATACAACTACCGATGAGTGATGATGAGGGGTTGTGATGGTTGCATTAATCTTCATCACAGGTGTTGAGGGGTTGTGATTGTGCCATTTGTCTCCTCCTTGTGTAGTCCGATATGTTGTATGAAGCGTGGGGGACAACGCTCGTAATCCGCGTATCCAATTGTGTCTTGTGTTGAAATGGTTTGTGGATTATCACTTGGGAGCCAATATATTGTAAATGAATTAAGTGAAGCATGAGATGCTTGAATATGATGCAAGGTTGCATGAGACATATGTGTATGATGCAAGAATGAATGTGATGCTTGTAAAGCATGAGCAAAGGTTTATTTGCAGTTATAAGTTGATGTTTATGTGCATGAGGTTTGAAATGTGCATTAAGGTCTTGAGAAGACATGTTTTAGAAATGGCATGAAATTTAAAGTATTAGTTTTGCAAAACATGTGACATGCATTAATGAATGTTGATTAGCGATCCTCACTAAGCTTTAGGCTTACGCTCTTTTATTTCATCAATGTAGAGAATTGAACATTTGAAGGCAGCCCATAAGCAAGAAGAATCCTAGGCTTTGTTAAAAAGATGTATGTAGTTCACCTCTAGTGTAATAAGTTGCAATGGGTAGGGTTTATACTTTGGATTGTTTGAGAATGTTTCCCTTTACTTTGAGCATGTTAGGTTTCCTATACTTGAGTTGTGGTTTGTATGATGATATAGCTTGTTGTGGTTTTGGTGAACTAGGGAGCATGCCTATAGTGCTTTTACTTACATGTTGGTTGCCATGATTAAGCTATAGCCTCGGTTTGATGATTGTTGATATGTATCCTTGATGTATGCATGTTGTGGCATGTCTCGGGGATGATTCGAGTGGGAATATGCATGTAAAATCAGCAAATTCTTCTGTTGCAGGGCAAGGCGTATCAGAATGCCCTTGCCTGTTTCGGAACAGGGGCCCAAAATGGCCTTAAGGTTTCGGAACAGGTGAAGGCATATCGAAACACTTTGGCTACTAGAAGAGGGTGTTTCGATACGGGTCTCGAAATGCACCCGAGTATCGAAACGGGGTTGACCGTTTTGAAACATCCGTTTCGGTACAGGGTCATCCGTATCGAAACACTAGACCGTTGGATTTGAATTTTGAGCTGTGCTGAGTTTCTGCTTCTTACATTTTGGTCCTTAAATGTTGGCTGCTTAAATTAGTGAGTTTGAATGATCCGTTTGAGTTGATTTTTGACATGATTGCATGTTATGAAATTAATTGAGGTTTGGTAATTTGAGAATCATGAAAGTCCCTGTAATTTATGAAGTTTATAGTTTAATTCCTAAAAGACAAATGTATGCAATTTAAACCCTAATCGAACTCCAATCGCTGTGTCATTTTCTCCTAATTGCTTTTCCGAACTCATAGGTTAATAATATGCATCTAGAAAAGATTAAAATAAAAAAGGGTTGTAAATCAAGGTTGACTTTCGGGTTGACTTTGGTTTTCCCCGTGTAATCTTCGTAGTTCGGGTTTAACGTTTAGACCGGGGGCTAAGGGGGTTACATTTGTTGGTATCAGAGCAAGGTTACGAAAGAATTGGGAATGTTGGTATGTGAAATTTAAATGTGGTGGAGTATTATGTTTGATAAGCATGCTATTGGTTAAATTTTGTACCCTATGCTACATTTGATTGATGTGAGTTGCATGTGGAATGAACATGATTATATGATGATGATGTTATGTGGATATATGCTGAATTTGGATGATGAAAAGTATGTGAGCATAATGTTTTGTGTATGCTATGCTATGTGGGGAAATCGGGTGCCCATTGCCTTATTACACTAATCAAATGTTTTGTAAACTTGGATTTTTGCTTGCAGCTGGCTTAAATGGTTTGATTTGTTTTCGTTGTTGTGTTTGTCTAAATAGCACATGGGACCTAGAAGGGAGATGAGGTCCAACACGATAGTACCTGCAGCTGAGCAGGATAACCAGGATGAGCAAGGGGCTGATGTCCCTCCTGGTGGGGATCTACCTCCTCCGCCACCACCTAGAGGTGGGGAGCGGGTGCAACAAGGACAAGCTGGTCCTGGGTTGGGTGATTTGGCGCCTCTAGTTCAGGCGATCGTTGGAGCGTTTTAGGCTACTATTGCCGGAGTGCATGTGCAGGCCCATGCAGCTGGGCAGGTGGGCTTACCTCTAGAAAGGTTAAGGAGCTTAGGAGCTGTGGAGTTTAATGGTATGTCACCTGAGGTGTCCGAGGCTTGGTTAGCTAGCACGATCCGCATTATGGATCAGATGGGTTGTAATGATGTGCGCAAGTTGGGATGCGCGGTATCTTTGCTAAAGGGTGATGCTTACAGCTGGTGAACGACTACCACAGCTGGTATGGAACCCAATGAAGTTGATTGGGAGTTCTTTAGAGGTTCCTTCAGGAGAAAGTATCTAGGTGTGAGATACTTGGATGAGAAGAAATGAGAGTTTATATCGCTTGTACAGGGCAATCTATTTTTGGCTGAGTACGAGGTCCAATTCGTACGTTTGAGCCAATATGCTCCCGAGTTGGTACACAGTGAGAGGCATCGGTGTGATCGCTTCCGTTACGGTTTGGTACAGGAAGTTAAGACGTACATGTCGGCTGCTGATTATACTAACTTTTATGTGCTCGTGTGTCGAGCCAAAGACATCGAGCAGAACCTGGGTTTGTCTTCTAGAGGTGTTGGTTCTAGCTCTGGGAAGAGAGCTGCTGAGTATAGTTTCGGTGGTGGACGGAACAAAAGAGTCCGTGATAGGAGACATCAGCCTGAGGGAAGGCGTAGTGTTCTGAGTCGAGGTGGACAGGCTCAAGGAGATCGTGTGAGATCTGAGCAGCATACATGCTGGACATGTGGTTTGAGGGACCATTTAAGGTGAGATTGTCCTCGAGCAGCTAGAGAGGTTCAAGCTCCTGTTGTGGTGACAAGGAACTCTTGTTGGAATTGTGGTTCGGCAGATCATATGAGGAGGGAGTGTCCTTTGTTGGCTGGTGGTGGCCAAGAACGTGCTCTTGTGGTAGCTGCGCCTCAAAGAGGTCGTGGGCACGGCCGTGGGAACTTTTAGAGGAGAGACGAGGGGCAACGAGGTATTGCTCACGTTGTAGCCGTTCGACCTGAGGGAGGTGGACCGGCGAGGGTGTATGCTTATCGCAAGAAGCACAATGATACCAATGACATCGCAGGTACCTTTGCTCTTCAGTCTTTATCTTTGCTGGCTTTGATTGATTCTAGATCCACGCATTCTTATATCTTGAGTGAGCATGCACATTTTCTTGATATACCTGTTGAGTTGCTTGAGGTAGGAATTGTTGCGTGTAAAAGTGTCTATCGCAATTGTAGTGCAAGTGTACACGACGCAAGTAGTAAAGTGATACGGAAGTATCAGATATCGTCTCCACAGGGACTGGGCTAATAGCTTCACCTTGAGTTACTGCACGAAAGTAAAGAAAGTATTTAAGATATTTGTCACGAAAATAATAAAGAGAACTTAAATAAAAGAGTAGAGAAATCAAGATAGAGAGAATGGGCTGGTATTGAATTGCTCAGTAGTGTAGGTATTGCTAAGTCTAGGAAATTCAGCTCTGTCGTCGTCCCCGTCGCGACAGCACCTGTCGCGGCGGCAATCTGTTGCTTGTCGCGGCAGCGAACACTCAACTCCGTACTTCAAGTTTGGCAAGAATCCCTGCTGTACCTTGGCCTATCCCTAGGTCCAAGTCTGTCGATGAACACGTCTTTGATGATACCTCCCGGCGTGAATCGAAGGATGAACACCGATGTTGTTGAATTCTTCTTTAGCCACTTAACCTCGTCCTATCCCTAGGTTCGAGATAGTTCAACTATAAACTAGAGAACTCGCACTTATTCCTTTCGTATACTTAACTCTCCCGATATTAAGTAAATAGATAACCTCGCAATGCTCTCCCGATACTCTTGCAAGATGTTAATAACCAGAATAAGAGAACTTGAAGTTTATTTTATTGAACTGAAAATTCCTAAAACAAAAGAAACCCTTGCAACTACTTTACAAAACAACCCGTGGCCCTAAGGGGAATTTAGAACATGATGAGAGGATGAAAACGGCTAGGGTTTTGGGAAGAAGGCTAGAGATAGGTGATGCTCTCTCCTAGGTCGAATTACATGCCTTTATATAGGCTTTGGGTCCAAGTTTTCTAAAATAGCAAGAATACAAGTTTAAATTAAACTACAACTCTAATAGAGACTAAATCTACAGAGAATATAGCTTTAACTCGTCCTTCTTCTTGCTTGGGATTTTCTCTCCTTGAACTTTGGGCTTAGCATTCCTTCTGATCTAGGGCTTGGAAAAATATACTGGTTTTCCACGACAGACGGGCTTAATTTTCTCTATCTGTCGAGGTCCACTTTGCTTCTTCTCCTCAAAACTGCTGTCGTCCTCTGCTGTCACGGCGGCAACCATGGCAGCATCGTCCTCCTTGACTGTTCGTCCAGTTCCAGCTCTTCCGCTTCACTGCCCAGCGCCCGCCTCTCCATCTGCTACAACAGCAACCTGCAAAAGCGACCAATTTCAGTAGAAACCATGCCTTTTAATATATTTGTGATGTTTAACTGTAAACTAACCTAAATGCAATGAATTATGCTTGAATGCAGCAGAAAAATGGGTTAAATAGGGGATAAATAATAGAACTTTTACACACTCAACACACCCCCAAACTCAAGTTTTTGCTTGCCCTCAAGCAACTAAGACCTAAAAGAAAAATGAAATATTTTTGTTTTGGCTTAAAACAGTGAACTTTCCCTTACCCTTCATTCGTTCTCTGTGATGGCAGCACCCTGTCGGATAACTTAGGATTTGTCCGGAACCTTGCTATAGTCATCGTGCAGTGTGTGCATGCTTGTGAACAATTATATGCCAAGACTCTCTTAGTTTCACTAGAATATTATACTTTAGCTTGTTTAGAGTTTTCTTCGAGACTTAATTAATTTTTACTAGAGCCAGAATTGGGCACCTCTAGTTATTTTCTTTTTTTAATTGATTTTTTCTCTTTTCTACTAGAGCCAGTATTTCAGGAACGTCTAGTTAACTATCTAGAGCCGGTGATAGGAACCTCTAGAAGTTTTTCTCTGGTTATCTGCCTAGAGCCAGTGATAGGCACCTCTAGGTTTTCTGAGATTCTAGTCTCTTTTCTACTCTAAGTGCTAAGCTTCCTATTCTAGTTGACTAAAAGAGTTCTAAGCAGTATAACAGTCACAAATAGTGTTTAAGTTTTCAGAACTATAGAAAGGCTCTAAACTGCTCCTAAAACTTATCCTAAAGGCACTGCCACGACAGAGCTGTCACGGCAGGTAAGTTCAGTTCACAGACTTAAGCCAAAATTTTCATATTTTCATCATTTTTTTTGTAAAAGACACAATTTTAAAACTAAATTAGACTCCATTGATGGAGGGATGCCACCCCAAAACTCGAGGGTTGCATTGCCCTCAATGCAAATGACAAGAAAAAATAAAAAAGTACATCACAAAATATATAAGCAGACAGCAAAAAAAGTTAAGAAACTTAAATTTTAAGTGCTGTCATCACTGCAGCTGCTGACTCTGATCTGGCGGCGGGCACGAGCCTTCTGAACTGGCTGGAGGATAGGGGAGGCAGATGTGTTCTTTGTTTTAGCCTCCCTCAGTGGTTGAATTCTGGTTGGGGAGATATGAGGGGGTTTCTCCACAACCTGGATCTCTAAGCTGCTGTTGCTGTCTTCACCACTGCTGCCGTCACTACTGATGCCGCTATCAGGCTTGTTCTTGTCTACCATCCTCTTCTGCTGTTTCACCGGTGTAAACTCCTTTGAGAGATTCCTCTTAACAGAGGGTTCGTTGTCGCTTGCGGCCCAAACAGAGGAAGAAGAGAAACTGACAATGAAGGTGTCATGCTCTTCCGAGGGCATTCTGTGTTTCGTTCCACGGGCAGAAGTCTCCTCACGGTTGCTGCCAGCGACGGTCGGGGCAGGTGTTGGTGTTGATGCTACAGATGGTGTCCATGGTGTGGCAGCAAGTGTTGGGGTGTGGGCAGGTGTTGGTACAACAAAATAATGTGCAGGGAAGGTGGGAAATATGACATCAGGGAAATTTAAAGAGTTTTGGATAAAATGTACCGTAGATGCAGTGAAATCCCTGATGAAGCTCATCAGACCGAGCTGCTGTTCCTCCATCTTCTGGATAGCAGCGAGGATCTGGGAGGAGGAGTCGGTCGGGGCTACTGTTGCCTGGCTTCTATGGAAGTAGGCTCAGTCTCTGGCTGCTCTGTCGTGTCTGTTGTCGTTGCAGCTGGATCAAATGATAATAAAAGGGTGGCAACAGTCAGCTCCATTAAGCTGAGTATGTTCTTGTTCCTCCATCCCTTCCCTTGGACTCTATTATCTGTGGCAGCTTCAGGTACCCCATGGCCGCGGTAGAGGGCTGTGATGAGGTACGACAGATAAAGCGGTCCCGTCGGCCGGTGTGCGCACTCCAGGATGCTTTCACGGATATAGCTGTCCACGTTAATGGGCCTCTCATGTAAAATGGAGTGAATTAAGGCTAACCTGGGCTGGTCAACCGTGGTATTGTGTGACGACGGCATGATGCGCTTTTTGATACACGCGTTCCATAATTTGGCTTCCGGCAGAAGTTGAGTCCTCTTTACCGTCCTTGGGTTCTTGCGGCTGGTGTTCCTCTGTGTTCCTTCATCGGTCAGCTCTGCCATGACAGCATCATAGGCAGCAGTGTCAAGGGTGTTCAAGAACTGTTGGTGGTCGTTGTCTTTGCTGCCGACGTAGAATACGTACAAGGTGTTGATATATTCAACTTCAAATGGCACTTCCCTTCCTCGTACGGTAACTGTAGTCACCGTCTTGTTGTCGATGGCAACGTAGAAATCTCGCACCAAAGAGACGTTCATCTCTTCCGGTTGTTCGGCAAAGATCTGCCACTGTAGAGCTCGAATTTTTCGGGCTATAAATGGCTTTAGGCCCAGATTTTCCTCCTTTGAAGTGTAAATGAATCCCCTTTCTTCCCACATATCTCTGATCTGAAATGAGCGTGGGGTGGTTGCTGTCGGGGTGGAGCTGGAGGCAGCATTCCTACGGGTATTCCTGGAAGACATTGTTGCAAGGGTTGTGAAAATGAAAACGAAAGCAAATATTCTAGAGGAGTAAGTAGAAAGAGTAGAAGTGAGTGAAAATGAAAAAATGAAACGGGGTTTATATAGAGAAGGATTTGCTGCCCGTTGGAGCTGTAACGGCAGGCGCGAATAATGGGGCCAGCTGTTACGCGGTAGCGTGTCTGACGCGTCTGTCACGCGTTTTCCGTGTCTGCTGCGCGTCTGTTACGCGTTTCCGTGTCTGTCGCGACAGCGTGTTGACAGCCTGTATTTTCCGCGTCTGTCGCGGCAGCTGTAACGGCAGGCTCCAAAATTTGGGCTGATGGAAAGATGGTGGGCTGAGTTCACTTCTCCCGTTCTTCTTGACTCCTTTATTTCCTAAAAACAATAAAAATAAAAAAACATTATAAAATAATTCTAATTTCCTAATATATAAATAAAATAATAATAAATAAACTAAAAGTAAAAAATAGGTTAAATTAGGGATGCCAGGTGGGGCATCTCCTAAGGTAACCACTTCCTGCATTCTTGGGGCTTCAGTCCCCTGGTAATGCTTCAAGCGCTGTCTGTTGACATTGAATTTGTGCCCGTCTTTTAAAGATCTGATTGTGATGGCACCATGGGGAAAAACCTACACAACTTGGAATGGGCCAGACCATCTAGATTTCAGCTTCCCTGGGAAGAGTTTCAATCTAGAGTTGAATAGCAATACAAGCTGCCCTGGGCAGAACTGTCGTGGCAGCAACTTTTTATCATGCCACTTCTTAGTTTTATCCTTGTAGATTCTTGCATTGTCATAGGCCATTGTCCGAATTTCTTCAATTTCGTTCAAATCCAGTAGCCTTTTCTGCCTTGCCTTTTCCAAGTCCATATTAACTGCCTTGATTGCCTAGTATGCTCCGTGCTCTATCTCGACAGGTAAATGGCATGTTTTCCCATAAATTAATCGGTAAGGAGACATTCCCAATGGAGTTTTGAAAGCTGTCCTATAATCCCATAACGCATCATTCAGGTGTAAAGACCAGTCTTTCCTAGTTGGCTTAACCATCTTCTCAAGAATGTTCTTGACTTCCCTGTTGGAGATTTCAACTTGTCCATTGGTCTGTGGCTGATATGCTGTTGCGATCCGATGCTTGACACCATACTTCTTCAAGGCAGCAGCAATAACCCTGTTATCGAAATGTCTTCCTTCATCACTGATGATCGCCTTAGGGATGCCAAATCTGGAAAAGATGTTTTTGTGTAAAAACCTTTGAACTGTCTTGGAATCATTCTTTTGAGTGGCGATAGCTTCAACCCACTTAGATACATAATCTACTGCCAGGAGGATGTATAAATTCCCACATGAGGATGAGAATGGTCCCATAAAATAAATCCCCCAAACGTCGAAGATCTCGACTTCAAGAATGTTCTACAGCGGCATCTCGTGTCTCCTTGAGATGTTTCCTGTTCGTTGGCACTTGTCACAGCTCTTGTAGAAGATTTGTGCATCTTTATACAGTGACGACCAATAAAATCCTGACTGCAGAACCCTGGCAGCGGTTTTGTTGCCTCCTAAGTGACCTCCATACTGAGAAGCATGGTAGTGATGAAGTATGTCTTCTTCTTCATCCTGTGGTACGCATCTCCTTATAACTTGATCTGCACAGATTTTGAAAAGAAGAGGTTCGTCCCAATAATAATGTTTAACATCATTTTGGAACCTCTTCCTGGCTTGATAGTTAAGGTCAGGAGGAATTATTCCGCTAACTAAGAAATTAACGAAATCAGCATACCAAGGAGTTCAGAAGACTTACCTGCCCCCATGGCTGTCGCGGCAGTGACTGCGGCAACAAAGAGCTGCTCATCTGGGAAGGTCTCCAATATGTTTGCCTCATCTATCGGTAGACTCTGTCCCTTCTCCAACCTTGACAAGTGATCTGCCACTTGATTTTTTGTCCCCTTTTTGTCCTTGATTTCAAGGTCGAATTCTTGCAATAGCAGGATCCAACGTATCAGTCGAGGCTTTGCATCCTTTTTCGCGAACAAATACTTCAATGCAGAGTGGTCTGTGTGCACTATAACCTTCGTTCCAAGTATGTAAGAACGAAACTTGTCAATGGAGAATACCACAACTAGTAACTCCTTCTCTGTGGTGGTATAGTTTACTTGGGCATCATTCAGAGTTTTGCTGGCATAGTATATGACATGAAAAATGTTTGTTTCTCCGCTGCCCAAGTGCTGCCCCGACGACATAGTCACTAGCATCACACATGATCTCAAATGGCTGTGTCCAATCTGGTGGCTGTACTATTGGGGCTATTACTAGCTTTTCCTTCAGAACCTTGAATGCTTCAGTACATTCATCATTAAAGTAAAAGGGTTGGTTACGCTCCAGAAGATGGCATAGGGGCTTGGTGATTTTTGAAAAATTCGCAATGAACCTTCGATAAAAACCAGCATGTCCTAAGAAACTTCTGATTCCCTTGACTGTTGTGGGCGGCGGCAGCTTTTTGATCACTTTTATCTTGGCTCTGTCAACTTCTATGCCACGGCAGCTAATCTTATGTCCAAGGATTATCCCTTCATCCACCATGAAGTGACATTTTTCCCAGTTCAACACTAAGTTTGCCTTTTCACATCTTTCGAGTACCTCTTGTAGGTTGCCTAGGCAGCTTTCAAAGTCATCTCCAAAGACTGAAAAGTCATCCATAAATATCTCTAGGAAGTCCTCCACCATATCGGAGAATATGGCCATCATGCACCTTTGGAAGGTGGCTGGTGCATTGCATAGTCCAAATGGCATTCTCCTAAAAGTGTATATTCCGTAGGGGCATGTGAATGTCGTCTTTTCTGGATCTTCCGGTGTGATAGCTATTTGATTGTAACCTGAATAACCATCAAGAAAACAATAATAAGGTTTACCTGCTAGTCTATCAAGCATTTGATCAATAAAGGGTAAAGGAAAGTGGTTCTTTCGGGTAGCTTTGTTAAGCTTCCGATAGTCCATACAAACCCTCCAACAGGTCACAGTCCTGGTTGGGATTAACTCATTGTTTTCATTGGTCACTACGGTCATTCCTCCATTCTTGGGAACACATTGCACCGAGCTCACCCATTTGATGTCCGAGATGGCGTAGATTTTTCTCGCATCTAACCATTTGATTATCTCTTTACGCACCACCTCTTTCATTGCATGGTTCAGCCGCTTTTGAGCATCTATAGTCAGCTTATGATCATCCTCGAGAAGGATTTTATGCATACATAATGCCGGACTAATGTCTTGAATATCGGCTATCGTCCATCCAATAGCCTTTTTATGCTGTTGCAGCATCCCTATTAACTGATGTTCTTGTTCCTGCATCAACTTGGAAGAGATGATTATGGGAAACATATCATTTAAACCAAGAAAAGCATATTTTAGCTGCCCTGGCAGAGGCTTAAGATCTAGAACATGGGGCTCAACAGTTGATGGCTTTTGGATTGCATGGTTATCCGAGGTATAATTTAAAGGCTCGAATAAGTTACCTGGACGATTGCATATCCAGTTTACCTCCTCATGATCTTCAGTATCTGATGTATCGGATTCTGAGGAGTTGCTGTCGTCGGTGCTGTTATGACAGTCTTGTAAGTGGCTGCCGAGGCAGTGACCAATGTTGATGTCGTGACAGCCCGACCTGATGCAGGGTTGGTCAAGGGTAACTTCAGTGATAACCTTGCATTCTTCTTCTACATCAGCATGCTTCATAGCTTGGAGAACATTCAACTTTATTTCTTGATCGTTCACTCTCATGGTGAGTTCTCCTTTTTCCACATCAATCAGTGATCTTCCCGTGGCTAAGAAGGGTCACCCCAAGATGATTGGTGCATTTTCATCCGCTTCACAATCTAAAACGAGAAAGTCAGCAGGAAATATAAACTTATCCACTCTTACCAAAATATCTTCGATTTTTCCTTCCGGATGAACGTAAGAGCGGTCTGCCAGCTGTAGAATTACTGTTGTGGGCCGAGCTTTTCCAATACCTAATTTTTGAAAAACAGATTTTGGCATTAAATTTATACTAGCACCAAGATCACAAAGTGCCTTACCCACATATTTATCTCTGATTACACAAGGTATGATGAAGCTCCCTGGATCCTTCTTTTTCTGGGGTGGATGCTTATGCAGAATACTCATGCATCCTTCTGTCATCTTAACCGTTTTAAACTCCCCAAGTCTGGATTTCTTTGACATGGCATCCTTGAGAAATTTTGCATAACCGGGCATCTCCCTAACGACATCTGACAGTGGAATGTTGATGTGAACCTGCTTAAAAATGTCATAAATCTTTTTAAGTTGTGATTCTTGCTTCAGTTTCTGTAACCGTTGAGGAAAAGGAGGTGGGAGACGATAATCAACAATACGTCCTTCCCATTGCATACGAATATGAGGAGGTTTGAGTTCATCATCTTTCTTCTCTGTCGCTTCTGTTGTCGTGACAGTCTCATCGGCAGCATGCTGTTTGTTACCTGTTAGGGCAGCTTCCTCGGTAGGTATGTCCAAGGCTGGTTTCTTCACTGTTTCAGCTTCCTTCTCTGGCCCTGGTAGTTTCTTCCCACTCTTAGTAGTGATGACTTTACACTGCTCATGCGTGGGCTGCCTAGCATTTTCAGTATTGCTAGGAAATCCGCCAGTCTGCCTTGGGTTGATATGCTAGGAAACCTGACCCATCTGTGTCTCCAACGATTTTAGAGTAGCTTCATGATTTGTCATCCGCATCTCTGTTTTATCCATGAATGTCTCCGTCTTCTTGACAAATTGATTCATGTTCTCTATATAAGTTCTTGTTTGAGACATAAACGTAGCCAGCGTCTGTTCCAGTATACTGTTTGTGGTAGCTGGTGGCTGTTGCTGCTGCTGCTGCGGTTGCTTTCGAGTCACAATCTAGGTCCTCCATGATTCTGATTATTATGTGCTTGAGGATTTAGGGCATTATTAGGATTACTCCAAGAAAACTTGGGATCCTTTCTCCAGTTGGGATTGTAGTTGTTGGAGTTATAATTCTGCTTGTTGTAGTTTCCAACATACTTTCCCTCTTCTAACTGTATAGGACATTCATCCGAACTGTGATTTCCTTCACAATTTTCACATACCTCCTCGACAGCAAATACCGGCTGTGAATCATCATTCAAGAACTTTTTCATAGCCTTAGTAAGGTATGCCACCTGTGATTTCATTGTGCTGTCGGCCTCATAATCCTTAACAGCTAGGACCCGTTTACCCCCTCTTCTTGCTGTCGAAAACTGCTCCTCATTCTTAGCCAGATTTTTCAATACTTGCATTGCCTCATCTGGGTCTTTGTCCAATAGTAATCCGTTTGCTGCTGAATCAATTCGAATACGAGTTTGTAAATTGGCAGCACTATAAAACTTGGTTACCTGGTTCCAGACGGGGAATCCATGCATTGGGCAGTTCCTTAGAAGGGTGGTAAATCTGTCTCAGGCCTCGTGCATTGGCTCGTCATCTTCTTGTTGAAAAGTAGCAATTTCGTTACGTAATCACTCAGATAAGTGTGAAGGATTGAAACGAGATAAAAATTTGCGAGACAAATGTACCCAAGTTCTAATTGAACCCGGCGTAAGTTTATTCCACCAAGTCTTTGCTCTGGCCCTCAATGAATGGGGAAATAATCGAAGCCTCAGTATCTCCGGATTAACTCCTAGTAGTCTAAACGAACCACATATTTCCTGGAACGTTTTAGATGCTCCCTAGCATCCTCTGTAGCAGCACCACTAAATTGACGGGCATTGTTGATCATGCTAAACATAACAGGTTTCAGCTCGAAGTTGTCATCATCTATATCCGGCAGCGTGGTTTCTAGTTCTACATGATCATTCAGCATGTAGTCACGGCAGGACCGTCGTGCGGCAGCGGCTGGCGGGTCGCCGACAGGAGGGATAATCTCTCCATCTCTGGCAGGATTATCAACCTGGGGGTTCCCTTGGTTTTGCATCGTCTCTAACTGTTCTTCAAGGTACTCGTTCCTGGCTAGTACGTGACAAGGTCAGTTCCTAAGATTGAACGAACGTTCGATTTCAGGATCTAATGGATACTCAGGTTCTTCTCCTCGTCTCGATCTGCGCATAAACAAGAAACCTTGTGAAAAGCAAAAGTGTAACAAACCAAATTAAAACAGAAAAATAAAAATAAAAAGAAAAGTGCAGTAAAAGAAAAGGTAGAGTTATGTTGCCAGTCCCTGGAAACGACGCCAAAAACTTGTTGCGTGTAAAAGTGTCTATTGCAATTGTAGTGCAAGTGTACACGACGCAAGTAGTAAAGTGATACGGAAGTATCGGATATCGTCTCCACAGGGACTGGGCTAATTGCTTCACCTTGAGTTACTGCATGAAAGTAAAGAAAATATTTAAGATGTTTGTCACGAAAGTAATAAAGAGAACTTAAATAAAAGAGTAGAGAAATCAAGATAGAGAGAATGGGATGGTATTGAATTGCTCAGTAGCGTAGGTATTGCTAAGTCTGGGAAATTCAGCTCTGTCGTCGTCCCCGTCGCGGCAGCACCTGTCGCGGCGGCAGTCTGTTGCTTGTCGCGGCAGCGAACACTCAACTCCGTACTTCAAGTTTGGCAAGAATCCCTGTTGTGCCTTGGCCTATCCCTAGGTCCAAGTCTATCGATGAACACGTCTTTGATGATACCTCCCGGTGTGAATCGAAGGATGAACACCGATGTTGTTGAATTCTTCTTTAGCCACTTAACCTCGTCCTATCCCTAGGTCCGATTTAGTTCAACTATAAACTAGAGAACTCGCACTTATTCCTTTCGTATACTTAACTCTCCCGATATTAAGTAAATAGATAACCTCGCAATGCTCTCCTGATACTCTTGCAAGATGTTAATAACCAGAATAAGAGAACTTGAAGTTTTTTTTTATTGAACTGAAAATTCCTAAAACAAAAGCAACCCTTGCAACTACTTTACAAAACAACCTGTGGCCCTAAGGGGAATTTAGAACATGATGAGAGGATGAAAACGGCTAGGGTTTTGGGAAGAAGGCTAGAGATAGGTGATGCTCTCTCCTAGGTCGAATTACATGGCTTTATATAGGCTTTGGGTCCAAGTTTTCTAAAATAGCAAGAATACAAGTTTAAATTAAAGTACAACTCTAATAAAGACTAAATCTTCAGAGAATATAGCTTTAACTCGTCCTCCTTCTTGCTTGGGATTTTCTCTCCTTGAACTTTGGGCTTGGCATTCCTTCTGATCTAGGGCTTGGAAAATATATTGGTTTTCCACGACAGACGGGCTTAATTTTCTCTATCTGTCGAGGTCCACTTTGCTTCTTCTCCTCAAAACTACTGTCGTCCTCTGCTGTCACGATGGCAACCATGGCAGCATCGTCCTCCTTGACTGCTCGTCTAGTTCTAGCTCTTCCGCTTCACTACCCAGCGCCTGCCTCTCCATCTGCTACAGCAGCAACCTGCAAAAGTGACCAATTTCAGTAGAAACTGTGCCTTTGAATATATTTGTGATGTTTAACTGTAAACTAACCTAAATGCAATGAATTATGCTTGAATGCAGCAGAAAAATGGGTTAAATAGGGGATAAATAATAGAACTTTTACACACTCAACAGGAATGCAAGTGACTAGTTCATTTGGTGAGTCTGTAGTCACTAGGAAGTTGTATAGGCGATGCCCTTTGACTGTGCAAGGTCATGTTTTCCTAGTGGATCTGATGGAGTTACCTTTCTACGGATTTGATGTATTCCGTGGTATGGATTGGTTGACGAAGCATGGGGCAGTGGTTAACTTTGATGTTAAGCGAGTCACCTTAAAGTTGGTCGATGAATATGAGGTTGTTGTTTTAGGCGAAAATGTGAAATTTTTGTCGAATGTGATTTCAGCTTTGGAAGCAAACCGTATGATGAGGTTGGGCTTTGAGGCTTATCTTGCCTATGTGATGAATCCTAGCACCAAGGATGTACGTGTGCAGGACATCCGAATTGTTCGCAATTTTCCAAGTGTCTCTCCGGAAGAATTGCCTTGATTGACACCAAACAGGGAAGTTGAGTTTGGTATAGAGTTGTATGATAACACAACTCCAGTGTCCATTGCTCCTTATCGCATGGAACCCAAAGAGTTAAAAGAGTTGAAAACACAATTGCAGGAGTTGTTGGATCGAGGGTTCATTCGGCCAAGTGTGTCACCTTGGGGTGCACCGGTCTTGTTTGTGAAGAATAAAGATGGGACGATGAGAATGTGTATAGATTATCGGCAACTGAACAAGTTGACGATCAAGAACAAGTATCCTTTGCCTAGAATCGATGATCTCTTTGATCAGTTCCGGGGAGCCTCAGTGTTTTCTAAGATAGACTTGAGATCAGGGTATTATCAGCTGAAGGTGAAGGATGTGGACGTACCTAAAACTACTTTTCGGACGAGGTACGGGCATTATGAATTTTTGGTGATGCCATTTGGTTTGACCAATGCGCCTGCTGCTTTCATGGTTATGATGAATCGTGTATTCCATGAATTCTTGGATCAATTTGTAGTGGTGTTCATCGATGATATCCTTGTGTATTCACGTACTGAGGAGGATCATGATAGGCACTTGAGAATTTTTTTACATGCGTTGTTGGAAAACCAATTGTATGCCAAGCTGAGTGAGTGTGAGTTTTGGCTAAGGGAGGTGGTCTTCCTTGGACATGTTGTGTCGGCTGAGGGTATCCGCGTTGATCTGCACGAGGTAGAGGCTGTGATGAGTTGGAAAGTGCCTAAGTCAGTGACAGAGGTACGGAGTTTGCTTGGATTGGTTGGGTACTACCGTAGGTTTGTCGAGGGTTTCTCGAAGATAGCATCGCCTTTGACCAAGTTGTTGCAAAAGAATGTTCACTTTGAGTGGACTGATGCGAGACAACAAGCTTTTGAGAAGCTGAAGGAAGCTTTGACGCAAGCTCCTGTTTTGATTCAACCTGAATATGGTAAGGAGTTTGTGGTCTATAGTGATGTGTCCATTGTTGGTTTGGGCTGCGTGTTAATGCAGCAAGGTAAGGTGGTGGCCTATGCATCTAGGCAGTTGAAGGTGCATGAGCGCAACTACCCTACTCATGATCTTGAGCTTGCGTCTGTGGTATTTGCCTTGAAAATTTGGAGGCATTACATGTATGTTGAGAAATGTGTTGTGTTTACGGACCACAAGAGCTTAAAATACCTTATGTCTCAAAAGGAGTTGAATCTTAGGCAACGACGTTGGGTGGAGTTGCTTAAGGATTATGACTTGACGATCGAGTATCACCCGGGGAAGGCTAATGTTGTAGCTGATGCTTTGAGCAGGAAAGTAGCTGTGGAGTTGAGAGCGATGTTTGCTCGCTTGAGCATATCGCATGATGGTGGTCTTATTGCAGAATTGCAAGTGAAACCATCTCTGATTCAATTGATCAAAGATAAGCAGTTGCTTGATGATTCTCTTGTTTCGCATGTTCAGGACATTGCTGAGGGTAGACCTTCGGATTTCAGGTTTAGTGATGATATTGTTTTGTGTTATGGAAATCGGATAGTGGTGCCGGATGATGCTGAGTTGAGGCGCACTATTCTGACCGAGGCTCATAGTAGTTCTTTTGCTATGCACCCTAGTAGTACCAAGATGTGTCGTGACCTGAAAGACGAGTACTACTGGGTGGGGTTGAAAAAGGATGTGGCTGAATTCGTTAGTAAATGCATGGTGTGTCAGCGAGTGAAGGCTAAGCATCAGGTTCCTTCTGGATTGTTGCAGCCTTTGAGAATTCCAGAATTGAAGTGGGAAAGAAGCACCATGGATTTTGTGTCTGGTTTACCTTTGTCACCGATAAAGAAGAATCTTGTTTGGGTGATTGTGGATCGGCTTACGAAGTGTGCGCATTTTCTGCCTGTGCATACTACGTATACCTTGGATAAGTTGGCTGAGCTGTACATAGCTGAGATTGTCCGGTTGCACGGGGTGCCAAAGTCTATTGTATCAGATAGAGATCCGAGGTTTACAACGTGATTTTGGGAGTGTTTGCATCAAGCTTTGGGTACACGGTTGAATTTTAGTACTTCTTATCATTCGCAGATGGATGGACAGTCAGAACGTGTGATCCAAGTGCTTGAGGACATGTTTGAGATGATGTGTGATAGATTTTTAGGGTTATTGGGAGAAGCACTTGTCGTTGGTTGAGTTTGCTTATAATAATAGTTACCAGGCAAGTATCCAAATGGCTCCATACGAGGCTTTGTATGGGAGAAGATGTAAAACCCCTCTCTGTTGAGCAGAAGCTGGGCAAAGTTGATTTCAATGCCAGCTATGCTTAAGGGAACCACCGAAAAGGAGAAGCTCATTTGTGAGCGGTTAAAAGCAGCATCGGATAGGCAAAAATCTTACGCAGACTTAAAGCGTAAGGAAATTGAGTTTGCGGTTGGCGAACGTGTGTTCTTGAAAGTATCGCCTTGGAAGAAGGTGATGAGATTTGGGCGTAAGGGTAAGCTTAGCCCAAGGTTTATTGGACTTTACGAGATTGTGAAACGTATTGGTCCTGTAACATATCGGTTGAGATTGCCTGCAAAGTTGGAGAAGATACATGATGTGTTTCATGTCTCCATGTTACGTAAGTACATATTGGATCCTTCGTATGTGATGCCTGTTGAGGAGATAGAGTTGAATCCGGATCTGTCATATGATGAGGAACCAGTGAAGGTTTTGGATGTGAGTAGCAAAGTTCTTCGTGGCAAGACGATAGAACTTGTGAATTGCGGCGACACCGAGGAGTTGAGGAGGCCACGTGGGAAAGCAAGGCGGACATGCTGAGACATTTTCCCCATCTCTTTCCGTCAGGTAATAATTTCGAGGACGAAATTTCCTAAGTGGGGGAGAGTTGTAACGCCCTGGTTTTGGGCCTAGATGTTTTAGACAACAGATCGGACCGGTCGAGAACGGTTCGAATCGCGTAAGGTGATTTTAGGAAATCAAGGATTGTGATAGGATAAAAATATGGTAAAAATTGCTAAAATTCTATAAAAATATATTTAAAAGGTTGGTCAAGTCAATTTTACAAAAAGGGTTTTGGAAAATGGACATTTTGAGTAGTGACCAAATTGTAAAGTTTCAAAACTGGAAAAAATGTGATTCTTAAGGTGGAAGCCAAAACCATAGAATCTTTAGGAGGATTTAAGTCAATTTGACCTTTCTTCAATATGAAATGTGATTTAAAAGGGTTTTTAATTAAATAATTTTAATTGGATTTTTATGTTAATTAACTAAAAGGTAGTTAATGGGATTTTCATTTACGTAACTACCAATTCCCTCTCATTTTCAGAAAAACACCATTTTCTCTCATCCTTTCCAGAATTCTTCCTCCCAAAAACTCTCACAACTTTTCCTAAATCATTTTTAAGAGATCTTCCTTAATTCTTCAAGATTTTTGCAAGAAAAACTTGTCATCTATTGAAGGAAGCAATGATTGGAGGTAAATCCTGTTCTCAACCTCTAATCTAAGTTCTTTATTGAAATTCCCAAGATCTTTGGCTTCTAAATACTATTTTTGAGTGAGTTTTCAATATAGTTTTGATTTGAGATCAAAATCTTGTGAAATTATGGATGAAATCTTGATTTTTGGACTTGATGAGTTGGGCTCTGTTTTGTGTTGATTCTAATTGATTTCTAAGTTGGTTTATATGTTAAAATGATGTGTTAATAACATGGATCACGAAATCCTTGAGATCCTTGAGTTTCTTGGTAGTTTTAAGTGAGTTTTTGGGGTGAAATGGTGGAATCTTGCTTGCTGGAGGTATAAGGATAAGTTAAGATGTTTATTGGATGTTTTTTGATGTTGATAATTGTTTGGAAGTGATGTGTGATGGCTGGGCTTGGTTTAGGAAGCAATCGATTGAGTTTTCGGTTGTTTTGGAAGGGTATTTTGGTGTAGTTTGGGTGGGCAACGAGTTTATGAATTGTTGTTGGTGTTAGAATGCATTTTAATGCATTTAGATCTCTGTTTTGATGATGTGAAAACAGGGGATCTTGATCCGGGAGCAAACGAGGTGATTTAGGAGGCTCCGGAGGTGTAATTTTTGTGTCGGCGAACAAAGCTTCGCGTATCGGAGAGTGGAAATGCAATTTCCTGCTTTGTAACGCTTTGAGCGTGATCTTGGGAGCTTAGTGTAAGTTTGATACACTTAACTGAGCTCAAGAGTAAGTGTTTCGGTAATCCCTCTCATGGAAATGTGCTATGCATGTTGATTTTGCACTTGAAGTAAGAGTGGGTTTATTTCTGTTTTTAAGCATGTTTAAGCATGTTTTAATGCTGGATTTTAATGCTATGTTGTTAAGGATGCACTAGGTAAGTGATCCTTGGTTTTTCATATGACTATGCATATGATGTTAAGCATGTGATGCTTGTGGAAATGGCATTGTGGTTGTGCTTGTAAAACAGTGAATTATTGATGATAAATGATTATATTAGCAAGTGATGAAATAGTTTTTGGTTACTTTAATCGGATATAGTTAGCCGGCTATAGGATTGGGTGCACCGTGAATAAAGTCGCCTTGGATGTTGAGGGGTTGTGATTATGCCGTAATCTCCATCCAAGTACCCTAACAATTGAGGTTAAGATCACAACGGTGAATGGTTAGTCCAGTGTGTGAGTCTTGTGTATGTGTCTCATACTCTCGTTAGTTGAATTATACAACTACCGATGAGTGATGTTGAGGGGTTGTGATTGTGCCATTAATCTTCATCACGGGTGTTGAGGGGTTGTGATTGTGCCATTTGTCTCCACCTTGTGTAGTCCGGTATGTTGTATGAAGCGTGGGGGTCAACGCTTGTAATCCGCGTATACGATTGTGTTTTGTGTTGAAATGGTTTGTGGATTATCACTTGGAAGCCAATATAATGTAAATGAATTAAGTGAAGCATGAGATGCTTGAATATGATGCAAGGTTGCATGAGACATATGTGTATGATGCAAGAATGCATGTGATGCTTGTTAAGCATGAGCAAAGGTTTATTTGTTGTGATAAGTTGATGTTTATGTGCATGATGTTTAAAATGTGCATTAAGGTCTTGAGAAGACATGTTTTAGAAATGGCATGAAATGTAAAGTGTTGGTTTTGCAAAACATGTGACATCCATTGATGAATTTTGATTAGCGATCCTCACTAAGCTTTATGCTTACGCTCTTTTGTTTCATCAATGCAGAGAATTGAACATTTGAAGGCATCCCATAAGCAAGAAGAATCCAAGGCTTTGCTAAAGAGATGTATGTGGTTCACCTCTAGTGTAATAAGTGGCAATGGGTGGGGTTTATACTTTGGATTGTTTGAGAATGTTTCCCTTTACTTTTAGCATGTTAGATTGCCTATACTTGAGTTGTAAATGGCCTTTGGTGATTGGATTTTGGTTTGTATGATGATATAGCTTGTTGCGGTTTTGGTGAACTAGGGAGCATGCCTATAGTGCTTCTACTTACATGTTGGTTGCCATGATTAAGCTATAGCCTCGATTTGATGATTGTTGATATGTATCCTTGATGTATGCATGTTGTGGCATGTCTCGGGGATGATTTGAGTGTGAATATGCATGTAAAACCAGCAAATTCTGCTGTTGCAGGGCAAGGCGTATCGGAACACCCTTGCCTGTTTCGGAATAGGGGCCCGAAATGGCCTTAAGGTTTCGGAACGGGTGAAGGCATATCGAAACACTTTGGCTACTAGAAGAGAGTGTTTTGATACGGGTCTTTGAAATGCACCCGAGTATCGAAACGGGGTTGACTGTATCGAAACAACCGTTTCGGTACAAGGCCATCTGTATTGAAACACTAGACCGTTGGATTTGAATTTTGAGCTGTGCTTAGTTTCTGCTTCTTACATTTTGGTCTTTAAATGTTGGTTGCTTAAATTAGTGAGTTTGAATGATCCGTTTGAGTTAATTTTTGACATGATGGAATGTTATGAGATTAATTGAGGTTTGGTAATTTTAGAATCATGAAAGTCCCTGTAATTTATGAAGTTTACAGTTTAATCCCTAAAAGACAAATTTATGCAATTGAAACCCTAATCAAACTCCGATCGCTGTGCCATTTTCTCCTAATTGCTTTTCTGAACTCATAGGTTAATAATATGCATCTAGAAAAGATTAAAAGGAAAAAATGTTGTAAATCAAGGTTGAATTTCAAGTTAACTTTGGTTTTCCCCGTGTAATCTTCGTAGTTCGTGTTTAATGTCTAGACCGGGCTAAAATGGCTACACAATTCATGACCGAACCTTTCCGAGTGGAGCCATGCCAAACCCTACCGAGTGATGCCGAGCAGAGACGGTCGAGTGATGCTGAGTACACCTAGCCAAGCGAAGATGACCGAGAGACCGCTACCAGGTCATTGCCGCGCCAAACTATGCTAAATTGCCTCGGCCATGCCTCGGCAAATTTCGACATGGGAGAAAAAGAGCAAACTGGTATGTTACTTGAAGAGCGTAAAGAGCTAAATTTTTAGAGATAATTTGCATAAATATCGGAGCTTGGATATTCATGAAGAGGTCAAAAAAAGATTAAATCCCAACAAAATAGGAGTTTTAGTTTGAATAAAATAAAAAGAGATTTAATATTTCTTTTATTCAATTTAATTCCAACTTAACTTCCTCCTCAAGAAAGACTTTGACCTAGCCATCTCCTATATAAAGAAGGCTAGGCCGTCAACTTCAAGGAGAGTCGATTGGAGAGAAAGAAACAAGGGGGTTGTTCGAATTCTTCATCTTTTTCTTCTTTGATTCGGTTAGATTCATGATAGGGAATTATTCTTTGTATATCTTTCAAAACCCAACCATGAACTAACTTGTTTGGCTTGGATTATTTTGGGTTTGTGGTTATGATAAACGATGAGATTTGTTTATGTATTTGAAGTTGCAATTTTAATTCAAGGTTTGTGTATTCTTGGTATTTACTTTTTCTTGCAATTGAATCAGGAGAGGATATTGTGATCGCATCTATTTGTCTAATATCGGGAGAATTAGACTCATGAAACGAGTAAGCATGGTCTTTACCCCAATCGGTGAAGACTAATTCGACTTATGAATAAGTACGAATTTCAACGGCTAAGAGAGGTGTAAGATCGGTTGATGTTCACCCTTGGTTCACCCTGGGAGGTATTATCAAGTCTTGTACATTGATAGAGTTTCAACTTAGGGATAAGAAAAAACCATTGAAGAACGCTTTGCCGAACCTTGAAGGTTGTCGCCAAATTGCCCAGGCAGTAGCTGTTTTCATTGCCCTGGCAACCGCCTTACCAATTGCCCAGACAATCATCTTGTGCATTGCCCAAGCAATCGTATTGCACATTGCTGAGGCATTCATTCTGCCCATTGCCAAGGCAATCAAGTTTCCTCTTGCATGTAAAACCGAGACGATCCATTCGACTATCACTCCTCAAATTCACAAAAACATGTCCTTCTCTTCTCTCTTATTTGATTTCTTCTATCTTTTACTTTTATTGTTCTTTAGTTTACTTGTTAGTTAGAACTCTTCCTTTCACCTATTTGTGTTCTTATTTTCTACAGTTAGTAACTTAAGCAAAGTGACCTAAACAAATCCTCGTGGAGACGATACACGATACTTATATCACTTTATTACTTGTGACGTGTATACTTGCACAATTGCGTAGCACTTATTACACGCAATAGTGAGCCCACAAGGATTCATCTAGTCTCAAAGACCAGTCCTTCCTTGATGGTTTCACTATTTTTTCAAGGATATTCTTGATCGCCTTGTTGGAAATTTCAGCTTGCCCGTTTGTTTGAGGATGGTATGCCATGGAAATCCTTTGCTGAATTCCATATCTGCACAAAGCTCTAGAGATTAGTTTACACTTAAAATGGGTACCCTCATCATGAATAATCATTCTAGGGGCACCAAATCAGGTAGAAATGTGTTTGTGCAAAAAATTGGCAACGTCCTTGGCATCATTTGTTGGCAATGTCACAGCCTCAACCCATTTGGATATGTAATCCACAGCTACAAGAATATACAAGTTACCGAATGATGGGGGAAATGGACCCATAAATTCTATCCCCCATACATCAAATAAATCCACATGCATAATATTTCGGAGCGACAGTTGATGTCTGCCAGAGATGTTCCCCGTCTGTTGGCACCGGTAACATGCCTTGGCTTAGTTGTGGGCGTATTTGTATAGTGTGGGCCAAAAGAATTTGGACTGTAGCACTTTGGCAGCAGTCTTCATTCTGACAAAATGTCCTCCATAGAAAGCGGCCTAGCATAAATTTAAGATGATGTACTGCTCCTCGTCTTGCACACATCGCCTTATTACTTGGTCAGTACACTATTTGAATAGAATCGACTCGTCCTAGTAGTAATACCTAACTTCTTGAAGAAATCTTTTCTTGGCATTGTATGCCAAGTCTGGTGGTAGAAAGTTGCTTACCAAATAGTTGACTATGTCAGCATACCATGGCATAGCAGAAAATGCAAGCAAATGTTCGTCAAGAAATCCGTCTCGTATAGCAATTGTCTTACCATTTTCACAGTGATGTTTTAGGTGTGATAAGTGATCAGCCACTAAATTTCACTACCTTTTTTATCTCGGATCTCAAGGTTAAAATCTTGTAGCAGAAGTGTCCACTGGATCAATATGGGTTTGGCATCCTTCTTTGGCAAAATGTATTTTAGTATCGAGTGATCTGTATACACAACAACCTTATTACCAGCCAGATAAGATCTAAATTTGTCAAAAGCAAATACAACAACTAGAAATTCTCTCTCCGTTGTGGTGTAATTGAGTTGTGCTTCACTCAAAGTTCGGTGACATAGTATATGGCATGAAAAACCTTGCCATGCCGTTTTCCTAGTACTGATCCGGCGGTATAGTTGCTGGCATCGCACAAGAGTTCAAATGACTTGATCCAATCTGGTGCTACGACCATAAGGGTGTTGATCAGTCTCTCCTTAATTTCCTGAAAAGCTCTCAAACAAGCATCATCAACCATTAAAGTGGTATTATGTTCTGATAGTGAGCACAAAGGTTTAGAAATTTTAGAAAAAGTCTTTAACAAATTGGTGATAAGAACCTGCATGACCTAGAAAACTTCTTATACCTTTAACACTTGTAGGCGGTGGCAACTATTTAATTACCTCCACTTTTACCTTGTCGACTTCCAAACCTCGCTCGGTCACTTTATGACCTAGAACTATGCCTTCTTTCACCATGAAGTGGCATTTTCCGAATTTAAGACCAATTTGGTCTCTATACATATTTTCAAAACAAGCTCTAGACTCTGCAAACACTCATCAAATGTCTTACCAATGACCGAGAAGTCGTCCATAAAGACTTCTAAGTTTTGCTCAATCATGTGTGAATAGATAGACATCATGCAACGTTGAAATGTAGCCAGTGCATTGCACAAACCAAATGGCATCCTCTTAAAGGCAAATGTCCTATATGGACAGGTGAATGTGCTCATCTCTTGGTCCTCTGGAGCTATAGCAATTTGATTATATCCTGAATAACCATTTAAGAAGTAATAGAAAGCTTTACATGCAAATCTGTCCAACATTTGGTCAATGAAGGGCAACATGAAGTGATCCTTCTTGGTGGCATTGTTCAGCTAACTATAGTCCATGCACACTCTTCATCCGGTGATAGTTCTGGAAGGGATTAACTCGTTCCTACTGTTTTGAACCACGGTCGTGCCACCTCTCTTTGGCACGCATTGTATCGGGCTGACCCAGGAGCTATCGGATATGGTATAGATTATCTCGACATCCAGACACTTGATAAGATCCTTTTTGACTACTTCTTTCATGCCTGGATTTAGTCTTCTTTGGTCTTCAATTGTTTTTCCATGATATTCCTCTAGGTTTATCATGTGCATACATATGGTTGGCTAATACCTCGAATGTCTTCCAAGGTCCAACCCAACTCTTGCTTGTGTTTACTTAAAACTTCCAACAATCTTTCCTCCTGGTCAGTAGTTAGATCAGTAGCAATGATTATTGGCAAAGTTGAGTGCTTACCTAGATATGCATATTTGAGGTGGTCTGGCAATGGTTTCAACTCCAATCTGGTGGTTCCTCTATTGATGGATTAAGTGCCTTAATCTCTCTGCCAGCCAACTCTAGTGGCTCAAAATAGCTCACTTCTTCATCTCTAAAAATTTCTTCTACACTATCGGTCTCGCTAACATCATCATCAGTTTCTTGGCACAGTTGTGCCATGTCCACCTTGAAAATGGACTCCATCCTATCATCTGCTTGGCATTCTTCTGATTCATCTACACATTCAAAGCTTGAAACACATTAAATGTAACTTGCTTCTCATTCATGTGCATTGTTAATTCTCTTTTATGTACATCAATCAAAGCTCTACCAGTAGAAAGAAAAGGTCTTCTCAAAATAATTGGGATTTTAGCATCAGCTTCATTATCTAAAATAATAAAGTCGGCTAGAAATATGAATTTATCTACCTTTACCAACACATCCTCAATCTTACCCTTAGGATGTGCGAAAGATCGATCCGCCAACTGAAGTGTCACAATAGTGGGCCTTGATTCAATGCCAAGCTTCCTGAACATCGACATCGACATCAAGTTAATGCTAGCCCCTAGGTCACACAGTACGATACCCATGAATCTATTTCCAATAGTGCACGAGATAGTGAAACTCCATGGATCTTTCAATTTTGGTGGAAACCGATTGAGTATCCTGGCGTTGCATCCTTCGGTAAAAGCTATAGTCTCAAAGTCTCCCAATATTCTTCTGGACAAGACGTCTTTCATGTATTTCACATAATTGGTCATCTGTTCGAGTCCTTCCACTATTGGAAGATTAATCTGCAATTGTTTTAGAACTTCCAAGAAACGCTTAAATTGATGATTCTACTTATGCTTCTGTAACCTTTGCGGAAAGGGTAGAGGTGGATAAACATATGCTGGTTCTGCAGGCTTTGCTAACAGTTTGCTGGCATCAGACTGTTGTTTGGCATTGTTCTGCTCGCTGGCGTCAATCTTCTTATTGACATTAGACTGATGACAGGCAATGTTTTCATCCTCTTCTTTGCTCTCCGACTCTTGTGGTACATCTAATGGTCTCTTCTCTTCCTTTTGACAATGAATTGGCTAGTTGCCGGATTTCTCAGTGTTGCATTGCTTAGCGCTCCGAAGAGTTACGGCTTTGCATTATTCATTTTTCATATGTCTGGCGTCTTCTCTGTCACTTGGCAAAGCTCCCTGGGTTCTGTTGCTGAGTGCATTGGCAACCTGCCCAATCTGGACCTCCAAGTTTCGCATCGAAGCTGCCAAAATCTGGACAGTAGCATCATTCCTCTCCATGTATTCTATCAAAGTCCTTTGGTTGTTCCTTTGTCCTGCATGTAAATTAGTGTGTGCCCGCTGCACAAAATTTTGATTGACTCATGTCAAGGCATTATTCTGATGCTGGGTATTATATTGGCGTTGGGCATTGTTGTTTTATTGTTGGGAATTGTATTGGTTAGATTCTTGATTTCCCCAAGGTAGGTTCGAGTGTTGGCTCCATCCTGCATTATAAGTATTTGAGTTAGGTTTAAAATTGTGATTTATGTTGCCAACATAATTTACCGACTTAGGGTTGGTAGTGAAATCATCCACTTGATGGCTCTCTCCACAGATGGTGCATAATGGTTCTAATGCCCTCACTTCTTGAGGCTCATTGTTCTTTTGCAATGTTCTCACCATACTACTGAGGTTAGAAATCTCAACATGGATAGACGTTAGTTTATCAACCTTCAATTTCCCACTGGTTTTATTTCCAGTACCTAAACTGGAAACGGGGTACTCAAAATCTTTAACTGAAATTCTCTCAAAGATTTCCATAGCCTCCGTATAGTTCTCGCCAAGCAATGAGCTTGCTTCCAAAACATCAACAACAGTCCTTGTTTGTGCATTTAATCTGTTCTAGAAAGTTTGTATTTGGGTCCAATTTGGAAATCCATGCATAGGACACCTTTTCAATAGATCTTTAAATCTTTCCCAAGCATCATATAAGGTTTCATCCTCAGCCTGCCTGAATGTAATAATATCACCACGCAGCTTGGCAGTGAGTGTTGGCGGCTGGAAACGCGTTAGAAACTTCTGGTATAGGTCCCCCATGAGGTGACTGAACCAAATGGCAAAGAATTGAGCCAAGTCTTGGCTCTATCTCTCAAGGAAAAAGTGAATAATTTCAACTTCACAGTATCCTCTGAAACTCTAGGCTGCTGAAATAGCTGGCAAATCTCCATGAATTGCTTCAAGTGTTGCCTTGGCTCTCTAGTAAGTGCTCCATCAAATTGGCCTACATTCAAAAGAGTTTGAATCATTACCGAATTAAGTTTAAAATTCGATGCATTTACCTCGGCGCCAATCACTCTTGGCATCAGTTTATCAATGTTTGGTGCCGAGTGTTCTCGTATTGGCCTCTCTATGGCATTGTCCAATACGGGTGCGACAGGGGTAGTCGGTATCTCTCCGTGTATTGGTGGATCTTCTTGATTGTGTTGGACACCCTCTACTCCTCCATTACCATTTTGAGCCATCTCTCTGATTTTCCTTTTCAATCTATGGTAGGTTCGTTCAATTTCAGGGTCAAATGGTTGATAGTCCGATGGTTCCTTGTCATACACAAAACAAAACAGATAAATAAAACAAAAAACAAGTAGAAACAAAACGATAAACTTCATTGCAATCCCCAACAATGGCGCCAAAAACTTGTTGGACTCGTGAGAGAGAAAAAAAAATAAACAGTGCCAAGAAAGAGTCTTTTGCGTACAAGTATACATGATCTTCCATGTAATACAGCAGTAAGTTGAGTTATCGATCCCACAAGAATTGGTCAAGAGTTTAATTGCTTGCTCATTTTACATGTCAAAGGGAAGTATGCTTGTTATAAAGTTGGTTTTGAAACCAAGTTGAAAAGAAGGAAATAAAAAACAACTTTGGCAAGGAGAGTTTTAAAATGTATGATGAGTGTTGGCAAGGGATGCCTGGTTTTCATGCTATTCATGTCATGCCAGCTTTTAATAAATCTTGTCTTGGCATTGTTTGCCGAACATTCGAAAGCAACATTGCCTCTCTCGATGGCAATGCCCTAAATTAACTATGCAAAAACTTTTATATCTCTATAAAACAACTTTTTCATAAATTAATTTGATTAAGTCCTAATCTTTTGCTCCTAAGGGGTAGATTTCACTCCCGATGTGAGTTCATCTACTTGAACATCTTCTCTCGAAGCATCTCGCCTTAGTATCTAGCAATTGTTCGTTGTTCCCTAAGTTGGTTAAGATATTAAGTTTCAATAAGAAAAAAAAGCCAGCTCTCGCTTGGCATCGTATTTGTGAAAACAATTAAGATCATTCCAGATAGGAGAAACAATGCCATCGCTTTTTCAATTATTAAAAGCTAAACATAGAAAATAGCGTTCAACACAACCATCCCTCACCAACTGTTAAATTAGTTCATGGTGAGGGTTTCCAACCAAAAACCATAATCGTATCTCAATATCACCATCTTAAATAAAAATAATAATAACTTAAACGAAGAGAATGGGTGAGAAGGGTATCTCTCAATGCAACCCTTCAAAATCCAAGCTCTCGGTCAAGCTTGATCAAACATCTCCTTGATGCAGCCTCCTAAATTTGATTCTCGATCCCTCTCAAGTGTTTGCTTGAGTTCCTTTAAATAGGCGCATGAGAATGACTTAGGATAAGCTTTGAATTTGAATTTGAATGCTCGAGGATAAGGGATGTGCTCATCTTATCCCTCGTTTGAATCCTAGGGCTGACGTCATCAATGGTTCATTGTCCACTCGACCTGGCATCAAACATCTCTTCTCTACCAATCGGTGCTTCAGCAATTTTTGGTCCTTCACTGCCAACAGCTACTGGCATTCTAATCACTCTTCCTACGCTATTTTGCACTATTATGCCTGAAATCATGCCAACAAACCACCCTTCACAGTGGTATAGCCAGATTTCAAATCCTTATGCAAATGCATGCAATTAACAACCAAATGCATCTAAATGTGCTCAGAGACAAGCAAAGATATTGTAAAATCGACATAAAAATAGTATCTTTTTATGAGGTAACAATAATATATTATCTTCGGTTCTAGACAAGATGAACAAATCTAATTTAGCTAAGTTTAATGAAATTTGTGCAAATCAAATATATTATAGAATCAAATCGTAAGAGAAAGCATAGAGTTCGTTGTGTGCTCTTGTGTCTGACCGAAACTCTATATTTGACCTTGCAGGCTTTGCAATTTAACACAGTTCTCAAGTCTATTTTTCTGAGTATTGAGAGAAGGGAGGTTGTTACACAAATATTGGCTTTTCCATGTTCCGACCTTATCGACTGAAAGATTTTTTTTTATTTGTCGATAATTGCACTCACGTCAGAATAGGGAATTTACTTTTCTTATGCTTGTGATTGTATCGATATTACCAATATTTTATTATCGAGCATTTGCATTTGGTATTACCACCTTTTTTGCTCATGTACTCATAGACAAGTTTGTCGTGTCAAAGGCAAATATGTCTCTAATGTCGACACAAATACTAACTTATTCTTTAGGTTCATTAATATCTAGGCAACTCTCATGATATTTCTTCTACTTAGAATCAAGTCATACAATACATACTAACCAAAGTTCTAAATTCTAAGTATTTAGCTTATCATCATTAAACTTCTTAGGATAACAATTCAAATGAGACTATTTTATAAAAAAAATAATTGAACTGCAAAAGATGTCGACACAAAATAAAATTTGATTAATACAAAATGAAAAAAACTACAGCTATTTGTAATACTACAAAAGAAACTAAAACTATTAACTAACTAAGGGACTACACCCCAAACCTATTTGGTGCAAATCCTCGATGCACAAACAAAATTTAAATATGCTAATTTAAAAATAAAATATAAAAATTAAAATACTTCCCTAATTGCCGATCTCGACAGAGGCAGTGGATGGTTCCTGTTGCTGCTACTGTTGCTCCATTCTCAATCTTTTCCGCTTTCGTCTCTCATCCATACGTCTCCTTTTTATCGTCCGAGACGAGTCATCAGTCTCGCCTGCCGTTGGATCAACATCTACGTGGTCGGTTGGTGGAGTTGTTTGAGCAATACCTGATCCGGAGGCACCTGCATGTGAAGTTGTGGAAGATAAGGCTCAACATTTTCTTTTTTTGCACCAATTGAGGAGTTTCATCATCTTTCTCATCATAATTGAATTCTAGAAATCTTAGAGGATAAAGTTCTAGTGCTCTAAGAGTAGATTGTGTCGAAAAAGGAGTTTCTCTTTCTTGTTGAATATGGCTCGATATAGTTCCTTCTTCAACCTTGTCATTAAAGTGATACGAAAACTCTTCAGTGCAAAATACTTATTCATCCTTAGTATTGTTGATATGTGGATTTTCTTGTTCGTCTCTTTCAGTAGCGGCATCTTCATTTCGTGTTCCAATCCTTTCAGATTCCTCATCTACTTCCTCAGAAGAAGCATCTTGATTGAACTTTTTTGTTATGGGAGAATTGGACTGTTTCAGCTGTAACATTATAAAGACTCCTTGAATAATGGCATCCCTCTTCTTTGTGTAGCACCAAAATTCACACTATTGAATGGTCATTTTTGTGTTCTCCTTTTCTATTCTATGAATCAGGGTGAGAAATGTGTCATGAGATTGCTTTAAATTTGACACTTCATCTCCTATCTTTAGAGGGCCATTGTGAATTGCCTACCCTTGTTGTTCCTCTAAAGTTGGCTTTGGAGCTGATGTCTCGACTTCGTCTATTTTTCGTATTTGCTCACTGGATTGATCAGTAGACATCATTGGTGACTGCTCTTCCTCTACTACAGGAACTAAATCTTTTTTTCCTTTGTCTTTTCGCATTTTTTGCATAGTGTGTACACTAAACCGACATAATTGTTGGTGCAACCAAACGAGTTGTGACCAAACAGATTTCTAGACTTAACATAAAACTTGCCAGATTGTTTATCTCTTTGCCACGGTACAACATAGCTGATGAGAGAAGCTCTCTCCAGACCTCATATGAATGTACTCATGCTAGCGCCCCAATGTGTCAATTAACCTAGCCCGTCGGTACAAAGATCCGTTCAGGTGTTGGTATGACCATCTCTGGCTAAGCCCTATTGTGTTTGATAAGAGGCTGCCTTGACACTCTGAAACCTTCAATTTGATGGCTTGGAAGCAAGCCTAAGGCTTTATACTCAATGAACAAAGCTAGGTGTGTTCTTGAAATTTCAAGAAAAACTAGTTAGGCTTTTCTTGAAAATTCTAAAATTAAGATGCAAAAATCAATGAAACAAATGGGAGATGGTTAATTAGATGATGAATAAAAAGAATAAACTATAAAAAATTAAAAACGACAAGTTAAAGGATGGATAAAACAAATCTGAAAATTCTAGCTTTGTTTATGGAAGATGGCAATAGTGGCTTGAAGAAGATGAAGATGGCGTGTGAAGATAGTTGTCCCACGGAACCCTCCTAATCGCAATTGACTAGGTAACCTTCGTGATATGGCTCTAACCGACCCTCTTACCCGCAATTAGATAGGCAACCCAGAGTGTGAAGATCCTCTCTCGCACAAACTTGTTGAACCGTTGTAGAAGACTTCGAAGGTACAAGTTTATCGACACTTGCAAACATGTACTCAAAGAATGCCTTTTTATTAAAAGTCAAATCTCAAATCTATCTTACAATGAAGGAGTGCTCATTCTTTTATAGGGGAATGATGGCTAAAGTATTTAAAACTCCGAAACAAAAATAAATTTTATCTCTAATAAAATAATAATAATAATAATAAAGAACTAATAAAATAATAAAAGAAATCAGCTTCCTCCTTGCTTTAGATCTCTTCTTGGCGGAAGCAAAGAGGGGAGAGGTTGCTTGGGCGGCAGTTTTGGGTCTATACATTACAAAATAAATCCAAAGTTATGGATTTGCGATTAATCTCGTATGGGATTTTCCAGCTTGCATAGTCTTCACTAAAATGGGTGTATCTTGAGTTCCCGATGTTGGATTGATGCGTTTCAAAGTGCGTTGAAAAGCTAAGAGAAAGACTCACAAGTTGGGAGAAGATTTCGTGGTCCAAATATGCATGGATCCCATTCGAAAAGTCGTTGCAAGTTTGCTGATCTTCCAGACTTAAAGATCAGCTTCAGCTTCTTGTCCAAGATGCATAGTTTTAGCCCTCCCATGCATGTATCAGTGTCACTTAACTTAGGCCAGGCAGTAAGTTTTGTTACTCATGGTGCTAAAAACATTTTACATTGTCTGCTATTGGAACGTTAAATTCAGCTACAACATATACATGCTCATATATGTGAAGTAGTAAATAAGAACATAATCATTAACAAAGAGCATCAAACCAAGGGTTACTTTATTAAGAAAAGAGTTAAGATCTACAAAGATAGAATAAATAGAAGTTCAGAAAATACCATAGTTCCTTGATCACGCAAGATATACGGTAAGAAATATATCTCTGTTACGGGTACATGACTCAAACTAGAAAGACTTGCCATGAACATAACTGCAACTCGTCGATCTTGGGGGCTTTTTAACCGTCCTATTGCTTCCTTCGACACTAGGACCTCTGTTAAGTGTGTAAAAGTACTATATTTTCTACCATTTTTACTCATATTATTGTTAGACTTAGGCTCATTTTAGTTGCGTTGTTAGGCATTCATGCATAGTTTTATAGTTTCCTTCTCTATCGAGTTTGGTGTCACATTTTGTTGGTCTTTCTGGAGAAATCACTGATAGTTTGCCTTATTTTGTGCAGGACGAATTGCTGAACCAAACTTCCGTGGCAAGTGAGGATAAGGATGAAGGAATTGCCAAGCTAATTGACGCGGCAAGTTAGGATAAAAACCCTATTATTTGCAGATTTATCCAAAACACAAAGGATAATTATCTCATATTCAAAATTCAAATCTCTAATCAGATAGAGATCAGATCCCCACGGATTTCACATGCATTCAAACTCTTTTCCTCATCTATTTAAGGGGATCACATCAACAACATTAGGGGATTCGATTTGGGAGATCGGATCGTAAGATCCTTCACGCACAACCTCTTCTTTTTCATCTTTGGATCGTGCGATCCATGTCTGGGTTTTATTTCTTTGTGTTTTCTTTTTACCCAGCCATGAACTAGTTTAATTTGGCTTGGGCTATCGAGTTTTGTTGGTGTAAGAGACAAATGAATGGTTTTTGGTTTTTGATTTAATAAATTTCATTGTTTTTTTCATTCTTGGATCTTAATTTTTACCTTGAGGGAATTGGGAAAGGAACTCGAGTGTATCCATTTATCTAGGCTCGAGAGAGCTAGATTCATAAAACGAGTGGATACAGTTCTCATTTAACTGAACGTTGGTGGGAACTAATCCACCTTAGGAATAAGGATCGAAATTCAGCGATTTAGAGGAGTGCAAGATCGGTTGTTGCTCACCCAAGGTTAACACGGGGATGTATCACCAAGACATGCGCAAACACCAATTCTTCGGTTAGGGATAACACGAAGGCATTGAAGAACAGTTCATTGAACATTAAAGGAGGAAACCCAGTTGCTACTACATTCATCCAAACCTAGTTGCCACAAAAAATATCGTGACCTAGTTGCCACGGAATTTATCCAGACCTAGTTGCCACAGCAATTGAATTGCCTCAGCAATCATAAGCCACGACAATTCATTCAGCAATCGCACCTCTGCTGGCGATAACCCGACCTACTCTCTTAAATTGATTACTCCTTTCTATTTACTTTACTTTACTTAGTTTATTTTACTTGATATTCATCACCAATTATCACTATCAATTTATTTCTTTTACAATGCAGTAACTTAAGCAAAGTGGCCCAAACCAATCCCTGTGGAGACGATACTTAATACATATCATTTTATTACTTGCGACGTGTATACATGGACCGTTTGTGTTGCGCTTAAATCACGAAACAACCTCCAAGCTCTTTAAGCTTCCCAAGTAATAGTCATTTTCTAGCAAAAATTTCTCTAAAAAAATTCTCTAAAATAGACCTCATTTGCTTGTAAACTGGAGGCCTCTATATATAGGCGAATGAGGGAGAAATGGCACGTTAATAGAAATGCAACAAGTGTTGGCTCTCTCTTGTGGTCTCTCCTGACAAGTTCTTTTGTCTTGATGCAGCGGGCAGATTACACCTTCAAATATTGTATGGTAACTCCTCCTTTGGATTTGCCGTGATACAGTGGGCAGACGTGGCTTCAACCACCAACATGGTCCCAACTCATATATGCATCGTGTTGCTCTCATATTAGTTGTAATAGGCACCCGTGAAGGCTAGGCTATCTTTTGTTGTCTCGAGTGATCCCTAACTCTCTCATGTTGATAACTTTGCTTTGGCTCTTATACAAAAGAGGTAGCCTCTTTATCTCTTCTCTTTTCTACAAGCACTAGCACATGAGCCAAACAGCTCTATCTTGACAAAAATATACCAAGAACCGACAATAGGGGTATAAAATACAAAACTAACCTAAATGAATAAGAAAATCTATATAAAGGCAAAAATATATATTGTAACCCCCTTAGCCCGGACTAGACGTCTGACCTAAACCAAGGAGATTACACGGGGAAAATCGAAGCCAACTCATTAAAGCCGACTTCGATTAACGACCTTTTTTTCTTTTTATCTTCTCTAGATGCAATTTAAAACTCTATGTGATCAGCAAAACATTTAGAAAGAAACAGTGCGGCAGACGGATAACGTTTTGGGGTTCAATTGAACATTTTAAGCTTTTAGGGACCAAAACATAATTTTTGTAAATTATAGGGACCTTTCAAATTTTAAGGTTACCAACCTTTTATTAAATATAAAACATGCTTTTCTGACTAATTTCAGCACAAACGAACAATCCAAACCCATCCAATTGCATACGCAAAGATCAAGGACTAAAATGTATCATTTCAGACTTTTAAAGATTCTGTTTAACTAATTTAATGGTCAGGTATCGGTACACCTATAGCTCGTACCAATACTCGGAAAGGCAGTAACCAAAGTTTGAGAGAGGGTATCGATACCCTTCCTCGAGTATCGGTACAGGTGTGCATTATGTATAGGGGTATTGATACACTTCCAAATCATATCGATACACTTCCAAATCGTATCGATACGCTTCCAAATCGTATCGATACACTTCCAAATCGTATCGATACACCTGCACCAATCTGGTGAAAATTAGGATATGAGTATCGATACTGAGGCCCGAGTATCGATACCCACACCAGAAGTGCACAAGCAATAGCCTCTTAAATGCATCAATCGCCATCTGATCACGCCCATAACTCATGTACATGCATATATAATCACATCAAACATATATGCGTCACAAACTAGCCACATAGCAAGCATTAGGCACGTCAATTCATATTGAATAAGCAACTAATAAAGCATGCCTTCAACCACAAACCGAAACATGACCAAAACACCAATTAAAGGTCCAAAAACCACATAGAGGCCAATTAAAATATCATGAATGCATAATAAACTTGCTCAAAATAAGAAAATACCACAACAACAATATTTAAAGCATTGGACACCCTCATTGCCCTTATTACTCTAGTTCAAAACCAAAGCTTACCTTCAATCAAAGTCTTCCTCCGATCCCCTTGCAAGTGCTGCCTCCAAAGCTTAAATTGATTGCATTGATGAACAAAGAGAGCACAAGCATACAAGGTTAGTGAGGATTGCTCAAACCAAAAACATCATCAATGCACAAAACCGTTTTTCACTCTTTTCAAAGCCCTCATGCCTTTCTTAGCAAACCATGCATTTTAACATCAAAAAACATTGTTTTGAACATCATGTTACATGATCCAATCAAAATCAGTAATTAAACCATTGCTTCTCAATTATCAAGCCTTCCAAGCATAAACTCCATTATGCTAAGCTTTAACCAAAACATGCATCTTTCAAGCCATGCATTAGCAACATTTTCCCACATTATACAAATCCATTATATTGGCTCACAAGTGATAACAACGAACTCAAAATCAAAGTATCGGATATACGGATTACCAAGGGTTGTCCCACACCCTTCATACACTTTATCGGCATCTCAAGGCTCACACATAAGAGCGATCCTCCATCATTATGACACTCGTGGTGGAGTATTCGGTAAAATCACAACCCCTCAACACCACTCATTGGTAAATGTATAACCCACTAACGAGAGACAGGACATACACAAGGTTCACATCCAGGAGCTACCCTCAACCGTTGCAACCTTAACAATCCTCAATCGTTAGGGTACTTGGATGGAGTATTCGGTACAATCGCAACCCCTAAACATCCAAGGCGACTTGTTTATAGTGCACTCAATCCTATAGCCGGCTAACTATATCCGATTTCATTTATAAAACACTTTAACCAACATCACTTGCCAATATAATCAATATCCCATGCATACCTCATTGTTTTTACAAAGCATCCATGATAAGCCATAAACAAGCATTAAACCATGCTTAAAATCTCATGCATCAACACATGCATACAAGGATCACTTACCTAGCGCATCCTTAAACCACATGGCATCATCATACACATTATACATACTCAAAATCATGCTTTAAAACATTAGGTACATGCATTTAAAATCAAGTGCAACCAAAGGCCCATAACTAGCACAATCTGAGAGTAAAACCTACTTTACTTACTTCTGAACTTAATAAAGCGTTTCAAGCTCTTACTAAGTTGCCAAAACCTTTTTCAAAACGTTTCCTCGCTGGAAAACCAATAATCACTCACCGACTCACTTTCGTTCACTTACCGCCGCGACAATCGATTGTCTAAAGCCCCCAAATCCATTTCGTTTGCTTTCGGATTATAATCCCCTGCTTTCAACACATAAAAACAGAGCCTCAATGCATTAAAATGCATTCTAACACTAGCAACTTAACACAAACTCGTTGCCCAGCAAAAACACACCAAACTACCCATCCGAAACAACCGAAAACTCAATCGATTGATCACAAACCTCAGCTCAGCCATTACCCAACTCATCCAACACATTCTAAGCATTAATCAACATCTAAAAACAACCTAAAACCAACCTTATACCTCCAGAAAGCATATAAGCATCAAAACACCTCAAAAACCCAACTAAAACCAACATAAACCTCAAGGATCTCAAGAATTTCGGGTTATATATCATTAAAACTCATTTTCAACATCAAGATTAACTCAAAACTCAATTAAAATCCATCACAAACAGAGCACATCAAGATCACTCCGAAAATTGAGATTTTACTCATCATTTTACAAGATTTTGATCCCAAATCAAAACTATAATTAAAACTCAATTAAAAAACATTTAGGAGTAAAAAATCTTGGGAATTTCAATAAAGAACCTTGATTAGAGGTTGAGAACAGGATTTACCTCAAATCCTTGCTTTCCTCAATATTTGACAAGCTTTTGCTTCATAAATCTTGAACAAATTGAAAACGATTCTTTGAAATTGATGAGAAATCAAAAAGAGAGTGTTTGGGAGAAATGAAATCTGGATAAATTGGTTTATAAATGTGTTTGGCTGAAAATGATAACTAACGTGAATTTTTGCTCTCCAAAATAACTAACTTTGATTAATTAAATAATAAAACTAATAAATCAATTATTAAAAATCCATTTAAAACACATGTAATATTAAGGAGAGGCTTAATTGCTTAAAAGCTCCCTACATATTCTAAGATTTTGACTCTTCCTTTGAAAATTGAATTTTTCCATAGTTTTAAAACTTTACATTTTGGTCACTGCCCAAAATGAACCTTTTCCAAAAACTCATTTTGTAAAATTGATTTAACCAACCTCTTAAACATGATTTTAGAGGATTTTAGCAATTTTTGTCATATTTTTATCCTATCCCGAACCTTGATTTCCGTGAATCACCTAACACAATTCGAACTGTTTCCAATTGGTTCACTTAACTTGATCTGATGTCTAAAACATCTAGGCCCAAAATCAAGGCATTACAAATATCCCCCACTTAGGTAATATCATCCTCGAAATTTTACCTTAAGGAAAAAGATGCGGGAATTGCCTCAGCATGTTCGCTTGCTTTCCCACGTGGCCTCCTCAATTCCTCGGTGTCGCCACAACACCTTCACAAGCTCTATCGTCTTGCCACGAAGAATCTTTCCACTCGAGTCAAGAATCTTCATCGGTTTCTCATCATAGGACATATCCGGATTCAACTCTATTTCCTCAACAGGTATCACATGTGAAGGATCCGATCTATATCTCCGCAACATAGATACATGAAACACGTCATGGATCTTTTCCAACTCGGGAGGCAACCTCAACCAATAAACCACATGACCAACTCGCTCTACAACCTCATAGGGTCCAATAAACCTCGGACTAAGCTTTCCCTTACATTCGAACCTCATCACCTTCTTCCAAGGCGATACCTTAAGAAACACGTGATCCCCAACCACGAACTCAACCTCTTTACGCTTTCAATCCGTTTAAGACTTATGGCGATCCGATACAGCCTTCAACCGCTCACAAATGAGCTTCACCTTCTCTGTTGTTTTCTTGAGAATATCCGGCAAGGAAAGCAACCTTTGCCCCACCTCAGCTCAACAAAGAGGCGTTCTACACTTCCTACCATACAAGGCCTCATACGGTGCCATTTGAATACTTGCCTGAAAACTATTATTATAGGCAAACTCAACCAACGGCAGATGCTTTTCTCAAGAACCCTGGAAATCAATTACACAGCATCACAATATATTCTCAAGCACCTGGATAACTCATTCTGACTACCCATCCGACAGAGGATGATATGAAGTGATGGAATTCAACCGCGTACCCAACGTCTGATGCAAACACTCCCAAAACCTCACTGTAAACCTCGAATCTCTATCCGACACTATAGACTTGGGCACACTGTGCAATCGCACAATCTCAGCGATATACAGCTCATCTAGCTTGTCCAGTGTATATGTATTATGCACAGCCAAGAAATGTGCACACTTCGTAAGGCGATCCACAATCACCCACACTTAGTTCTTCTTCGTTGGTGTTAAAGGCAACCTAGATACGAAATCCATCGTAATTATCTCCCATTTCCACTTCGGTATCCTCAAAGGCTGTAACAAACCAGAAGGAAACTGGTGCTCAACCTTCACCTGCTGGCAAACCATACACTTGCTAACAAATTCTACTACATCCTTTTTCAACCCCACCCAATAGTACTCATCCTTTAAGCCACGATACATCTTAGTACTACCAGGGTGAATAGCAATAGGGCTGCTATGAGCCTCAATCAAGATAGTGCACCTCAACTCAACATCTTCCGGCACCACTATTCGACCTTCAAAACATAGAACCCCATCCTCATTAAAGCAGAAATTCATAGCCCTTCCATCAGCTACATCCTAAACATGAGGCACCAGCGAATCATCCAACAAGTGTTTTTCCTTAATCAACTAAAATAAAGAGGGTTTCACCTGCAACTCTGCTATCAAGCCTTCATCACGCGATATACTCAAACGAGCAAACATAGCCCTTAACCCAACATCCACCTTCCTACTCAATGCATCAGCCACAACATTGGCCTTTCTCGGATGATACTCAATGGTCAGATCATAATCCTTAAGCAACTCCAATCATCTTCGTTGCCTAAGATTCAACTCCCTCTAAGACATGAGATACTTCAAACTCTTATAGTCGGTGTAAACCACACACCTTTCACCGTAAAGGTAGTGTCTCCAAATCTTCAGAGAAAACACCACCACCGCGAGCTCAAGATCATGCGTAGGATAGTTGCGCTCATGCACTTTCAGCTGTCTAGATGCATAAGCTACAACCTTCCCACCTTGCATCAATACGCATCTCAAACCAACGTATGGCGTATCACTATACACTACAAACTCCTTACCTGATTTTGGTTGAATCAAGACAGGAGCTTGCGTCAAGCCTCCTTCAACTTCTCAAAAGCTTGTTGCCTAACATCCGTCCACTCGAAGCGAACATTCTTTTGCAAAAACTTGGTCAAAGGGCAGCAATCTTAGTGAACCCTTCAACAAACCTTCGGTAGTAACCAGCGAAGCCAAGGAAACTACGCACCTTTGTCACTGACTTAGGCATCTTCCAACTCATCACTACCTCAACCTTATGTGGATCAACCCGGATACCTTCGGTCGACACCACATGTCCAAGAAAAACCACCTTTCTGAGCCAAAACTCACACTTGCTCAGCTTAGCATAGAGCTGATTCTCCAATAGCACTTGCAACACAATCCTTAAGTGCTTGTCGTGATCCTTCTCGGTACGTGAGTACACAAGAATATCATCGATGAACATAACCATAAATTGATCCAGATACTCATGGAACACCCTATTCATCATGTACATGGATGCAGTCGGTGCGTTTGTCAACCCAAACGGCATCACTAGAAACTCATAGTGGTCGTACCTAGTCCGAAAAGCTATCTTAGGTACATCCACATCCTTAACCTTAAGGTGATAGTGCCCAAACCTAAAATCTATTTTCAAGAACATTGAAGCACCCTGAAACTGATTGAAAAAATCATCGATCCTTGGCAACGGGTACTTGTTGTTGCGTGTAAAAGTGTCTATCGCAATGTAGTGCAAGTGTACACGACGCAAGTAGTAAAGTGATACGTAAGTATCGGATATCGTCTCCACAGGGACTGGGCTAATAGCTTCACCTTAGATTGCTGCACGAGAGAGAAAAGAATTATTTAAGTTGTTGTCACGAGAAAATAAAGAGTACTTAAATAAAAGAGTGATGAAATCAAGATAGAGAGAATGGGTCGGTATTGAATTCCTCAGTAGTGTAGGTGTTGCAAAGTCTGGGAATATTTGTTTTGTCGTCGTGCCTGTCGCGGTAGCACCCGTCGCGGCAACGGTCTGTTGTTAGTCGCGGCAGCGATCACACAACTTTGTACTTCAAGCTTGGCAAGAATCCATGTTGTGCCTTGGCCTATCATTAGGTCCAAGTCCGTCGATGAACACGTCTTTGATGATACCTCCCGACGTGAATCGAAGGATGAACACTAATGTTGTTGAATTCTTCCTTAGCCACTTAACCTCGTCCTATCCCTAGGTCTGAGATAGTTCAACCATAAACTGGAGAACCCGTACTTATTCCTTTTGTATACTTAACTCTCCCGATATTAAGTAAATAGATAATCTCACAATGCTCTCCCGATACTCTTGCAAGATGTTGAAAACCAGAATAAGCAAACTTGAAGTCTATTTTATTGAACAGAAAATTCCTAAAACAAATGCAATCCTTGCAACTACTTTACAAATCAACTCGTGGCCCTAGGGGAAGTTTAGAACATGATGAGAAGGGGAAAACGGCTAGGGTTTTAGGAAGAAGGCTAGAGATGAAGATATCCTTCCCTAGGTCGAATTACATGCCTTTATATAGGCCTTGGGTTCAAGTTTTCTAATATGGAAAGAATACAAGCTTAAACTAAAGTACAACTCTATTAAAGACTAAATCTTCAGAGAATATATCTTTAATTCGTCCTTCCTTCTTGCTTGGAGTTTCTTCCTTGAACTTTGGGCTTGGCCTTCATTTTGATCTAGGGCTTGGAAAAATATAAGGATGCTCCACGACATATGGGCTTAATTTTCTCTTTCTGTCGAGGCCCACTTTTCTTCTTCTCTTCACCACTATTGTCGTCCTTGGCTGCCACGGAAGCGACCATGGCAGCATCGTCCTCCTCGTCTGCACATCCAATTCCAGCTCTGTTGCATCACTGCCCAGCGTCTGCTTCTCCATCTGCTACAGCAGCTACCTGCAAAAGCAACCAATTTCAGTAGAAACTGTGCCATTTAATATATTTGTGGTGTATAACTGAAATCTAACCTAAATGCAATGAATTATGCTTGAATGCAGCAGAAATATGGGTTAAATAGAGGGTAAATTATAGAACTTTTACACACTCAACACAACCCCCAAACTCAAGTTTTTGCTTGCCCTCAAGCAATTCAGACCTAAAAAAGAAAAACAAGAATTTTTTTGTCTGGCTTAAAACAGTGAACTTTCCCTTACCTACCATTTATTCCCTGTTGTGAGCAACACCTTGCCGAATAATTCAGGATTCATCCGGAACCTTGCTATAATTCTCTTGTAGTGTGTGCATGCTTGTGAACAATTATATGCCAAGACTCCCTTAGTTTCACTAGAATAGTTAAGCCTCTAACTTGAATTTTTATGCCAAATTTCATCTTTTTGGAGGCAATTCTTAGGCTCCTTTAGTTTTTATTCAGACTCAATTTTATTTTCTCAAGCTTAAGTTTGACTAGAGCCGGTTTCGGGCACCTCTAGCTAACTTCCTAGAGCCGGTTTCGGGCACCTCTAGGTGTATTGAGTCTATTTTTCTTAACTTTTTTTCCTAGAGCCAGCGTTAGGCACCTCTAGGGGCAACTCAAGTGCTAAGCTTCCTATTCTAGTTTACTAGTAGAGTTCTAGGCAGTATAAAAGTCACAAATGGTGTTTAAGTTTTAGGACTATAGTAAGGCTCTAAACTGCTCCTAAACTATCTTAAAGGCACTGCCACGACAGAAGTTGTCACGGCAGGTAAGTTCAATTCAAAGACTTAAGTCAAATTTTTCATTTTTTAAGCAAAAATAAACTAAGTAAAAGACACAATATTTAAACTTAAAAAGACTCCATTAATGGAGGGATGCCACCCCTAAACTCGAGGGTTGCATTGCCCTCAATGTAAATGACATAACAAAATACATCACAAAATATATATATATATAAAAGGCAGACAGCAAAATAAGATAAGAAACTTAAAATTTAGGCGCTGTCGTCGCCGCTGCTGCTGCTGCTACTGAGCTGGATCTGCCGACGGGCAGTGACCTTCTTGGCTGGTGCTGGCTGGCGGATGGGAGAGGCAGAAGTATTCTTGGTTTTAGCCTCCCTTGGAGGTTGAATACAGGTAGGGGAGATATGAGGTGGTTTCTCCACTACCTGAACCTCAAAGCTGCTGCTACTCTCGCTGTTGCTGTCGCTGCTACTGCTACTGCCGCTGTCTGATTTGTTTTTGTCCGCTACTGTTTTCTGTCACTTTTCTGGGGTGAACTCCTTGGACAAGTTCTTCTTGACAGAGGGCTCGTTGTCGGATGCCGCCCAGATTTCAGAAGATGAGAAACCAGCTATATACCTGTCAAGGTCGTCTTTAGGCTCCTTTCTCTTGGTTCCTCGGGCAGAGGTGTCGGCTGTGCGGCTGCCGCCAGCAGCTGTTGTGGTAGGGGTCGTGTGGATACATCAAATGGTGTTTTGGGCGCGGTAGCAGGGGTAGGGGTATGGGCAGGGGTGGGGCAGCAAAATATTGGTTTGGGAAAGTAGGGAACACGTCATCTGGAAAATTAAGAGAGGTGTGAATAAAGTGTATCGTGGCGGTGGTGAAGTCTCGGATGAAACTCATGAGGCCAAGCTGTCTCTCCTCCAATTTCTGTATGGAAGCAAGGATATGAGAGGAAGTGTTGGCTGGAGGTGCTGCTGCAGTAGGCTGCCTGGTTTCTGTGGCAGCAGGATCGGTGTCGGTGGGCTTTGTCGGCTCTGCTGCTGTGGCAGTAGGGTCGAAAGACGATAGGGGCGTGGCAGCAGTGAGTTCCATCAGGCTGAGTATATTCTTGTCCGTCCAGCCTTTCCCTCGAACTCGTAAGTCTTCGGCAGCTTCCGGTACATGATGGCCGCGGCAGAGGGCAGTGATGAGATATGGGTAGAAGAATGGTCCAGATGATCGGTATGCGCATTCCAATATGCCCTCTCGGACATATCTGCCAACATTAATCGACCTCTCATGTAATATGGAATGGATGAGGGCTAACCTAGGTTGGTCGACTGTTGTATTGTGAGAGGAGGGCATAATCCGCTTTTTGATGAAAGCGTTCCAAAGCTTTGCCTCTGGGGTTAGATGAACTCTCTTCACCGTCCTTGGGTTTTTTGGATCAGTGTTCCAATGGGTACCCTCGTCCGTGAGTTCTGCCATCACAGCATCGTAGTCGGTAGGCTCTAGACTCTCGAGAAATTGTTGGTGGCCATCTTCTTTTCAGCCCACATAAAACCCGTAGAGTGTGTTGATGTACTCGGGATCGAAGGGCACCTCTTTCCCTCGTACTGTGACTGCTGTCGCGTTCCTGTTGTCGATGGCAGCATAAAAGTCCCAGACGAGAGTCACGTTCATCTCCTCGGGCTGCTCCGCGAATATATGCCACTACAGGGCTCTAATTTTTCTGGCTATGAATGGCTGCAGCCCCAGGTTCCCCATTTTGGATGTGTAAATAAAACCTATCTCCTCCCACATATCACGGATCTAGAAGGATCGTGGAGTTGATATTGCCGGGGCAGATCCTGAGGCAGAGCTTCGGCGTGTGTTTCTAGAAGACATGTTGCAAGGACTGTGGAAGAAAATGAAAGCAAGTAAAAATTCTAGAGAAAACAAGTAGAAAGAGTAGAAGTGAGTGAAAAATGAATAGTAAAACAGGGTTTATATAGAGGGGAAGTTTGCTGCCCGTTGGAGCTGTAACGGTAGGCGCGAATAACGGTGCCATCTGTTACGCGATTTCTGACGTGTTTGTCATGCGTTTCCGTGTTTGATGTGCATTTGTTACGCGTTTGCGTGTCTACCGCGACAGCGTGTCGACAGGCTAGATTTTCCGCGTCTGTCGCGGCAGCTGTAATGGGAGGCTCCAAAGTTGGGCTTTTTGGGCTGATGGAAAGGTGGTGGGCTAAATTCACTTCTCCTCTTCTCATTATCTCCTTTATTTCCTAAAAATAATAAAAATAAAAACTTTAGTTCCTAAAAATAATTCTAATTAGCTAATAAATAATAAATAATAAATAGTAAAAATAAATAATAAATAAACTTAGGTTAAATTAGGGATGCCAGGAGGGGCATCTCCTAAGGTAACCACTTCCTGCATTCTTGGGGCTTCAGTCCCCTGATAACGCTTCAATCTTTGTCCATTGACTTTGAATTGGTGCCCGTCTTTTAAAGATCTGATTGTTATGGCACCATGGGGAAAACCTGTACCACTTGGAATGGGCCAGACCATCTACATTTCAGCTTCCCTGGGAAGAGCTTCAACCTAGATTTGAACAACAACACAAGCTGCCCTGGGCAGAACTGTCGTGGCAGCAACTTCTTGTCATGCCACTTCTTGGTTTTGTCTTTGTAGATTATTGCGTTGTCATAGGCCATTGTTCGAATTTCCTTGATTTCATTCAGATCAAGTAGCCTTTTCTGTCATGCTTTTTCCAAGTCCATATTCACTACCTTGATGGCCCAGTATGCTCTGTGCTCAATCTCGATAGGTAAATGGCATGTTTTCCCATAAATCAGCCGATAGGGTGACATTCCCAATGGAGTTTTGAATGATGTTCTGTATGCCCATAATGCATCATTGAGGTGTAGAGACCAGTCCTTCCGAGTTGGCTTAACCATCTTTTCAAGAATGTTCTTAACCTCTCTGTTGGATATTTTAGCATGTACATTGGTCTGAGGGTGGTATGTTGTTGCAATTCGATGTTTGACACCATACTTTTTCAAGGCAGCAGCTATAACCCTATTGTCTAAGTGCCTCCCTTCATCACTGATTATCGCCTTAGGGATGCCGAATCTGGAAAAAATGTTTTTATGTAAAAACCTCTGAACTGTCTTGGCATCATTTTTCTGAGTGGCGGTCGCTTCAACCCATTTGGACACATAGTCCACTGCCAGGAGGATATATAAGTTCCCACATGAAGTTGGGAATGGTCCCATAAAATCTATCCCCCAAACGTCGAAAATCTCGACTTCAAGAATATTTTGCAGCGGCATCTCATGTCTCCTTGAGATGTTTCCAGTCCGTTGACACTTGTCACAGTTTTTGTAGAATGTTTGGGCATCCTTGAACAGTGGCGGCCAATAAAATCCCGACTGCAGAACCTTGGCAGCAGTTTTGTTACCTCCTAAGTGTCCTCCATACTGTGAAGCATGACAGTGATGTAGTATAGCTTCATGTTCATCATGTGGTACACATCTCCTTATAACCTGAACTGCAAAATATTTGAAAAGAAGAGGTTCGTCCCAATAATAATGCTTAACATCATTTTGGAACCTCTTCCTAGCTTTATAATTAAGGTCAGGAGGAGTTATTCCGCTAACTAAAAAATTAACGAAATCAGCATACCAGGGGAGTTCAGAAAACTTACCTACCGCCATGGTTGTCGCGGCAGTGCTTGTGGCAGCAAACAGCTGCTCGTCAGGGAAGGTCTCCAGTATGTGTGTCTCGTCTGTTGGGAGACTCTTTCCCTTCTCTAACCTTGACAAGTGATCTGCAACTTGATTCGTTGTCCCCTTTTTGTCCTTGATTTCAAGGTTGAACTCTTGCACTAGCAGAATCCAACGTATCAGTCTAGGCTTTGCATCCTTTTTGGTGAACAGATACTTCAATGCAGAGTGGTCTGTGTGGACTATGACCTTTGTTCCAAGTATATAAGGACGGAACTTGTCAATAGAGAATACCACAGCCAATAGTTCCTTCTCTGTGGTGGTGTAGTTTACTTGGGCGTCATTCAGTGTTTTGCTGGCATAGTATATGACATGAAAGAGCTTGTCTTTTCTCTGCCCAAGTGCTGCCCCGACAGCATAGTCACTAGCATCACACATGATCTCGAATGGTAGTTTCCAATCTGGTGGCTGTACTATTGCGTCTGTTACCAACTTTTCTTTCAGAACCTTAAATACTTCAGTACATCCAGCGTTGAAGTCAAAGGGACGGTTCTGCTCCAGAAGATGGCATAAGGGTTTGGTGATCTTCGAAAAGTTCGCGATAAACCTCCGATAAAAACCAGCATGCCCTAAGAAACTTCTTATTCCCTTGACTGCGGTGGGTGGTGGCAGCATTTCGATTACCTCGATCTTAGCTCTGTCGACTTCTATGTCGCGGCAGCTAATTTTATGGCCAAGGACTATCCCTTCATCCACCATGAAGTGACACTTTTCCCAGTTCAATACCAAGTTTGCTTTTTCACATCTCTCGAGCACTTTTTGCAGGTTGTCTAGGAAGCTTTCAAAGTTGTATCCAAAGACTGAAAAATCATCCATAAATATCTCCAGGAAATCCTCCACCATATTAGAGAATATCGCCATCATGCACCTTTGAAAGGTGGCTGGTGCATTACAAAGTCCAAATGGCATCCTCCGAAAAGCATAAGTACCGTATGGGCATGTGAACGTCGTCTTTTCTTGATCTTCCGTTGCGATGGCTATTTGATTATAACCTGAGTAACCGTCAAGAAAACAATAGTAAGGCTTACCCGCTAATCTATCAAGCATTTGGTCAATAAAGAGCAAGGGGAAGTGGTCCTTCCGAGTAGCTTTGTTAAGCTTCCGGTAGTCCATACAAACCCTCTAACCGGTCACAGTCCTGGTTGGGATCATGTCGTTTTCTTCGTTGGTTACCACGGTTATTCCTCCTTTCTTAGGAACGCACTGCACCGGGCTCACCCACTTGCTATCCGAGATGGCATAGATTATTCCAACATCTAGCCATTTTATGATCTCTTTACGCACCACCTCTGGCATAGCTTCGTTCAGACGTCTTTGTGCATCAATGGTCGACTTATGATCATCCTCTAAGAGAATTTTATGCATGCATAGTGCCGGACTGATGCCTTAGATATCAGCTATCGTCCATCCAATAGCCTTTTTGTGCTGCTGCAGTATCCCTATCAGCTGTTGTTCCTGTTTCTGCATCAACTTGGAAGAGATGATTACGGGCAACGTATCATTTAAACCAAGGAAAACATATTTTAGTTGCCCAGGCAGGGGCTTAAGATCTAGAACAGGGGGCTCAACAGTTGACGGCTTTTGAATTATATGGTTATCTGAGGTATAGTTTAAGGGCTCGAACAACTTACCTGGACGATTGCCTATCCAATTTACCCCCTCTTGATCTTTAGTATCAGATTCTGAGGAGCTGCTGTCGTGACAGTCTTCTAAATGGTTGCTGGGGTCGTGGCCAATTTTGATGTCGTGGCAGCCCGACCTGATGCAGGGTTGGTCAAGGGTAACTTTAGTGATAGCCTTGCATTCTTCTTCTGCATCAGCATGTTTCATTGATTGGAGAACACTCAGCTTGATCTCTTGATCATTCACTCTCAACGTGAGTTCTCCTTTTCCCACATCAATCAGTGATCTTCCGGTGGCTAAGAAGGGTCGCCTCAGGATGATTGGTGCGTTTTCATCTGCTTCACAATCTAAGACAAGAAAGTCAGCAGGAAAAATAAATTTATCCACCCTTACTAGAATATCTTCAATTTTTCCTTCTAGGTGAACGTAAGAGTGGTCTGCCAGCTGCAGTAATACTGTTGTGGGCCGAGCTTTTCCAATACCTAATTTCTGAAAAACAGATTTGGGCATTAAATTTATACTAGCACCAAGATCACAAAGTGCCTTACCCACAAATTTGTCTCCGATTATGCATGGTATGATGAAGCTCCCAGGATCCTTCTTCTTCTGGGGTGGATGCTTGTGCAGAATACTCATGCATCCTTCTGTCATCTTAACCGTTTCAAATTCCCCAAGTCTGGATTTCTTTGACATGGCATCCTTGAGAAATTTGGCATAACCAGGCCTCTCCTTTATAGCATCCAACAGCGGAATATTGATATGGACATGCTTAAAAATATCATAAATTTTCTTAAGTTGTGATTCCTGTTTCAATTTCTGTAACCGCTAAGGAAAAGGAGGTGGAGGACGGTAATCAACAATACGTCCTTCCCACTGCATTCGGATCTGAGGAGGTTTTGGTTCATCATCTTTCTCCTCTATCCCTTGTACTGTCGTGACAGGCTCATCGGCAGCAGGCTGTTTGTCACCTGTCGGGGCAGCTTCCTCGACAGTCGACTCCAAGGCTGGTTCCTTAACTAATTCAGCTTCATTCTCTAACCCTGGTAATTTCTTCTCACTCCTAGTAGTGATGGCTTTACACTGCTCATGTGTGGGTTGTCTAGCGTTTTCAGTATCGCTAGGAAATCCCCCATTCTTCCTCGATTTAATATGCTGCGAAACCTGACCCATCTGTGTCTCCAATGATTTTAGAGTAGCTTCATGATTGGTCATCCGCATCTCTGTTTTATCCATGAATGTTTCTGTCTTCTTGACAAAGTGATTCAAGTTCTCAATGTAGGTTCCTGTTTGAGACATAAACGTAGCCAAAGTTTGTTCTAGTATACTAGTCGTGGCAGCTGGTGGCTGTTGCTGCTACTGCTGCGGTTGCTGCCGAGTTAGTAATCTAGGTCTTCCATGGTTCTGAGTATTCTGTGCTTGAGGATTCAGGGCATTATTAGGATTGCTCCAAGAGAACTTGGGATCCTTTCTCCAGTTGGGATTGTAGTTGTTGGAGTTATAATTCTGTTTATTGTAGTTCCCAACATACATCCCTTCTTCTAACTATAACGAACACTCCTCCGAACTATGATTTCCATCGCAAGTTTCACATACCTCTTCCGCAGAGTAGACATGTTGTGAATCTTCTTTCAAGAGCTTTTTCATTGCCTTAGTGAGATATGCCACCTGTGATTTTAATGAACTGTCGGCCTCATAATCTTTTACAGCTAGAACTCGTTTACCCCCTCTTCTTGCTGTAGGAAACTGTTCCTCATTCTTCGCCAGATTTTTCAATACTGCCATTGCCTCATCTTGATCTTTGTCCACCAGTAATCCATTTGCTGCTGAATCAATTCTTATACGAGTTTGTAAATTAGCAGCATTATAGAATGTAGTTACCTAGTTCCAAACAGGGAATCCATGCATCAGACAGTTCCTTAGAAGAGTGGTAAATGTGTCCCAAGCTTCGTGCATTGGCTCGTTATCTTCCTGTTGAAAAGTAGCAATTTCGTTACGTAATCACTCAGATAAGTGTGAAGGATTAAAACGAGACAAAAATTTACGAGTTAAATCTGCCCAAGTTCGTATTGAACCCGTCGTTAGTTTATTCCACCAAGCCTTTGCTCTGTCCCTCAATGAATGAGGAAATAATCGAAGCCTCAGTATCTCCGGATTAACTCCTGGTAGTCTAAACGAACCACAGATTTCCTGGAACATTTTCAGATGCTCCCTAGCATCCTCTGTAGCAGCACCACTAAATTGGTCAGCGTTGTTAATCATGCTGAACATAACAGGTTTCAGCTCAAAGTTGTCAACGTCTACATCTGGCAGGGTGGTTTCTAGTTCTACATGATCATTGAGCATGTAGTCTCGGCATGACCGGCGTGTGGCAGCGACAGAAGGGTCGGCAGGTGGATCATTCCCTCCATCTCCGGTAGGATTTTCATTATCCTGAGGATTCCTTTGGTCGTTCCTTCTTTCTTCACGTCTTTCGTTCACCATTGCTTATAATTTCTCCTCTAGGTATTCGTTTCTTTCAACGAGGTAACGGACTCTTTTCCTGAGATTGTACGTTCGGTCGATTTCAGGATCTAACTGGTGCTAAGGTTCTTTTCCTTGTTGAGATCTGTGCATATGCAAACAAAAGACCTTGTGAAAGGTATAGGTTGAACAATCCAAATAAAAACAGAAAAGTAAAGGAAGTGCAGTAAAAGATAGGGTAAAGATATGTTGCCAGTCCCCAGCAACGGCACCAAAAACTTGTTGCATGTAAAAGTGTCTATCACAATGTAGTACAAGTGTACACGACGCAAGTAGTAAAGTGATACGTAAGTATCGGATATCGTCTCCACAGGGACTGGGCTAATAGCTTCACCTTAGATTGCTGCACGAGAGAGAAAAGAATTATTTAAGTTGTTGTCACGAGATAATAAAAAGTACTTAAATAAAAGAGTGATGAAATCAAGATAGAGAGAATGGGCCGGTATTGAATTGCTCAGTAGTGTAGGTGTTGCAAAGTCTGGGAATATCTATTTTGTCGTCGTGCCTGCCGCGGCAGCACCCGTCGTGGCAGTGGTCTATTGTTAGTCGCGGCAGTGATCACACAACTCTGTACTTCAAGCTTGGTAAGAATCCCTGATGTGCCTTGGCCTATCTTTAGGTCCAAGTCTGTCGATGAGCACGTCTTTGATGATACCTCCCGGCGTGAATCGAAGGATGAACACCGATGTTGTTGAATTCTTTCTTAGCCACTTAACCTCGTCCTATCCCTAGGTCCGAGATAGTTCAACCATAAACTGGAGAACCTGTACTCATTCCTTTTGTATACTTAACTCTCCCGATATTAAGTAAATAGATAATCTCACAATGCTCTCCCGATACTCTTGCAAGATGTTGAAAACCAGAATAAGCAAACTTGAAGTCTATTTTATTGAACAGAAAATTACTAAAACAAATACAATCCTTGCAACTACTTCACAAATCAACCCGTGGCCCTAGGGGAAGTTTAGAACATGATGAGAAGGGGAAAACGGCTAGGGTTTTAGGAAGAAGGCTAGAGATGAAGATATCCTTCCCTAGGTCGAATTACATGCCTTTATATAGGCATTGGGTTCAAGTTTTCTAATATGGCAAGAATACAATTTTAAACTAAAGTACAACTCTATTAAAGACTAAATCTTTAGAGAATATATCTTTAATTTGCCCTTCCTTCTTGCTTGGAGCTTCTTCCTTGAACTTTGGGCTTGGCCTTCATTCTGATCTAGGGCTTGGAAAAATATAAGGATGCTCCACGACAAAAAAACTTAATTTTCTCTTTCTGTCGAGGCCCAGTTTGCTTCTTCTATTCACCACTGTTGTCGTCCTTGGCTGCCACGGCAGCGGCCATGGCAGCATCGTCCTCCTCGTCTGCACATCCAGTTCCAGCTCTGTTGCATCACTGCCCAGCATCTGCTTCTCCATCTGCTACAGCAGCTACCTGCAAAAGCAACCAATTTCAGTAGAAAACTATGCCATTTAATATATTTGTGATGTATAACTGAAATCTAACCTAAATGCAATGAATTATGCTTGAATACAGCAGAAATATGGGTTAAATAGGGGGTAAATTATAGAACTTTTACACACTCAACACTTGTTCTTAATCGTCAACTTGTTCAGTTGCTGATAATCAATGCAAATACGCATGGTACCATCCTTCTTCTTTACGAACAAAACTGGTGCACCCCAAGGCGAAATACTCGGCCTTATGAACCCTCGGTCAAGCAACTCCTGAAGTTGCGTCTTCAATTCTTTCAAATCCATCATTCGACTCGCTTCTAGAGCGGAAATTGCGTTAAATAAGAACTTCACGTTCTCACCCACGATTACTACCTCGTAATCATCCGCAAGCTTCAGGGTAACACGCTTAACGTTAAAATCCACTACAGCTCGGTGCTCAAACAACCAGTTCATTCCAAGAATCACGTCAAAACCGTAAAAAGACAATTCCATTAGATCAACAGGAAATACATGACCTTGAACAGATAAATGACATCTCCCAAACTGTTTTCCTCGTAACAACAGTTTCACCAAAGAAGCTGGTTACTCATACTCCCACATCTAACACATCTGAAACATTCTAGTTACAACTTCCAAAGCAACTTACAACAACAGGCGCGAAAAGTTATACCCCACCGATCAAACGTGGACAAGCTCGCCTAACATGGTCATACAACCCACCTACTTAATAGGTATCAAACGTTACTCAAGCCTCATATGGTCAGCGAACCCACAGTTCCAACATGAACTAGCTCCAGCCACAGGAGCCTGCACCTCACGAGCCGCACGAGGGCAATCCCTCCTCAGGTGCTCCTGTGAACCACACGTCCAACAGTACTACAACCTCGCCTCAACCCAGGCGATATTCCTAAAACATTACCATTTGTACACTGGCTACCACTAACTAGAGTTCACAACTCATTTCCTAGCACTTGAACCCCTCGCACGAGCTATTAAACTCAGGTTCTGCTAAAATACACCGCCCGTGTTACCAACACATCAAAAAAAATGTAGCCAGTAAATCAACAATTATGGCTCATCAACAAGCATCAATCCATAAAGGTGCCAACACAACAATGTCTCATATCCACTTCCAATCCAGGAGCAGACATGCTCAACTAAATAATTTGTACCTTAACTCAACCACAACTTACGATTTTCGAACCCAAACCACAGATTCACATTTCTCAACATCCAAGTATCTAACCCCCAGATACTTCTCCTTTGAAATAGTTCCAAAGAACTCTCAGAACACAACATTAGGTTATATGCCCACAACCACGGTTGTTCACCAGCTAAACACATCTCTATATAATCGAGATACAACTCATATTTACATTATGGGCATCACTACACTCTATTTATTCCACAGTCCTATATACACAGGTCATCCACTCCCTGGATACCTCTGGTGCCAACCTTCGAGCTCAACTTCTACTCGACTTGTGTAAGCGCTAACCGCAGCTCACAACATCCACCAGCTAGTGTAGTCACATGTACCTTGGCATTAACAGCTTCACAAGCTCTAAACATCGTTTATATACCTGGCGCCATACAATCCAACACATACCCAACCAACACAGGTTGTACTTACATCGAGGCACATCGAGACGTCTAGCCCCAGGAGACTTTACACACTCCTTTATTCTTTGCCCAAAAGCGACAACAATCATACCAGATCGCTACTCTCTCCTCGGTTATTGTGCTATTATTTTGAATGCATGATAACAACTTACAAAACAACCACACAAATTGCTCAGGTCAGCTCCAAGCAAGGATCCAAGACTTTGATTTCAACTTAAAACATTTCACTAGGTAATAAGGCAATGGACATCCCAATTTCCCCCCAGCATAGCACAAAGCATACTACATGCATATCTCAACCATCATGCAACTCAAGCATCAAGATTCAGCCTAGACAACATCATAAAACAACTCACATCCATATTCATTCATCATGTATAGCATCACTATCACATATTCAACATAGTCATGCTTAAACATTCACCAGACAAAGCAAATATCACCAAAACACATATCCACATCACAAATCACTTACTAACAACTTATCATCATCCCAACCTTTCGTAACCTGGCTATGATATCACCAGATGTAGCCCCCATAGCCCGACCTAGACGTCCGACCCGAAGCAAGGAGATTACACGGGGAAAACCGAAGCCAACTCGTTAAAGTTGACTTCGATTAACGACCTTTTTTTCTTTTTATCTTCTCTAGATGCAATTTAAAACTCTATGCGATCAGCAAAACATTTAAAAAGAAACAGCGCGGCAGACAGATAACGTTTAGGGGTTCAATTGAACATTTTAAGCTTTTAGGGACCAAAACCTAATTTCTGTAAATTACAGGGACCTTTCTAATTTTAAGGTTACCAACCTTTTATTAAACATAGAACATGCTTCTCTGGCTAATTTCAGCACAAACGAACCATCCAAACCCATCCAATTGCATACACAAAGATCAAGGACTAAAATGTATCATTTCAGACTTTTAAAGATTCCATTTAACTAATTTAACGGTCAGGTATCGGTACACCTATAGCCCGTACCAATACTCGGGAAGGTAGTAACCAAAGTTTGAGAGAGGGTATCGATACCCTTCCCCGAGTATCGGTACAGGTGTGCATTATGCATTAGGGTATCGATACACTTCCAAATCGTAATGATACACTTGCACCAATCTGGCCAAAATTAGGCTATGAGTATCGATACTGAGGCCCGAGTATCGATACCCATACCAGAAGTGCACAAGGAATAGCCTCTTAAACGCATTAATCACCCTCCGATCACGCCCATGACTCATGTACATGCATATATAATCACATCAAACATATATGCATCACAAACTAGCCACATAGCAAGCATTAGGCACATCAATTCATATTGAATAAGCAACTAATAAAGCATGCCTTCAACCACAAACCGAAACATGACCAAAACACGAATTAAAGGTCCAAAAACCACATAGAGGCCAATTACAATATCACGAATGCATAATAAACTTGCTCAAAACAAGAAAATACCACAACAACAATATTTAAAGCATTGGACACCCACATTGCCCTTATTACACTAGTCCAAAACCAAAGCTTACCTTCAATCAAAGTCTTCCTTCGATCCCCTTGCAAGTGTCGCCTCCAAAGCTTAAATTGACTGCATTGATGAACAAAGAGAGCATACGCATACAAGCTTAGTGAGGATTGCTCAAACCAAAAATATCATCAATGCACAAAATCATTTTTCACTCTTTTCAAAGCCCTCATGCCTTTCTTAGCAAACCATGCATTTTAACATCAAAAATCATTGTTTTAAACATCATGTTACATGATCCAATCAAAATCAGCAATCAAACCATTACTTCTCAATTACCAAGCCTTCCAAGCATAAACTCCATTATGCTAAGCTTTAACCAAAACATGCATCTTTCAAACCATGCATTAGCAACATTTTCCCACATTATACAAATCCATTATATTGGCTCACAAGTGATAATAACGAACTCAAAATCAAAGTATCAGATACACGGATTACCAAGGGTTGTCCCACACCCTTCATACACTTTACCGGCATCTCAAGGCTCACACACGAGAGTGACCCTCCATCATTGTAACACTCGTGGTGGAGTATTCGGTACAATCACAACCCCACAACACCACTCATCGGTATATGTATAATCCACTAACAAGAGACGGAACACACACAAGGTTCTCACTCAGGAGCTACCATCAACCGTTGCAACCTTAAACAATCCTCAATCGTTAGGGTACTTGGACGGAGTATTCGGTACAATCGCAACCCCTAACATCCAAGGCGACTATCGATTATCTGAAGCCCCCAAATCCACTTCGTTTTCTTCCAGATTATAATCCCCTGATTTCAACACATAAAAACAGAGCCTCAATGCATTAAAATGCATTCTAACACCAACAACTTAACACAAACTCGTTGCCCGGCAAAAACACACCAAACTACCCATCCGAAACAACCGAAAACTCAATCGATTGATCTCAAACCTCAGCCCAGTCATTACCCAACTCATCCAACACATTCTAAGCATTAATCAACATCTAAAAACAACCTAAATCAACCTTATACCTCCAACAAGCATATAAGCATCAAAACACCTCAAAAACCCAACTAAAACCAACATAAACCTCAAGGATCTCAAGAATTTCGGGATATATATCATGAAAACTCATTTTAAACATCAAGATTAACTCAAAATTCAATTAAAATCCATCAAAAATAGAGCACATCAAGATCACTCCGAAAATTGAGATTTTGCTCGTCATTTTACAAGATTTTGATCCCAAATCAAAACTCAATTAAAAACAACATTTAAAAGTCAAAAATCTTGGGAATTTCAATAAAGAACCTTGATTAGAGGTTGAGAATGAGATTTACCTCCAATCCTTGCTTTCCTTAATATTTGACAAGTTTTTGCTTCACAAATCTTGAAGAAACTGAAAAGGATTCTTTGAAATGGATGAGAAATCAAAAAGAGAGTGTTTGGGAGAAAAGAAATCTGGAGAAATTGGTTTAGAAATGTGTTTGGCTGAAAATGATAACTAACGTGAATTTTTGCTCTCCAAAATAACTAACTTTTATTAATTAAATAATAAAACTAATAAATCAATTATTAAAAATCCATTTAAAACACATGTAATATTAAGGAAAGGCTTAATTGCTTAAAAGCTCCCTAAATATTCTAATATTTTGACTCTTCCTTTGAAAATTGCATTTTTCCACTATTTTAAAACTTTACATTTTGGTCACTGCCCAAAATGTACCTTTTTCCAAAACCCATTATGTAAAATTGATTTAACCAACCTCTTAAACAAGATTTTATAGGATTTTATCAAATTTTGTCATATTTTTATCCTATCCCAAACCTTGATTTCCCTTAACCACCTAACACGATTCGAACCGTTTTCAACCGGTTCACTTAACCCTATCCGATGTCTAAAATGTCTAGGCCCAAAATCAGGGTGTTACATATATATAAAGAAAAAATCAAAAGTAAAGGTGGTGTGGAAATATATGTATATCCGAAAGATATCAATTATTAACATAACATGTATAGAAGATATGTGATTTGCTTTCACAAGAAAAGATGCAAGCTATCTTGTACGAAGATAATGCAAAATTTATAGCTCAATTGAAAGGTGGATACATCAAAAGGGAGAACGAAAAATATTTCCCCAAAGTGTTCTCGCTTATGATCTTTAGAAGAATATCAATGTAAATATTCGACGAGTTTGTTCAAGTGATAATTTGGAAGATCTATTCACTAGTGCATTGTCTACATTTGAAGATTGTATTAAAGATTGAATTATGGAGATTCAAAGATCTTATCTGATGTTTTCATGGATGAGAGTAAATACGTGATGCACTCTTTTTCCATTAACGAAGGTTTTGTCCCACTGGTTTTTCTTGTTAAAGTTTTTAATGAGCCATCATGTTATGCCATGATTTTAACGAGGCACATCATCTTCATAGACATCCAAAGGGGGTGCTATGAATGTTTATTTATGTGGATATCCATCATAATAAGAACTTTTTTGGGAGTTTGATTTACCTTATCATTCAAAATTTAATCTTCATTAAATTAGAGTTCCATTTGATATGTACTTCTTATGCATATAAATGGAGGGTTTGGAGAATGCATTGTACACACTTCATAGTGAGAATACAATATAAATTTCTCTTTTCTCTCTTGTTCTCATTTTCCTTTATTTATAACACATGTCAATCTTTTAAAATAAAGATTATTTTAAATTTTATATATTTTTATGGAACATGTACATTTATTAAAAATTTATTTATTTTTTAACAAAATATTTTTATATTTTTATGATAATTTAAGTTTATATATTTAATATAAGAATTTTTATCCTATGCACTGACAGTGGAAAAAAAAGTTTCCACAAGCACATAGTTTTTAGGGTTTAGAGGTTAGAGTTAAGGTTTTAGTGTTTGTGGTTAGGTTTTATTGTTTGAGAATAGAATTTTTAGTTTAAAGTTTAGAGTTTAGAGTTTAAAATTTAAGGGTTGGCAATTAGGGCCTCTAAAAAGGACATGTGACAAGCTTAGAAGCCTGCCTGTGGAAAAAAATCCATCGTGATGCTTCAAATAGTTAATATATTATTACATTAAAGTATTTAAATATCACTAAATGTATATTTTTAATTTATAATATCATGTCTAGAATAGTCATATTTCTTTACCAAAATACTTTTTGACATCAATACAAAACACTTATTTCTTTAACCAAATCAAAAGCACTTCTCAAAATACTTTTCAAATATAATACTAAATTGGTCCTTAGTCTAATGACCTATAATTTTTCTTCAACTTCAGTTGTTATCAAGATGAAATGAAAAAAGAAAAAGCTGTTTATAAGATTATTTATTCAAAATGTTGGAATGTGACAAAAATTCTTAAATTATCAAATAATGTTTTTACTCCTTCTTTTGCAAAAGAAGAGATGAACTCAACTTCAAAGGTGGTTTTAAGACAAAGAAAGAGACAATGACAAAGAAGAAAAATGATGAAATGGGTTAGCATCAAACGTGCAAATCAGGTGTGATGTGAAATTTGAGATGCTTTTTTTTTCCTCTTCCAAAAACCAAAACAAAGAAGAGATTGTCTAAAATAATTATTGCTTTCCCACTCATTGCCGGAAAGGAAGGGTCTCCTTTCCTCTTTTCCAGACAAACTTTGAGAAACCTTCATGTTTATGCTCAACATTTGTGTACATATAAATCATCATCATAATTCATCATGCATGCTCCTTAATTTATGTTTTTCGCATTTATTACTTGTCATATATATATATATATATATATATATATATATATATATATACTATTAATTTGATATAAAAAAGACGCATATTTATTATGATAAAAAAACGTATATTGATTATTACTTTTTGTTATAAAAATTATTTATGTATTTAGACAATTATTTCAGGGGTGTGGTGTGATAGTTTGGGGTCTAACCAAATTTTTTAAGGGTTAACTACTGGAATAGTCATTTATGCTTCTTCCCAGTGTAGAGTCGGTCACCGATTTTGAAAAGCGACCAGTAAGGTCACTTATGTTTTTGAGCGTAAACTTTTGGTCACTCAGTCGTTTGTTGCAGTTAAACATTGACGGCTTGCTGACCTGACAGCGAAATATAGGGGTAAACTACTGCAATGGCCACTAAAGTTTATCCCATGTACATTTCTGCTCCCCAATTTTAAAAAATAAACATTATGATCACTACTGAAAAGGTTTTTTTATAATATCATCCTTGAATTTTTAAAAATTTATTTTTCAACCCTAAAACTTTACAATCAATTAGTACAATAATATTATAAAGGCTTAAATGAAAAATAGGTGCCCAAAGTATACCCTTTTTAAAATTTAGGTGTCCAAATTGCTTCTATTTAATAACTAAACTTTCAAATTGCTCCTATTTTTTCACTCTGGATTATTTTATTATTATTATTATAACATGACATGTCATTTTATATTATTTTTAAATTAAAAATAATTTAAATATAAATAAAATCATTTTTATTATTATTAAATTAAAAAAATTTAAAAATATTACTTCTTAGAATAATTTAGGTGTCTAAAGTATTTTTTTTGTAAAAATAGGTGCTTAAAGTTTCTATTGTTACAATTTTAGGTGCCAAGTTGTTAAATGGATGTTAAAAGAAATTGTCAACCAATCGGTGCTTGACACGTGACATTAATTTTATTTTTCTTTTAATCAAAATTCTTAATAGAAAATACTTAGATTTTTCAATTTTTTATAAAATCTCAAAATCTTACAAGCGTTACAAAACAATCCTTAAATCCGTAAAAATTCTCAAACTTTCATCGTCGATTACCACCGCTTCAGTAGTCGATCGCCGTCACTGACCACACTCATTTGGTCGCTAGACCAAGGCGACCATTTCCCCTAACACGACTTTGCCAGAAACGCCCAACGACGTGTAGCCGAACGTCAATTTTGTTTTTTGATGTTCGGTTGCACGTCGTTGGGCGTTTTTGGCGACGTCGTGTTAAGGGAAATGGTCGTCTTGGTCCGGCGACCAAGTGGGTGTGGTCAGCGACGGCGACCGATGATGGAAGCGGCGACAATCGACGACCGAAGTTTGGGGGGGGTTTAGGGATTTAGGAATTGTTTTGTGAAGCTTGTAAAATTTTGAGATTTTATAAAATAAAAAATTGAAAATTTTGAGTATTCCATTAAAAAAATAAAAAATAAAATTATTGCCAAGTGTCAAGCACCGATTGGTTGACATTTTTTAACAACCATTTAACAGCCGGGCACCTAAAATTGTAACTATCTAAACTTTGGGCACCTATTTTTACAAAAAAATACTTTAGACACCTAAATTATTTTAAGAAGTAATATTTTTTAAAATATTTTAAATTTAATAATAATAATAAATGTTTTATTTTATTTTTAAATTATTTTTGATTTAACAATAATAAAAAATGACATGTCATGTTATAATAATAATAATAAAATAATCCAGAGTAAAAATATAAGCAATTTGAAAGTTTAGTTATTAAATAAAAGCAATTTGGGCACTTAAAATTTAAATAGGGTATACTTTGGGCATCGACTTTTCATTTAAGCCTTTATAATATTATTGTAATAATTGATTGTAAAGTTTTAGGATTGAAAATAAATTTTTAAAAATTCAAGGATGAAATTATAAAGAAACATTTTTAATAATGACCATAATGTTTATTTTTTTAAAATTGGAAAGCAGAAATGTAGGATAAACTTTAGGTTAACTCCATTAAAAAGGAAACTTTTTCTTTGTGCATTTTTTTTTTTCAAAATGTAAACTTTAAATTGATATTGTAAGCCTCTACAATTGTTTAGAGAGATTAGGACGGAGAAAGCTTAAATCCATCCTGTCTGATTTTCCTAAAGATGTTTGTAAGATTTGAGATTATAATTCGACGTTGACCCCAATTATTCATTCAACTTGTTTTTAAATTATGGTGTCTAGTAAAACTATACTTGGAATTTTAACACTATACTTGGAATTTTAATCAATATGTGGTGAGGATTTCAAATGTTATAAAAAATAATTTTGAAGGTTTTCATATTGTTGTTGGAAACTCAAACGTATAACTATGTTAAATCAAGCAAGCATATTTGGCCGGTTGACCAAGCTGCTCATCTTTGTTCTCTCACCTTCCCTTAAATCATGAGTTCTAGAACCGGTAGGAACACCCCCTTCCTTCTCCTAGAGTTTCCTCTTCCCCTCTGCTCTAGGTAGGATTAGGATTAAAATTTGTCAAAAAAATTATGTTAAATCCATTCTGAGATTCACTAACTGGTCGAGTTACTAAAAATGTCTATATTATTTATTTTATATGAATCCGAAATCCGACAGTTATCTTAAAAATGTAATATCTGTCTATTTAATAAAAAATTCATTCAGAAAATTTATTTCAAATTATTGATTATAAATAAGTTTTCAAGCCTAAAGAATCAAACCAAGATTTTGTTGGCGCAATTGTATAAAAATTAGGTTGCTCTAAAACTCTAATGAACTATGGGTACCACATGACAATAATGCATGGGCCTAGGGATGTAAAAACAGGTCAATAGTTGTGTTTCAGGTCAGGCTCTGTCAGGTCGGGTCAAATCGGTTACAGGTCATTTCAGGTTATTTTTTGTTTTGACTCGATTCGGTTCGGGTTCGGGTTCATTTCAGGTCGGGTTCAATTCAGGTCAGGTTCGGGTCGGGTTCATTTCAGGTCGGGTTCATTTCAGGTCGGTTCATTTCAGGTCGGGCCAAAACGGTTAGTTGACAGGTTGATTTCAGGTCGGTTTCGTTTCAGGTCGGGTTCATTTCAGGTCGGTTTCGTTTCAGGTCGGGTTCATTTCAGGTCGGTTTTGTTTCAGGTCGGGTTCATTTCAGGTCGGTTTCGTTTCAGGTCGGGTTCATTTCAGGTCGGTTTCATTTCAGGTCGGGTTCGTTTCAGGTCAGTTTCGTTTCAGGTCGGGTTCGTTTCAGGTCGGTTTCGTTTTAGGTCGGGTTTTTTTCAGGTCGGTTTTGTTTCAGGTCGGGTTCATTTCAGGCCGGTTTCGTTTCAGGTCGGGTTCATTTCAGGTCGGGTTCCTTCGGGTTTATGGTTTATTGTGTTATGTGTATTATATATATTGACGGATTATGGTTTTTATTTTTTACGGTTTAGGGTTTATGGATTAGGGTTTATGGTTTAGGGATTGGGGATTACGTATATGTGATATATATATATATATATAGTTGGGATTATGGGTTTTATTTTTAGGGTTTAAGGTTTATGGTTTAAGGTTTAGGATTTAAGGTTTAGGGTTTAGGGTATACTGTTCATAAATTGATACATACATATGTACATATGTTGTATTTATATTGATGGATTAGGGTTTTTTATTTTTAGGGTTTAGGGTTTAGGGTTTACTGTTCATAAAATGATACGTACATACGTACATGTGTTATATTTATATTGATGGATTATGGGTTTTTTAGGGTTTAGGGTTTATGGATTATGGTTAACGGTTTACTATTCATAAATTGGTACATACATACGTACATGCATTATATATATATTGACGGGTTAGGGTTTTTATTTTTAGGGTTTAGGGTTTAGGGTTTAGGGTTTACTATTCATAAATTGGTACATACATGCGTACATGTATTATATATATATTGAAGGATTATGGTTTTTGTTTTTAGGGTTTAGGGTTTAGGGTTTACTGATCTTAAATTAATACAAACATACCTAGCTACATGTATTATATATATATTGATGGATTATGGTTTTTAGAGTTTAGGGTTTAGAATTTAGGATTTAGGGTTTACTGATCTTAAATTAATACAAACATACCTACATATATTATATATATTGGTGGATTATGGTTTTTTAGGGTTTAGGGTTTAGGGTTTAGGGTTTACTGTTCATAAAATGATACGTACATACATACATGTAATATATATATATTGATGGATTATGGTTTTTGTTTTTAGTGTTTAGGGTTTAGTAAACCATAAACCCTAAACCATAAGCATTAAACTATAAACCATAACTTATGAACCCTAACCACTAAACCCTAAAGCATACTTACATGCATTATATTAATATATATATTGATGGATTAGGGTATTTATTTTTAGGGATTAATGTTTAGGGCTTAGGGTGTAGGGTTTAGGGTTTAGGGTTTAGTGTTCAAAAATTGATACTTACGTAAGTTAGGGTTCATTTATTATCTATATAATGATGGATTAGGGTTTCTATTTTAGGGTTGTACGGTTTAGAGAGTAGTGGTTATTGTTTAGGGTTTAGGGTTTAGGGTTTAGTGGTTAATGCTTTAGGGATTATTATTATTATTATTATTATTATTATTATTATTATTATTATTATTATTATTATTATTATTATTATTATTATTATTATTATTATTATTATTATTATTATTATTATTATTATTATTATATATTTACTATGCTTATTATTATTATTAGTTTTATTATTATTATTATTATTATTATTATTATTATTATTATTATTTGTAATTAAATGTATAGGGTTTAGGGTTTAGAGAGTAGTGGTTATTGTTTAGGGTTTAGGGTCGATAATTATCCACCTTAAGCAATAAACCCTAAAGCATAAGTAATTAACCCTAACCACTAAACCCCCGATCTAGGATTACGGACTATGAGATATAGATTAAATATTAGGGTTTTACGGTTTAGAGAGTAGTGGTTATTGTTTAGGATTTAGGATTATGGACTATGGTTCATTGATTAAAGATTGAGGTTTGGTGTTTAAACCCCTAATGTCTAATTATCGACCCTAAACATTAAACCATAAAGCATAAGTAATTAACCCTAACCACTAAAACCCCGATCTAGGATTACGGACTATGAGCTATAGATTAAATATTAGGGTTTTATGGTTTAGAGAGTAGTGGTTATTGTTTAGGGTTTAGGATTAGGGACTATGGTTCATTGATTAAAGATTGAGGTTTGGTGTTTAAACCCTAATGTCTAATTATCGACCCTAAGCATTAAACCCTAAAGCATAAGTAATTAACCCTAACCACTAAACCCCCGATCTAGGATTACAGACTATGAGCTATAGATTAAATATTAGGGTTTTATGGTTTAGAGAGTAGTGGTTATTGTTTAGGGTTTAGGATTAGGGACTATGATTCATTGATTAAAGATTGAGGTTTGGTGTTTAAACCCCTAATGTCTAATTATCGACCCTAAGCACTAAACCCCTAATCTAGGATTAAGGACTATGAGTTATAGATTAAAGATTAGGGTTTTACGGTTTAGAGAGTAGTGGTTATTGTAACACCCCAAAATTCCCCTAATTCGGAACTTTAAAATTTGAAAACCCTAATTTGGAAACCCTAAAATTTGGGAATTTTTAATCTTGAAACCTTAATTTGATTAAGGGATTAATTTGATTAGATTCAGAATTTGAGGTTTAATTTCATAAATTTGTGGGGTCGATTTATAATGCGGGTAAAGTTTTGGTATCGTTTTATAAACCCTAAAAGGCTCAATGACCTTTTATGTGATTTACCCTTTGGCAAGGGTATTTATACCCCATTATAACACCCAAAATCCTATTCAGCTTCCATTGGAAATCTATCAGCCGCTCTCTCTCACCCCACACTCTCTCGATAGCACCCATCTCCCGCACCATCTCCGGCGAGCTTCGATAATGCTCCGTTCACCAGCCTAAAGTCTTTCGTAGCTCACACGGTCACTTCCGTCGAGACCGTCTTAAACCCACGATCAAACCCCACCCACCGGACCAACCTTATCAGTCGTCGTTTGGTCGAAAACGGTAGAAAACTGTTCAGCTTTCATGTTGCTCGTCTCCATCGTTTCTCGCTCCGACGTCCGCTCCTCTTCCTTCCTCCGTTCGTGTGTGTGTGTGGGTAAGCTTGAAATTCGAGTTTTGGTTTTAAATTATGGTTTTGAGTTGTGGATTTTGTTTTGATTTTGTGTTGTTGGCCGGAATGATCGTTGCAGTTGCTTTCGCATGTTTAAATGAGTGTTGTCGTCCTTGTCACGGTTGTGCCGTCGCTGCTGTTGAGTGTGTAAAAGTTCTATCATTTACACCCTTTTTAACCCATATTTCTGCTACATTCAAGCATCATTGCATTGCATTTAGGTTAGTTTTCAATAAAACATCACAATTATATAAAAGGCACGGATTCTACTAAAAGATGGCATATTTTGCAGGTAGCTGCCATGGTTGACGATGAAGGCAGGCGCAGGGCAGATAAGCAGAAGAGCTGAACTGGACAAGCAGCTGAAGAAGACAAACCTGTCATGGACCTGTCGTGACAGCAAGGTGACAGCAGATTTATGAAGAGGAAAAGTAAAGTGAACCTCGATAGAAAGAGAAAAATCTACTCATCTGTCGTGTGGAAGCCAAATATTTTTCCAAGCCCCAGATCAAAAGATATGTCAAGCCAAAGCTCAAAGAGAGGAATTTCCTAGAAACAAGGATGCGGCTGGAAAGTAGGAGTCTTTAGAGATTTAGTCTTTATTAGAATCTAACTTTTAATTAAAGTTGTAATCCTTATTACCTTAGAATACTTGAGCCCAAAGCTTATATAAGGGCATAGATTTAACCTAGGAGAAGAACCGACTACCCCACTATCGAAACCTAAACCCCTGCCGTTCACCCCGTCACCGACATGTTCTAAATTCCCCTTAGGGCTACGGGTTGTTTTGTAAAGTAGTTGCAAGGATTGCTTTGTTTTAGGATTTTTTCAGTTCAATAAAATAAACTTCAAGTTCTTTTATCTTGGTTTTAATATCTTGCAAGAGCATCGGGAGAGCATTGTGAGGTTATCCATTTACTTAGCATCGGGAGAGTTAAGTATACGAAAGAGATAAGAGCAAGTTCTCTAGTTTATAGTTGAACTATCTTGTGCCTAGGGATAGGGCAAGGTTAAGTGGCTAAGGAAGAATTCATACACATCGGTGTTCATCCTTCGATTTACGCCGGGAGGTATCATCAAAGACGTGATCGCCGACAAACTTGGACCTAGGGATAGGACAAGGCAGATCTGGGATTCTTGCCAAGCTTGAAGTACAGAGTTAGTGTGTCTGCTGCCGCGACAGCTAACGGACAGCCGCCGCGACAGGTGCTGTCGGTGACGGGCGCGACGACAGAACTGGAGATCCTGAGCAATTCAATACCTGCACTGCTGAGCAATTCAATACCAGCCCATTCTCTCCATCTTGATATCTCAATTCCTTTATTTACGTTTTATTCAATATTTTCGTGACAACTCTCTCAACTATTTCTTTTACTTTCGTGCAGTAAACAAGGTGAAGCTATTAGCCCAATCCCTGTGGAGACGATATCTGATACTCCGTATCACTTTACTACTTGCGTCGTGTACACTTGCACTACAATTGCGATAGACTCTTTTACACGCAACAGCTGCCGTCCTTGTCACGGTTGTGTCGTCGCTGCCGTCAGACTATTGCCGCTGCCGTTTTGAGTCTGCGCCACTGTTGTGGTGTGAAAGATTGAGTGTGAAGATGTCGCTGTCGTTTGGTTGTGCCGCTGCCGACGTCGCGTCTTTTCCGACGAGGTTGCACCGCCGCCGTTCGTGCATCTGCGTCGCCACCGTTTTAGGTGCTGAAAACCCTAAACCATATTAGTTGAAAAAGCATCATGGGTTGAGTTATGCGAGTGTTGGGCTTCTGTGTATGTTAATGTGGCTTGGGAGAGCCCAGCTGTGAGTGTTGATCAAAATTCAATAAATGGCTTGTTGTAAAAGTGGAACCAATTTCGGATAAGAGCCCAAATGGTGAACCGGACCTTGGTGGATGAACCGAATATGTTCTTAGACCGAACCGGTCTTGTGATCCAATTGAACCGAACCGGATTAGTGAAACTTGGACCAAACGGAACCGAACCGTAAGTCTTGAACCGAACCGTTTGACTTGTTGACCATGACCAGATCTGAATTGTTGACTAGTTTGACCTTTGACCTATTTGACCTGAGTTGACTTTGACCTGAGTTGACCTTGAATAGTTGACTTTGACTAGTTTGACCTTGGACAATTATCGACCTTAAGCATTAAACCCTAAAGCATAAGTAATTAACCCTAAGCACTAAACCCCTAATCTAAGATTAAGGACTATGAGTTATATATTAAAGATTAGGGTTTAGGGTTTAAACCCTAAACCATAACTTACATGTATTATATTTATATATATATTGGTGGATTAGGGTTTTTATTTTTAGGAATTCATGTTTAGGGCTTAGGGTTTTTAGGGTTTAAACCCTAATTCCATCCAAAGTTAAACTCAAACATTATTCTCTCCAAAGTTTAACCTTATTTTGTAAGTTCATTAGGCTTATTATAATGATTTAAACGACATAACTTAATTAAGACATTTAAGTTCTTGTAAAAGTTATGTAAGTTTTTATATATTCACTGTTAATTATAATGTTTTAAACAACTTAACTTAATTAAGTCATTTAAGTATGTTAAGTTAATAAAAAAATTTAGTCATCTTATGTTAATTAAGTATACAGATTTAGTTTAATAATCTTTATTCATTTAACTAAATTTAATTAAGTATAAAAATTTAATTTAATAATGGTTATTCATTCAACTTAAGTAAATTAAGTATAATAATTTATCTTTGAAGTTACTTTAAAATAAAAGTTAAGTTAAATAGAAAGACAATTTGATTTAATAATGTTTATTTATTTAACTTAAAATGAATGCAAGTTAATTAAACTTATTTTTAATCTTAAGTTAAATTAGAATTAATTTATTCATATAATAAAAAATTTAAGTCATCTTATCTTAATTAAGAATACAGATTTAATTTAATAATCTTTATTCATTTAACTTAATTTAATTAAGTATAAAAATTTAATTTAATAACGGTTATTCATTCCACTTAAATTAATTAAGTATAATAATTTATCTTTGAAGTTATTTTAAAATAAAAGTTAAGTTAATTAGAAAGACAATTTATTAATACTTAAACATTATTATTAATTCAATTTATCTTTTAATTGAAGTTAAGTTAGTTAATTTATTAATACTTAGCATTATTATTAATTTTAAAATTTATCAATACTTGACATTATTTTATATTCATTAAATATAACTTCTTCAAATGTTAGATAATTATCATTATCAGCAAATCAAATAATAGTATTAGTTCAGGTCAATATCAGTTCAGGTCAAGAACAGTTCAGGTCAATAACAGTTCAGGTCAATATCAGTTCAGGTCAAGAACAGTTCAGGTCAATAACAGTTCAGGTCAATAATAGTTCAGGTTCAAAACAGGTCGGGTTCAAAACAGGTCGGTTTCAAAACAGGTCGAGTCCAAACAGGTCGGGTTAAATCGGTTATCTGGCAGGTTAGTCTCGGGTTTGGGTTCGTTTCGGTCGGGTGCAGGTCGGGTTCGGTTACTACAGTAACATGTCAAATTCGGGTTCGGGTTCACTTCGGTCGGGTGTAGTTCGGGTTCGGTTTCTACAATTACAGGTCAAATTCAGGTTCGGGTTCGTTTCGGTCGGGTGCAGGTCGGGTTCGGTCTTTAAATTCTTGGGTTAAATCAGGTTCTGACTCGATCGGGTTTCAGGTAAGTTACCAGGTCGGGTCAATTTTTCACACCCCTACATGGGCCAGCTTGTTTCCATGACATCCATTTCAAAATTTGCATGCTCCTAAGTCCTAAGCCAACCTTAAATAATTTGAAACAATATTCCTTTTCAAAGTGGAGACAAATATTTTATTCATAGTAGGATATAAAAGTCGGGAGGGAATTAAAATCAAATAATGAAAGAGTAAAATCGTCTAATTTCAAAATTAACATGAACTTAATAATGTTTTAATTTAAAATTTCAGAAAAATAAATTGAATTTGACACATATTTCAAGCTAACATAAACTAAAATTATCATTAAAAAATGGAAAAGACAACCCTAGTAGTTCCATACCTTATAGAAGCCAAACAAATTAGCAACCAACACCCAACAATGAGACAGCACAACCCCGACAGGACTCAAATTAAGTACTAATTAATGTTTCATTCATCAAATAAAACAAAAATTAACAAGACATCCCAACAACAAATATAACACAAAAACAAGCTAAAAAGTGGAAATGAGGAATGCAAAGATCAAATAGGTGTGCAATCATGATAATTGAAAAATGAATGATATACAGCTAATTAGTTATTCTAATGCCAACCATTTGATTGTCTATGGGTCCATCATCCATTGCACGTGCACCATGCAAACATATATATAATTATTACTATCCACACCACACTAATATTCAACCGATCATACCCATAAAATATTATCTATTAATTTCTTTTTAAAAAATATCTTAAAATAGCTTCATGGTAGTATCAATTATATTTTTAGCCTTGGTTAAAGTTAAATATATCTTGCAAACAAAACTGCTTGAATTCATATCTCTTAGGAAGAACAACATTTTCTTTTTTACTGAAACTATTTGTTAGATTCAAATTTTATTTATTTTGATCATTGAATATCATAGTTTTTTTCTCACAAAAAACACCTCGTAAGTTGAATTTTTCTAAACCATTAGGCGGCTAACCTGGATCGAGTACTGCAGAGGCTCATTATGGGGCGACCCTCGCAACCCAATTTGTTCTATTCATAATGTCACGATTCGAACATCTGACATTGCTTAAGGGATCTAGTGTCTTATCCTATTAGATCAATTGATTATTGGTACATTGTAAGTTGAATATGGAGCTTGTAAGTTATTGTTCACCAAATTAACATACGTGAAAGATGCCTCGCATGTTGTATATTTATGCTCAAATCACAGTCGGATGTCTACAACAAACATCTCCATCACATGATATTTTAAGAACTCAACCGCGAAACCCTAAAAATGTGTATATGAATTGAGGCAAAGAGGTTAAACAATAGAAAACTTTTGGTCGGGTGTCTACAACAAACATCTCCATCACCCACCAGTTTTTACTTTAGAGCAGCACAAATTAAAAATGAAAAGGGGGGGGGGGGGGGGGGGATTGGAAGGCTTTTGAAAGTTTTTGTCCTCTTTAGTTTGCAAAAAGGGTAGATATTCACCAACCAAAATGGACCCTCTTTGTTGTTCCTTTAGGAAACCCTAATTCCATTTTCCACAAGTGTCCAAACCTTTGCTTATCAATCGGGACAGAAAAGAAAATTATTTCAGATATTGGAGGGGCTCTAGCATCGACCCCAAGAACTCCCTTTTTAGATAAAAAAAAATTAAAAATCGAATTATTCTGACTTTTCAAATTGGGTTAGATTCGAAGTATTGTGTTTTAGTTTAAATGTAGTTTATAAATAAATCAATAAAATTGGGAGTTTGTTCTCCAACTTCTTCGAGTTCTCAATTTTCTTAGGATGTTTTCTAAGTGGATTCAGGCGTGTGTTATGCACTCAAAATTCTCTATAAATATAAATGGACGTTTGGTGGGTTATTTTGATGGGGGGCAAGGGAGTTAGGTAAGGAGATCTTTTGTGGATGACCTCTTGGTGATCAATGTTTTATCATGTTTTCTAAATAAGGTTGCACAGTTCGAAGTTTTTGCCTACCATCCTAAATGCAAAAAAAAAATCCATCTTACGCACCTAAATTTAGTGGATGACCTCTTAATTTTTACCAAAGGTACTATTGAATCCGTTATAGGTGTTAAAAAGAGTCCTAGATATGTTTTACATATTCTCTAGGCTTCAGATCATTGTGTCAAAGTGTGAAATGTTTTTTGTTGGGATTAGGGATGATGAGAGGGAGCTGTTAAAGACTCAATCTCGCTTTAAAGTTGGTAACTTGCATGTTAGGTACTTGGGGTTCTTTTAGTTACAAAGAGTCTAATTCTTGCTGATTGTACTAGCTTGGTAGAAAAGATCACCAATAGAATTAAAGGGTGACTTTCAAAATATTTATCTTTTGCTGGGCGTTTACAGTTGATACAGTCTGTTCTCTTAGTATACAGAACTTTTGGTGTAGGATGTTTGTTTTGCTCTCGAAATTGATAAAACATATTACTCAAATCTGATTGTACTATAAAAGGAAACATTTTAGTCACTATATTATATATAAAAGTTCATTTTAGTTCGTCTACTGTAAAAAAAGAAAATTTTGGTCAAAAATTTTAAAGTTATAGTTAGTTGGCTTAAATATATGGTTTAAATACCCTCCAAGTCCTTGCCAAATTTGAAATTGAGCAAATTAATCCCTCTTGAAAAATAGATTAATTTATTCAGTGTACATTTTAAAAAAGAGTAAATAAGAATGGTCTATGGTATATAGTGTTGACATTTTTTATTAATACATGACAAGTGTTCAATTGTAATCGAATACTTTTTAAATAAAATAAAGACGGGAAATTTTATATAAGTTTATAATATACTTTTAATAATTTTGAAAATTTAAAATTATTTAAGTCAACTAACAATAACTTTAATGTTTTTTACCAAAAAATTTACTTTTCAAATGTACATAGATTAAAATATTTCTTTTTATAATAGATGAACTAAAATGAACTTTTAATTATCCTATAACGACTAAAATATATATTCCTTTTATAGTACACATGAACTAAAATAAAATTTTAAATATAATACAAAGATTATTATTTTTTTGATACAAAGACTTTTAATAGAGGGAAAGGTTAGGTAAGGCATAGTTGCTGTTTCATTTTAATCATTAATTTAGTGGGAACATGATTATGGCTACTCTTCCCTAGCCATTATACTTCTTAATCAACTATTAATACTGAGGCGAAAGATAAACTTATGCACTCCCCCCCCCCCCCCCCCCCCCTTAATTTCTTAGTTTATAGGGAAAAGTAATAAACAATATTCACTTTAGTGTTTATCTTCTACAGGTTAAAATATGCTACAGGTATGTGTACTTTTTGTATATTCAGAATTTTGTCTTTTTATTTTTTTTAAATTTAGTTTGATTACTTTTCAGATTTAAAAATTCATCTCTGATTGTAAATACTGTTAAAAATATTCTATTAAATTTTTTGATGCGACATTTTAAACTAAAAGGACTAATTTGAAACCCATGTAAGGAAAAAACGACCTTGTAATGGACAAGAATTTAACAGAAGAATTTTTAACGTTATTATTATTGAATTCTAATTTTAATATAAGCAATAGAAGTATTAAATTCTTGAAAGTAAATATAGAGGGATTAGATTACAAATGTACAAAGAGTGGAAGGGCTTAAAGCATATTTTAATCAATTTTATTTTATTTTGGTTTAACCACCAATATTCAACTTATTAGTTGACTAATCGAGATCTGGTACTGCATAGGTCTATAATAGGGTGACCCTTTCAATCAAATTTGCTCCATCTACAACACCAGTATTCAAACCCTTCACCTTGCTTAAGGCTTAAGAATTTAGTACCTCATCCCACTAGACCAACCAGTTGTAATAAATTTTTTTTATAGTCATATTCTTTACTTTCCATAAGTCAATTAACTAATTAAGATTAATTAATTTGGAAAGTCGACAAAACTATGTGACAGACAAAAATATTATTAGATGGATCTAGCTCATTACGTCGTTCGTGGTCTCAGCTAATAAAGTTCATCATTTTTATTTTTTTAAAGGTGAATTTTAACCTTTTTCTTACATGTCAATAAAAAGTAGTAATTATCTAGAAGTTAAGATAAGATGGATGAAAACGTTACGGATGACGAGCCATATCCGTCTAATAATATCTCCCTACCGATGTTATTGATAAAAATTAATGTTTTATCATGTCTTCTGAATAAGGTTGCGCAGTTCGAAATTTTTACCTACCATCCTAAATGCAAAAGAATCCATCTTACGCACCTAAGTTTTGTGGATGACCTCTTGAGTTTTTACCAAAGGCACTGTTGAATCTGTTATAGGTGTTAAAAGGGTCCTAGATATGTTTTACATATTCTCTAGGCTTTAGATCAATGTTTCGAAGTGTGAAATGTTTCTTGTTGGAATTAAGGATGATGAGAGGGAGTAGTTAAAGACTCAATCCGGCTTTAAGGTTGGTACCTTGCATGTTAGGTACTTGGGCGTTCTTCTTTTTTTTTTTTTTTTAAAGTTGAGATTTATTAGTCGAAGACCCGTACCCCGTGCCTCGTTAAAAAACTTCCCTAGCCTAGAATGGAGGAAAAAGAGTGCAACGAGATAAAGGCATGGAAATACAAGACCAATGCGTTAGCACCATGGTTGCACACATACACAAACCAACAAAATCAAACTAAAATGACAATGAACAAACGACTTCACTGAGCCGGATAGTCTCTAGGCACCGCCGCGAGCCTAACTGTTGCTGATTGTACTAACTTGGTGGAAAAGATCACCAATAGAACTAAAAGGTGGCCTTCAAAATGTTTATCTTTTGCTGGACGTTTACAGTTGATACAATCTGTTCTCTTAGTATACAATACATTTAGTATAGGGTGTTTGTTTTGCTCTCGAAAGTGGTAAAACAGATTACTCAAATCTGATTGTACTATAAAAGGAAACATTTTAGTCACTATATTATATATAAAAGTTCATTTTAGTTCAAAAATGTAAAAAAGGAAAATTTTGGTCAAAAATTTTAAAGTTGTAGTTAGTTGGCTTAAATATATGGTTTAAATACCCTTCAAGTCCTTGTCAAATTTGAAATTGAGCAAACTAATCCCTCTTGAAAAAGAGATTAATTTATTCAGTGTACATTTTAAAAACTAGTAAATAAGAATGGTCTATGGTACATAGTGTTGACATTTTTTATTAATACATGACAAGTGTCCAATTGTAATCGAATAATTTTTAAATAAAATAAAGACGGGAAATTTTATATAAGTTTATAATATACTTTTAATAATTTTGAAATTATTTAAGTCAACAAACAATAACTTTAATGTTTTTGACCAAAAAATTTACTTTTCAAATGTACATAGATTAAAATATTTCTTTTTATAATAGATGAACTAAAATAAACTTTTAATTATCCAATAAGGACGAAAATATATATTCCTTTTATAGTACACATGAACTAAAATAAAATTTTAAATATAATACAACGATTATTATTTTTTTTGATACAAAGACTTTTAGTAGAGGGAAAAGGTTAGGTAAGGCATAGTTGCTGTTTCATTTTAATCATTAATTTAGTGGGAACATGATTATGGCTACTCTTCTCTAGCCATTATACTTTTTAATCAACTATTAATACTGAGGCGAAAGATCAACTCATGCACTAATAAACAATATTCACTTTAATGTTTATCTTCTACAGGTTAAAATATGCTACAGGTATGTGTACTTTTTGTATATTCAGAATTTTGTCTTATTTTTTTTTTAAATTTAGTTCGATTACTTTTCAGATTTAAAAATTCATCTCTTATTGTAAATACTGGTAAAATTATTCTATTAAATTTTTTGATGCGACATTTTAAACTAAAAGGACTAATTTGAAACCCATGTAAGGAAAAAACGACCTTGTAATGGACAAGAATTTAACAGAAGAATTTTTAACGTTATTATTATTGAATTCTAATTTTAATATAACCAATAGAAGTATTAAATTCTTGAAAGTAAATATAGAGGGATTAGATTACAAATGTACAAAGAGTGGAAGGGCTTAAAGCATATTTTAATCAATTTTATTTTATTTTGGTTTAACCACCAATATCTAACTTATTAGTTGACTAATCGAGATCTGGTACTACATAATTCTATTATGGGGTGACTCTTCCAATCAAATTTGCTCCATTTACAACACTAGTATTCAAACCCTTCACCTTGCTTAAGGCTTAAGAATCTAGTACTTTATCCCACTAGACCAACCAGTTGTAATAATTTTTTTCTACCCTCATATCTTTACTTTCCATAAGTCAATTAACTAATTAAAATTAATTAATTTGGAAAAGTCAACAAAACTATGTGACAGACAAAAATATTATTAGATGGATCTGGCTCACCACGTCATCCGTAGTCTCAGCTAATAAAGTTTATCATTTTTATTTTTTTTTAAAAGTAAATTTTCACCTTTTTCTTACATGTTAATAAAAAGTAGTAATTATTTAGAAGTTATAATAAGATGGATGAACCTTATTAACAATGTCACGAATAGTGAACCATGTCGGTCTAATAATATCTCCTTACCGATGTTATTGATATCCGTACACCCAATTTTTCCTTTTATATCAAATTTAACAAATAAGATGCTTCAAATCTAGCTCGTGATTAAAAGCAGAATTTTCAGATGCTATTGGATTTGGTTTAAATACATACAAATCTAGTCCTAAGAAATTAAAACTACTACAACACAAACTTCGATTTGCTTCAAAGATTACATCGTATCAAGCAAAAACAAAATGTTTGATTTCTTTCCTCTCGTTTTATCAGCTTTCTTGCTAGGACTAGGACTCCATTTACTTGTAAAAGCATTTGCAAAACAGGAGCCTGCAAATTTACCCCATGGAAGTATGGGGTTGCCTTTGGTTGGGGAGACTCTTGGTTTCCTTAAGCCCCACAGATCAAACTCCATGGGAACTTTTCTGCAACAACATTGCTCCAGGTAACAAGCTAAGCATGTCCTTCTCATTTCTTAAATGCTAGATATTTGTAACAATCATTCATTTGCTGCTACACAGGTATGGGAGAGTGTTCAAATCTCATCTATTTGGCTCCCCGACTATAGTGTCGTGCGATCATGAGCTTAACATGCTTATTCTTCAAACTGAAGAGAAGCTATTTCAGGTCAGCTACCCCAAGGCCATGCATGGAATTCTTGGCAAGTTCTCTATGATCATTGTTTCTGGGGATATTCATAAGAAGCTACGAAACATGGGCGCCAGCTTCATCACTGCCTCGAAATCGAACCCGGACTTTCTTAATTGCGTGGAAAAGATGGCAATCTCAATGATGAATTCATGGAAAAATTGTGAGCAAATTGGCTTCTGTAAAGAAGTTAAAAAGGTGGGAACGAACTATCAGGAGTCATATTTATCATAATATTTATATACGTTTCAGCCTTGTGGATATGTTGAAATATATTTTCCTTATAAACAGTTCACACTCAATCTTATGGTGAAGCATCTTTTAAGTATTGAACCAGAAGAGCCACTGGCCTTCAAGATCCTGGAAGATTTTCTAACTTACATGAAAGGGTTCGTGTCTTTGCCAGTTTACCTCCCTGGTACAGCTTATGCCAGTGCAGTTAAGGTACTGATGTAAACAAATTAGACCCATTTTTCGTATATTTTCGCTTGCCATATACAATATTATATAGGGTTTGACACTATATAAATAATATATTGCAGGCTAGGGCAAGGCTTTCTGCAACGGTTAGAGGGATCATAAAAGAAAGGCAAAAGGAGAAGTTGAGGCATGGAAAAGAGGATTTCTTGGATGCAATTTTGACGAAGGAGAGTCTAAGTGATGAAGAAACAGTAAGCGTGGTGTTGGACCTGTTGCTTGCAGGTTATGAAACAACAGCGACACTCACGGCCTTGATTGTCTACTTTCTTGCCCTTTATCCAAATGTTTTACAACATTTAAAGGTATTCCATTCCTATATGCATGCCTATAAATAAACTTTTCTTTCCCTTTTCTAACTCTCTTTATTCCAGCGAGAACATGATGCGATAAGGAAAAACAAAAAGAACGGTGAACCCTTGAACTGGGAAGATTACCAGAAAATGGAGTTCACTTACAATGTAAGAAAGTACTTCATTCGCATGTTTTAAATATATATTGATGAAAACAACTTAAAATGGTAGTTTTGTGTTATATAAATAGGTTATTTACGAATCTATGAGGTGTGGAAATGTAGTCAAATTTCTCCACCGGGTTGCTCTTCAAGATGTCAAATTTAAAGGTTAATAATTAATTACAAGTTACAACCCTTTGTTCGAGTTTTCTTCATTTGGTAGAAGATTATATTTTATACATACATATATATATAATTATTGTAGGATATTTCATTCCCGCGGGATGGAAGATACTTCCAATGCTGACTGCAGTTCACTTTGATCCCTCTCTGCACGAAGATCCTATGGAGTTCAATCCTTGGAGATGGACTGTAAGTATATTATGATCAAGCAATAGTTAACATTTTTTTTGAATTCCGTATATTATATCAAAAGAAGGAAAAGAACATGAATGAAAAAAGAGATCACCCGGATGCAGGTAATATTATCCGTAGATCATATGATGGTAGGTCGACATAGAAAAGGCTAGCCATGCATTAGCCTTAAAGAAACAACAATTTTTTTGTTTGTTTGTTTGGTATTGTTTTCTTTTTTGTGTAATCCGGTAGTCGGCCACTTTGGATGGCACAGGATAAAGCAACGACCAAAAAGGTGATGCCGTTTGGTGGTGGTCCTCGGTTATGTCCAGGGGCTGACCTTGCTAAAGTAGAAATTGCTTTCTTCCTTCATCATCTTGTCCTCAATTATAGGTAAAATTTCCCCATCAACATATTTTAATTCCCATTACATTAGATTAAGTGGTGGGGGCTAATTCATCCTCAAATCTCATTGCTTCCCACTTAGGAACCAGCACAATAATTAGCTTTGAGTTAAATCTTGTGGAATTTGCAAGTTTTTAAAGAAGATAACATTTTTGACGTGAACATACAGAAAATTGAGAAATGTTAATGCATCTTTAGTTCATCTTATTATTTCAATTTTGCTAGCTAGAGAGCATATACTTTTAAGCTGCATCCTACTGCATTACCATATTCATTACTTTTTCAATGAGTTGCAATTGATTCTGGGATTTTTTTTTGTTCTTTGATGTTTCAAAAAGATGGAAAACAATGGCAGATGACTTCCCTCTTGCTTACCCTTATGTCGAGTTCAAGAGAGGATTGCTTTTGGAGATTGAGCCAATACAAGACACGGCTGGAAATATAGAAACTTGACATGTAGTATTTAAGTATACATAGCGTAGTGTTTGAGCTACAAAACTACATATGATTTGTTAGATGTAAAGTTCAGTGTTAAGGGAAAAGCCCTTGTCAAGTAATTAATGCAATTGGTTTTTATTTTCTTAATTCTCTCTAATATCTATATTAGATTCGTTATACGATAACGTCTATAATGTTAAAATAATACAATAGGATCACAATGAGACGTATGGAGTATGGTGTGACTAAATTGGTCCTCTTTTTGTAAGAGGTCTCATTTTTTTTCTTTCTAATTTTGAAATCTAGAAATACCTAAAAAGTTTCTTTTACTATCAAATAACCAAAGATAGGATCACAATGAGACACGTATAGTTAGGCGTGTTTATGGTAGGTTAACTGTATCGTTTTAACTTAAACGGTTGGTTAACCGTTATAACGGTTATTAACTGTAACTTAACCGTTAATTTTTTTAAATGGTTAATCGTTAAGAAACAATTCGGTTACATGTAACCTATTATAATTTTATTTTCAAATGTCCATTATTTCTATTTAGAACAATAAATTTATCTCTTTGATAAATATTGCATTAAAATTTTAAAAAAAATTTAAATAGAGAGATTTTAAACATAAACTTCATACTTAGTTAAAAAAAGCACCTATAGATTAACCATTAACTGTCTTTTTAGCGGTTCGGTTAACTGAAATTGTTTAACCTTAACGATTAGATTAATTAATCTATAAAATGAACAATTATACCGGTTAACGATTACGATTTATTTTGCACACCCATGTGTATGGTGACTTATTCTGATACTGATTGACAAGTAATAATGTTACTTGTGGTATTTTTGGAGTGTTGTAACTGTAACACCCTAAACCTGGATGTCAAATTTGGGCCTTAAGCTCAACCCGTTACCATAAAATTTCTCAACTTGGTTTGGCGCAAACAAAATATTTTTCAAAAACATTTAAATCCAATAGTTGAAAATTTAGATGAATGATTAAATCATTACAAGTGAGCTCCAATTTAATTTAAAACATTTGAACATTCGACTTGATCATTACAATTCTAAAATAAGAGTTACAGACTCAGCCACGTAAGGTCTTATGAATACTAAGTCCACTAAACACAAGTATTGTAGTCTGGCAGTCACCGCTTGCTAGAATCCCAAACTTATAATGCTCCTCGAGCTCCGGAACGATCTACCAACATACGCATAGAAATAACGATTTTCGAGCACTAAGCTTACAAAGCTTAGTGATACACATATACTCTACTATACTTCATGCTAATCATAAACATAAGCATGCAAACTAGTACGAGCAATAAGGAGAGATAAATAAACATGTGGCGCTACCACTAGTCATCTAAACACATGCTCTCAACATGTAAAACACTATAAATGGCATACAATGCCCAACCGTACCCGAGATCTCATCAGATCATCTAGGCAAAATCACACAAAGTAGAACCACAAACTTATAGTGAGACCTAAGGCCACGCAACATTGGGAAGTACACTCTAAGTGAGACCCGGGGCAACAAAACATCGGCAACAAACGCTCTATACTATGCAATACATGAGTGAGACCTGAGGCCACACAGTGTCGGGAACATACATTTTATACTCGAAATTTCCCTTAAGTATCTTCGATGAGACCTGGTGCCGCACAACATCAGGAACGTACATTCGACATCCTTGACCATGGTGTTGCAACACTCTCATTGGGTATCCGGATCCTATAAACTAAATGCTTACTTGGCATACAAGCAACGTGATCCCAAGGATCTTCCTATCGTTGATAAACGTCAACACATCATTTATTTTACATTACCAAGTTGTTAATACATTATGAGAAATATATAATTAGTCTCATTTATTGTCTCGATTAATCCATGTTATCTCATTTATTAAGGCATAAATCAATTATTAATTATAAACATTAATTTCCACATTTAATATGTATCTATAGATTATTTAACATATCAGGTATCGAGACTCAAATAAGAGTATCGATACAGTAACCTCGGGTACCGGTGCTCACACGCGTAGCAATACTGAAATTTTTTATTGGAAATCTTAAATTTCCTCACGTACTAGTATGGGTCGACCCATACCGATACGTCATTGTAAAGTGTCCATAAGTTCTATATTTCATACACATTCCATCTCATATTATTGTTGTTTTCAAGTACATTTTAGGCATAATTAGGTCATGCATTGCATAAATACAATATTCTTTGTTTTGCCATGCTTTTATTGAATATTTGTTATTTGGTAAAGTAAAGATGTTGTTTTAGTATAAATTTAGTTTTTCAGGGCTAGAAGCTTTTAGAAGGAGAGTAGACTAGAGGAGAGGATGCTGAGGCATCAGACCAGTGAGCTGTACTAAAATAGTTCCACATAAAGAGAGCTGCTGCAGAGGATCTGTTGCCGCCATACCTGTCGCCCAGGGCAACAAAGTGAGCCTGCTACCCAGGACAACAAAGTGAGTCTGCCGCCCAAGACAACAAAGTGAACCTGTCGCCCAGGGCAGGAAAGTAAGGAGTTGGTAAATTGGAGTGTGATCGACAGAGCAGAAAATCCTGATTCTAACGATGTCGTCCACTCAATTTTTTGACACCTGGAGCAACAGACAGAGCTGCCAAAGTAGAAGAATGAGCTTACTTGCAGATCAAGGCAACGAGAAAAGAAGTCCAAATTCAACTCAAAGAAGTTAGAATTTAAAGTTGCATTTAATACAAAAGCTCTTTGAAGACTTCTACCTCAAGAAGGACTTAACCTAGACTATGGCCTATATATATTTCACATATTTTTGTATTTCGACACACACAACTTAGGTCTTCTTTAGGCATAGTTTAGGTTTTCTTACCGCCGACATATTCTAAATTTCTCTTGGGTTTGGGTTATGATGTAATTAGTTGTGAGAACGGTTGTTTAGGTTTTCAAGTTTGTTTTTGCAATAAAATACTCTCAGTTTGCTTAATTCATGTGCTTCACTTCTTTCAATTAGTTCCAAAAGTCCAGTTGAGGAAATCCATTTGTCGAGCACGAGAGTATCAAACTCACGAAAGAATTAAGCACAATCTCATCATGACGAGGTGTTGACTAATTCGGCTTAGACATAAGTTATAATTTCAGCGGCTAAAAGGAGCAACCAAATGTTGACTGCCTATGTTATGTTTACGCTGAGATTTCTAGGTATTGCCTACATCATGCAGCAACAGAATCCCAACCTAGACATAGGTAGGATCACTTCAGAATTGCTTCGCCAAACTTAGAGTATATGCCAGACTTGCCGCCGGGACTTCTCTTCATCTCACCTGTCGGGAAAGCGAAAGTTGCAAGAGCAGAGTTCCACCGTGGCAGCGAAAGTTGTCGCCGCCTCAATCCGCCATTACCTACTGAGGTAGCAGATCGTGGCAGCGCAAAGCAACTTGACCTATTCAACGCAGTTTCACACTAAGCAGCAACATAACCCTACCTTCTCTATCAACCTGATCACTTACTTATTAATCACTTGTGTTTTTAATTTACTTTTCTCCTCAACAACTATCTTACTTGTGTTTTTACTTTTCTTGTGCAGAAACAAAAACTCGAATCAAGCTGTTCTAATCCTTGTGGGAGACGATATCTTATATACTATAACTTGACAGTAGTGTGCACTTGCACTCATAAATAGAGAACACCAAAATGCTCTACAAGTTTTTTGCACCGTTGCCGGGATTGGTAATAGCGAAATTCATATTTATATTTCTGCACTTTTATTTCTATATGCATTTAATTTTAGTTTTTATTATTCTTATTTTCATTCGAAAAAAATATGTGGGAAAATGCTTATTCAAGTGCCCTGCGAGTTAAGGGCAACAATATTTGAGAAAGTTCTTGGGAATTTTGTGAAGGCAATCATGCGTTCGATAGTTGCCCTCATCTTTTTGTAGCAGTCATGTCGAGAAAAACCACTTGGGAGTGGATGTTTGAATATGAACATCAAATACCGTCGCAGTAACAACAAGGACAGCTGATGTCGCTGCCGCAACAACAAGATTTTTCATGGTATGATAAAAAATCTCAAAACTTTTTTACCGTAACAATTTTGTTGTAGAAAGCGACATGCCCCAGGAATATAGCTATCCGCAAGAACAACCAAAATCTTTGGAGGACACACTTCAAACCTTCCTTCCACTCACGGATAAAGTGACAACTGCTATGGATGCCAGCATCGCTAAGATGGATGCACGACTAAACAATTCAGTCCTCATTAATACCATAGATGAACCAGAACAATTATGTCTGAGGGATACTGATGTCTTAGAACAAGAGGACGAAGAGCAATGCGAGGAAAGATCTCTGATGTGTTAGGAGCAATTAGAAAATCCAAGCCAATAGGATGCAGAACACTGCCCGGGCAGCAAGATTGGCAGCTGTTCCGGCAACTACCTAGTACCCTACCCTGAGGACGAACTGACAGCACATGAGCAAAGCTGTAATGCCCTGGTTTTGGGCCTAGGTATTTTAGACATCGGATCAGACCGGTCGAGAACGATTCGAATCACGTAAACTGATTTAAGGTAATAAGGGATTGAGATAGGATATGTAACACACGGGTTTGGGGGTCGGGTGAAAATAATATTAAAATAATGTTTCAGGTTTCAGTTTCATTTTCAAAATAATTAAAATCTATGTTGGGCCTATCTTTTAAATCCAATTCCAGGGGTTTTAGGAGATGAGAATTTAAGCAATCTCATTAATGGCATTCTTGTAAATAAGTGGTCTTGTAAAACAAAAACCCCCATTTATTTTAAAGACCCATTTTATCATCTTCTTCCCTTCTCTTCCATTTCTTTTTCACGACAAGTCTCCCCTCCCCTTCAAGTTCACTATTCCATCACCCTTTTTGCTTTTTCTTGGAGGTTTTTCAAAAGCAAACCCATATTTGACTTGTCCTTATCATCCTCTACAAGTTTATACTTTTATTTTTCATTAAAACCCATGATTTCTCATTTTGAAGTTTTGAAAGTTTGGTTTAAAAATGTGAACTTTATTAGCTTTAATTTAAGTTTTCAATTTGTTGATGTTAGATAAGATGTTTACTATCTAAAAGGTCCAACATACTTGATTTTTACATGGTAATATGTTGATTCCCGAAATTGGGTTTTGGAGAGGTTTTAGAGGGGTTTTAGGTTGATTTTTGGGGCTGTTTTGGGTGAAGTTTTGTTGGCTAATGGTTGTATGTTGGTTGAGGGTTATTTTGGAATCCTTTAGGTGTATTAAAGGTATTGGAATCATTGGTTTTAGGCTGGGCATAAGGGTTGCTCGAAAATGGCATTTTGGGGTTGTCTTTAGCTTGAAATCATGTGTTTTGTGCTTGGTTTGGGTTCCGGGTTTGCTACATTGATTTGTGGACGGAATTGTGGTTATTTTGATTGTGTTGGGATGATTAGAAGCAAGGAATTGTGTTGGTGAAGCCTCGAGAACAAATCTGGAACCGTTGGGAGCTTGATCGACTAGAATGGTTGAGCTTGGAATAGTAGGTGAGTGGTTCTACGCTTTAAATTGATTTTCAAAGGTTGGTTCAAGCATGTGGACTAGGTTGGGCTTGGTAGACCCACCTAGAGTTGGGATTAGATTGGTAGTCTAATCCCAAGCTTTAGTTAGAGACTTTGTTTGAACTTTAAATGTGAGTATGCCTCATGTTTCGTTGTGATTATGGTGGTTATGTATATTGTGTTATACATGTGTGTTGAGGCATGGTATTGATGCATTGTTATATGCATGTGGTTCGTGCATGATTGTAAGTCATGGTGAGTACGTGCTAAACACAGAAGTTGGTATGAAATGGTGTTGTGAAAGATTAATGAAATGTGTTAGTATTGACAGTAGTATGCTTGGGTACAATGTTCGATCATTAGGATGTTTAATGTGCACACGTGAGTCAAAATGTGCGCATGGTCTTGATGATGGTAGTCATCAAGATGGAGTACGGGTTCGCCCAGAAATCTTCTTATATATATGTTAGTCGGTGATGAGTGGAATCTCATCGACGAGGCGTGACGATGAGTGGAATCCCCTCCGTGTGAAACGGTGATGAGTGTAATCCCACCGTAAGGTAATGGTTGTGTTGTTGGATGTGAGTTCCAACGGTTATCTGTGTATTCAGGTTATAGCTAGTGCCAATACGGATTGTGGAATGTGTTTTCTAATACATTGATGTATGTGTTTCCATATGTTGTGTTTATGGACTTTTGAGCTTGGCATAACATTGAGTTTATGTTCATGCATCATATGTATTTGACTCATGTGGTTCGAAGGTAAGATCATGCATTCTACCTTGGTTGTGTGCTCGTGTTTGGACCCTGCATTGTCGAGGTTTGTTTTATGAGCTTATCCTTACTAAGCTTTATGCTTACGCTCTTTTTGTTCGACAATGCAGATCTGTAGTTCGTGGGTTGCTCATGCAAGGAGAGGGCCTCCAAGTGTGCTTGTTGAGTTTTTGCTATCCTCAAGTATGAACTATTTAAGTTAGGGATGTAATAGACAAGCAATAGGATTTGAGTTTTGGATGTATGTTGATGTTATGTGTTAGGAGCATGTTTAGACTCCTTTGTTTTGTGGATGTTTTGCTTAAGGCTTGCTTATGCCTTGTATGTCGTCCTTGTGCACTTTTCATGAATGCTTAAGTGTATGTTTTTGTCTAAAGCATGTTATCTTGAATGCTATGTATGAACCTTTTGTTGAATTGATGATTCCTATCCATGTATGGCTTTTATATGTATGAAGTGTGTTAAGCATGCTTGTTATGTGTGGTCTTACCTTTAGAGTTATGCATGTTTGGTTGTGGGAGTCTTAGTTGGTGTGTTGAGGCAGCCTTGTTCCTTAAACCAGCTAAAACATGTATGTTCGCAATAGGTGTATCGAAACGGTTGTGCCCGTTTCGATACGGTCCTCTTGTTTCAGGCCAGGTGTTTCGGTACGCGGAAGGGGCGTTTCGATACAATCTTGCTACTGGAAATTCGAGATTTTGACGTGAAATTGAGGGTATTGAAACGGTCTTATGCGTTTCGGAACGGTCTTCATAGCGTTGACCACTAGAAGTTGACCATTGAAGGTGTATCGATACGGTCCACCACTGTTTCGATCGGTCTCTTGGGTTGACTTTGGTCAACTGAACTAGTCAAGGCGTATCGATACACCCCCTGGGCGTTTCGATACGACCTATAGTTTAAGTTAAAGATGGGTTGTTTTTGATTGGTTGTTTGTTTGTTCGTCTCGCTTGTTGCTTCCGCTTTTGTCGTTTCACATAGGACATAATAATGCATCTAGACAAGATAATAATAAATGAAAAAGTTTTCTCGGGTTGTTAATCGAAGTGGAGCCTTAACAGGTTTCGCCTCGGTTACCCCCGTGTAGCCCACTTGGACCGGTCAAGCGTCCGGACCAGGACGAGGGGGTTACACTTGTTGGTATCAAAGCCTGAGGTTTCCGAGACCTTGGGCAGGTAAGTGAGGTAAGTTAAATTCTTGTATTTCAATTGCACGGTGTTTGCTTGCCATTTAAGTATGTTGCTTGTTTGTCAAGTATGCTTGATATTTGAGTGTTGTTCGAAGCATGTTGAGTAGAGTCTCATTGCTTCTATTACATCGGAAAAAGGATTTTTAAGTGAGGGAACATACTTGAGCCACTTGGAACCCTTGCCCATGCTAACCCTAGTTTTGTGTATTGTTTTTGTTGTTGTAGTTGTTATCTGTGAGCGCTTATGTCGAGGCCTAGAGGTAGGCCGAGGATGGTTCGTCAGGAACCTCGTGATGCGGCTCCTGTTAATGAGTCGATGGCTGGAGTAGAGGCTCCTGTGAGAGAGCCTGCTGTTGGAGTCTGAGCTCCTCCACCACCACCACCTCCTCATCCTGAAGCGGGAGGCGAGGCTGGAGCTGATAGAGCGGAACCTCAGGTTGGTCAGGGTGGACAAGGTTCTGCGGGGATAGATATGGCTCTGTTAGTTCAAGCTATAGCGGGAGCGTTTTAGGCTGCAGTTGCCGGAGCTCAAGCTGTAGCTCAGCCGAGAGGTGATGATTCTAGCATACCATTAGAGAGGCTTCGTAGCCTAGGAGCTGATGAGTTTAGAGGATTTACGCCTGAGAGGTTAGAGTTGTGGTTGGAGAAGACAGTCCGTAATCTAGCTCAAATGGGATGTGTTGGAGCTCGTAAGTTGGGCTGTGTAGTTTCATTGCTTCAGGGTGATGCCTACACCTGGTTGGTCACCATTACTAATGGTGTGCCTGAGGCCGAGGTTAGTTGGAACTTCTTTGAGACTGCCTTTAGAAAGAGGTATTTGGGGCCGATATATCTGGATGAGAAGAAGCGGGAGTTCATGGCTCTTGTTCAGGGAGATGCATCAGTGACAGATTATGATATTTGCTTTGTCCGTCTGAGTTAGTATGCTCCAGAGTTTGTTCCTACTAAGAGGGACTGTTGTGATCGGTTCAGGTATGGGCTTCATGAGGAAGTTAAGAGGTACACCTTGGCTTCAGATTATACTGATTTTGATGTCTTGGTCGCTAGGGCCAAGGATGTCGAGCATTGCTTGGGGCTGACCAAGCGCTCAAGAGGATCCAGTTCTGGGAAGAGGCACAACAACTTTGATCGTGGTGATGCCAAGAGGCATCGGGGTGGTGGACATCAGTTTGACCATAGGCGTGGCGGTGGCCACCATGGTAGAGGCCATCAGGGCCATAGAGCTAGAGGGTGTTTTCCCGAGTGTACTCGATGTGGGACACAACATTCAGGAGAGTGTTGGGGTAACTTCCATGCTTGCTGGAACTGTGGATCGAGAGACCACTTCAGGAGAGAGTGTCTGCATCAGGCGACACAAGCATCAGTTCAGGCTCAGGCTCCTGCGAGAGCGATTGATTATCAGAGAGGTTGTGGGCGCGGTCGTGGTTACTTCCAGCCAAGGGCTAATGCACCTAGGATAGAGGTACCGAGGAATCTTGCTCATGTTGTGGCAGTGCAGCCAGAGGTCAGTGGACCAGCTAGAGACTACACACAGAGAGAGGCAAGGAATGACACATATGTGATAGCAGGTAATTTTGAGTTACAGTCCATGTCTTTGCTTTCCTTAGTTGATTCGAGTTCCACGCATTCTTACATTTTAAGTGAGCATGCAAAGAAGTTAGACATACCTGTTGAGATCTTAGATGTAGGGATGCATGTGACTAGCTCCTTTGGTGAGACAGTTGTAGTTAGATGGATGTATAGGAGGTGTCCGTTGAAGATTCAGGGTCATGTGCTTCCGGTTGATATGATTAAGCTTCCGTTCAATGGTTTTGATATTATTTTGGGTATGGATTGGTTGGTTGAGCACAGAGCTAGTGTAGATTTTGAGACAAAGAGAATTTCGTTGAAGCTTTCTGATTACTACAAGGTAGTGGTAGTAAGCGAGAACATTTAGTTCTTGTCGAATGTTGTGTCAGCTTTAGAGGCTCATAGGTTGATAGATTCCGGTTGTGGGGCTTACTTAGCGTATGCGATGAATCCGAATATGAGTGAGGTTAGACCGAAAGATATCAGAATAGTTTGTGATTATCCGGATGTGTTTCTAGAAGTGTTACCATGTTTGCCTCCTGACAGAGATGTAGAGTTTGTGATTGAGACTGTTTCAGGGTCTACTCCAGTTTCTATTGCTCCGTACCGTATGGCTCTGAAAGAGTTGAAAGAATTGAAGAGTCAACTTCAGGAGTTGTTAGGCCGAGGTTTTATTAGGCCTAGTAGTTCGCCTTGGGGTGCTCCCGTGTTGTTTGTGAAGAAGAAAGATGGCAGTATGAGAATGTGTATCTACTACAGGAAGTTGAACCAGTTGACAGTGAAGAACAAGTATTCATTGCCTCGTATAGATGACTTGTTTGATCAGTTGAGAGGTGCCTCAATGTTTTTGAAGATAGATTTGAGATCAGGGTACTATCAGTTGAAGGTAAAAGAGTGTGATGTTCCGAAGAAAGCCTTTAGGACTAGATATGGTCATTATGAGTTCCTTGTGATACCGTTTAGGCTCACGAATGCACCTGCAGCTTTCATATCCATAGATATGATGAACAGAGTTTTCTGAGACTATCTAGACCGATTTGTAGTTGTTTTCATAGATGACATCCTTGTGTACCCAAGATCAGAAGAAGAGCACGATGAGCACTTGAGACTTGTTTTGCAGAGATTGATGAGTAATTAGTTGTATGCGAAGCTTAGCAAATCTTAGTTCTGGATTCGAGAGGTTGTGTTTCTTGGCCATGTTGTGTCAGCTAAAGGTATCCGTGTTGATCCGACGAAGATTGAGGCTATTGTTGAGTGGAAACAACCTAAGTCAGTGACTGAAATTAGGAGTTTCCTAGGACTAGTCGGTTACTATAGGAGATTTGTTGATGTTTCTCTAGAGTAGCTGCTCCGTTGACTAAATTATTGCAAAAGGGAGTGAAGTTTGAGTGCTCAGATTCGAGACAGAAGACATTTGAGAAATTGAAAGAAGCCTTGACGAATGCTCCAGTGTTAGTACAACCAGTTTCAGGGAAGGAGTTCGTGATCTTTAGTGATGCTTCCTACGTAGGTTTAGGTAGTGTTCTGATGCAAGAAAGAAGAGTTGTTTCTTATGCTTCAAGACAGTTGAAGGTGCACGAGAAGAACTACCCTACACACGATATTGAGTTAGCAGTAGTTGTGTTTGCGTTGAAGATTTGGCGTCACTATTTGTATGGTGAGAAGTGCACGATTTACACTGATCATAAAAGATTGAAGTATTTGATGACTCGGAGAGAGTTAAACTTGAGACAAAAGATGGCTTAAACTGTTGAAAGACTATGATTTGACTATCGAGTACCATCCGGGTAAGGCAAATGTAGTAGCCGATGCGTTGAGAAAAAAAGTTGCCGTTGAGTTTGAGCTATGTTTGCTAGGCTGAGTGTATCAGATGATGGTCGTCTAATCACAGAGTTGCAAGTGAAGCCTTCTTTGATTCAAATAGTCAGAGAGAAGCAGTTGCAAGATGCAGCACTAGTTCCGCATGTTCAAGACATAGCCGAAGGTACACCGACAGAGTATAGTTTCAGTGGTGAGAATGTGTTGTATTTCTGAGACAGAGTTTTAGTACCTGAAGATGTTGAGTTGAGACGTATGATTCTGAGCGAAGCACATTCGAGTCCTTTTTCTATGCATCCAGGCAGTACTAAGATGTACTGAGTTCTGAAGAGTGATTATTTCTTGGTTGGTTTGAAGAAGGATGTAGCGGAGTATGTGAGTCGTTGCATGGTTTGTCAGAGAGTGAAAGTAGAACATCAGGTTCCTTCAGGTTTGTTACAGCCTTTGAAGATTCCGGAATGGAAATGAGAGAGAATCACTATGGACTTTGTGTCGGGGTTACCGTTGTCTCCTTCGAAGAAGAATTCTGTTTGGGTGATTGTTGATAGATTCACGAAGTGTGCCCATTTCTTAGCAGTGAACACCACAAATTCTTTAGAAAAGTTGGCAAATTTGTACATCCGCGAGATTGTGAGGTTGCATGGAGTTCCGAAGTCTATTGTATCAAACATAGATCTGAGATTCACAGCGAGGTTATGGAGTTGTTTTCATAGTGCCCTAGGTAGCCGTTTGCATTTCAGTACTTCGTATCATCCGTAGTTAGAGCGAGTGATACAAATTTTAAAGGATATGATTTGTTGTTGTGTGATTGACTTCCAGGGTTCTTGGGAGAAGCATTTGCCCTTAGTTGAGTTTGCTTACAACAACAGTTACCAGGATAGTATCCAGATGGCTTCTTATGAGGCTTTGTATGGTAGACGATGTAGGACTCTGATCTATTGGGCCGAAACGGGTCAGAAATTGTTACCTATGTCAGATTTGCTTAAGGGGACTACCGAAAAAGTGAAGCTGATTTGTGATCGTTTGAAAGCAGCTTCCGGCCGTCAGAAATCTTATGCAGATTTGAAGAGAAAAGAGATTGAGTTTTCAGAGGGTGAGAAAGTGTTTCCGAAAGTATCTCCGTGGAAGAAGGTAATACAATTTGGCCGGAAAGGCAAGTTGAGTCCGAGGTTTATTGGTCCGTATGAGATAGTTGAGTGGATTGGGCCAGTATGTTACCGTTTGAGATTGCCTTCAGAGTTAGAGAAGATCTATGATGTTTTTCAATTGTCGATGCTTAGGAGATATAGATCCGATCTGTCTCATGTTATGCCAGTTGAGGAGATAGAACTGAATCCGGATTTGTCTTACAATGAAGAACTAGTTGAGATATTTGCTTCTGATAGCAAGGTGTTGCGTGGCAAGACCATAGAGTTGGTCAAGGTGTTGTGGAGACATAGAGGCGTGGAAGAGGCCACACGGGAAAGGAAAGCTGATATGCTTGAGCAGTTTCCGTACTTGTTTCCATCAGGTAATTTCGGGGACGAAATTCCTTAAGTGGGGGAGAGTTGTAACACCTGGGTTTGGGGGTCGGGTAAAAATAATATTAAAATAATCTTTCGGGTTCCGGTTTCATTTTCAAAATAATTAAAATCTATGTTGGGCCTATCTTCTAAATACAATTCCATGAGTTTTAGGAGATGAGAATTTAAGCCATCTCATTAATCGCATTCTTGTAAATAAGTGGTCTTGTAAACAAAAACCCCATTTATTTAAAAGACCCATTTTATCATCTTCTTCCTTTCTCTTCCATTTCTTTTTCACGACAAGTCTCCTCTCCCCTTCAAGTTCACTATTCCATCACCCTTCTTGCTTGTTGTTGGAGGTTTTTCAAAGGTAAACCCATATTTGACTTGTCCTTATCATCCTCTACAAGTCTATACTTTTATTTTTCATTAAAACCCATGATTTCTCATTTTGAAGTTTTCAAAAGTTTGGATTAAAAATGTGAACTTTATTAGCTTTAATTTAAGTTTTTGGTTTGTTGATGTTAGATAAGATGTTAACTATCTAAAAGGTCCAGGATACTTGATTTTTACTTTGTTTTATGTTGATTACCTAAATTGGGTTTTGGAGAGGTTTTAGAGGGGATTTTAGGTTGGTTTTTAGGGCTGTTTTGGGTGAAGTTTTGTTGGCTGATGGTTGTATGTTGGTTACAGGTTGTTTTGGAAGCCTTTAGGTGTATTAAAGGTATTGGAATCATTGGTTTTAGGCTGGGCATAAGAGCTGCTCGAAAATAGCATTTTGGGGTTGTCTTTAGCTTGAAATCATGTGTTTTGTGCCTGGTTTGTGTTCCGGGTTTGCTATATTGATTTGTGGACGGAACTGTGGTTATTTTGATTGTGTTGGGATGATTAGAAGCAAGGAATTGTGTTGGTGAAGCCTCGAGAATGAATCTGAAACCGTTGGGAGCTTGAATGGCTAGAGTTGTTGAGCTTGGATTAGTCGATAAGTGCTTCTACGCTTTAAATTGATTTTCAAAGGTTGGTTCAAGCATGTGGTCTATGTTGGTCTTGGTAGACCCACCTAGAGTTGGGATTAGATTGGTAGTCTATTCACAAGCTTTAGTTAGAGACTTTGGTTGAACTTTAAATGTGAGTATGCCTCATGCTTAGTTGTGATTATGGTGGTTATGTATATTGTGTTATACATGTGTGTTGAGGCATGGTATTGATGCATTGTTATATGCATGTGGTTCGTGCATGATGGTAAGTCATGGTGAGTACGTGCTAAGCATGAAAGTTGGTATGAAATGGTGTTGTGAAAGATTAATGAAATGTGTTAGTATTGGCACTAGTATGCTTGGGTACAATGATCGATCATTATGATGTTTAGTGTGCACACGTGAGTCAAAATGTGCACGTGGTCTTGGTGATGGTAGTCATCAAGATGGAGTACGGATTCGCCCGCAAATCTTCCTATATATATATGTTAGTCGGTGATGAGTGGAATCCTATCAACGGGGTGTGAGGATTAGTGGACTCCCCTCCGCGTGAAACGGTGATGAGTGTAATCCCACCGTAAGGTAATGGTTGTGTTGTTGGATGTGAGTTCCAACCGATATCTGCGTATTCGGGTCATAGCTAGGTGCCAATACGGATTGTGGAATGTGTTTGCTAATACATTGATGTATGTGTTTCCATATGTTGTGTTTATGTAATTTTGAGCTTGGCATAATATTGAGTTTATGTTCATGCATCATATGTATTTGACTCATGTGGTTCGAAGGTAAGATCATGCATTCTACCTTGGTTGTGTGCTCGTGCTTGGACCCTGCATTGTCGAGGTTTGTTTTATGAGCTTACCCTCACTAAGCTCTATGCTTACACTCTCTTTGTTCGACAATGCAGATTCCTAGTTCGTGGGTTGCTCGTGCAAGGAGAGGGCCTCCAAGTGTGCTAGTTGAGCTTTTTCTATCCTCAAGTATGACTATTTAAGTTAGGGATGTAATAGACAAGCAATGGGATTTGAGTTTTGGATGTATGTTGATGTTATGTGTTAGGTGCATGTTTAGACTCCTTTATTTTGTGGATGTTTTACTTAAGGCTTGCTTATGCCTTGTATGCCGGCCTTGTGCCCTTTTCATGAATGCTTAAGTGTATGTTTCTGTCTAAAGCGTGTTATCTTGAATGCTTTGTATGAACCTTTTGTTGAATTGACGCTTCCTATCCACATATAGCTTTTATATGTATAAAGTGTGTCAAGCATGCTTGTTGTGTGTGGTCTTGCCTTTAGAGTTATGCATATTTGGTTGTAGGAGTCTTAGTTGGTGTGTTGAGGCAGCCTTGTGCCTTAAACCAGCTAAAACGTGTCTGTTCGCAGTAGGTGTATCAAAACGGTTGTGCCCGTTTCGATATGCTCCTCTTGTTTTAGGCCAGGCGTTTTGATACGCGGGAGAGATGTTTCGATACAATTTTGCTACTGGAAATCTGAGATTTTGACGAGTAATTGAGGGTATCAAAACGGTCCTAGGCGTTTCAGAACATTCATTGTAGCGTTGACCACGAGAAGTTGACCGTTGAGGGCGTATCGATACGATCCACACCGTTTCGATACGGTCTCCTCGAGTTGACTTTGGCCAGTTGACCTAGTCAAGGCATATCGATACACCCCCAGGGCGTTTCGATGCGGCCTACAGTTTAAGTTAAAAATGGGCTGCTTTTGATTGGTTGTGTGTTTGTTCGCCTCGATTGTTGCTTTCGCTTTTGTCGTTTCACATAGGACATAATAATGCATCTAGACAAGGTAATAATAATGCATCTGGACGCTTGATCGGTCCGAGTGGGCTACACTTGTTGGTATCAGAGCCCGAGGGTGCTTTAAGTTTCAAAACTGGGAAACATGTAAATTTTAAGGTGGAAGCCAAAATCTTAGAATCTTTAGGGGGCTTTAAGTCAATTTGACCTTTTCTCAATATGACATGTGTTTTAAAAGGCTTTTAATTAAAAGGATTTAATTAGATTTATATTAATTAATATAGTTAGGTTAAGTGAGATTTCTAATTACGTAACAACCAAATCTTTCTCATTTTCAGCCAAACACTAATTCTCTCATCTTTTCTCAGAATTCTTTCTTCCAAAAACTCTCTCAACATTTTCTAAACCATTTTCAAGAGATATTTTCTAATTCTTCAAGATTTTGCTAAGGAAAACTTGTCATTCATTGAGAGAAGCAAGGATTGGAGGTAAATCCCGTTCTCAACCTCTAATCTAAGTTCTTTATTGAAATTCCCAAGATATTTGGCTTCTAAATACTATTTTTGGTTGAGTTTTCATTATAGTTTTGATTGGAGATCAAAATCTTGTAAAAACATGATTTAAATCTTGATTTTCAGACTTGTTGAGTTAGGCTCTGTTTGTGTTGATTTTAATTGAGTTTAAAGTTGATTAATATGTTAAAATGATGTGTTGAAAACATAGATCCCAAAATCCTTGAGATCCATGAGTTTCTTGGTTATTTTAAGTGAGTTTTGAGGTGAAATGGTGGAATCTTGTTTGCTGGAGGTATAAGGTTGGGTTAGGATGTTTGTTAGATTTTTTTATGTTTATAATGCTTTAGAAGTGATGTATAGTGGATGGGCTTGGTTTAGAAAGCAATCGATTGAGTTTTTGGTTGCTTTGGATGGGTATTTTGGTGTAGTTTGGGTGAGCAACGATTTTGTGAATTGTTGTTGGTGTTAGAATGCATTTTAATGCATTTAGATCTCTATTTTGATGATGTGAAAACAGGGGATCTTGATCCGGAAGAAAACAAGGTGTTGATGGAGGCTCCAGAAGAGTAAATTCCTTTTCGGTGAGCAAGGCTTCGCGTATCGGTGAGTGGAAATGCAATTTCCTGCTTTGTAACGCTTTGAGCGTGGTCTTGGGAGCTTAGTGTAAGTTTGATACACTTAGCTAATCTCAAGAGTAAGTGATTCGGAAATCCCTTCTTGGAAATGTGCTTAGTTTGATTAAATTGCACTTGAGTTGGTTGTGGATTTGTTTACTGTTTTTAAGCATGTTTAAGCATGATTTAATGCTCGATTTTAATGCCATTATGTTAAGGATGCACTAGGTAAGTGATCCTTGGTTTGCATGTGTTGAATGCATACGATATTAAGCATGTGATGCTTGTGGAAATGGCATTGTGGTTATGCTTGTAAAACAGTGGATTAATGTGGTTAAATGATTATATTGGAAAGTGATTAAATTGGATTTTGGTTACTTTAATCGGATATAGTTAGCCGGCTATAGGATTGGGTGCACCGTGAATAAAGTCGCCTTGGATGTTGAGGGGTTGTGATTGTGCCGTAATGTCCATCCAAGTAACCTAACGATTGAGGTTAAGATCACAACGGTGAATGATTAGCCCCGTGTGTGAGTCTTGTGTATGTGTCCCATACTCTCGTTAGTAGAATTATACAGCTACTGATGGGTGATGTTGAGGGGTTGTGATTGTGCCATTAATCTCCATCACGGGTGTTGAGGGGTTGTGATTGTACCATTGATCTCCAAATTGTGTAGTTCGGTAGTATGTGTGAAACATGTGAGACAACCCTTGTAATCCGCGTATCCGATTGTGTCTAGTGTTGAAATGGTTTATGGATTATCACTTGTGAGCCAATATAATGTAAATGAATAATGTGAAGCATGAGATGCTTGTAAATGATGCAATAATGCATGAGATGCTTGGTAAAGCATGAGCAATGGTTTAATTGCTTATTTTAAATGATGTGTATGAGCATATGTTTAGTAAATGCATTGTTGTCTTGTGATGACATGATTTATGAAAAAGCATGTGATAAAAGTGGTGGTTTTGCAAGTCATGTTAATTGCATTGATGAATGTTGTTTAGCGATCCTCACTAAGCTATATGCTTACGCTCATTTGTTTCATCAATGCAGAGAATTGAACATTTCAAGGCAGCCCAAAAGCAAGAGGAACCCAAGGCTTTATTAAAGAGATGTATGTGATTCACCCTTAGTGTAATAAGTGGCAATGGGTGGGATTTCTATTTCCCTGAATTTGTGGTTGATGTTTGTTGTTTCAAGCATGTTTAGTTAAGGGATGTGGACTTGTATTTGGCCTTTATATGGTTCAGTTGTTTGTTTGTGGTGTTTTACCATTTCCATAGTTTGACATCTTAAGCATGCTTGATTAGTTTAATAGTCATCATGGTTTGTTGAGGTTGATGCTTATGTTTTACTATTTGATAGTGTTTACAAGTCTATTGAGTGGATTATATCATGTATGCATGATTGGAACTTGTTTAAATGTGATTTAGTATGTTTAAATGTTGTTTAAATGAGCAAATCTGGTATGCGTATCGATACACGGGGAAGCGTATCGATATACTAAGGCAAAATGAGGCATTTCTGTACAGGCGTATCGAAACGGATTGCCCGCGTATCAATACGCCTAGGCCAAGTTTGAAGTCAGTACTGATACGCGAAGAAGCATTTCGATACGCTCAACCCTTCTTTAGCTATTGTCTTTCTGCGTATCGATACATGGCCAAGGGTATCGATACGAGTAGTTAATTTCGGTTAAAAATATCTTTAAAAGTTTGGAAATGTTGCATTTTGGTCCCTGAATATATTGTGTATGCAATTGAATGAGTTTGGATGATCCATTTGAGCTGATTTTTGACATGTGGGTATGTTTACATTACTAATTAAAGATTGATAACCTTAAAATCATGAACGATCCTGTCTTTTATGGAATTTACAGTTTAGTCCCTAAAAGTCAAATGTGTGCAATTGAACCTCAAATTGAACTCTGATCGATGTGCCGTTTTCACCTAATCGCTTTGCTGAACTTATAGGTTAATAATATACATCTAGAGAAGATAAAAAGGAATAAAAGGTCGTAAATCAAGGTTAACTTTCAGGTTGACTTTGGTTTTCCCCGTGTAATCTTCGTAGTTCGGGTTAAACGTCTAGACTGGACTAAGGGGGTTACATTTATTGGTATCAGATCCATGTTACGATAGAATTGGGAATGTTGGTATGTGAAATTGATATGTATCGTTGTATGTTGTTTGAAAAGCATGCAATTTGTTGAATTCTGAAGCTTATGCCATGCTCGATTTATGTGAATTGCATGTGAAATGGACATGAGTGTGTGATAATGATGTAATGTCGTTATATGCTTAATTTGAATGATGAAAAGCATGTTGAGCTTGATGTGTCATTGTATTCTATGCCATGTTGGGGAAATCGGGGTGCCCATTGCCTTATTACACTAATAAAATGTTTTTGTAAACTTGGATCCTTGCTTGAAGATGACCTAAATGGTTTGATTTGTTTTTGTTGTTGTGTTTTGATTAAAATAGCACAATGGGACCTAGAAGAGAGTTGAGGTCCAATACGATTATACATGCCGCTGAGCAGGGTGACCAGGGGGCTGATGTCCCTCTTGGTGGAAATCTACCTCCCCCGCCACCACCTGGAGGTGGGGAGCAGGTGCAGCAAGGACCTGCTGGTCCTGGTTTGGGTGATTTTGCGCCACTGGTTAAGGCGATCACTAGAGTGTTTCAGGCTGCTGTTGCCGGAGCGCATGTACAGGCCCCTACAGCTGGGCAAGCGGGCTTACCATTGGAAAGGTTGAGGAGCTTAGGAGCTGTAGAGTTCTTTGGTATGTCTCCTGAGGCGTCTCAGGCCTGGTTAGCGAGTACAATCTGTATCATGGATCAGATGGGCTGTAATGATGTATGCAAGCTGGGATGCGCAGTATCTTTGTTGCAAGGTGATGCCTACAGCTGGTGGACGACTACCACGGTAGGTATAGAACCCAATGAGGTTGATTGGGAGTTCTTCAGAGGTGCCTTTAGGAGGAAGTATCTAGGGGTGAGATACTTGGATGAAAAGAAACATGAGTTTATGTCGCTTGTTCAGGGCAACCTATCTGTGGCTGAGTACGAGGTTCAGTTCGTACGCTTGAGCCAGTATGCTCCTGAGCTGGTACCAAGTGAGAGGCATCGATGTGATCGCTTCCGGTAAGGGTTGGTACAAGAAGTTAGACGTATATGCTGGCTGCAGACTACACTGATTTTGATGTGCTAGTTTGTCGAGCGAAGGACATTGAGCAGAACTTGGGATTGTCATCTCGAGGTGTTGGTTCTAACTCTAGTAAGAGAGCAGCTGAGTACAGTTCCGGAGGTGGACGGAACAAAAGAGGGCGTGATAAGAGACATCAGCCTGAGGGAAGGCGTGGTGCACTGATTCGAGGTGGTCAGGCTTATGGAGGTCGTATGAGATCTGAGCAGCATTCATATTGGACATGTGGTTCAAGGGACCATTTGAGGCGAGATTGTCCTCGGGTGGCTAGAGAGGTTCAAGCTCCTGTTGTGGTGACATGTAATTCTTGTTGGAATTGTGGTTCGGCGGATCACATGAGGAAGGAGTGTCCTTTGTTGGCTAGTGGTGGCCAAGGACGTGATCCTGTGGTAGACACCTCAGAGAGGCCGTGGGCGCGACCGTGGAAACTTTCAGATGAGAGATAAGGGGAAATGAGGTATTGCTCATGTTGTAGTTGTTCGACCCGAGGGAGGTGGACCAGTGAGGGTTTATGCTAAGCGCGAGGAGCGCAATGATACCGATGTTATCGCAGGTACCTTCGCTCTCCAGTCGTTATCTTTGTTGGCTTTGATTGATTCTGGATCCATGAATTCTTATATCTTGAGTGAGCATGCACATTTGCTTGATATACCTGTTGAGTTTCTTGAGGTAGGAATGCAAGTGACTAGTTCTTTTGGTGAGAATGCAGTCACTAGGAAGTTGTATAGGAGATGCCCTTTGTCTGTGCAAGGTCATGTTTTTCTTGTGGATCTGATGAAGTTACCTTTCTATGGATTTGATGTAATCTTTGGCATGGATTGGTTGTTGGAACATAGGGCGATGGTTGACTTTGAGGTAAAGCGAGTCACTTTAAAGTTGGCCGATGATTATGAGGTTGTAGTAGTAGGCGAGAATGTGAAAGTCTTGTCGAATGTGGTTTCGGCTTTGGAAGCAAACCGAATGATGAGGTTGGGTTGTGAGGCTTACCTAGCCTATGTGATTAATCCTGGCACCAAGGATGTGCGTGTGTAGGACATCCGAACTATTCGCGATTTTCCGGGTGTCTTTTCGGAGGAATTGCCTAGATTGCCACCAAATAGGGAAGTTGAGTTTGGTATAGAATTGTACGAAAATACAACTCCAGTGTCCATTGCTCCTTATCGTATGGCACCCAAAGAGTTAAAAGAGTTGAAAACGTAGTTGCAGGAGTTGTTTGACTGAGGTTTTATCCGGCTGAGTGTGTCACCTCGGGGTGCACCTGTCTTGTTTGTTAAGAAGAAAGATGGGACGATGCGGATGTGCATAGATTATCGGCAACTGAACAAGTTGACGATCAAGAACAAGTATCCCTTTCCTAGAATTGATGATATCTTTGATCAGTTTCGAGGAGCCTCAATGTTTTCTAAGATAGACTTGAGATCAGGGTATTATCAGCTGAAGGTGAAGGATGTGGACGCACCTAAGACAACTTTTTGCACGAGGTATGGACATTATGAATTCTTGGTGATGTCGTTTGGTTTGACCAACGCGTCTGCTGCTTTCATGGACATGATGAATCGGGTATTCCATGAATTCTTGGATCAGTTTGTGGTGGTGTTCATCGATGATATCCTTGTGTATTCGCATACCGAGGAGGATCATGATAGGCACTTGAGAATTGTTTTGCAGACATTGTTGGAGAATCAGTTGTATGACAAGATGAGTAAGTGTGAGGTTTGGCTTAGGGAGGTGGTTTTCCTTGGACATGTTGTGTCGGCTGAGGGTATTCGCGTTGATCTGCACAAGGTAGAAGTTGTGATGAGTTGGAAAGTGCCTAAGTTAGTGACGGAAGTGCGAAGTTTTCTTGGATTGGTTGGGTACTACCGTAGGTTTGTCGAGGGTTTCTCTAAGATAGCAGCGCCTTTGACCAAGTTGTTGCAAACGAATGTTCGCTTTGAGTGGACGGAGGCGAGGCAACAAGGTTTTGAGAAGCTGAAAGAAGCTTTGATGTAAGCTCTTGTTCTGGTTCAACCTGAGTATGGTAAGGAGTTTGTGGTCTATAGTGATGCGTCCATTGTTGGTTTAGGTTGCGTGTTGATGCAGAAGGGTAAGGTAGTGGCCTATGCATCTAGGCAGTTGAAGATGCATGAGCACAACTACCCTACTCATGATCTTGAGCTTGCGGTTATGGTGTTTGCCTTGAAAATTTAGAGGCATTACCTGTACGATGAGAAGTGTGTAGTGTTTACAGACCATAAGAGCTTAAAGTATCTCATGTCTCAAAAGGAGTTGAATCTTAGGCAGCGTCGTTGGGTGGAGTCTCTTAAAGATTATGACTTAACGATTGAGTATCACCCGGGTAAGGCTAATATGGTAGCCGATGCTTTGAGCAGGAAAATAGTTGTGGAGTTGAGAGCGATGTTTTCTCGTTTGAGCATATCGTGTGATGGTGGTCTTATTGCGAAATTGCAAGTGAAGCCATCCCTGATACAGTTGATCAAAGATAAGCAGTTGCTTGATGATTCTCTTGTCACGCATGTTCAGGACATTGCGGAGGGTAGACCTTCGGATTTCAGCTTTAGTGATGATGGTGTTCTATGCTTTGGGAGTCGAATAGTGGTGCCAGGTGATGCTGAGTTAAGACATATTATTCTGACTGAAGCTCATAGTAGTCCTTTTGCTATGCATGTTGGTAGTACAAAGATGTATCGTGATCTGAAAAATGAGTACCACTGGGTGGGGTTGAAAAAGGATGTGGCTGAGTATTTAGTAAGTGCATGGTGTGTTAGCGAGTGAAGGCTGAGCATCAGGTTCCTTCTGGGTTGTTGCAGCCTTTGAGAATCCCAAAATGCAAGTGGGAGAGAATCACCATGGATTTTGTGTCTGGTTTACCTTTGTCACCATCAAAGAAGAATTCAGTTTGGGTGATTGTTGATCGGCTTACCAAGTGTGCACATTTTCTGCATGTGCATACTACATATACTTTGGATAAGTTGGCTGAGCTATACATAGCTGAGATTGTGCGGTTGCACGGTGTGCGAAGGTCCATTGTGTCGAATAGAGATCCGAGGTTTACAGCACGATTTTGGGAATGCTTGCATCAAACTTTGGGTACACGGTTGAATTTCAGTACTTCTTATCATCCTCAGACGGATGGACAGTCGAAACGTGTGATCCAAGTGCTTGAAGACATGTTGAGGTGTTGTGTGATAGATTTTCAGGGTTCTTGGGAGAAGCACTTGTCGTTGGTTGAGTTTTCGTATAATAACAGTTACCAGGCAAGTATTCAAATGGCTCCATACGAGGCTTTGTATGGGAGAAGCTGTGGAACCCCTCTTTGTTGGGCAGAAGCTGGGAAAAAGTTGATTTCGATGCCAGCTATGCTTAAGGGAACCACCGAGAAGGTGAAGCTCATTTGTGAGCGTTTAAAGGTAGCATCGGATAGGCAAAATTCTTACGCGGACTTGAAGCGTAAGGAAATTGAGTTCGCGGTTGGCGAACGTGCGTTCTTGAAAGTATCGCCTTGGAAGAAGGTGATGAGATTTGGGCGTAAGGGTAAACTTAGCCCAAGGTTCATTGGACCTTATAAGATTTTGGAGCGTATTGGTTCTGTGTCATATCGGTTGAGATTGCCTGCAGAGTTGGAGAAGATACATGATGTGTTTCATGTCTCCATGTTACAGAAGTACATATCGGATCCTTCATATTTGATGCATGTTGAGGAGATATAGTTGAATCCGGATCTGTCGTACGATGAGAAACGAGTGAAGGTTCTGGACGTGAGTAGCAAAGTTTTTCATGGCAAGACGATAGAACTTGTGAAGGTGTTGTGGCGACACCGAGGAGTTGAGGAAGCCACGTGGGAATGCAAGGCGGACATGCTGAGGCAGTTTCCGCATCTCTTTCCATCAAGTAAGAATTTCGAGGACAGAATTTCCTAAGTGGGAGAGAATTGTAACGCCCTGGTTTTGGGCCTAGATGTTTTAGACATTGGATCGGACCGGTCGAGAACGGTTTGAAATGCGTAAAGTGATTTAAGCAAATCAAGGATCGGGATAGGATAAAATTGTGATAAAATTTCTAAAATCCTCTAAAAATATGTTTAAGAGGTTGGTCAAGTCAATTTTACAAAATGGATTTCGGAAATGGGACATTTTGGGTAGTGACCAAATTGTAAAGATTCAAAACTGGGAAAATGTAAATTTTAAGGTGGAAGCCAAAATATTAGAATCTTTAGGGGGCTTTAAGTCAATTTGACCTTTTCTCAATATGACATGTGTTTTAAAAGGATTTAAATTAAAAGGATTTAATTATATTTATATTAATTAATATAGTTAGTTTAAGTGAGATTTCTAATTACGTAACAACCAACTCTTTCTCATTTTAAGCCAAACACTAATTCTCTCATCTTTTCTCAGAATTCTTTCTTCCAAAAACTCTCTCAACATTTTCTAAACCATTTTCAAGAGATCTTATCTAATTCTTCAAGATTTTGCTAAGGAAAACTTGTCATTCATTGAGAGAAGCAAGGATTGGAGGTAAATCTCATTCTCAACCTCTAATCTAAGTTCTTTATTGAAATTCCCAAGATATTTGGCTTCTAAATACTATTTTTGGTTGAGTTTTCATTATAGTTTTAACTGGAGATCAAAATCTTGTAAAAACATGATTTAAATCTTGATTTTCAGACTTGTTGAGTTAGGCTCTATTTTGTGTTGATTTTAATTGAGTTTAAAGTTGATTAATGTGTTAAAATGATGTGTTGAAAATATAGATCCCGAAATCCTTGAGATCCTTGAGTTTCTTGGTTATTTTAAGTGAGTTTTTGAGGTGAAATGGTGGAATATTGTTTGCTAGAGGTATAAGGTTGGGTTAGGATGTTTGTTAGGTGTGTTTTGATGTTTATAATGCTTTGGAAGTGATATATGTTGTTTGGGCATTGTTTAGGAAGCAATCGATTGAGTTTTCGGTTGCTTTGGATTGGTATGTTTGTGTAGTTTTGGTGAGCAACGAGTTTGTGAATTGTTGCTGGTGTTAGAATGCATTTTAATGCATTTAGATCTCTGTTTTGATCATGTGAAAACAAGGGATCTTGATCCGGAAGCAAACGAGGTGTTGATGGAGGCTCCGAAAGAGTAAGTTCTGTGTCGGCGAGCAAGGCTTCGCGTATCGGTGAGTGGAAATGCAATTTCCTGCTTTGTAACGCTTTGAGCGTGTTCTTGGGAGCTTAGTGTAAGTTTGATACATTTAGCTAAGCTCAAGAGTAAGTGATTCGGAAATCCCTTCTTGGAAATGTGCTTAGTTTGATGAAATTGCACTTGAGTTGGGCGTGGATTTGTTTACTGTTTTTAAGCATGTTTAAGCATGATATAATGCTGGATTTTAATGCCATTATGTTAAGGATACACTAGGTAAGTGATCCTTGGTTTGCATGTGTTGAATGCATATGATATTAAGCATGTGATGCTTATGGAAATGGCATTGTGGTTATGCTTGTAAAACAGTGGATTAATGTGGTTAAATGGTTATATTGGCAAGTGATGAAAATGGTTTTTCGTTACTTTAATCGGATATAGTTAGTCGGCTTTAGGATTGGGTGCACCGTGAATAAAGTCACCTTGGATGTCAAGGGGTTGTGATTGTGCAGTAATCTCCATCCAAGTACCCCTAACAATTGAGGTTAAGATCACAACGGTGAATGGTTAGTCCCGTGTGTGAGTCTTGTGTATGTGTTCCATACTCTCGTTATTGGAATTATACAACTACCGATGAGTGATGTTGAGGGGTTGTAATTGTGCCATTAATCTCCATCACGGGTGTTGAGGGGTTGTGATTGTGCCATTGATCTCCACCTTGTGTAGTGAGGTAGTGTGTATGAAGCGTGTGGGACAACGCTTGTAATCCACATATTTGATTGTGTCTTGTGTTGAAATGATTTATGGATTATCACTTGTGAGCCAATATAATGTAAATGAATAATGTGAAGCATGGGATGCTTGTAAATGATGCAAGAATGCATGAGATACTTGGTAAAGCATGAGCAATGGTTTAATTGCTGATTTTAAATGAAGCATATTAGCATATGTTTAGTAAATGCATTGTTGTCTTGTGAAGACATGATTTATGAAAAAGCATATGATAAAAGTGGTGGTTTTGCAAGTCATGTTAAATGCATTAATGAATGTTGTTTAGCAATCATCATTAAGCTATATGCTTACGCTCATTTGTTTCATCAATGCAGAGAATTGAACATTTCAAGGCAGCCCAATAGCAAGAGAAATCCAAGGCTTTATTAAAGAGATGTATGTGATTCACCCTTAGTGTAATAAGTGGCAATGGATGGGATTTCTATTTCCCTGAATTTGTGGTTGATGTTTGTTGTTTCAAGCATGTTTAGTTGAGGGATGTGGACTTGTATTTGGCCTCTATATGGTTCAATGGTTTGTTTGTGGTGTTTTACCATTTCCATAGTTTGGCATCTTAAGCATGCTTGGTTAGTTTAATAGTCACCATGGTTTGTTGAGGTTGATGCTTATGTTTTACTGTTTGATAGTGTCTACAAATCTATTAAGTGGATTATATCATGTATGCATGATTTGAGCTTGTTTGAATGTGATTTAGTATGTTTAAATGTTGTTTAAATGAGCAAATCGGGTATTTGTATCGATACATGGGGAAGTGTATCGATACGCTAAGGCAAAATGAGGCATTTCTGTACAGGGGTATCGAAACGGATTGCCCGCATATTGATACGCCTAGGCCAAGTTTGAAGGTCGTAACGATACGTGAAGAAGCGTTTCGATATGCTCAACCCTTCTTTAGCTATTGTCTTCCCGCGTATCGATACATGGCCAAGGGTATCGATACGGGTAGTTAATTTCGGTTATAAGTATCTTTAAAAGTTTGGAAATGTTGCATTTCGGTCCGTGAATATTGTGTATGCAATTGAATGAGTTTGGATGATCCGTTTGAGCTGATTTTTGACATGTGGGCATGTTTACATGACTAATTAAAGATTGATAACCTTAAAATCATGAACGTTCCTGTCTTTTATGGAATTTACAGTTTAGTCCCTAAAAGTCAAATGTATGCAATTGAACCTCAAATTGAACTCTGATCGTTGTGCCGTTTTCACCTAATCGCTTTGCTCAACTTATAGGTTAATAATATGCATCTAGAGAAGATAAAAAGGAAAAAAGGGTCGTAAATCAAGGTTGACTTTTAGGTTGACTTTGGTTTTCCCCGTGTAATCTTTGTAGTTCGGGTTAAACGTCTAGACTGGGCTAAGGGGGTTACAAAAGCTATGCCTCAGCAGAGAAGGCTGCCACGACAGAAGCCTCCATTATGACTCCCGCCTCGGAAAACACCTCGGCAGCTATGGATTATATATCTAGAGGATCCAATGCAGGTGGATTTACTGCTCTCAAAATCTCTAATGATGGAGATTTTCGAGGAGCCTAAAGAGTTTTCCCTTGACCGACACAACACTATGACATAAGACTACCACAAATGTTGTTTGCTGCAACAGCCGCCTCGACAACAAAAGAAACTTTCCCCTATGACGAACTTCAACAAAAAGGAGGTAAGTACATGGTTAGGTAGTTATATAATTTTCCTAATCATATGTTCATGCCTTCAAGAATAGGAACAAGAAGGAAGGTTCACTTGGATTACAAGGGAACGAGGAAGGACTCCTCCACCATGAGGATAATCACTAGATGGAGGGTGGGGATGGATTATAAGAAGTATAGAAAACGACCCTCTTGATCTAAACTGATAAGGTAGTAGTTACTTTGGGAGATGCATATCAATGCACTCCTAGAGTAACAAAATTTTGTATAGGTTTTTATTTTTCCACATCTTTATTGTTTTATTTAGGAGTAGATTTTACCTACTTAGGACTAGATTTTATTTTCTTTTTATTCATGTCTCGCAACTACTTACCCAGATTCAAACCATAAGGAGTCGAGCCACCGAGCACAATAGGGGCAGCACTGTTGCAGCCCGCAACTGGCGAAAGAGCAAATAACTCATCCACATCTTCTCCACCATCTGACAACAGCTAAGCCTTGGTTTTCTTTCACTTTCTCATATTTATTTTTCAGTTTTAGTTTTATTTTGTGCATTGAGGGCAATGCCCATCTCGAGTTTAGGGGGATAGCTCTCATATTTTTGTTTAGGCATAGTTAGTAGCATATAGGTTGCATTGTACTTGCCTTAGTAATAATTGGAATAGAAAAATTTGTTATATAACTTGTGCCTATGATAGTTAGCCGATTACTTATTTTCGCACCAATAATAAATTGAACTTAATATGGGAAAAGCATGAAAATGACTTAGATTTTTTAATTGCCAAAACTGTCAAACACCACAGTTACTTGCTGAATTTGATAGAATATCTAATAAACAATGCCTTCTTTGTTTTTAGAATTCTTTGCAAAGTTCTAAAAATGGTTGCAGGTAGCCGTCGAGGTAGGCAACAAAGACAGAAAAATCAAAGTACTGCCACGATAGAGAAAAACAAAGAAAAATTGATGTTTTGCCCTAGAGGTGCTCGAAACAGGCTCTAGGAAGAATCATGTGCGAGGACTCTACTCCATGGGTTTGAGATTTTGCAGTGAAGGAAAAATTAGCATGAGTGAATAAAAGTCTTCACGGGATGACTCTACTCTATGGGTTCGAGGTTTTGTAGTTTCCTCCTGTCTTAATTTCAGACCTAGAAGAGTAGTTGTGATGAGCTAAAGCCCTCATTGCCATGATTAAATGATTTTGCTTAATTGTGCTACCTCGACAACAACCTTATATATCATAACAGAATCTTTGCTTATCTAGTTATTCTTCATATTCAGCATGTACACAGTCCTGCACACATTGCACTGACATTATAGATTAATTTTGAGTTATTTATTTTTATTTTCCCTTTACTAATATAATGAAGGTGCCACAACCTTGAGGTGCGGAATCGAGTTGAAAAAAGGTTTTTCTTTCTGGTTAATTTAAGGGCAAGTATGTTTAGGTTGCATTGCTTGAGGACAAGCAATAGTTCAAGTTTGAGGCTATGTATAGTGTCCATAAGTTCTATATTTCATACACATTCCATCTTATATTATTGTTGTTTTCAAGTGCATTTTAGGCATAATTAGGTCATGCATTGCATAAATACAGTATTCTTTGTTTTGCCATGGTTTTATTGAATATTTGTTATTTGGTAAAGTAAAGATGTTTTAGTGTAGATTTAGTTTTCCAGGGCTAGAAGCTATTAGAAGGAGAGTATACCAGAGGAGAGGATACCGAGGCATCAAACCAGAGAGTTGTACTAAAACAGTTCCACATAGAGAGAGCCGTTGCAGACGACCTGTTGCCGTTATACCTGCCGCCCAGGGCACCAATGTGAGCCTGCCGCCCAGGATAGCAAAGTGAGTCTGCCACCCAGGGCAGCAAAGTGAGCCTGTCGCCCAGGGTAGTAAAGTAAGGAGTTGGTAAATTGGAGTGCAGTCGACAAAGCAGAAAATACTGATTCTAACGATGTCGTCCACTCAATTTTCACACACCTAGAGCAGCATATATAGCCGCCAAAGGAGAAGAATGAGCTTACTTGTGGAGCAAGGCAACAAGAAATGAAGTCCAAATTCAACTCAAAGAAGTCAGAATATAAAGTTGCTTTTAATGCAAAAGCTCTTTGAAGACTTCTAATCCATGGAGGACTTAACCTAGACTATGGCCTATATATACTTCAAATATTTTTGTATTTTGACACACACAACTTAGGTCTTCTTTAGGCATAGTTTATGTTTTCTTGCCTCCAACATGTTCTAAATTTATCTTGGGTTTGGGTTATGTTGTCATTAGTTGTGAGAACGATTTTTTAGGTTTTCAAGTTTGTTTTTGCAATAAAATACGCTTAGTTTGCTTAATTCATGTGCTTCACTTCCTTCATTTAGTTCCAAAAGTCCAGTTGAGGAAATCCATTTGTCGGGCACGAGAGTGTCAAACTCACGAAAGAATTAAGAACGGTCTCATCATGACGAGGTGTTGAGTAATTCAGCTTAGACATAAGTTAGAATTTCAACGGCTAAAAGGAGCAATTAAACATTAACTATCTGTGTTAGGTTTACGCTAAGATTGATAGGTATTGCCTACATCACGCAGGAACAGAATCCTAGCCTAGACATAGGTAGGATCACTTTAGAATTGCTTTGCCGAACTTGGAGTATCTGCTAGACTTACCGTCGGGACTTCTCTCAATCTCACCTGCCGAGACATCGAAAGTTGCAAGAGTAGAGTTTTGTCGTGGCAGCGAAAGTTGCTGCCACCTCAATCTGCCATTACCCACCGAGGCAGCAGATCGTGGTAGCACAAAGTAACTTGACCTATTCAATGCAGTTTCACACTAAGCAGCAGCATAACCCTGCCTTCTCTATCAACCTGATCACTTCCTTATTAATTACTTGTGTTTTTAATTTACTTTTCTCCTCAACAACTATCTTGTTTTTTTTTTACTTTTCTTGTGTAGAAACAACAACTTGAATCAAGCTGTTCCAGTCACTATGGGAGATGATATCTTATATACTATAACTTGACAAGAGTGTGCACTTGCGCTCATAAATAGAGAACACCAAAACGCTCTACAGTCATCGAGTAGTGTACTGGTACGGTCAAAGCTCGTACTGATACCCTAGTCACGAGTTTGTAATATCATCATGAAATATGATATTATGAGGCTTTATTCGATCCATAAAGCTTAAGAAAGTCATTAGTGTTTGTTTGCTAGTGCATTTAATTATTTAATATTAATTATTGTCTTCATGCCATCTAATAGAATATTGTCGTTATTAATCTCTTAAGCATAATTTTCATCAAACATGTCAATTCCATACACTAGCACCAAAACATCACAATATACAATTCAACTACTTAGATAATTATACGAATACTCAAACGACCCGACACGGTCTTTAAAATCTCTATGAGTCTCATATATTCTAAAACTCATCATGCATCTCATACATATCAGTCTCATAATCCCAGTCTCTAAGCATGCTTATTTCTCTTCTACATATTTTTCAAATGCTAACAAGCAAGGCAATTACACTTATGATGATCATGAAGTATTCAGAGTTTAAGGTGTTCTAACCACAAACGATTATTGATAAATCCTTCCTCGAGCTCTTTAAACGCTCCTCTTGATCTGGTATACGAGCCCAAACAACCCTCACACAATTACGAATACAAGATATATTAATTTCCTCCATTCACTAACTAATTCACAAGGTCAAACACGTAAAAATAGCTTACTGGGTTCGAATTTGGCGAAATGAACCAGAACATCGAAAAACCCCGGGTACGGTCCCTCGGAAAAAGTCAACAGCTGGTCAACGCTGATCAATGGTGTTGGGAAACGCCGGTACACCCCATGGCGCTGTACAAATATTATTCGGCGAATTCCACCGGTGATCCATGTACGAGGAACAAACCCGGGGTGAAAAGGGATGAAACGTTACCATTATTAAATCTGGAAAAATCACAGGGAGTTAGGAGAATCCAATTCTTCTAGAACGATATCTAATCCAAGTCATCGCAATATTTCTTCTCTAACTGTTAGAGGGGTTTTTCGCAAAAGCAAACTTTGGCTGCTAGACCTTGTGCCTTTATATAGCATTCAAAACCCTAATTTTAATTAAATTCAGATTCTTTAAATATACAATATATTTAACCGAATATAATTAAATATGTATAATCTAATTCCTTTTCAATCAGGTTTCTTTAGGGATATATATATATTAACAATATCTGATAATTACAATAATTATCTAGTATTAATATATATGTAAGCAAAATTATCTATAATTGCAATAATCATAATAATTTCAATTTTACTTATTTTGTGCACAACAAGTTTGTACACATGCTATCGAGTTGATATTTGTTCGTTTCAATCATAGGGTGTGACCCTTGTAGGTTCATGTAACGTTAGCAGTAATATCTAGAACAATTCTAATATTATAAGCAATTAGTGACATCTAGCAATACATCATTGCTACTTATGTTACAGGAAGTCGTGGTTTGACATAACCTTTTCTTGATTAACTATTTTCATGTATTACATCCTTTTGTCTTTATATCTAGATCGGACACAAGTCATGGAATAGTCACACTTGTATAGTCCATCTAATATCATCTCATAATCGTTCTTTCAACATACTCCAACAATCTCCCACTAGCACTAAGACCAATCACTCGTGTATCTAATACCAAGAGACATAGTGTGACGATCATGCTTCTGCTATGTCAAAGGCTTTGGTAGTGGGTCGGCGATATTGTCATCTGTTGGTACTTTGCATATTTCTACACCCCCTTGATCAATGATTTCTCGAAGGAGATGGTAACGCCTAAGTATGTGTTTGGATCGCGGGTGAGATCTGGGTTCTTTTGCTTGTGTGATGGCTCCATTGTTGTCACAAAGGTCTATAGCATTTGATATGCTACGCACAACCCTAGTTCGGATATGAATTTTTTTGATCCAAACAGTCTCTTTTGCAACATTGCTTGTTGCAATATACTCATCTTTTTTTGTAGAATATGCTACTATATCTTGCTTTGAACTTTTCCAGCTTATAGCACCTCCATTAAGGCAAAACACAAAACCCGATTGCAATCGAGAATCGTCATTATCGGTTTGAAAACTTGCATCAGTATATCAGTTTATTCTTATCTCTTCGTCACCTCCTTACATAAGGATATTTTTTAGTGCAACCCAATGACCTTCACCGGGATCTACTTGGTACCGACTTGTCATACTTAAAGTATATGATACATTCGAACATGTACGTAGCATGGCATACATATTAGACCCAATGGCCGAAGCAAAAGGAATCTTACTCATGCGCTCTATTCTTGAGGTGTTGAAAGACACATTTCCTTCGAGAGTGAAATATCATGTCTCATAGGTAAGAATCCTCTTTTATATTCTTCCATATTGAATCTTTTTAGTACTTTATCTATGAGCCATGTGTTTTCACCAGCTTCCCTTAGCCATCATGTGGCTTGGCTCGATCAGGGTATGTTGTCTACTAATTCTACCTCATCTTTCATCCTGCTTTTTGTGCTGTGGCGACATCTTCCTGCTCCATCCTGCAAAAATACCAATCATGCATTAAATAATACCTTTTTCATAGAATAAATAGAAAATAAGGCTCAAAGGCATAAATGATGAAATCTATGCGGCCATAATGCAAATTAAATGGGTGTAGGTTGAGTGATAATTTCCATGAAAATGGGTCAAAATATAGGACTTTCGGGTACTTATCACACCCCTAAACTCAAACTATTGCTTGTCCTCAAGCAATGCAAACCATCAATTGTCAAACCTTAATTTTTATAAATCGTCTCCTTGGTCTTACTTTTCCTTCTCTCTCTCCAAACCATGGCAAAGAACGTTTCGGCCCCTAAATCTTTGGATGCCTTAGGAATTCCCTGGAATCAAACTATAAGATTTGTGAGTGTGTGCATACATTGTGACAGGATGATTATATGGGTTCTAGATAAACAGTTAAGCATTAAACTACTTAACTTGGGTATTTTTTAAGCATCCTAACCTACTAGAGCCAGTTTCGAGCACATCTAGTGATTTTCCTAGAGTCGGTTTCGTTCACCTCTAGGGCTTTCTTAAGCTAGAGCCAGTGGTGGGCACCTCTAACTTTTTCCCAATTTTCTTTCTAAGCTAGTCTATGTCCTAAGTGTACTAGAATTCCTTAAATCATGCAAGTCACAAAGGTGTTTAAGTTTTAATCTCATAGTGTGATCCTAAGTTATCTTCCTTTAAGCATCCTAAAAATAAAGGCTCTAAACATTGGTAAGAAGAGAGAGTTCTATTACCAAGAAAGAAGATTTAATTAAAACTAAATTAAGGCAATTGATAGAAAGTATTGTCGAGGTATAAGCAAATTTCAGTTAAGGCAATGCAATTAAAAAATTTGACAAGTAAAAGCACAATATAGCATGGCAATTATATTTTTCTGTTGCGGCAAGGCAATGCCTCGGCTTCTCAACCTACACCCCCAAACTCGAACCAAGCATTGCCATCAATGCTTTACAAATCATGTATAAGATAGGAAAAATTAAATCACCGAATATATGGGTGAAACAGATCAGCAGCAAATATTTGAAGAGGAATTTAAACAGATTTAGAGAGGAAGGAATTATCCTCCTCTTCACTGTCGGACTGCAAAATTAGCCTCTTCGTCTGCTTAGAAGCTGCTCGCTTGATTCGTTTGGATTCTCGGTGTGGCTGGTGTAATCACTAATTTTGTCCGGACCTTGAACCCCTTTATGTTTGTGTTGTTAGTGGGCTTATCTGGCTATTAGGAAATTTAAAAATTTAAAAAGAAAGATCAAAAAAAGAGAGAAAAAAGGGAAAAAAACAAAAATAAATATACATATGTCATACATATTATCACCTTACTATTAGGAGTGTTATTTAGTGTATTTATAAGTGCATGTGACATATTAGATATAAGTACAATTAAGTAATAATGCTTGAATGTGTATATGTTGCCTTTTAGGATTATTAAACATTACTATAATATTTTTTTAACATTATCTTATCATTATTACTATTTGTTTTCGTTACTATCACTTATTATATTTATACTTATTATGATTATCGGATATTAGTATTATTATTGTAAAAATAAAACACAATATATAAAACCCAAGTCAATTAAATAAGTAACAGTCCATTAAATAAAATGAAAGCCCAGAATAATAAAATACATTAAGCCCGTTTGGCCCATGTTAACCAAAACCCTAATGTTCCCTTTGTCTTTTGCGCAGCCACCTCCTGGTCGTTAGATCTGCCCCTAGATTAACGTCTCAGATCGTTAAGGAGTAGAAACCCTAAGAAGCCTCCAACTCTTTCGCGCGCCGCAAGCTCCCACCACCGTCAGATCGAGACACGATCTGACGGCCCAGATCGTGTCTGAAGGAAACCCTAATAAGGGTGTTGTTGATCCGCGCCGCACGCCTCCCCCACCGTTAGATCAAGATCTAATCTAACGGACCAGATTGGCGTGAGCTCTACACCGGACGTCTGTTCGTGTTCCACGCGCGCGCCCATAACGACCCAAACCCCTCCACGTGCGCGTAACTCGGTCCCGTGACCCTCGTCTGCACGCCTCTGACCTTCTGTCCCCGCTGCGCACCCTCAGCCGCCCCTACGCTAACACCATTTTGGGAGGTTTCATCATGCAACAGAAAAAAAAAGGGGAATCAGATGACCAAAAATGTAAACTGATACACAAAAAAGGGAGTCAACCAGACAAGGCTTCAGAAATCAGAGAAAAGATGATTTTCTTTTCATGTAACCTTTCGGTTATATAGGAAACCGAAAACAAAAGAGAGAGAACGGTGAGTACGAGAGAGATTGTAACTCAAACCACTGTAAAAGATTCAAAAATTTTCAGAGAAATAACAAAAAAACCCTTCTAAGGTATCTTTTTTCTTCTTTTAAATTCGATTGCATGCATGTGAAAAAAAACAAAAAAAAAAACTTTCTTTTACCTTTCGAAAGCCGTCTCCTCCCTCCGTCTCTGCTTTCGAACCGGCAAAAATCCCATCGATTCCTGTTTGGGGAAGCGACCGGGGTGAGCCATCGGAGCCGCGGAGAGAAAGCTTTGTTTTTGGGTTTTGGGGTCTTTGTTTTGGCGTTTTCGACAAGGCTAAAGTTTTTTTTCTTTGCTTCTTCCTCGTCGTTGACGGCTTGATACCTAAGGGTTTCGATGAGTAAGCAAAGATTTTTTTAAGCATAAAAGGGGGGGGCTTTCTTTGAATGTCGGTGCCGGCAGGTGATCGCCGACGGTAGTTTTTTTTCTGAGTTCGGCAGGGGAGAGGTAAACGGAGAATGGGGGTGAGCAATTGAGAAGCGGCGCCGCAGAGTTTTTTGGGTTTCTAGGGATTTCAATGCGGGTTAACATCGAATATATACAAGGGCTTTAGGGTTTATTTTAGCTTAGGTCACCGAGCTTTTTGAAAAATATGCTCGCAGTCCCTGCTTTTTTTGGCTCATTGGATTTCATCCCCTAGTCGTCCGATTCGTTCAAGTTTTCATGGGGAAATCCCTTTTTCAATCCCTAATCTTTTTCCCCTTTTTTAAACGTGCTTCCCCCTTTAAATTATTACCATTTTTTTCTTTATAAAAAATCCCTTTAATGTCTTTGTTTTATTTATTATAATTATGGCATATATTAATGTTTTCCATTTTACCGTATATATATAGAATATATTCCTTACCTATAATAATATATGATATATATTCATGTTTCTGTTTTTAATTTTACCGTGTATGTATATATATATATAAGGCATATTCCTTATTTACTATAATATATCATATATATATAGTATATGTATGGTATAATATATATATATATATATATTTATAATACCTGTTTTTAATTAATTCCCCATTAATGCTATTTTTACATTCTTATTTACCTTTAATATTTTTATTGAATGTTTACCTTTAATATTGCTTTATGCTTTGTTTTTTCTTAGCATATTTAATTTGTTCATGCTTTTAGATATCATGTGTACTCATTTTTTATGCTTTGTTTATTTCGTTTCTGAATGCTTACTTGTTTTGGATCATGTGTCATGTATTTATTGTTGCACCATGTTAAGTTGCATCCGAAATACTAAAATATAATGCGAATGTCTTTTTATTCAGGAACGAACGAGGTCAGTACCAGTCGTAGTGGTGGTGGTTCGGACGTTCCTTCTCGAATATTAAGACTTTTAAAATCTACTCACTCGTATAACCAAATTCCGATATGAACGGTCACTTTAATTCGCAAAATTTCATATTAATTAAGCAGTAATGTTTTTGGTACCGATTTTCGGGCACGTCGAGGGTGCTAATCCTTCCTCGCGGGTAACCGACTCCCGAACCCTTTTAAATCTCTGGTTTTGTTTTATGGTGTCCGGTCTACCATTTTTAAATGACCGGTGGCGACTCCTCTACTTTTTATAAACCCGACGAATTTTTCAAAAACCACTAAAACCCGGTTCTTCTAAGTGACAGCCGGTATTTTTTTAGTCGCAACAGCTGGATGCAGGGTGGGTTTTGCTGCTGGGGCATCCACCTCTAGAAGGGAGTCAAGTTCGACGTTGTCCATGTTTAGTCCCTTGCGGTTGATCAAGTCGAACACCCGGCTAACAGAGTGGTCACTATCTGAGGTGGTGTGGTGTATGGATCCGGCCGATGTGTCTAAGCCAGCCTTACGCTTGCCTCTTCTTTCTGCAGTAGAAAGTGTATCGGAGGCTACGTCGGGCTGGGACTAGTGGTGCCTGGCGGTAGGGGTCTCTTAAGCTCTGTGCTGAGATGCGGCGGCAGTAAGGAAGACGGCGGTATGGAAGATGGGGAATTGGACCGTCGAATCAGATAACCTCCTTTGGATCAACTGAATTATTGCGGTGTAGAAGTCCCTGATATGCGCCATCAATAGTTGATGGCGTTGGTCCATTGCCTCCATTTTGTGCAGAATCTGTTGGAGTTCAGCGACGGCAGGGGCTTGTGTCTAAGGCATCATCGGGACAGATGCCGAGGCTGCTGCCCCGGCAATACTCTGCATTGGTGTGGTCTATAGAGGCTCGACATCTGAGATCTCCATTATTCTACAGCAGGTCACCTTGTCCCGTCCTTGTCATTCTTTTGTGAGTTCATCGGATATGTCGGTCGGGACTTCATTCTCCGTGCAGAGGCCGGTGATGAGTGACGGGAAATATAGCGGCCCCTTCTCCTTCACCGTGCATTTGTATATTTCTTGTACAATTAAATTACCCACATTAATTTTTCGATTTTTCATGATAGAGCGGATAAGAGCAAGCCTGGGCCGATCAACGGTTGTGCTGTGGGATGTCGGCAAAAGGCGGTGGCGGATGAACTTGTTCCACAGTTTGGTTTCGATCGTAGATATAACCGCTGCACCGAGCCTCTGTGTGATCCGGCCTCCCATGGTGTACCGGCGAAGCAAAGCTCCTTCTTTATGCGCGGGAAATCATTTTCTGTTAGGGCCTTCAAAACCTCGGCATTCTCATCTCTTTCAATGTACATGCCGTAGAACCTGTTGATGGTGTCGGCATCGATGCAGATGGCTTTTCCCTTAACATGCACGAACAGTGCCTCGTCACTTGGCATATGAGCATAGAACTCTCGAACTATCGTGAGATTGGCCTAGGCTGGCAGGTGGTAGAAAACTTGCCACTTCTGGTGTATGATCTTGTTGAAAAGGAAGTTCTCGATGCCATAATTGTGTTCACTTGAGGCATGGAACCCTTGCTCTTCCCACACTTGCTGCGAGATGTAGTGCGATTTGAACCTTTCTTCCACTGATATCGGTGCGAAGCGAGTATAGGCCGGTGTCGCGACAGCGCTGGAAGATGCTCCTTTGGTTGACATTTGAATTTTATAAGAGCGGTGAGAGAAATTGAGAGAGAGTAAAAAGAATATAGAGCAGAATTGAGCATGAATAACTGTAAGATTCAAGAAAGTAAAAAAAAGTAGGAAGTGAAAAACAAAGGAGAAAGTGGCCCTTTTATAGAGTCTTGGCACATTATGATGTTGGAGCACAATTCGCGGTCACGACCGTTACTAGCCGTTGTAGCCCGTTGTGCTTCTGCCAATTGGAAAACTAGTCGTTGTGGCTCTCGCAGAGCATTGGGCGTTTGTTGTCGCGACAGCTAATGGTCACTTCTCCAAGCCGTTGGTTCCTCCCTTCTTTCTTTCTTGATCTCCCTCCTTAAAAAACAAAATATATATATATATATATATATATATATATATATATATATTATGAATAAGAATGCGATAAAAATTTATTCTAAAAAACTAAACCTAATAAAAATAAAAATAAAGTAAACAGAGAAAAGATTAGCGTGCTAAAGGAGTGCACTTGGATGCATCCCCTAAAGTGTATACTTCCTTATCCCTCATAACATGTGCTCATGTATGTGGTAGTAGCCTTTGTCCATGTTCTCCCCTTTGCATGTCGCGACATGTGTCTTGGCATGGTCCAATATGTTTTTCGCGGCATGTTACCACTTTCGTGCTAGGGTCGTTTTGTTCCTTACTACTGCCTTGTTGCTGAGTGGCCTGGAGTGCCTGACAAGTTGTTGAGTCGTCGGCATGTTTTCTACTGTTTAGAACATGAATTTTAACATGCTCGTCATTAATCCTCATTGTCAGTTTTCTTTTTTCCATGTCGATTATAGTCCTCCCAGTTACAAGGAATGGTTGTCCAAATATTAATGAAGCTCTTTCATCACATCGCAATCTAAGATGAGGAAATCAGTAGGGAAAATAAACTTGTTCACTTTAACCAGGATATCTTCGATTTTCCCTTCCGTTTGCATATGTGTTCCATCGACAAGCTGTAGCATCATTGTGGTTGGTTGTGATGTCCCAATCCCCAGTTTTTGAAAGACAGACTTGGGCATGATATTGATGCTTGCACCTAAATCACATAGTGTTCTCCCCTCATATGTGTTCCCGATCGTGCATGGTATGCGAAAGCTTCCAGGATCCTTGAGCTTGGGTGGAGCTCGATTGAGAAATGCGGCCATACATTCCTCCGTGACAGCCACTATTTCAAATTCCCCAATCTTTTTTTGTTTTGACGCTATGTCCTTAAGGAACTTGGCATAGTTTGGGATCTCCTTGATTGCTTCCACCAAAGGTATATTAATGTGTACATGTTTAAGGATGTCCAGAAACTTCTTAAACCGGTACTCCTACTTTTGTTGCTTCAACCTTTGTGGGAATGGTGGAGCTGATGTGCTGATTCTTGGTTTTGTCCTAAGTGCTGCCACATGGTCTACGACGCAGCATTATTTGTGGTTGATGCCGCGTCCCTAATGTCTTTGGTCAGTGTTGTGGTAGTTGACTCGTCTTGTTTCTCAGGTTCTGTCTGGTTGCTCTGCGGCCCCTGTAGTTGAATACCACTCCTAGTGGTTATAGCCTTGCGTTGCTCGTATGACATTCCCTTAGCGACTTTATTGTCGCTAGGGGATCCTTCAACTAGCCTGGTGTTCAGGATCTGAGCAATCTGTCCCACTTGTGTTTCTAAGGAATTCAATGTTGCCTTGTTGTTCTGCAACCGTATTTCTGTCCTGTCAATAAAAGTTTCATTCTTTTTTATGAACTTGTCAGTGTTGCCTATATATGCACTAGTTTGATTCATAAAAGCATTAAGTATGTTTTCTAAAGAACTAGACTGCATCGGCTATTGCGACGGCATGTGCTGCTGCGGCGACATGAGTTGTTGGAATCCTAGGGCTGGAGCATTCTGATTTTGTGGGTTCATGGCATTGTTAGGGTTGCTCCAGGAGAAGTTGGGGTGCTTTTTCCAGGTTGGATTGTAGTTGTTGGACAACTGATTGTTGCGGTTGAAGTTTCCAACATAACAGGTTGACTCTGGGTTTTGCGGGCATTCAAACAAAGCATGGTTATCCCCACTGTTTTTGCAAAATAAATCTATTACCTTGACTTTCTGTTGATTGCTTTGTGATTGTAAGTTTAGAACTAGCTTTGTCAAGGTGACGATCTGAGATGAAATTGAGTCTGGGGACTCTATTTCATTAAATATGGGTTGACAGCGGACTCCTCCCCTTCTGGCCATGGGGAACTGATAATCATTCTTAGTTGTCCTGTTTAAAATTTCCATTGCTTCTTCCGGTTCTTTATCTAGGAGTATGTCGTTTACTGAGGCATCGAGCATCATCCTAGTTGTTGTGTTAACTGCATTGTAGAACATAGTCACATGCGTCCATACTGGAATCCGTACAAGGGGAATTTGTGAAATAGTTCTCGATATCACTCCCAAGCCTCATGCATGGACTCGTCATTAGCCTATCGAAAAGAAGTGATCTCGTTACGCAATTTGTCAGTTAAATTTGTAGGATTAAAACGAGCTAAGAAATCACGACAAATATCACTCCATGATCCAATTGATCATGCTAGGATACTGTTCAACCAGGTTTTTTCCCTATCCCTCAGTGGATAGGGAAACGATTTCAATCTTAGAATATCCTCGTGTAGTCCCTGAATTTTAAATGAGTTACAGATCTGGAGAAAGGACTTGAGGTGTTGTCTGGCATCTTCAGTTGCGAAGCCGCCAAATTGCTCCATAGTGTTGATCATGTTAAAGATCACGGGCTTTAGCTCAAAGTGGGCGGCCTCGATTTCTGGGGTAACAACTCCAACGTTTAGTCCGTTCAAATCCTCTTCAAGGTAGTCGCGAACTGTAGGGTGGTGAACTGGTACAATGGAGCTTGCAGATTTTCTCCATCTCCTGTCGGGATTTGCTGCTCATCAACAAGTGGTTGCCCATCAGCGGGGTGTTGCCCTATGACATTGTGTGCCGAGGCCACTTGGTTAATGCCTTGGCCGCGGCCTGGGGGTTGGTCCTCAGGTTGATGCATTGCGGCTTCGTTCTCCCGTCTAAGCCTTCTATAAGTGCGTTCGATTTCTAGATCTGGATCTCACAATGGGCTTCCTGGGTTAGCTCTAGTCATGCACCAAGACAAAACCAAGTTTTATTAATACTAAAATAAAAATAAAATAAATAAACTAAATAAAATAGAAAGTACAAGAAAATAAAAACAAAAGTTGCCAATCCCCAGCAACGGCGCCAAAAACTTGTTGCGTGTAAATAGTGCTCCGCAATTGTGCAAGTATACACGACGCAAGTAATATAGGGATAAGTATATGAGTATCGTCTCCACAGGGATTGGTACTCAACCTTCGGTTCTACTCCCTCGCACTGCAAAATAAATAAAGTAAAAACACAAATTAATTGGATGATTTGATATAATATTAAAATAACTAAACTAAGAAAATCCAGTAAATAAAATAAAGAAGTAATCAAGATGAGAAGATGAGCCGTATTAGAGAGTGACATAGTGTGAAATCCTCTTGACTTTGTTTTTGTTCTTGAATGCAGCAACGCACTACTGCCGTGGCAATGACCTAAATCCCTGCCGCGAACGAAATGGTTGAATTCCTATCGCTTTAATCCATTGCTCGTGGGCAGATGCAGTTAAGGCTCGGCAAAGTGTCCTTGGGTGGTTCTGCCTTATCCCTAAGCACGAAACATTGGTTGATGACTGAACTCTGATGATACCTCTCAGCGTAAATCGAAGGGCAAACACCAATTGTTCATACACTTCTTTTAGCCACTGAAACTCTAACCTATCCCTAAGTCGAGTTCGTTAACACCACGTGGGGCAAAAACCATACTTATTCCTTTCGTGAGCTCAAATCTCCCGATATTGAACAAATAGATGATCTCACAAATCCTCTCCCGAGTAGAATGTGAGAATAATTAAAGAAAGAATAAGCAAACCTTAACTTTTATTGCATTAAGAACAAAAACTAATTACAAAGAGTTTTCACACAACTACTAAACAAACTAATCCTAACCCTAAAAAATTTAGAACATAATTAAACTAATCCTAAGTTCAATCATTCTTTGGTGATCTCTCCTCGATTCCTCCCTCTTCTTGATGTTGGCAAGCCCCTTATATAGAGGAATGTGTAGGCACAAATCCTTCTTGGAGACGAAGTTAAGTTGGACTTGGACTAGACTTTATTAAAGAGTTAAATCTCTTTAACTTATTACAATATACACTTTTGGCCAAAAGTCCAACTTTACCCTTCCATGTTTTCGTCCTCTTCTTGAATTCCAAATGCCACGCAAATTGTTCAGAAAAACCCGATGTTAAAAGCTCTAAAGTCGGCTACCACTTTGCCTATTTTTCCCTCTGGCGGAATGCTGTCGCGGCCTGGCTTTTACTGCCTCGGCATTGTTTTGTTATGCTATGCAAGGCTTCATCAGCTTCCCTCAGTAGAAGCTGTCATGTGGCTTGGCTCGATCAAGGTCTATTGTCTACTAATTCTACCTCATCTTCCCTCCTGCTTTCTGTGTTGTGGCGACATCTTCTTGCTTCATCCTGCAAAAATACCAATCATGCATTAAATAGTACATTTTTCATAGAATAAACAGTATATAAAACTCAAAGGCATAAATGATGAAATCTATGCATGAAAGGACATAATGTAGCTCAAATGGGTGTAGATTGAGTAATAATTGCCATGATAATGGGTCAAAATATAGGACTTTTGGGCACCTATCACTAAAGTGATAGGAACAGAGTCAATTATTGCTTAGGAAGGGAAAGCGAGGCGACATGGGGACAGAACCAACTAACGCCCTCTTGCATGAAAATAAATTTTGCTCAAGAAATGATTGGGACGGAACCAACTAATCACTTTAATTGAACATGATGCCGAAGCGATAGGAACAGAGTCAACTATTGTTTATGACGGGAAAGTGAGGCGGCATGAGGACAGAACCATCTAATGCCCTTCTACTTGAAAAGAATTTTTGTTCAAGAAGTGATGGGGACGGAACCAACTAATCACTTTAATTGAACATGATGTTGAAGCGATAGGAAGGGAGTCAACTATCATTTATGTTGGCAAAGTCTTCCAAAATCCTGTCAAAATTCAACAAATGATGCAATTATTATAAGCAAGCCCTTAAGGGTGCCTAACACATGAATGCATGTTAGTTTTTTATGATTTTATTTTATTTAAAACTTTGTTTCATCTGATATTTGTACATTTTCTCATTTAATCCAAATGATTAGTCATCTCCACTATCTTTGTCTCGTCATTCTCATATTTTTTACCTCTTTGCTTCATAGAAAACATCTGATCTTTGTACATTTGATCAAGACGTTTATCAAAATAATATGCTTTGTCATACAAGCCTCTCTTAAAATGATATCAAGCACCTTCAACTAGGGATGGGCATTTTAACCAACCCAGTCGGGTTTCGACCTAACCCAGCCCGATCGAGTCGAAATTTTAATGAAAAATTTGGTCGGTCAGGTTTTTATTAAGGTTGGGGTCGGGTCGGGTTCAAGTTTAGGGTGAAAAATATCCTACCTGACCCGACCCGGGACTAATTGTGTAATTTTCCCCTAATTTTTAGGTATATTTATAATAATAGTCCCTATTTTTATATATTTTTGATAATTAGGTCCTTAAAATTAAATTTTTATTTAAAATTTAGTCCTTAAATTTATATTTTTTTTACAATTAAGTCCCTTAAAATTATTTTTTTACTATTCGGTCTCTAAAAATTTTTTTTCTATAAGTCAGGTCGGGTGAGGGTATAGAGTATTTATTTTCAAGTCGGGCCAGGTCGGTTTTTTTAACGGATATGTTCGTGTCGGGTCGGGTGCGGATATAAGATATGTATTTTCAGGTCGGGGTCGGGTGGGCCAAAAACCCGACCCGACCCGTGCCCATCTCTACCTTCAACGCCTCTTGTGAGTTTCATGGTTGCTTGTATGGGAATATGCACCTTAAATGTCTTTGAATGATATTGGCACTTTAGTCTCTTCCTCTCGCGCTTATTAAAGTCAGAGATCTTGAATCATTGATCAACGTCAATTGCCCCAATCTGATGGCATGGTTCACTCATTGGGCACTATTTCAATGAAAGATGGCCTTAAGACCAAGAGAACCATATTTTAAAGAAAGAAAATAGAATAGGATGCCATGGATATCAAGTGCATAAGTGTCACTGATTTAACCCTCTAGCGATCATTTTAAACATAGATTGTGTGTTTGAAGACTTTGAATGTTGCGGCGATATTTCAAAGTTGTGAAATTTCTCTCAAACCACTCGGTTCACCCTTATGATTATCACATTACTTAATCTGGTCAAAAACAACTCCTTTTCAATTCTCATCATTCTTCTCCATTCGGAAATGTATTCAAGCTTTTTAGACTTGCTTAACCAAGGGAGTGCAAAAATATCTTTCTAAGAATAGAATTCTACGAGTGCATGTGTACGTTTCTGATTGCAACTAGTCATTATTTTATTAGCTTTTCCTTTTTTCGACCTCCTCGAGATTTCATTTCATTAATTTGTTTGACTTTGTTAGGATTTGAAAATCACTAATGAAGCCAAGACATTGAGCGAATAGAGCATCGTTATCTTATTAGATACTCAGCATCACAACTACAACGGAGTGCCCTCAAGGTTTTCTTTTTATTGGTCGTTTTTTCTTATCTCGATATTTTATCTCATTAAATATTTGACTTTTTCATGATTTGAAAATCACTCATGAAGCCAATGAATAGAATAGGTGGAGCATTGCTTCCTTATTAAATATTCAGCATTATAACTTCAGCGGAATGCCCCTGAGATATTCTTTGAGCTACTAGCTACAATCGATGTGTCTTTATTAGGTATAGAAGACTATTACTAGAATTTCAATTTCAAGCAACTCCTCTTGGTTAAACTTTCCTAGTCCACGATTCCACATTTATGATTTTCCAAGATTTTCATCATCGAACATCATCAAAGGCGTGGCAATCTTCCGTTTCTTACTTTGCTGACCTAAGTAGTCTGAGAGACGGATCGCACATCATCATTTTCGCAACAATCAATTGATCTATATATTAGAATCAATGTCACAATATGTAGTTAATATCCAAGGACCTATAAGGATAAGGTGGGATATGTATACACATTCATGATTTCAAGGTCAAAGATGCATCTTCCATTGAAAACCCTGCAATCCTCACATATGCTCTTACAAAAGTTCTTTGCCACTTTCGGGCAAAAATAGAGAAGATGATTCCACCCATCACTTCAAAAAGTGGCTTTCAACCTTGGAAACTTGGGAGCAAACTAAACCCTAACACAGCCGTCATCTGGCCAACAACGTCTCGTTGGGCTTGTACGATTCTATCGAGCCTATCTGAAGCTGGCAACCTATCTTCAATGGTTGTTGCTTGGGTTTGTGAACGAGTAGTGTACTTGTGCGAGATTTTGCTACTTAAATTTTTGTCATGGAATTTACCATGACTGACCCTCTTATTATGTGTGTATGTATACAATGATCAAAACATAAACTAACGCAAACACAAACACAATGCAATAAAATGCATGAATGCAAGCGAATGACATTGGTTCCATAAATAATTTCTCTAGAAGTAGCTTTTATTGGATGCCAAAGGTCCTTATTACAAAAAGGTAAAGATATATTCTATGAATATGTCTCAGCCCGAGCACCCAACTCCTTTATTTCTCCGATCAGCCATAGAAGTCTTCGTCTCACTTCTCCTATTGTCCTGACATATGGGTGAAGAGTTTTAGCTTCTCTAGCTAGCATCATCACATGCTTGGCTACGTCTTGAATTCGGGTCATGACACTCTTGTCAAACTCTTTCCGCTCTTGTAACCTTCTGGCATTTTCCCTAAGTCGGGTGAACCAGTAATCATTGCCCCCTTCATTGGCATCTTCAAGAACCAAAATCTTCGTTCTATGATAATTGCTTGGTTGTATTGTCAAAGTGGTCTCATAGCACTTGCAGCTCATGCACATTACTTTGCTTGACATTAATGTGAGCATACTTCAATGTCTCTGTCACATGATCAACTGTCAAATTATCCACATGTGCCCGTTGGTTGACCTCGGACCAGTGACATACATCCAGGTTGTCTTCCTCTTTCTTTAGGTACCTTCCATCCATGGGAAAAAAACTATTTTCTAATTGAGCAACGGACTTGAGAACCAACCCCTTTTAAATATGAGATGATGATGAAAGAAACAAATATGCAAAACAACAAAACAAGAGAAAGAAATGATTAGTACTCTTGAAAATAACATAAATAAGACATAAAAGGTCCAAAATAATTTCATTGTACGAATAATAACTGAGAAGCACATTCCAACATTTCAAGGCATGTCTCCACGTACTATTGTTGCGTGTAAAAGAGTCTATCGCAATTGAGTGCAAGTGTACACGTCGCAAGTAATAAAGTGATACTAGAGTATCGGATATCGTCTCCACAGGGACTGGGCTAACCCTTTCCTTCGCTATCTGCACAAGGGGAAAAGAATAGATTAAGATATTGTCACGAAAATAATAAATAATACTGGAAAATAAAAGTAGAGAAATTAAGATAGAGAGACTGGGCTGGTATTGAATTGCTCAGTAGTGCAGGTATTGCAGAGTTTAGGAAATCCAGTCCTGTCGTCGCACCTGTCGCCGACAACACCTGTCGCGGCAGCTGTCCGTTGGCTGTCGCGGCAGCAAACACACCAACTCCGTACTTCAAGTTTGGCAAGAATCCCAGATCTACCTTGGCCTATCCCTAGGTCCAAGTCTGTCGATGATCACGTCTTTGATGATACCTCCCGGTGTGAATCGAAGGATGAACACCGATGTGTATGAATTCTTCTTTAGCCACTTAACCTCGCCCTATCCCTAGGCACGAGATAGTTCAACTATAAACTAGAGAACTTGCTCTTATTTCTTTCGTATACTTAACTCTCCCAATGCTAAGTAAATAGATAACCTCACAATGCTCTCCCGATGCTCTTGCAAGATATTAAAACCAAAATAAGAGAACTTGAAGTTTATTTTATTGAACTTGGAAAATCCTAAAACAAAACAACCCTTGCAACTACTTTACAAATCAACATGTGGCCCTAGGGGGTTTTAGAACATGTCGGTGACGGGTAAACGACAGGGGTTTTGGGTTATCGGTTATGGGGTATGATGTGGGGATCATTTCTTAGGTTACAATACATGCCCTTATATAAGCTTTGGGCTCAAGTTATCTAAGGTAACAAGGATTACAACTTTAATTAAAAGTATGATTCTAATAAAGACTTAATCTTCAAGGATCCTACTTTTTAGCCGTCCTCCTTGTTTCTTGGGATTTTCTCTCCTTGAACTTTGGCTTGGCATATCTTTTGATCCGGGGCTAGGAAAAATATTTGGCTTTCACACGACAGACGAGCAGATTTTTCTCTATCTATCGAGGTCCACTTTACTTTTCCTCTTCATAAGGTTGTTGTCACCTTGCTGTCACCTTGCTGTCAAGACAGGTCCATGGCAGCTTCATCTTCCTCCTCTACTTGTCTAGTTCAGCTTTCCTGCTTTTCTGCCCTGCGCCTGCCTTCTTTGTCAACTATGGCAGATACTTGCAAAATAAGCCATCTTTTAGTAGAATCCGTGCCTTTTACATATTTGTGATGTTTTATTGAAAACTAACCTAAATGCAATGCAATGATGCTTGAATAGAGCAGAAATATGGGTTAAAAAGGGTGTAAATAATAGAACTTTTACACACTCAACAACTATTCTTATGAAATAATTTTGACTAATTTCTAACTCTAAGGTTTTACGCATGGCTCTATTGGGGTGGGCTTCTAGATGTACACAAAGGTTTGGTTCTAGAAAGGTCCCTGAGCTGTCATCGTTGTCCCCTACTAAGGGTAGCAAGGCCATTGATCCTCACTCATTATAGGCTCTTATGAATCAAGTTCAACTCAAGGAGACCCATTTTCCTATGTCCATATAGAGAATCAGTATTCTCACGAAGATAGAGGGCATATGAGCCCCGAAGGTACTTGCTAGGCCCATACGGAGAATCAATATTTCTACTGGAGCAATAGTGTTTTCCCCTCACTTAAATGAGAAAGACGGAGCTCGGGTATAAAGCTTATTATTCCAAATTTTAAATGCGTAAAATGAAATCATATTCATAAATGGATAATTAAATTAAATTTTACACAAAGTTTAGCAAAATTCGACATTAAGACAAAGTATAATCGACTTGTGGCTAAACTCGTTTTTTGTAAAAAACAGGAAAAAAAAATTCCCCAGCGGAGTCGCCAAGCTGTCGCAGCAAGGGCTTGGCACGACTTTTTAAAAAACAGAGTCGCCGCCAATCTTTTTCGATGTGTGATTGGATCACCTAAAATGGGTTCAATAGTCGGTTACGCGTAGGGAAGGGTGAGCACCCCACAACGTCCAAAAATTAGTACCTAGCCGATTACAAGTTGTCTTTCAACGGATTTACAAGTTCATGTAAGATTTAATTTATTTTCCATTTATGAATAATGAATTCATTTTAACAGTCTCACCGTCTGGAAAATAACAACATTTCTGGTGCTAACCCGTTACCCCATTTTGGTGAGACACCGCATTGCAAATTAAATGTTCTGTTATTAAGCATTACATCAAGAAACAAATTTATTTAAATTAGGGGTTAAAATGTCTTTTATTATTCTATGTTAATTAATATTAACCTAAAAAGAATAGTCTAAGATGAATTTTACCTAAAGGGGTTCAAGTTTTGTTACGTGTCCATTATTAAATTTACATTAAAGAAAAGATAATTTTTAAAGTGATCAAATTTAAAGGCGTTAAACTAAACTAAGGCTCAAATTCAAGATCATAATCCTAAGGGTCTCATTTAACTTAAATTTTTTAGGACGGTGAATTAAATTAACTAAATACATGAAAATAAAGAAACAATACTAATTTATATTGCGAAACTAGATAAATACAAAAAAAAATTATTAAAGAAAATAGATAAATGAAATAACTTTAAAGAAATATGTATCATTCCCAAATAGGGTCAACACAATGTGCGAGCCGGATTTAAAAGAAAATACAAATTTCAAATCGGGTGAGAATAAATAAAAAAAATGGTGAAAATTTTAGTTAAAATATTGAATAAAATTCAAATTTACAAAGAATTAATGAAGTTAAGAAACAATGACCAAGTGGAAAAAATTTAAAGATCAGAAGTCAAATTCAAAGAAATCAGTGATTGTTTTGAAACAATTTAAAACTTGATATCTTGAAGAGTAAAAAGGGATAAGGTGAAGGGATTTAATGAGTGTAACAAGCTCAATTTATTTTAAAACATGTGGGTATAAAACCTAACTTCACAAACACTTCTTTATCTTTTCCTTTTAAATTTTTTGGATCAAACACCCCCTTTTTAATATCTCTCAAGTGTTCATCATTTTGTGAAAAACCTATGAACACCCATCATGTTGGTTGTCGTCTGCCGGCGGCGGAATTTTTTTTTATTTTTTTAATTATGAATACAAATCTATTTTTATGAAATTACGAATACAAATCTCACCCTTACTTTTAAATTTTCATAATCTGACCACCTTTATTTGAATCCGAACGGCAGTGGCAGCTTAAAACGAGCAAAGATTTATCCCTTTTCCTTCAATATATTTGAATATAAAAAATAAAATAAAAAACAAGATCAGAAAATACCAAAAATTACTTGCTTTTTGTATTATTCCAAAAAATTTCAAGTAAATTCGTTATGAAAATTACAAAGGGATTGATGGGTTTATATAGGAATTTACATGCCAAATTTACAATGGGAAAAAATCTTAATTTTCTATTGATTTGGATTGGTTACTTGATTCCCTTCTCTTTTAGTCCAGATTGCTTGATTGATTCCTGATTTAGTGATCAGCTTCTTATTTTCATTTGTTGAACTGTATGAAACAGTTCAGGTTAGTTGCAGTTGAGACTCAGTTTGTTAGGCAGTTGTAAAGGTTGTTAAACCTAATTCTCTTTGTAAACGTTATCTGTGCATGGTTCAGCATCTCTATATAAGCTGAACATGTTGCATTGTATTCTTGATGCTTTTCCATTAATAAAGTTCTTTCTTCAATAATCATTCATGTTTCTACAGTTACATACTATCTTGTATGTTAATATGGTCTCAGTCGCTAGGAAACCGATTCACGCTTGAATTCCTTTCTCAGTCGTTGCTCACCTAAAGCATTCACTTCCTCTGCTTATCTTCTTCTTTCCTTCTTCTGCCGTTCTTCTTCATGGCTCCTCCAGAAATTCCTGATGATCTTATTGATGGTGATCCCGTGTTAGAAGCTCAGATCTTTTCTAATAAAAGGGTCAATGTCTGCCTCAACGATTCCAATTATCTTCTTTGGAAAAAAACATGAGGTTCTTACGATTCGTGGTCTCGGTCTTGAGGGTTATATTGATGGTTCTATGCCCGTTCCGGTGAAGCATGTTCGCAATAGAGCAGGTACGCAAATCATGAATCCTGCTTATGTTCAATACTTCAAGCAAGATAGTTCTTTGGCTTCTTGGTTGCTTTCTACTGTTAGTGGAAACATTCTACCTCGGTTGGTTGGATCTGAAACCACAGCAGCAGTTTGGGATGCCATAACCCAGCTTTATTCTAGTCTTTCAACAACCAAGATAATGAATCTTCATTGTCGTCTGAGATCCATGAAGAAAGGTGCACAATCTATGAGGGAATATACTGTTGCTATCAAAGAATTGTGTGATTTGCTTGCTACTTGTGGTAGCACCATTTCTGAAATAGAACAAATTGCAACGATTTTAAATGGTCTTCCTGTTGAATATGAGCCCTTCATTGCAGCTATTACGGCTAGTAAAGCCACGTATACTGTTGATAATGTGGTGTCAATTCTTGTTGATGCTGAAACAAGAATGGAGGATGCTTCAAGATTTCCAGTGGGAATTAACTACACTCGATATAATTCCAAGCAATCTGCCTCTGAAGAGTCTAAAGATTCTGGCACAAATGTTCATTCTCATTCTTCTCATTCTCAAGAAGAAGTCAAGAACACAGGCAACAACAATAACAAGTTCAAAGGGAGGCCTCGACATCAATGCCAATTGTGTGGCAAGCTTGGCCATCTGGTAGATAGATGTTGGCACAGGTTTGATCAATCCTTCAAAGGAATTTCTTCTCAACAACCGCCTCGCACAACCTCTAAAGCTCAAGCTAATGTGTGCACCTGTTGTCAGCATAATCCTGAACCTACATATGATCCATATGTTAATTCCAGTTCGTGTTCCACAGAGGAGGATAGAAACATTCAAGTCAATGCTTTGACTGTTGATGGACCACTCTCATATTCCAAATGGTTCCCAGATTCAGGGGCCACGCATCATGTCACAAGGCAGTCTTCTGTGCTTTATTCTTCTAATATGTATTATGGACAAGGCAAATTATCTCTTGGTGATGGTACTACTTTGGCTATTAATCATGTTGGTAAATCGTTTATTGATACTTCCTCTAAAAGATTGTGTCTCGATCAAGTTCTGTTTGTGCCTAAGATAACCAAGAATCTTATGTCTGTTGCTCAGTTTGCAAAGGACAATCAAGTCTACTTTGAGTTTCATTACAGTTTTTGTTGTGTTAAGGATGCAAGAACTGATGCAAATCTAATGAAAGGGGATCTCGATGATGGTCTGTATAGCTTCAAGTGTGCAACAGTAGGTGAATCTGCTTCTATTTTTACTACAACTGTCAAAGATGAATCCGAGTATTGGCTATGGCACAAAAGGTTGGGACATCCAGCTGCTGAAGTAGTGAAGAAGGTGTTGAATAAACCATTAGAGTTTGACAAGTTAGATGTTTGTATGGCCTGTCAAATGGGGAAGAGTCATGTTTTACCCTTTCATTCCTCTCAAACAGTGTACAAGAAACCCTTTGAGCTTGTTGAAATAGATGTTTGGGGACCAGCTCCCATAACTTCTAGTGGTTTTCGATATTTTGTTACATATGTTGACATGTATAGTCGAAATACTTGGGTTTATCTTTTAAGGAATAAGAGTGAAGTTTCTGCTTCGTTTGAAATATTTGTTGCCATGGTTAAAAATCAATTCAACACCTCCATTCTTGCCATTCAAACCGATGGGGGAGGAGAATTCAGATTCTTAGAACATGCTACTCTGAAGCTTGGGATTGTGCTTCGCAAATCTTGTCCACACACGTCACATCAAAACGGTGTCGTGGAAAGAAAACATAGACACGTGGTTGAGACATCTCTCACATTGCTTGCTCAAGCTTCTATTCCTCTAAAGTTTTGGTCTCAAGCTGTGCTCAGTTCAGTGTATCTAATTAATAGAATGCCATCACGTGTTTTGAATGGAGATTCACCTTACAAAAAGTTGTATGGGATAGACCCTGATTATAAATTTTTGAAAGTATTTGGATGCCTATGTTTCCCTCATGTTCGACCTTTGAATAGGCATAAGAATGATTTTTGATCTAAGCCTTGTACCTTTCTAGGGTACTCACCAGCACATCGTGGCTACCTTTGTCTTAGTCAGGATGGGAGGAGTTTCATTCTCGTAATGTTATATTTGATGAGAATATTTTTTCCTTTTGAGCAGGTTAATCGAGTGCAGCCATCCAACAATCCTGCCACCTTTTGTTCCAAGACACTGCCTGTGATACCTGATGCTACACGATTGGTTCATACTCCAGCTGAAACACGTACAACTTGTACCAACTCACGTGTTGAAAGTTCTCCTACAACTAATGATATGGTGGCTTCCTCTTCAAGTCAAGGTCAAGGTACGGGTCGTGTTGGTACTTTAAATGATGTTGTTCAAAATCAACAGGATGATGTTCATGAAGTTGATAATGCTATGCATGAGAATGCTATGCATGAGCTGCATAAAAATTATGATGACATGCATGTGACTGAGGATGCTGCTGAGGATCAAGTGGAAAATGAAAATGAAGTTGTTTCTAATGATACGAGGGGTTCTACCCAAGAATTACCTGCTCAAGAGACTTCAGCACCTGGGGTATCAGCTACACCATCTGTCGAGCATCATGAAGGTATTGAGATTGTTATTGGTGGCACACAACCTTCTACATCGAGGAATAGCATGAGTGCTAGCAACGTTCATCCGATGATCACCAGGCGCAAAGCAGGCATTGTTAAACCAAAGTTATACAATGTTCAAGTGAAACAAGCACCGTTGGATGTGCATACTGCTTTAGCTGATCCTGATTGGACAGTGGCAGTCATGGCAGAGTACGAGGCACTTATGAGCAATGGCACGTGGGAAATCGTTCAATTGCCAGCTGGTAGAAAGCCTGTAGACTGTAAATGGCTTTTTAAAGTCAAACTCAAAGTGGATGGTTCTGTGGAAAGGTTGAAGGCACGTTTGGTAGCCAAAGGATATGCTCAAATTCCAGGCTATGATTTCATGGACACGTTTAGTCCAGTGGTGATTTTTGCAACTGTTAATGTTCTCCTTTCGTTGGCAGTTAGCAATCAGTGGATCATTCGACATGTTGATGTTAATAACGCTTTTTTGAAGGGTGATTTAAGCGAGGATGTTTATATGCAATAAGTGCCTAGTTTTGAGGAAGCTTCTCTTGATGGTAAGGTGCTTGTGTGCAAGTTAAGGAAGGCACTTTATGGGCTTCGACAAGCCCCTCGAAATTGGTTTCTCAAACTCAGGGAGTTCTTATGGCAAATTGGCTTTATTTCATCCAAAGCCGATTCTTCATTGTTCATTTTAAAGTCAGGAGTTGATGTTGTCTACCTGGCTGTGTATGTCGATGACATAATATTGACAGGAAGTTCTTCACTGATAATTGATTAAGTGGTTTGTCAACTTCATGATAGGTTCTCATTGAAGGACCTTGGTGAACTTAAGTTCTTCCTTGGGATTGAAGCAAGAAGGTCCAGCAGAGGATTGTTTTTGACTCAAAGAAAGTTCATTCTAGAACTGTTAAGCAAGGTACAGCTGCTTGATTCCAATTCAGCAACATCACCCATGGAAACCTCAACCAAACTCAGCAAGTTTGATGGGAACCCTCTCAATTCTGCTCAACTATACAGAAGTACTGTTGGTGCCTTGCAGTATATTACCCATACGAGGCCTGATCTTGCTCTTGTTGTGAATAAAGCTACTCAATTTCTACAAACGCCAACTGATGCTCACTGGTTGGCTGTAAAACGTATCTTGCGGTATCTTAAAGGAACAGTGGACTATGGATTATGGTTTCCTGCTCAACCTCGAGGGACATTGAATCTTCAGGTGTTCTCCGATGCAGATTGGGGAGGAGATGTCGATGATAGGAGATCAATCTCAGGTTTTCGTGTGTTCAATGGCAGTCACCTTCTCACGTGGAGCTCGAAAAAACAACGATTTTTATCCAGGTCAACAGCAGAGGCGGAGTATCGTAGTTTGGCTGATGCAACGGCGGAAATCACCTGGATCAAAGTTGTGCTTACTGAAATGCAGATCGAGTTGGTTGAGGTGCCTAGGATTTGGTGCGATAGCACGAGTGCTGTGGCCATGGCAGCCAATCCTATTCTTCATGCCAAGTCTAAACACATTGAATTGGACTTACACTTTGTGCGGGAGAAAGTTGCAGCATTCGAAATTCAGGTTAATCATGTTCCAACAGATTACCAAGTTGCGGATGCTTTAACCAAACCACTGCCTCTTCAAAAATTTGAAGTTTTCAGAAAGAAGCTATCAGTTTATGATGTGCAGGAAGTTCTTCCAGATGTTAGAAAGCAAAGTGAATGTTGAACTGTATGAAACAGTTCAGGTTAGTTGCAGCTGAGACTCAGTTTGTTAGGCAGTTGTAAAGGTTGTTAAACCTAATTCTCTTTGTAAACGTTATCTGTGCATGGTTCAGCATCTCTATATAAGCTGAACATGCTGCATTGTATTCTTGAAGCTTTTCCATTAATAAAGTTCATTCTTCAATAATCATTCTTGTTTCTACAGTTACATACTATCTTGTATGTTAATATCATTGACTGATTTTTCATATTTGCTTCAATCCGATTATGAAGATCAACTTTCTCTTTGACTTTTTATATTTGAATATGATCTTTTGCAATCTTCATATATCTGATGTAATAAGAATCTTTTGTAATATGCAAAAATTAATAATATATAAAAAACAAAATGGGTCGGATAAAATTAGTTGACTATATATATATATATAAGGATGAATTTACCACGTGCGACGAACATTGCTGAACACCATTAATTTTTTAAAAATATTTAAAAATCTAAAGGACTAAAATTATAATTAAAATTATCTCTTAAAAATAAAAATTAAATTTAATAATTACTTTATAATATTTTTTTAATAGGTTAGAATCAAATATACTCAATTCTCATAAAGCCTAACAAAATCAATCTCTTAAAAAATAGAAATCACTTTATAATTTTTTTAATAGATTCGAATCAAATATGACCAAATCTCCTAATCCTAAACTAAATTAAGATTATGATCATCCATATTAAACAATAATTGAATTTGTTAGGGTTTAGGTTTAGGAGATTTGGTCATATTTGATTCAAATCTATTAAAAAAATTATAAACTGATTTCTATTTTTTTAAGAGATTGATTTTGTTAGAGTTTAGGAGAATTGTGTATATTTGATTCTAACCTATTAAAAAATATTATAAAATAGTTATTAAATTTGATTTTTATTTTTAAGAGATAATTTTAATTATAATTTTAGTCCTTTATATTTTTTTAAAAAATTAATAGTGCTCGTCGGTGTTCATTGTTAGTGGTGTTCATCAATGTTCGTTGCCCGTTGTAGAATTTTCCTATATATAATGATAGTTTTATAAATATAATAAAATATATCTAATCAAATATACTTTAAGTCGGATAGGATATTTTTTTATCTTAAACTCGATTTTCTCTCATTTTTTTTTCAAATTCATCTTGAATCTAATTTTTTTTTTAAAAAAATATGTGTGATCTTATGAGGTCGAATCGGGCCTAAACTATCAAATTCAATAAAATTATCATCCCTAATTAAAAAAAAAAGTATGCCAAAGAAAAGAAAAATATCTAAAGCGGCTTTGGATAATAACTTTTGAAGTTGCACACAATGCGAAATAAGTTCTAAGCAGATACCCTTATCTGCAAAAACAACACCGTCTTCTTCTCTTTATAGGTTTCCTGCTAACATTCCAAATCCCTACCCCCTTTTTTGCTTTAAATTGTATTCAAATTTCAATTTACTCCTTTTTAGGTCAAATTATCAATCGATTTGAGGGGGAAAGTTTTTGAAATGTCGAAATCGGTGATCGAAATGCCTCCAAAAGGTGGATTCAGCTTCGATCTTTGTAAAAGAAACGAGATGCTTGCGAAGAAAGGCGTTAGTCCACCATCGTTTAGGAAAACTGGTACCACAATTGTTGGCTTGATCTTCCAGGTTTGGGGAAAAATTAAATTCTGGGTTTTAATTTTTTTTGTCGTTTTACCAAGAAAACTTGTATACCTGATTTTAGTTTATAGTTTAGATTCCAATATGGCTTTTAATCTGTTTTGTCATTTTACCGATAAAGTTGGTTATTTACCTGTATTTAGTGTATTATTTAGATACTCGATTTCGGTTTTTGGTTGGTTGAAAATGAGCAGCTTCAACACTTTGTTTGAGGTTTCTATTGGTGATTTTTAGATTGAAGAGTAGGAGAAATAAGAATTATACTGAATATATGTTATAGACATAAAGAAATTTAATTTTTAGAATACCCTTAGTCTTTACCCAGTTGTTCATTCTTCCCAGTGTGTTATGCAAAGGCTGAAGTTAAAAACAGTCGAATATTGTAGTAGTCTCTTAGATTTTGCTGAAGTGGCTGCTTTCTCTTTGTGTCTTTGCTGTCATGACTTTAAAGTCAAGATATCTGTCGTTGCAAACAAATGATTAATCAAATAGAGTTGTGGGTTAATACATGCAATCGAACTTGAAAAATACCTAGAGATGGTGTCAACTTGCCAATTGTCATCTTTTATTTCATCTTCAATCATGTGGGATGTAAATATGCAGACAGTTTGCAGCCTTTCTCTCCTTATTTGTTTTGTATATCTAGACTATTTTGTCTAGCTAAGTTCTAATTCTGGTAAGGCAATGGCGCAATGCCGTTGTTCTCCCTTGAAATTTTGCCTAGGATGGTGTTATTCTTGGGGCAGACACGAGAGCTACTGAAGGACCTGTAGTTTGTGATAAGAATTGTGAGAAAATTCATTACATGGCACCAAACATATACTGTTGTGGAGCTGGAACTGCTGCTGACACAGAGGCAGTGACCGGTACTTTCTGAAATTGGTGTTTAATATGGTTCTCTGAACATCAGTAGTTTCTTCAATTATCATGTTTTAACAGCTCGGTTGTAAAATGTTATATTTACAGTCTCATGTTACTTTAGCTAACCCATTTTCATGGTCTTATACATATCCCTAGACATGGTCAGCTCACAGCTCCAGTTACATCGCTATCATACTGGTAGAGAGTCCAGGGTTGTTACAGCACTGACCCTTCTTAAGAGACACCTTTTCAAGTAAAGTTTTTACTGTTTTTGATATTCCTCGACCAACAACATATCTGTACATAGTCTATAGGAAGCATGTGATTCTAACTGCTTTGCAATTTGTCCAGCTACCAAGGTTATGTTTCGGCTGCTTTAGTACTTGGTGGTGTTGATGTCACTGGACCTCATTTACATACTGTAAGTTTCTCTTCAACTGTTTGGCTCTTCAAAAGGACATTGGCTTTTTTTCTTCTCTATTAGTTTGGTTTCATATCACTACAATGGTTAAATTTTGCAGATATACCCCCATGGATCAACTGACACATTGCCATTTGCTACAATGGGTTCTGGTTCTCTGGCTGCAATGGCGGTATTTGAATCAAAATACAAAGAAGGCCTGACTGTAAGTTCACCTGTTCCATTCTTGTGGTATCTTGATGATCGAAGAGAGAACATTTTCCAACTATAAGTTTGTTTTGGGGTAAAATCTTTTGTAAGAGAAATTGTTCGCGCATTCATGGTATAAAGTAAAACAATTCAGTGTAACAGTGTTATATTTTTTATCTGTTGATTCCGGGTCAATAATTCTTCTCTTTGCAGAGAGACGAAGGAATAAAACTTGTAACTGAGGCTATATGCTCCGGTATCTTCAATGACCTAGGAAGTGGAAGCAATGTTGATATTTGTGTAATAACCAAGGTTTGTCGTCAACCACCAGCCTCTTTTTGTTAGGAAAGCACATCCTATGTTCATTTTGGTGTGAGTTTCTAATTTTATCGAATTCCACCTCAGGGCGGCAAAGAATACTTGAGGAACCATCTTCAACCTAATCCTCGAACTTACACTAGTTCCAAGGGCTATTCTTTTCCCAAGAAGACAGGTCAATAACAATAAGCTTTTCAATGTCAAATTGTCGATCTTTTTCACTAAATATAATTTACGTGGTTACTGTGCTAGATTGTTTGATTTCCTTTTATTGTTTCCTTAATTTCTATGGTTACAGAGGTCCTCTTGACAAAAATTACGCCTTTGAAGGAGAAAGTCGAGATCATCGAGGGAGGAGATGCCATGGAAGAGTGACAAACTTATTTACCGATATTGGATCAGCTTCCTTTTTAGCCTTAACTGTCAAGGTATTGCTTATCAGTATTCTGGAATTGTTACCTAGGATTTTGTTGATTAATGGATCTTTTGAGGTATTTAAACATTTTAGTTATGATATACGATTCAAATGGAATTATCAGTTGTGAATTTCAAACCACCCCAAGTTCTTTTGTTATCTGTTTCATTAGTTTCTGTATTCCGTGTTCATTGTTGTATTGATGATCATGTTGGCATTGTTATCGTTTGAGAGTTGAGACACCTACTTGGATTGGAGGCACTTATGTTCATATGCTATTGGATTTGGTTTGGTTATTATCCAGTTGAGCTATAGTAGCTCGTATTATAGCAAACTGAATTGAGTCTCTTGATTCATGATTTGATTAGTTTGTGAGCTAATCGACCTGCTTTTTAGTTAAAATTGAAGAATTTCAAACCACCGACTGCTATGTCTTTGATGTAACCTGCACAGTCGCCATGTATCGACCAATTCCGATCGCCATCATCGTTTTCTTTGCTCCCTTTAAACCATACATTTCTACCCTTTGTGAAACCCTCATAACCATTTGTCATCCTTGCCCTAGTGGAAGCCCTCTGTCATGCACTACTTCAGTTTCCCGTGGGTGATTGTTTTTTTTTTTTTTGAAAGGATAATAAGGGCCTCATTGAAAACCTCTTCCTTTTTTACACACCAGGAGACTTTGTGGGGTTAAGAATGACCAATCGCTTTCAACTGTCAGCTTGCGAGTCCCAGCCCATAGAAAATGTTGGTAAACCTCAACTGCGTATTCGATCTCCAGCTAGAGCCAGGGGTTCCCAAAGCAATTGGACGAGAGAATTAACATAGTGTAACCCCTGCGTTTTTTCAAAGTAATCCCCCTGTTGTCACCAGCACCACCATTCGCCCTATCTACGTACAGGAGGTACCACATTTTTATTACCACAAAAGAATCTGCCACGAATACTCTCCCGTGTTAAACCTTCCAGACAAAAGCCTCAACTTTAAAAGGAGCTAGACCTGCCCAGATTAACCTTCTTCATTGACTTTCGCACATCTTAATTTTGCACTATATACACCGCCTTCAAACCCCTCCCATTTCACCCAGTCCTTACTTATATTAGATCCTTCAAAACCATTTAACACAGCCTAGAAAGTATTCCATTATGGTATCTCCCAATCAAAGCAAACACGCCTTAGTTTCACTTGTCAGATCCACTCTGACTGTGATCTTTCACTAAAATTCGATATCAGCCGGTGTGTAAATTCTGGGATAAAGGCCTATCCGAGATCCATTTATCCGACCAAAAGTTAATCAAACTCCCATTCTCAACTTGGACAATCAAATGATTCCTTAATGTGACCCCCGAATCCGATTGATCTTCACCGGAGATGCCCTTCCATATCCACGAAGCACCACTGGCAGAAGGAGAATCCATCTGTCTAAGTTATACTTAGACACCACCGTTTGACGCCATAAACTCTGTGGCTCGTTGCAGTCTATAAGAAATTCGCCATCAATTGGTTCAGTTTATGATACACTAACCCATGCATGTGGAATAAAGACATAAAGTACAAAGGTAGACTGGAAAGAACAAATTTGAGTAAGGTGATTCTACCTCCAAAAGACGATGATAATGACTTACATATCCCGCAGGGCGCTGGTTCATGTTATTGAAAACAGGTTCCCATAATTGCATTGATATTCAGATGGCAAACTCCCTAGTCCCTACCGAGCAACCCACCAGAACGACCCATTGGTTAAGAACCGAAGCTTTAATGTTTAATCCGAAAACTCGTTGCAAACCAGATCCAAGCTCAAAAGTTCTCAGCACACATTTCACGTTTAGTACCTGTTGCTTAGATGCACCACAAAAGATAATTAAATGGGAAATTGAAACTGTGTTACCTTCCCGGCCAACCACCACTCCTTGGAACAATCTTGTAGCAATTGCCTTGTTGTTGATTAAGTTCAAGGCTTCCCCAACTATGTTGAATAAAAGAGGTGACATGGGACAACCTTGTCTCAAACCTCTCGACAGAGAGAAGCTCCTTGTTGGTGACCCATTAACTAAGACTGATATAGCTGTTGTCGATAGGCACTTGAGGATCCATCTACACCACCGATCATCGAAACCCATTTCTTTAAGGACTCGGATTAAGAACCTCCAATCTACATAATCATAAACTCTTCGGAAGTCTACTTTAAGCATAATCCCACTTCTCCTGCTTTTTTAAAAAGAGTCGATGATTTCGTTAGCTATCAACGAACAATCCAAAATATGTCGGCCAGGTAGGAATGCAAATTGATTATTGCCGATCAGCTTAGATATCAAAGGGCGTATCCGATTAGCATGTACTTTGCTAAGTATTTTGTACATCCCACTCACCAAACTAATGTGTCAGTAATCGTCAAGCGAATTAGGTTGCGACTTCTTAGGAATGAGGGTTATAAAGGACTGGTTGAAAGTCTCATTCCCAAACACGGTCAGAATAGAAATTATCGAAGAAAATCAATAAATCCTCCTTGAGTAAGTCCCAGTAGGTTTTGATAAAACCCATATTAAAGTCGTTCAGTCCCGGAGTACGGTTACTATTCGAGTCTCGTACTACTTGCCAAATTCCTCTATAGTAAACTTTCTTGTATTTGATTTCTGATTTATTATTTTAGGGTAAACACTAAACACCATTCAATTATAAGATATGTTTTATTTTGACCATTGATCTTTTAATTTTATCAATCAAACTATTTAACTAATTAAGTCTCTTGCTGTTAAAATGTAACGGAGGAGGTAATGTGGTAGTTAATAGAGATCAAATGTGTAATTATATCAATTTATGTTAACTGTCACATCTGTACAATGGAGTCACCACCGGACACTTTTATTGTATTAGGCGGACTATAAACCTAAAAATCAACCATATCGAGGGTTCGTGGGCACGGTTACGTGTGGGGGAGGATTAGCACACCTATCACGCCCGGAGACCGGCGCTTACTTGATCATTAATATTTTCTTTATAAACCAAATGAATGCGTGCGAGGATTAACACAAAAATCCACAAATTCTAAAATTGACTCGAATTCGATCACGACTGAAAAAACTTGAATCAATCTAGACACAAGGGGATTGAGGCAATAATCTCTAAAATCTAAAAATACAGTCTCCATAGGAGTTTCAACCGTTCCCACAACTGCTAGGAGAAGACCGAATTAACCCTAATTGAGAAAATATTTCATTTTTCATGATGCAAGAAAATCTCTCTTTTTTTAAATGAGATTTTATACTCTTTTTAGTTTTTATAGGTGTTTTAGTTTTTCAAAGTTAATTATTATTTTTTAGAAGTATTTGTTTAAAGAAACTAATCTTAAAATGCCTTATTTAATTATTTTCATTTAAAGAAAATATATTTAATTTTCTAATAACTACCTAAAAGAGTTTTATTTACAATTAAGGGTAAAGAATTATTTACCTTTTTTAAAATGAATAACCAAGTTAATTTTTATGTACCATTATTAATAAATTATATATCTTTTTAAAGATTTACCTAAGAGTTTTATTTAACTATTTACATTACTTTAGGAATCTAAACCTAGATATTTTAATTGAAACCTTATTATGGGTAACTAAAAACCTAAGTCAATAATTAAAGAAATTAACCTAAAAAGTATTCATGTTAAATTATGTAATAGCTTTTCCCTTTTAAAAAACATTAATTATTATTTAATATCTTATCGGGTTTAAGTACATGAGAATGAACAAAACATAAGACATGATAAATGTGCATGAATCAAATGAACTCGAATAAAAAAAATAACAAACTGAAGTAAAGATTAAGGTTAAGAAATTGCAAACAGTGGGATCAAGCTTGGACTTGCCGATGAGGGGTACAGGTTAATACTTCAAAAGGAGTCGCCACCGGTCACTTTTATTCTATTAGGCTGACTGAAAGCCTAAAAATCAACCAGGTCGAGGGTTCGGGGGCATAGTTACGTGTGGGGAAGGATTAGCACCCCCATCATGCCCGAGATCGGCGCTTACTTGATCACTAATATTTTCCTTATAACTCAAATGAATGTGTGCGAGGATTAACACAAAAATCCACAAAGTTTTAAACTTGGCTCGTATTCGCTCACGACTGAGAAAACCTAAATCAATCTAAACACAAAGGGATTACGGCATCAATCCCTAAAATCTAAAAATACAGTCTCGCATAGGAGTTTTCACCGTTCTCACAACTGCTAGGGGAAGACCGAATTAACCTAATTGAGAAAATATTTCGTTTTTCATGATGCAAGAAAATTTCATTTTTAAATGGGGTTTTATACTCTTTTTAGTTTTTATGGGTGATTTAATTTTTCAAAGTTAATTATTATTTTTTAGAAGTATGTGTTTAAAGAAATTAATCCTAAAAGACATTATTTAATTATTTACATTTAAAGTAAATATATTTACTTTTCTAATAATTACCTAAAAGAGTTTTATTTACAATTAAGGAGAAAGAATTATTTACCTTTTTTAAAATGAATTATCAAGTTAATTTTTATGTACCATTATTAGTAAATTACATACCTTCTAAAATTTTACCTAAGGGTTTTATTTAACTATTTAATAGCTTTTCCCTTTTAAAAAAACATTAATTGTTATTTAATATATTACCAGATTTAAATACACGAGGATGAATAAAACATAAGACATGATAAATGTGCATAAATCAAATGAACTTGAATAAAAAAACAATAATAAACTGAAATAAAGATTAAGGTTAAGAAATTGTAAACAGTGGGATCAAGCTTGGACTTGCCGACGAGGGGTACGGGCTAATGACGTCGCTGTTGGACGCCGGCTATTGCTGCTACTGCCGCTGCTACATGTCGTCGACCAACGTATGCCGGCAACATGCTGTCATGGGTGCTGCTGCTCCGGTGGTGATGTCAGCTCTCCCTTTGGGTGACGAGTAATTCTCCACGAGCTTTGATTTAGCGAGGACCCGTACCCCTTTTTTTCTTTACCCGAGACCAAGTATCCAAGAAAACAAAAGAGTAAAAATAAAACATATGGAGACAAAATTTGGGAAAAATACCTCAAAGAAACTACTTGTATTGTTTTTCAATTTCTGTATTACAATTGTTTCTCTCTCTGTGTGTGTGTGTGTTTTCTCTCTTTCATCGTGTCTAATTACAATGAAATGAAGCCTATTTATAGGCTTCAAGAAACCCTAATAACCTAAAAGCCCTAAAGCCCTAAAAACATATTCCCTTCTAATGCTCAACATTCTTGGAAAGGGAATAACGTCATTACTTGGGCATCAAACTCTTTCCTTACATTCAATAAAATCCAAAATGAGTAAAAATAAATAGAAAAATGTCTAAGCTTGATTTTAATTATGAATAATCAATAAATTAATTGAAAATTCGTGATAAAATCCAATTCCTGTATTGAACTCGTATACAGTTTTCTACACGAGCTATCTTCGGTAAAACGAGCATATCTTGAGCTCTCGATGTTCGATTGATATGTTTCAAGATGTGTTTGAAAGATAACTGAAAGACGATCAATATGTAAGAAGATACCATGGCCCGAAAACGCTTGGATCCTATTGAAAGTTTGGCATAAGTCCGTAGTGAGAAATCCTTGCACATATCTTGACTTTTCATACTTGTCGAGTAGGATCTCTTGTAATCTTCCCATATTTAACATGGTTAGAATTTTGTGTGGCCTGAAAAATAAAAGCTAAAATACATTAATAAAAATGAGATAATAAAAAACGGGCCAATTAGGCCTTTATTCATGGATTCATGGATTGACAATAATAAAAGATTGATAGTTAAAATAAAATTTATCTCATAGTCGAATGGCCATTCATGTAGTTTATCCTATTTTTATTTATCATGTTTCTATTATAAGAAAACGAACAGTTTTATTGAAAACAAATTTATATTTCTATTTATTAAATATATTTTTAATTTTTTAATTTCAAGCCTAAATTTAAAATTCTAACCTTAAAACCCTAAAAATCTAACCACAAACTCTAAACCCTAAATTCTAAACATGAATCCTAAATTCTAAACCATACAATTTAAGCCACTAACCTCTAAACTCTAAACTAAAACCCTAAACCGTTAAATAACCCCGCTTGTGAAAACAGTATTTTCACCGCCGGTTTATATGATAATAATCCTTAATTAATTCCTCCGCAAAAAGTTCATTGTATTTATAAACTAAAATTTATTTAACTATGTCTATTTTTTAAAAAAATTACATTTGATACATTTTTATTCAGTTTAATTTATGTTTTTTTTTTCAACGAATCAACTCGACTAGGGTAGGTTTGAAGCACTACATCATAATTTAAGGCGAAATTTTTCATTTTTAAACTGTAAATTAACACGTTGTTCTTTAGACTTATCTACTCAACTGAGGATATGATGTCAAAATGACTGTGGATAATTAATTATTTGTGCTAGCAGTAAAAAAATAGAGAAATTCTAAATACAGGCGACTTATTTACCAATTAAATACCGGCCATTTAATTGGGTCGTTGAATGAAGCCACTTTCTTTAGATAAATGTTTCATTTGTATTGCTCAAAAGCAGAAATCTGCTACAATATATACAATGCAACCTATACAACAAACATCATATACCAAAATACCCCAACTAGCACAAAGTTGCCTATTAACAGGATCATTACTATCAAAATTAGAATCAGATACCTTTAAACGAACCACCTTACGAATTATGTACACTAAATCCTCGACACATCTATATTTACCTCTAAAAATACTATGGTTTCGCTCTTCCTAAATAAAGTATATACAAGAACACCAAGCAATCTTTAAAATATAAACCAACAAAGATCTACCCTTCAGCTTTGAATATGCCTAAACGAGCTCCTGCTCCCACGAGCCAACACCTCTGTAACACCCCAAAATTACGCCCAAATTGTAAACTCTAGATTCGAAAAATCCCTAATTTAGAAACATAATTTCAAAATCCCTAATTCTTAAAACCCTAATGATTTGGGAATTCAAAATCTTAATTTTCTATGATGGACTAAATATGATTTTTTATTAAACTTGAAAGTTAATATGAAAATTTTTGAAAGTTTAAGGACTGACTCTGTATAACCCTTTTATCAAATTGAATTTAATTCTCTTTAAACTCACCGTCTCTCTTTTTTATTTGTTTAATTCATTTTTTCCAACTTTTTCTTAATTCAAATTGAATTCTAATTCTTTTTTCCACGATTGAATTGACTCTCCTTTTTCAACTTAAATTCATGTTATTATTATTATTATTATTATCATCATCATCATCATCATCATCATCATCATTATTATTATTATTATTATTATTATTATTATTATTATTAATTATTATTATTATTATTATTATTATTATTATTATTATTATTATTATTATTATTATTATTATTATTATTATTATATTCTAAACTTAATTTGTTTAGATTACCATCGCTCAACTATATATATAGTCATAGTTATTACGTATAGAAGTAAACCTAACCCTTAAGTTTTAAAGTGTTGTCACTCTTAGTTGTTCTCATGCTTTATCAATTTCTCTCGAAGCCGCAACCGCCCTTTGTTCGTCGTTGGAGCTTTATTGTTGCGAGGTGTGTTTTCTTCCGGTGCTATAATTAAATTATATGTTATTTTTCTATGTGTTGATGTTTTACCTTTTGTATGATTATTTATATGTATTATGAATTTTTTGGTTGACATCACATGCATAAGTTTTCAGAATATGTTTTTACTATGATTTACAAGCCGTGATTTATGGACTACGATTTATGAACTATGATTTATCGACTTATGGACTATGGTTTATGAAGTATGTTTACGAAATATCGATTTATGGAACTTTGTTTATGAAATTTGATTTTTAATCATCATATCATTGTATGAGCATGGGTTGGGATTTGTTCGGGGAAGTTCAGTGGTTTCACCTTTCGGGCTGAATTCCACTTCGGATTGGCGGTTGTAGTGAGTAGTTCTGGGAAACTTTCCTCTTAGCGGTTGTAGTTGGGTACATTGCACTGCGCTTGTGATTTGTGTTATGGTTTAAAAGATTTCATTCAAAATAATAGTATGTTTTATAATTATGATTTTTCTTGCACTTTAGAGACACACTAAGTTCTATAGCTTACTCCCCCTTAATTCTTCTTACAGATACGCAGACTGTAGGCGTTACGGTACTTGGACGATCTCAGATTTTATTCGGTTATTTTATTATTCAGTACGAAACTATTTTAGTTTAATCAGATTTCTATTTATTATTTGGGGACATGGATGTAATTTTGGACAATTTATGTTTTGGGATTATTTTTTTAACATTCATTTACTGTTATTTTAGTTCAGAGATTTCATATAAACATTCGAATATTTATTATAATATTTATATTTTTATTTATTATTAAATTCATGTTATTTTATTTTAATTAAAATATAATTTTCAAAATTGGATTTCATGAGGGAAAAGTTTTCAAACGTGACTTCCTAAATTCGACTATTTCTTCTAGGCCAGGTCTAGGGGATTATATTTAGTGGTATCAGAGCTAAGTTCAACCCTCGGACTGTGAGACTCACTTAAAATTTTAAGTCGAAAATGATTTTTGCATGCATATTAAATGTTTTCGGGCAAAATGGGATTTTCTGAAAAATTTATTATTTTAAAGAATTAAATACAATATATATTTTGAATAGAAACTCCAAGTACCAACTCTAATTCTAGGGTTGTCCCTTTTTGTAGATAGATTATTACGCCATCTCGTAGGAGCTTTAAATTAGCGACCCATCGTGATCATACTCGTTCCTATAAATTTGAGATTAAAGCCTATTTGAAAACTTTATGTTGTCATTCATAACCTGATCTAAAATGTCTTTTTAAAATTGTTATCAAAATCTCTATTTTTTAAAAAGTCTGTCGTTAGTTCAAAAATTTTGAGGACAAAATTTCTTTTAAGGGTGGGAGAGTTGTAACACCCCAAAAATTACGCCCAAATTGTAAACTCTATATTCGAAAAATCCCTAATTTAGAAACATAATTTCAAAATCCCTAATTCTTAAAACCCTAATGATTTGGGAATCCAAAACCTTAATTGTCTATGATGGACTAAATATGAATTTTTATTAAACTTGAAAGTTAATATGAAATTTCTTGAAAGTTTAAGGACTGACTCCGTAAATAATTCTTTTATCAAATTGAATTTAATTCTCTTTAAACTCACCGTCTTTTTTTATTTGTTTAATTTATTTTTTTTTCTAACTTTTTCTTAATTCAAATTGAATTCTAATTCTTTTTTCCCGCGATTGAATTGACTCTCCTTTTTCAACTTAAATTCATGTTATTATTATTATTATTATTATTATTATTATTATTATATTCTAAACTTAATTTGTTTAGATTACCACCGCTCAACTATATATATAGTCATAGTTATTACGTACAGAAGTAAACCTAAGCCTTAAGTTTTAAAGTGTTGTCACTCTTAGTTGTTCTCATGCTTTATCAATTTCTCTCGAAGCCGCAACTGCCCTTTGTTCATCGTTAGAGCTTTATTGTTGCGATGTGTGTTTTCTTCACGTGCTATAATTAAATTATATGTTATTTTTCTATGTGTTGATGTTTTACCTTTTGTATGATTATTTATATATATTATGAATTTTATGGTTGACATCACATGCATAAGTTTTCAGAATATGTTCTTACTATGATTTACAAACCGTGATTTATAGACTACGATTTATGAACTATGATTTATGAAGTATGTTTACGGAATATCGATTTATGGAACTTTGTTTATGAAATTTGATTTTTAATCATCATATCATTGTATGAGCATGGGTTGGGATTTGTTCGGGGAAGTTCAGTGGTTTCACCTTTCGGGCTGAATTCCACTTCGGATTGGCGGTTGTAGTGAGGAGTTCTGAGAAACTTTCCTCTTGGCGGTTGTAGTTGGGTGCATTGCACTGTGCTTGTGATTTGTGTTATGGTTTAAAAGATTTCATTCAAAATAATAGTATGTTTTATAATTATGGTTTTTCTTGCACTTTAGAGACACACTAAGCTCTCTAGCTTACTCCCCCTTAGTTCTTCTTACAGATACGCAGACTCTAGGCGTTACGGTACTTGGACGATCTCAGATTTTATTCAGTTATTTTATTATTCAGTACGAAACTATTTTAGTTTAATCAGATTTCTATTTATTATTTGGGGACATAGATGTAATTTTGGACAATTTATGTTTTGGGATTATTATTTTTAACATTCATTTACTGTTATTTTAATTCAAAGATTTCATATAAACATTCGAATATTTATTATAATATTTATATTTTTATTTATTATTAAATTCATGTTATTTTATTTTAATTAAAGTATACTTTTCAAAATTGGATTTCATGAGAGAAAAGTTTTCAAACGTGACTTCCTAAATTCGACTATTTCTTCTAGGCCAGGTCTAGGGGGTTACAACCTCTGTGCAGATTGCATAGTCTCAAAACAACCTGCAATAGTTTTTTAGACAAAGCACAGTCAAAGAACAAATGATCATGTGTTTCCTCCGCATCCCTACACAAAACGCATTGTCTCTCAACTTGGAAACCCCAACGCAAAAGTCTATCTTTAGTTGGAAGCCTTCCAAGGATAGCCATCCATCCAATAACAACATGCTTAGGCACATGCGAAGAGAACCAGAGGAGTTTATGCCAAGGAACCTTGGGGACACTCCCCCTAATGTCATCATAGAGTAATCCAACTTTAAAACTACTGACATCACGCACATATGTATATAAGGGCCTCGCTTCCTCTCTAAGTTTAAACAATTTCCTCAAACTCCAGCTCATATCCCTTGTAATAAGCGAGAGCCAAAAGTCACAATTTTCTTTATGAGATGCATAGTGCAAGCCTTGTTCCACGTCTGCAAGTCCCTGAGCCTCAATCTACCCTCAGACTTCAAGAGACACACCTGCTTTCAACTAACCCGAGCCCCTACAGCAGAGATATCCTGCCCCTTCCACAGAAACCTCAGGCAAAGCTGTTCAACTTGATCAATCACAGCTTTAGGAAGAACAAGTTGACTGCACAAAAAATTAGCAATACTAAATAGCACAGGTCGAATTAATTGAATAAGCCCAGCATAACTGAGATTTTTTGAGGACCAATGACTCAATCTGGTCTGGACCTTCTCCAGAAGGGGAAGACAATCATTCTCAGAAAACTTTCGAGTCACCAAAGGCACTCTCAAATAGCGTACAGGCAAACAACCAAGCCTGAACTCAAAAACTGATTGAATCTCATTCAATTGCGCCTCTGAAGTCCCAGGAGAGAATAATTCACTTTTAGATGCATTAAGCCTAAGCCCAGACAGCTCATAGAATTTCTCCATGATGCATTGAATACCCATAATAGAGTCTAGATTTCCTTTGCAAAAAATCAACAAGTCGTCCGCAAAATAAAGGTGAGTACATCCTACCTTCTTGTATTTTGGGTGATACTTAAACACCCCAGCAGTAATTCCCTTATTTAAAATTCGAGACAAAGTGGGCATTACAAAAATATAAGGTGACAAGGGATCACCTTATTGAATGCCCCTACCTTCTTGAAAAGAAGCCACTTTTATAGTGGTCGTTCGATTAAAAAAAATTCTGGTGAACCGGTAATCTTTATGAAAGGTTGAAACGCCTCGCCACAAGCCTCGCATCTACAATGGCGGCTGCCACTGCGAACTCCGCTTTCGCTAAGCTTCCCCCGTTAACTTCCTCCTTCAAATCTTCAATACCCATTTCTAAATCCACTCTCCCTTTCTCCACGACCCCTCAAAAGCCCACCCATTACCGTTACCTCGACGTTTCCTGCTCCCTTTCTCATGCAAATTCCAATCCTTTTTTTATTGTATCAGTAAACAGAACCCATGTTTTGAAAGCTTACGATATGCCTTGAAAGTGCACAAAGAAACAAGGAAGAAAGGTGAAAAACAATATGTCAGGGTTTGGGAAGTATTCAGGTCCAACAACTGCCCAAAATCTTCAAACCCTTTTCAATTTCAACGCCCTCCTCCTCCTCTTCCTTCCACCACTGCCCCAATCAGACCCTCGAGGTATTTTGACTTTAAAGTTTGTTCTTTTGATGACTCTAATTTGATTTTTTTCCCAGTGTTTTTAAAGTTTAAGTTAATCTTCTTTTTTACTTCTTTAATGGTTTGTTATGAGTTTGGGGTTTAGGAGATTGGTTGCATTGAATGAGGGATCGAAGAATGTGGAAAAAAGATGAAACTTTGTGGTCTTTTTTATTAGGGTTTAAATTGTTATTCAGACTGGTAATTTATTTGGTTATATGGCCAATTTTACTTTTGTGATTGATGTGCTAAGTTCTGTAGGGTTTAACTGTTTAAGCTGGAACATGCTTGATTTGCTGAACTTAAAGGCTTTTCTCTATTGGAAATTAGTTCTGGAGTTGAAGAATGCATGTATATCGTATTGTCTGATCCATGATGTGGTTTTCGTGATTATGAAATAGGCAAATAGCAGAATTTACTTGTTATAGTTGTATGTTTGCTTCTTGCTTATAAAGGGGTGTCTATTAAGATGTCGCTGGAAACTGTCATCTATTTTTTACCGATCTTAAGACTTGTGGTTTGAATGTGATTCTATCCTAGTTAACTTTACTATCTTATTAAATATTCTGACCGATCATTTATCGTTCATTCAAGCCAAGTATTTTGATAAATCAACTCCTTTAACTCTCCTATGCACTCGTGTACAGTCATGATCTTGGGATTTTCATTGAAGATGATTTCTTGGTATCGTTGAGGCTTTTATGCAAGCAATTTCTTTATGGTTTAAATTTATATTTTTAATGTCTTGGTTTAGATCCCAAACATGTCTGCAACTATGTCTTTCCAGTCACTCTTACCAAGGATGCAGGTTAGTTGCTAAAGGTTTTGCCAAGTTTCTTTTCCTCTGCGAGACTTCTTTCATCATACGAATCATGCATATTGTAAAATTTATCTTTTTTGTAATTAGTGTCATACGAATCATACGAACTTAGGTTTGTGGTAGGTCAAATCTCCTTTGCACCATTATCATTTAGTCTCTTACCAATGCTCAAACTTTATCAATTATCTTTTCGTTGACGATATGCAGATCGTAGATTACTTAGATGTGGCTATTATGTCATCGGAATTTTCTACTGTCCGATAAATGACATGGGAATGGGAAGTGCCGCAATGCATTACCTCATGAGTTTATTCTACTATGTCAGGAAACCATGAAGAAGATGCTAGTATTGTGTGATTGAAGTTTGTAAAATGTTGGAAAGGGAGTGGTCCTTGTATGGAACCTTTCATTGGTGTATCATTGCTGCTGCAATCTTGAATTGTTAACCCTTTGTGAAGTTTTAGTAATGTAGCTTGAGAATTTTAGGTTGCATTTTTGAACATTTTATGGCCGTATTGAATTTGAAATGTCAGAATTTTTTGCAACTTTTTAAGTTTTATAGTGATCGAGATGATCTTTCCCTACCTGTGAAAAATTGGATTGAGAATTTAGATATTTGAGAATATTAATCTTTTTCAGATTTAGAAACAACAAATTCGGATAATATTTGAATTAAGATGTTAAGATTATTATCTGTTGCAGGTCCAGAGAATATAAATAGATGTCTCAAATATTCATTATCTAAATCTACATTACATATGCGAAGGGGGATTATGGATTTGAAAATTCAAATTTAACTCTATATTATAAAATGTAAAATATGTTCGCGTCTAATTAGTTTTAGATCTTGATTATTTAGAATTTAATATTGGAACTAAAATTTTTGTGGAGTCAGATATTTAATATATGGTTAAAATTTATGTATGTACACAAATCTTTATACTAAGTTGAGTCACTTCGGCCTATGTTTGATACGTGTAAGAAATTCGGTATATATCGTTTCTTTGCAACTTTTATAAGAAATTGTGTACATACACTTTACTTGTAAACCCGGGTACCGAAATTACTAGGACAGTTTCGAAACCCTTATACAAAGTTTGGCTTTATTTTGAATCTGTCACACTGTTACCGAAACTACTAGGCCAGTTTTAAAACCTTTATATCAAGTTTGGCTTTATTTTGAATCGGCCATAGCCTATACTAGTAGTCTGGTACCGAAACCACTAGGCCAGTTTCGAAACCCCTATAGAAAGATTGGCTTTATTTTGAATCTGCCACACAGGTATCGAAACCACTAGGTCAGTTTTGACACCTATCGTGCAGTTGGACGGGTAATAAGTTCGGTACATACAAAAATCCTTACATAAGTTGTGAGAAATTATGTTTTATTGTAACAAATATGGTATGTACAAAAATCCTTACAAGACCACCAGTCCTTTTGGTCTTTAGAAACCTTTGGTAAGAAATTTAGTACAAACTTTATTTTACTACAAAGTGGTAACAAACTATGTACATTTTGGTAATAAGTTCGGTACATACAAAAATCCTTATATAAGTTGTAAGAAATTATGTTTTATTGTAACAAATACGGTATGTATAAAATTCTTTACAAGACCATGAGCCCTTTTGGTCTTTGAAAACCTTTGGTAAGAAATTCGGTATAAACCTTATTTTATTACAAAATAGTAACAAAATGTGTACATTTTGGTAATAAGTTCGGTACATACAAAAATCCTTACATAAGTTGTAAGAAATTATGTTTTACTGTAACAAATACGGCATGTACAAAAATTCTTACAAGACCATCAACCCTTTTGGTCTTTGGAAACCTTTGGTAAGAAATTCAGTACAAACCTTATTTTATTATAAAGTGGTAACTAACTGTGTACATTTTGGTAATAAGTTCGGTACATACAAAAATATTTTATAGAAGTTATAAAAAATTATGTTTTATTGTAACATATAGGGTATGTACAAAAATCCCTACAAGACCATGAGCCCTTTTGGTCTTTGGCAACCTTTGGTAAGAAATCCGGTACAAACTTTATTTTATTACAAAGTGGTAACAAACTGTGTACATTTTGGTAATAAGTTCGGTACATACAAAAATCTTTACATAAGTTGTAAGAAATTATGTTTTATTGTAACAAACACGGTATGTACAAAATTCCTTACAAGACCATGAGCTCTTTTAGTCTTTGGAAATCTTTGGTAAGAAATTCGGTACAAACCTTAATTTATTACAAAGTGGTAATAAGCTGTGTACATTTTGGTAATAAATTCGGTACATACAAAAATCCTTACATAACTTGTAAGAAATTATGTTTTACTGTAACAAATTCGGTATATACAAAAATCCTTACAAGAACATCAACCATTTTGGTATTTGAAAACCTTTGGTAAGAAATTTGGTACAAACCGTATTTTATTTCAAAATGGTAACAAACTGTGTACATTTTGATAATAAGTTTGGTACATACAAAAATCCTTACAGAAATTGTAAAAAATTATGTTTTATTGTAACAAATAAGGCATGTACAAAAATCCTTACAAGACCATGAGCCCTTTTGGTCTTTGACAATCTTTGGTAAGAAAATCGGTATAAACCTTATTTTATTACAAAGTGGTAACAAATTATATACATTTTGTAGTAAGTTCGGTACATACAAAAATCCTTACATAACTTATAAGAAATTATGTACATTTGTACCAAATAAGGTATGTACAAAATTTCTTATAAGACTGAGTCCTGTTAGTCTTTGATAACTTTTGATAAGAAATTCGGTACAACCTTTTTTCTCTTACAAAATGGTAACAAATTATGTACATAATTTATAATAAACTTTGTACAAAATATTTACCCGATCATAAATTTGCCGCTATTTAGCCTTAAAATAACTGTCGTTCCCTATAACTACCAAAATGATATTTTATTGGGTAATGTTCACAAACAGTCCCTTTCGTTTAGTGTTTGTTCTAGTTTGGTCACCAGATTTCAAAACAGCTTATTGTGGTCCCTTACGTTTATAATCTGTTTTATTTTAGTCACTTTGCCGTCATTCTCCGTTAGAGGAGTAACGGCCGGCTGACATGGCAATTTTAAAGTTTAAAAAATTCCACGTGTATGCATTTGACGGTCTTGGTCGACGTTCGATCATCTTCTTCGACTGCTAGGCATTTGACGGGCCGGTGTGACCAAGAGAAATGTCCGAGAGAAATGTGGTAATGGAGCAAAGAAGCAGCCTCCATAGCCGACCAAATCTGGGAACTCTCTTGAAACAATCAGAGCCTTGTTTGTTTTCTTTTAACAACAACCTCGATTTTGCTGTCGAGGACGACCTCCCTAATCGTAAAAGCAGTGCGTCCATGGCCAGCCTGAGGTATTCCAACAGCACCACCACCAGCGGCGACGGCGATGGTTCTCCTTATATCATGTCACCATGGAACCAGGCTTCTTCATACATCAAATCTCCATGGATTACCGCTTCTGTACTGGAAACTGATTTTGGCCAAGACGGGCTTATTGCTTCCATTGTGCGAGAAGAAGGTCATATTTACTCGTTAGCTGCTGCCGAAGATTTGCTGTATACGGGCTCCGATAGCAAGAACATCCGCGTGTGGAAGAACTTGAAGGAGTTTTCCGGTTTCAAAGCTAAAAGCGGGTTGGTTAAGGCCATTATCATACTGGGGGATAGGGTATTCACCGGTCACCAAGACGGTAAAATTCGTGTCTGGAGGGTTTCAACGACGAGCCCCGGTATTTACAAAAGACTCGGCACTTTGCCCACATTCAAAGACGTCGTTAAGAGCTCTGTTAAACGTAAGAACTACGTTGAAGTTCGGAGAAACCGAATTGTTCTCCGAATCAAACACTTTGATGTTGTCTCATGCTTGAGCTTGAATGAAGACATGGGGTTGTTATATTCAGGGTCTTGGGATAAAACTTTGAAAGTTTGGAGTTTGGTCAACTCGAAATGCTTGGAATCCATTGATGCTCACGACGACGCTATCAATTCTGTGGTGGCCGGATTCGACAGCTTGGTGTTCACGGGATCGGCGGATGGGACAGTGAAGGTATGGAAAAGAGAGTTACAAGGGAAAGGAACGAAACATTTCCTGGTTCAAGTGTTGTTGAAGCAATAGAACGCGGTGACCTCATTGGCTGTGAACCAGGAATTGGGGGTGTTGTACCGTGGTTCGTCGGACGGTCTTGTCAACTTCTGGGAACGTGACAAGCACCTTTCACATGGTGGGATACTCAGGGGCCATAAAATGGTTGTTCTCTGCTTGGCCACATCTGGGAATTTGGTGTTTAGCGGCTCAGCGGATAGCAGCATATGCGTGTGGAGAAGAGAAGAAGGTGGTGTCCACAAATGCCTCTCGGTCTTAACCGGTCACACCGGCCCCGTCAAATGCCTAGCAGTCGAAGAAGATGATCAAACGTCGACCAAGACCGTCAAATGCATACACATGGAATTTTTTTAATTTTAAAATTGCCATGTCAGCCGGCCGTTACTCCTCTAACGGAGAATGACGGCAAAGTGACTAAAATAAAACAGATTATAAACGTAAGGGACCACAATAAGCTGTTTTGAAATCTGGTGACCAAACTAGAACAAACACTAAACGAAAGGGACTGTTTGTGAACATTACCCTATTTTATTTTAAAATCAATTCAATTAAATCCCGCGAAAAATCAGCTCAGCGATATCCGGGGAGTGCTTCTCGTAAGCGCTCACTCCCATTTTGACACTACCAGGGATTTTTTTTAGGGTTTTAGATTTTGGAATTTTCTGGTCCCAAAATGAAGCAAAAGAATGAGCAAATCCATACTACAAAGCTGTTAACTTATCTTTTAATCGGGTTAATCGGAGTTCTGGGGCTGCTTTGTTTGTACTACGGATCTTCATTTGCTCCTGGGTCGAGAAGATACGACGACAGCGATTCTCGGCTGGATGGATCCGACCCAGTGTTTGGTGGGTTTTCAAGGAACACGGATTTGGTTGATTTGCTTGACAAGCAAGGGTACTACCTTGAAGTTCCTAAAAGCATCCCTGTAAGTATTTCATTTTTATTAGCTGAAGTTTTCTTTTCTTTTCTCCTCAAAATATTTGCTGTTAGCTCTATATTTCTTTAAAGATTGTTCTTTTCGTTTATCTTTAGTGTGGGTTTTTTATTGATTTTGAATCTTACTGGATTTTGTTTACCAGTTTAGCTAAATGATGGTGTTTTATGAGTTTACAGATGTGTGACATGAAATATTCAGAGTTGATACCCTGCTTGGATAGAGGCCTTATATACCAGTTGAAATTAAAACCTAATTTGACAGTAATGGAACACTATGAGCGGCATTGTCCGCCACCAGAGCGTCGCTACAATTGCTTAATTCCGCCGCCAAAAGGTTACAAGGTTGGTGATGTTTCTTTTGCTTAAGCTAGCAGTCAAGATTTTTGTAGTTTCAGTTAGTTTTGATACCGACGAAATTGCTTTTAGAATTTCAGATCCCTATTAGATGGCCTGCAAGTAGAGATGAAGTGTGGAAAGCCAACATACCCCATACACATCTTGCGGAGGAGAAATCAGATCAGCATTGGATGGTTGTTGATGGGGAAAAGATAAAGTTTCCTGGTGGTGGAACCCATTTTCATTATGGAGCCGATAAGTATATTGTTGGTCTTGCTCAGGTAAATCAATCTTACGGGATTCATGCTCCTTTGGTTTTTCTGCAAGAGCCCAGAATGGAAATAAGGTTTTGCATCCGATTCTTGGAAACAAAACTATTGCTCTTTGGTTGAGCCAAATAATTGTGACTTTTCTTTTTTCTTAAAAGCTTATGTTTGTTGAGTCATATTTTTATAGATGCTAAAATTTCCTGGTGATAAACTGCACAATGGGGGACATATTCGAAATGTTCTGGATGTGGGATGTGGAGTTGCAAGTTTCGGAGCCTATCTCCTTCACCATGATATTATAGCTATGTCCCTTGCACCTAACGACGTTCATGAGAATCAAATACAGTTTGCATTAGAAAGGGGTATCCCTTCGACACTTGGTGTGTTGGGAACGAAAAGGCTTCCTTATCCAAGCAGATCCTTTGAGTTAGCTCATTGTTCACGATGCCGAATTGACTGGCTTCAGAGAGATGGAATTCTCCTATTGGAACTTGATAGATTGCTGAGACCAGGAGGGTACTTTTCATATTCTTCTCCCGAAGCCTATGAACAAGATACAGAAAATAGAAAGATCTGGAATGCCATGTACAGCCTTTTGAAAAGAATGTGCTGGAGAGTTGTTTCTAAGAGAGGCCAAACTGTTATATGGTCAAAGCCTCTGAGCAATAGTTGTTACTTGAAGAGAGATGCTGGGACTCTGCCTCCTTTGTGCAGTTCCAGCGATGACCCAGATGCAAGTTGGAACGTGTCTATGAAGGCATGTATCACTCCATACTCTGCAAGTAAGTAGAAATACCGTGACTATATTGACGGGATTGAAAGTTGAGATTGCTTTGTTGTTGTACACTTCATTGTTTGATGGACATTTCATATTTGTTTTCCCGTATTAATTTTACATGTAATTTTTATTGAGAAAATTTCCCAAACAACTTGGAGATACTGGTGTTCTGTTCTTCAATCTGGAAAAAGGATCTGGACTACTTAAGTGTTAACTCAGTTCATGCTTGATACTACAGGGATACACAAAGAAAGATGGTGTGGGCTACTTCCTTGGCCAAAGCGGCTTACTGCAGCACCTCCTCGCCTTGAAGAAATTGGTGTTAGCTCAGAGGAGTTCCATGAAGACACTGTAAGTTTCTGAGGTCACGGGAGAGTTTCAAGTGATTTTGTTTGGCTATACTGTCTTCATCTTGATTTGTTTATTACTTTCCTATATGTAGCCTTGGGTATTGATGACTGATATGTTCTTATGATGCAGAAAATATGGCATTTTAGAGTGATTGAGTACTGGAAGCAGATGAAATCTGTTATACTGAAGAATTCCATCAGAAATGTCATGGATATGAACTCAAATCTCGGGGGTTTCGCTGCTGCCCTCAAAGATAAGGATGTCTGGGTAATGAATGTTGCTTCTGTCAAAATGTCTGCAAGATTGAAAATTATTTATGACAGAGGTTTGATTGGAACTGTTCATGATTGGTATGCATTCACTTTTTTATGCATATACATCCTTGACTCCATCTTTTTTGTTCAGATAATGTTGATTTGTCTTTTCTGGCTTAATTGCTTTCACCTTTGGTTTTGTAGGTGCGAAGCTTTTTCTACATACCCGCGGACATATGATCTTCTTCATGCCTGGGCAGTGTTTTCGGAGATTGAGGAGCGTGGTTGTAGTCCAGAGGATCTCCTGATCGAAATGGATAGGATACTTAGGCCTGATGGGTTTGTAATTATAAGAGACAAACAGTCGGTAATAAATTATATCCAGAAATTTATCACTGCGTTGCGATGGGATGGCTGGTTATCCGAAGTTGAACCAAGAACTGATGCTCTCTCTGGCAGTGAGGAACGAGTGTTAATCGCGAGGAAGAAGTTGTGAACTGACGGGTTTATGACAATGTGAATGTACTCTTTTTCTCTGTCAGGTATGGTCTCAACCTAGTATTCTTTCCTTGATTGGTCTACATACTTAGATCTCTGCATTCGCTGAATGTTTTTAATGCTACTCGTCTTCATGACTCTCTCCTTCACTTCAAGCTTTTAACTTGAACTATAAAATGCACATCACAATCAAATGCAGTTAAGCTTCGGCTATCCTTTGGAACAGATACCGTTTTTCTGTTCCTTTAGCTGTGATGTGGAAAGTAGTAGCCACCACCTATGTTGCTCCAACTCCAATTTTCTTGATCTTACAACTGTGTCCGAACACACATTCGGATATGGATATCGTGATATGATCTTCCCAAAAAGGAAACAAATAAGTAGACATTTGTATTGAGCTCGGAGTGAAAGTAACTTATGAATGAGTATGTCTGGTTTCCATTTGAGATTAAAACCATGTTTTCGGTGTAGACAATGACGGGAACCAAAGCACAAGAGTAATTGGCATGACGTTGAACGTGTAGACAATATACGGATATACATCCTGCTGGTTGCTGCTGATTACTGGTTGCAAACAGCCACAATCTTTGAAGAAAAGAAAGAGCGAAGCTCTGCATTTGGAGGACATTTTCTTTGCACTCAATGGGGATGTAAATGTTGAAAGTACCTAAATCACTTTCGTATTATGTTACTGTTTTCACTTGTGTTTGTAAACACTCCCCCCCCCCCCCCCCCCCCTCTTGAAAAACCCGTCTCAAAAGCACACAATTTCCTTTTGTGAACAAGTACATATCCGAAACTTGCCCTTTAGAGCTCAAATGGTAAGAAGTTGGAATTCTATTCTAAATTTAGTTAAAGTTTATAGTCGGCTGCAGGGGTAGTTATGCTGTGAGGCGGTTAATATACGGCGTGACCGGTTAAATAGGTGACCGGTTAAACATAATAAAATAAGTAAAATTACTTATTTTGTTGATAAGAGTATCAACATATCCAGTAAAATTACTTATTTTGTTGATAAGAGTATCAACATATCAAGTAAAATTACCTATTTTGTTGATATTTTCGAAAGTATTTATACTTTTCTAAAGGTATCGATACTTTTTTAAAAAGCAATGTAACCGGTTGCAATGTGGCTCGAAAGTATCGATACTTTTAAAAAAGTATCAACAAAAAGTATCGATACTTTAATACTACTTAATATGTTGATACTCTTATCAATAAAGTAAGTAAAATTTTACCTATTTTGTTATACCTACCGATAACTTAAGTTTGCCGGTTACTAATTTTTTTAATATTTTTTAATGTTTTCTACCGGATATATTATTTTAAATCAACATATCCGGTAGCGCTTTACCTATTTTGTTATTTATCTTACAAGGTTTTCGGTAACGATGTTTCTTAACCGTATATTAGTCTGCCTTACATTAGAATCTCCCCGTTGCAGGGTAAAAATGTATTCAATCTCTAGCTTTTTTTAATCAAGTTTGTTTAGTAAAAGGTCTTCATTATTGTATTTGATTAGGGGTGTGAAAAACTGACCCGACCTGGTAACCTGCCTGAAACCCGATCGAGTCAGAACCTGGTTTAACCCGAGAATTCAAAGACCGAACCCGACCTGCACCCGACCGAAACGAACCCGAACCCGAATTTGACCTGTAACTGTGGAAACCGAACCCGAACTGCACCCGACCGAAGTGAACCCGAACCCGAATTTGACCTGTAACCTGAACTAATACTATTATTTGATTTGCTAATAATGATAATTATCTGACATTTAAAGAAGTTATATTTAATGAATATAAAATAATGTCAAGTATTGAAAAATTTTAAAATTAATAATAATTTCAAGTATTAATAAATTAATTAATTTAACTTCAATTAAAGGATAAATTGAATTAATAATAATTTTTAGTATTAATAAATTGTATTTCTAATTAATTTGACTATTATTTTAAAATAACTTCAAAGATAAACTATTATACTTAATTAACTTAAGTGGAATGAATAACCATTATTAATTTAAAATTTTATACTTAATAAAATTAAGTTAAATGAGTAAAAATTATTAAATTAAATTTATATTCTTAATTAAAATAAGATGACTTAAATTTTTTATTATAGGAATAAATTAATGCTAAATAATTATTTTTTTATACATTCTGACTCTACAACAATGTCGGTTCGGTGCCAGGGCAATTCACATGGCCGGTAAAATTCCCAAAATACCTTTTTTCTCTCTATCTTGTTATTTATTACTTACTTATTTTATTATTAATATTTATGGTATATTATTAATATGGTCATTAAAATCTGACAATTCTCTCTCCTATTTATAGTAGTTGACTGAGATGATGTAGAGCTGACATCAGTGTGCCAACTGGATCCAGCTAATGGGGAGAAGAAGAACATAATTTGTGGCAAAGCTTACGGACCAATGAATGAGCGCACCTGTCATATTTGAGCGGGAAAAATGGGTTTTCAGCTTTAGTTGTGTTTGTTGGGCTATTGTTTACCAAATTTGGGCGGGAATAATCATTAGGAATTTAATTTGTGGTTTAGGGTTTAGGTTAAATGTTTAGGGTTTAGGGTATTAGGGTTTAGTGTTTATGAAGCCTTTAGGTTTAGGGTAATCCTAGATCGAGGGTTTAGTGGTTAGGGTTAATTACTCATGCTTTAAGGTTTAATGCTTAGGGTTTAGAATTAGACATTAGAGGTTTAAACCTTAAACCCTAATATTTAATCAATGAACCATAATCCCTAACCCTAAACCCTAAACAATAACCACTACCCTCTAAACCATAAAACCCTAATATTTAATCTATAGCTCATAGTCCGTAATCCTAGATCGAGGGTTTAGTGGTTAGGGTTAATTACTCATGCTTTAGGGTTTAGAATTAGACATTAGGGGTTTAAACATTAAACCCTAATATTTAATCAATGAACCATAGTCCCTAACCCTAAACCCTAAACAATAACCACTACCCTCTAAACCATAAAACCCTAATATTTAATCTATAGCTCATAGTCCGTAATCCTAGATCGAGGGTTTAGTGGTTAGGGTTAATTACTCATGATTTAGGGTATAATGCTTAGGGTTTAGAATTAGACATTAGGGGTTTAAACATTAAACCCTAATATTTAATCAATGAACCATAGTCCCTAACCCTAAACCCTAAACAATAACCACTACCCTCTAAACTATAAAACCCTAATATTTAATCTATAGCTCATAGTCCGTAATCCTAGATTGAGGGTTTAGTGGTTAGGGTTAATTACTTATGCTTTAGGGTTTAATGCTTAGGGTTTAGAATTAGACATTAGGAGTTTAAACCCTAAACCCTAATATTTAATCAATGAACCATAGTCCCTAATCCTAAAACCTAAACCCTATACATTTAATTACAAATAATAATAATAATAATAATAATAGTAATAATAATAATAATAATAATAATAATATTAATAATAATAATAATAATCATAAAACTAATAATAATAATAAGCATAGTAAATATATAATAATAATAATAATAATTGTATTTAAGTGTATAATAATAATAATAATAATAATAATAATAATAATAATAATAATAATAATAATAATAATAATAATAATAATAATAATAATAATAATAATAGTAATAATAATAATAATAATATTATTACTAATCATAGTAATAATAATAATAATAATAATAACTAATAATAATAATAATAATAATAATAATAAAAACTAATAATAATAATAAGCATAGTAAATATATAATAATAATAATAATAATAATAATAATTGTATTTAAGTATATAATAATAATAAACCCTAAACCCTAACCACTAAACGCTAAAACCTAAACGCTAAAACCTAAACGCTAAAAACAAAAACCATTAATCCATCAATATATATATTACATGTACGTATGTACGTATCATTTTATGAACAGTAAACCCTAAACCCTAAACCCTATATTTGAACCCGAACCGAATCGAGTCAAAACAAAAAATGACCCGAAATGACCTGTAACCGATTTGACCCGACCTGGCAGAGCCCGACCTGAAACCCAACTGTTGACCTGTTTTTACATCCCTATATTTGATTACATAAACTCGAGAATGAATTGGATATTTTTAGTATTTATTAAATTTAAAAAAAACTTTGAATAAAATTTTGAGTTTAAGCATTAAGGTGTTTAATTTTGAGCTTAGTTGGACAATAATCAAAATTGATTTTTTTTCGAATCAGTAACTTTTTTGTTATATTTGGTAGTTTAGTTGAAGATGCCTCTGGTTGAATTCTACCAATGATTCAATGATATGCAATGTCACGGTCCAAACTTTTTGGCCCGAGACAGTGGCGCAACCATCCGATGGAGGGGTTCGAAATGAGGCAACAAGCTTGCCAAGGCAACCAGACTTGGCCCATGCCGAAGTGAAGGCACGAGTAGATGTTCCATGCGGGACATTGGGCTTGCCAAGTACATCAGACTTGGTCCAAGCCAAGACGAGGGCACAAGGATCCGTGGGAGTTGTTCAACGATGGACAGCGGGCTTGCCAAGACCATCAGAAGACTTGGCCCAGTCCGATAGCGTAGCTCATCAGTCCGCCCATGGTGATGGGTGTAGAGCACCGAGCTTGCCAAGTAGAACAGACTTGGCCCAACGAGGGACATTGGCACTTGAATCCGCCCAAGTAGTTGAGAGGGAACCAACGGGCTTGCCATGTTCACAAGACCGGGCCCAACACTTGGAGAATGCTAGAGAGCCCGATCACATCAGCTTTTCAGAAAAGGCAAGTGACATCATATCAGATAAGATTGAGGGAGAATCTTGCCATATAAGATGTGATCAGCTATCCAAGGAAAGAACTCTATCAATTGATGTAATTAGATAGAGATATGATTTAGTTTCCTTAGATAGTGTAATCTTTGTAAAGATGGTAAGTTAATCCTAGCCATCCTTGTAGATCGATCTTGACCATTGGTTAGGAGTGAGCTCAACTATAAATAGAGAGCTCCTCCCCTCATTTGTAATCACTCAGAATTCTCATTCTTCATTCATCTTCTCATTTGAGAGAGAGTAATAAGACTCCGAGGCATTTACTCTAGCTTGCTCTTCTTTCTTTCAGTTGTTCTCATTGCTAAAGCTTTCGAGCTTAGTTCTTTGTTCTCTTTGTGATCGTTGCCTCTCGAGTGGCTAGGCGTAGCCACACTTGTGCTTAAAAGCGCTTCCGCATCTTTCAAAGCCTTAAGGGCTTGTCCGAGCCGTTGTCGAGCAGGAGTACTCGCAAGGCGTGGTTAAAGGCTTACTTAGGCGCAAGAGTTCGACCAGTTAGCGTCAAAGCGTCTAAGGCCGCACGTCCCCGACGGTGTCAATCTCTAGGGGCGTGACAATATGCTATATAAAAAGCAAATTGTTTTAAGAGTAAAGTACACATACGGTTATTGAATTTTGATAAAAAAAATAAAATGGAAACTAAACTTTCAAAAGTCACAAAATGACAATTAAACTAATTTGTTAACTAGCCTGTTATAAAATTTAGTATAATAACACGTTTAGTCCTTCATATTTATATATTTAATCAATTTAGTCTTAATTCGAAACAATTCATTAAATTTAGCCCTCGTTATTTATGCATTCTTTCAATTTGGTCCTTAAAGCAAAATTCCAAAGTATGATAACATGATAAATAATTACAATTAAATTTTTATAGGAACTCGAAAACTCGACTCGAATCGAAAAATTTCAAATAATGTTTGAGTTGTAAAATATGACACGTCAACTCGAATAACTCAAATTTTTTTGACTTGACTCGATCGAGCGCTCATCTCTATCTTAAGATATGATGCGTCAACTCGAATAACTCGAAATATTCGAATATTTTAAATCATTTTTTCTTTTAAATCAAATATTTTTTTAAAATAGAATATTTAATATTTTTATATTTAAATCACATCGAATATTTAATAACTACTTTAAATATTCAATTTAATTTAAAATTATTCGATTTAAAAGAAAAAATTGATTTAAAATATTCCAATATTTAATAAATACTTTAAATATTTTTCTTTTAAATATTCGAATATTTATTAACTACTTTAAATATTTGAATATTTTAAATCAATTTTTTTTCTTGAAAATCGAATATTTTAAAATTAAATCTAATATTTAAAGTAGTTATTAAATATTCGATGTGATTTAAAAAATTTGAATATTTCGAGTTATTCGAGTTGACGTGACATATCTTAAGATAGAGGTGAGCGTTCGATCGAGTCGAGTCAAAAAATTTTGAGTTATTCGAGTTGACGCGCCATATTTTACAACTCAAACTTTATTTGAATTTTTTTCGATTTGAGTCGAGTTTTCGAGTTCCTATAAAAATTTAATTAAATATTCAAATATTTTAAATCAATTTTTCTTTTAAATCAAATATTTTTAAATTAAATTGAATATTTAAAGTAGTTATTAAATATTCGATGTGATTTAAATATGAAAAATATTAAATATTCTATTTTAAAAAATATTAGATTTAAAAGAAAAAATGATTTAAAATATTCGAATATTTCGAGTTATTCGAGCTGACTCGTCATATTTTAAGATAGAGACGAGAGTTCGATCGAGTCGAGTCAAAAAATTTCGAGTTATTCGAGTTTACACGTCATATTTTACAACTCAAACTTTATTTGAAAATTTTTCGATTCAAGCCGAGTTTTCGAGTTCCTATAAAATTTAAATAAATATTCAAATATTTTAAATCATTTTTTCCTTTTAAATATAATATTTTAAATTAAATCGAATATTTAAAGTTGTTATTAAATAATAGATGTGATTTAAATATGAAAATATTAAATATTCCATTTAAAAAAATTCGATTTTAAAAAAAGTGATTTAAAATATTCTAATATTTCGAGTTGACGCGTCATATCTTAAGATAGAGGTGAGGGTTCGATCAAGTCGAGTATTTTTTTTTGAGTTATTCAAGTTGACGCGTCATATTTTACAACTCAAACTTTATTTGAAATTTTTTCGATTCGAGTCGAGTTTTCGAGTTCCTTTAAAAATTGTAATTATTTATCATGTTATCATACTTTGAAATTTTACTTTAAGGACCAAATAAAAAGAATGTGTAAATAACGAAAGCTAAATTTAGTGAATTGTTTCGAATTAAGACTAAATTGATTGAATAATGTTAAAAATAAAGGACTAAATGTGTTATTATACCAAATTTTATAACACACACTTAACGAGATTTAACGTCTAGTTACTATTTTGTTATAGAACATAAAATTTAATTGTCATTTTGTACTTTTTGAAAATTTGGTTACCATTTTATTTTTTTACCAAAATTCAGTGACCGTCTATATATTTTAAATTACCAATCTTTTTTATTGTTTACTCTTTATACAAGTCAAAAGAATGCAGGTGACTAATCATTGAGTTCTAATTTATTTTGGTAGATACTCGGTGAAAAAAAACTAATTATTTTTTTTATAAAATAATTTTACTAGGATAATAAAATCTTTATTCATTCATAAAATAATTATAAAATGATGGGTATTTTTTATTTAACTATCAGTATCCAATTTATTGACTGATTAATTTAGATCAGATATTACAAAAGCCCATTATAAGATTTACTCAAGACTTTGCTTGATGGATATAGTGTCTCATCTCCCTAAATCCCATAGATACTCGTCCTGGTCACCCGACTAATGTTGGAATAGTTTGGCAATCCCCTCCTCCTGGCCACATTAAGATAAATGTCTATGACGCGTTTGTTCATCCACACTCTGCTATCGGTGCGATAGCTCGTGATGATCGTAGTCGGGTTCTTGATGGACTTGTGAAGTACGCTGATATTGTAATAGTGATCGCTGGGCTACAGCTCGCCATAGATAAGGGTTTGCAACATGTCATTATCAAGTTGGACTCCGCCATGGTGGTAAACAAGCTGAACCGCCCCTAATATTAATATCTCGGCCCTCAACCATCTCCTTGAACCAACTCACACCATTATTGAAGGCAATAAAAACTTTATCGTTAACTTTGTTCACCGGGCCGGTAATCGAACAACCCACTCTCTTGCTACTTGACCTCTTCATAATCTTTGTTCTAATCTTTTACTCGGTTTGTCCTGAGGTTGCTGTCCCTTATGTGAAATCGAATCTTCCTTTTATTTCATACATTTAGGTACTCTTTTTTTCCTTAAATACACCATTAGGTCCCAATAATATTATAGGTAAGATTTTTAATGAGGATCATCTTCCTTACAAAAAAAAAGTTGGTGGTCATTTTTTTAGCAATAAAGTAATCTATCTTTTTCCTATTTTGGGAAAAAATTATGTTAGTTTAAAAGTGGAAAAGTTTGGTAAGATTGGGAAGCTAGTTGGGAGTGGAAATCAAGTTAAAACAAAAATGCCACGTAAGCTGGTTCCCGCGTAATTCGGTGGCCTAAAGCTTAAAAAGATCTCCTTTTCATTCTTTCAAATTTTCAGATAATTTGATATTGAACTTTGATTTGGATAAATGGATTCTGAAACGATTGCTTCACTAAGATCTGGATTCAATGATCATATTCCAGTCGAATCAAACGGCTTTGATTCACTAAAAAAATACAACAAGCAACCGTTCATCATCGGTACCCGTACCATCTCTTTTGAATTTTGTTTCTTTAATTTTTCTATTTTTGAATCTCTTTTTGGATCTAGGAGTTGCTGGAGGAACCGCATCGGGCAAAACCACAGTTTGCAACATGATCATTTCACAACTTCACGATCAACGTGTTGTTCTTGTTAATCAAGTAAATCTTCTCATTTTTTATTCTCTCTTTTAGTTTTGTTTTCGTTTTTTCATTATATATATTCAAATTATTAGGATTCGTTTTATCGCTCACTCAACGAAGCACAATTAGGGAGCGCTCACGAATACAATTTCGATCACCCCGGTATTGTCTTCAAATCAAACTTCTCCGATTACTAATCCTTTTTATAATATGATCTTAAAGTAAATATTTCCGTTTCTTTTTGCAGATGCTTTTAATACTGAGCTCTTGCTTTCATGTATGGAGAAATTAAGACGAGGACAGCCAGTTAGCATTCCTAGCTACGATTTCAAGACTCATAAAAGCATCGAACCGTCACGTCTGGTAAACTGAAATACTTGCTATTTTTCTTTTCTTTTCCCCAAATAAATTTTGATTTTTGTGTTGAAATGAAGTCATAAATGCCTGACAAATTAGATTTTTGTGTTGATGTAGGTCAATCCAGCTGACGTTATCATTGTAGAAGGAATTCTCGTTCTTCATGATTCTCAAGTTCGCAATCTTATGAACATGAAGATCTTTGTTGATATAGGTTCATGCGTTTTTCCTACTTGATTTGCAATTTAAGCACTAATATACAGGGTTTAAATTCGCCTTGCTGCACGCTGTTTTGGTCAGCGAATGTTATCGCAATCAATTTCGATAAATTTTAGTTTGCGGAAAGAAACAATAATAAACATTTGGAATGTGGTAACAGATTCTGATGTGCGGCTTGCAAGAAGAATTCAAAGGGATACAGTCGAAAGAGGGAGGAACATTTCGAATGTGCTTGATCAAGTTAGTACTAGTTCTAGCTTGTTTATCTCATTAATTAGTTTCTACACTGGAAAGCAATCCTGCAATATACATGTTTCATGTTATTTTTTCGGGTTTCAATAGTGTAGAATAAACATAACTACAAATACTTGGCATGCAATTAGTGGTTAGGTGTTTCTTACCAATCCTTGTATCATTTTGCAGTATTCGAGATTTGTAAAGCCTAGTTTCGAAGAATTCATACTACCATCGAAAAAGTTTGCAGACATAATCATCCCAAGAGGAGGAGATAACGATGTCGCCGTTGATTTGATAGTACAACATATTCTTACCAAGCTTGGCCAGCATGATCTTTGCAAAATATACCCAAATATTAATGTTATATTTTCAACATTTCAGGTAGCATTTATGTAATTCTTGACTTCATTCAATTCTCTGTCATGTTTGAAGTCTTCGATGGCTTCAATGGTGTTTTGGCATTGTGTTCAGATTCGGGGAATGCACACCCTCGTCCGCGATGTCAAAACAACAAAGCATGACTTCGTCTTCTATTCAGATCGATTGATTCGCTTGGTAATGACTAATGAGGGCTAAATGAATTGAAATTATAAGTCTAAAGTAATTAGTAATTACTAATCGGCAGGATATAGAATGGTCTTAAAATCTATATTTCAGGTTGTGGAGCATGGTCTGGGGCACCTTCCCTTCACTGAGAAACAGATCATCACTCCTACAGGTAACTGTTCAATTTAAATTGCAGTGGTAAACACATTTTTCGTGGCTTCATACTTATTGCAGCGCAGACAAACAAAAATTATTGCACTCAATTGCGATGAAGGTTAGCTGAAATAACAAAATAATAATCATAAACCATACTGCTGCTATTTTTTCTCGTCTTTGACAAGATTGACATTCAGTGGCGGATCCTTAAATAATTTTTAGGGCGGGCACACATAAAGCCAATATATAAAATTTAAAAAGTTTAAGGTGGGCACATATCAACCCCGAACTACATATACATCCGCCACTGCTGACATTCATACTATTACTCTTGGTTTCATGCCATATGTTTTGACGCTTAGAAATGTTCCCAATTCAAACATATCTCCCTGATTCTTTGATGATAGGTCAATTAATTTTTTACTTGTCCTTGATTGCTCGCAGGTTCTGTCTATTCTGGAGTTGTGTTCTGTAAAAGGTTATGTGGAGTCTCCGTTATAAGAAGGTGGGTATTATGTGTAATAGTTATCCATGTTTTTCTTTTCCAACCATAATTGTTCCCCCATACTTGAAACTTGGTCAGCGTAGGGGTGAGCATTTGATCGAATCGAGTCAAAAACTTGAAATTTTTTATGACTCAGAGTTGAGTTGTTCGAGTTTCTGTTCAAATTTAATTGTAAATATTTATATAATGTTATGGTATTAATTAGTTCTAATTTAAACGATTTTTATAACCATACACAATACACATATATTTCTTTATATTTTTTCATATATATATATATATATATATATATATATATATATATAGACTCGACTTAAACTTGAAAACTGATCCACTAATTACTAAAAATTCGAGTTATTTAGATCTCTATTTTTTAAATTAAACTTTATTTGATTTTTTTTCTAAATCGAGTCGAGTTGAATAATTCGATTTTTTAAGTCGAGTTTTGCTCGCCCTCCGTCAACCAACCAAATCTTCATCGTATATTGATTCATTAAACAACTAAGTTTGAACCCCACCTCCGAAGCTTAACCAAGTTGGTTCATGTTATTTATTACCTTTATGACTTTTACAAGGTAGGTCTAGAATTGGAATCTCAAATTTTTGCCACCTCTCTTTTATACCTAGACTGGGACCTCTTTGTATAAGAAAAACGAAGTTGCTTATAAACAATAATAATTAAATAGTTTCCTGGTAGCAGTGGAGAAAGCATGGAGAATGCACTAAGAGCATGCTGCAAGGGAATCAAAATTGGTAAAATACTCATCCATGGAGATGGAAATAACGGGAGGCAGGTAATATGTGTTGAATTCAAAGAGTCTTTCTCCTGTACAGGCACACAATTTCTGATTTGACCATCAACATTTTGCTACAGTTAATTTACGAGAAGCTACCGGCAGACATCTCGAGCCGCCATGTCTTATTACTAGACCCTGTTCTTGCTTCAGGTTTGACCACATAAACCTGTCATTTTTCTTCCAATTCTACGACTTTTTCTCAAATTCTATGCATGGTTAGGAAATTCGGCAATCAAGGCTGTATCTCTGCTTCTTAGTAAAGGCGTACCAGAAACCAGCATCATCTTTCTTAATCTTATATCAGTAAGTTCAGCTACTTTCCCAATTCCCAAATTCATCTGTATACTTGGCAAATGGCAACTGTGTACTCGTATCGTTTTCGTATTATGTTTTCGGATTTAAATGTAATCGTTGTGTTTTGATTATCCTAGATTGTTTGAAATATGAATTTTGGTTAAGTACAGGCACCCGAAGGCATCCATGCAGTGTGTAGGAAATTCCCGAGGCTAAAAATTGTGACTTCGGAGATCGATTCATCGCTAGATAAGAATTACAGAGTGATTCCAGGCATGGGGGAGTTCGGGGATCGCTATTTTGGCACAGATTAATAATTATTTTGGTCCCAATCCTTAGCCTATGAATCACATTGAACCTACACCATTAAAACGTACTTTTAAGATATTGACGGTTAACTAGTTTTGCTCAAATCATCCCAATTATGTAAATATTCTTTCCTACCTGGGGTGGATAAAAATTCTTGTGAAATAAACAAAAAAATCTTTTCGAGTACAAGTACTAACACTTGCATCTTTGTTCTTTAAGACTTGATGCACACTTTAATCCCATAATAATACTCATTTTCTCATTTTTTATACTTAAATCAATTTTTCATCACAATATGATACTTAAAATTTTTTGTCACAATTTTATACTTAAAGTATCATTTTGTTGACTTGTTTAATTTAACGGTGTTAAAAATAAATAAATGATATGCAACATTTTATAGAATGTACTACACGATATTTCTAATCAATTGAGTAGTATGATATGATAGTAAAAAGAAATCAAAACATTAATTTTTTAAAAAAAATAAACATTCAAAAATACTACTTTAACGACTATATATCCAATTACGTGTTTCATCTACTTGCAATTGCCTTCATGATCTCTTGGCTGGATTACTATATTCTTTATTATTTCGTATGTCTCATGTCATATGTGAATACAATGATCATATGCTTTCATCCAGCTTTTAGTGCCATGAATGCTTAACCTTCCTACCTGCATGATTTGTGTAGCTTCAGTAGGGTAGATTTATATTACTGAGCTTTCAAAGTTCATTGTTCGAACTTCTCCTTCTTCACAGGTTAGTAGGTTTCGAACATCGACATCATATCTAATAGTTCCAACAGCTATTACACCAGATTATTGTACTTATTCATTTAGTGGTGTTGAATGTGAAGATTCTAGAACTTTCAAGAAGATAAGACTTTAGTAACAATATATTTTTATTATTGCCAGAGAAAAAGATAACACAAATGAGATAGGCTGAAATGTAAAAGAAAGAGTGTAGGTCACATTTTCGGTAATGGGCCAGAGTCATAGACTCTCTTTTTATATTGCCCAACAAGCAATAACTAATGGTAGTATGACTTGAACCATATTAGTTATCCTAAACGGGTCAGGCTGTTATAACTGAAAACAATTACAACTTTACCAACTTATAGCACTTGGGCTAACAGCCTACAATAGGCATGACAAACACGTGCTCATTATATCCAACATTCTCCTCACTCTTCCAGTTTTCAGAACATAAACTAGTACCAAGAAACTTCATCCTCTACATTCTCCCCACTCTTCCAATTACCAGAACAGAAACCAACAAGACGTCATAACTCATGTACACTCATCTTGTGGCGAAACAAATGGAAATATGATTTCGACAAAGGTTTAGTCAGTCCATCAGCAACTTGATGTTCGGCCGAAACATAGTTTACCTGTAACTTTTCTTGTGAAATCTTCTCCCTTACAAAATGAACATCCAGCTCCACGTGTTTGGAACGGGAATGCAACAACATAGTATTATCATTCCAGATCACTAGAACTATCGATGTGGGCATTCGCATGTCATTCATAACTGAGTTAACCCAGATTACTTCAGAGGCTGCATCAGCAATACTTCGGTACCCTGCTTCTGTCGTAGAATGAGAGACAAACTTTTGTTTCTTGGAGCACCACGCTACATGACAATTTTCAATATAAACACAGTAGCCCGTGGTCGATCGTTGATCGTCCAAGTCACTTCCCCAGTCAGCATCCACATAGGCAACAATGTTTTGTAACTTTAACCTTGTTGCAGTGAATAATAAACCAAAATTGATAGTACCAGCAAGGTACCTTATTATTTGTTTAACAGCTGTGAGATGCCCTTCACAAGGCTTGCGCATGAATTGTGCGACTTTGTTAACACTAAAGGCGATGTCCGACCACGTTTGACAAACATAGAGCAAAGTACTCACAATGCTTCGATATTCTTGAGGATCAAGAATCAGACTTCCAGCTTTTTGAATCGGTTTAGTGGTGTTAACATGGGTGTAGGAGTGGACTTTGCTTGGTTCATCTTGGTCATTTCTAGCAGCTCAACACTGTACTTCCTTTGATTCAAGTGAATTGAGTTTTCAGTTCGTTGCACTTCAATCCCGAGAAAGAACTGTAATTCCCCAAGATCCTTCAAAGCAAACTTCATACTCAAACTGACTATTACATTCTCCACATCAGTTTCGGAAGGGCCAGTGACAATGATATAGTCGACGTACACTAGCAAGTACGTAACGATATTTCCTTTGTCACAAATAAAAAGAGAAGCATCAACCCCAAATTGTCGAAAGTTAATTTCTAACAAATGAGTATGAAGCTTGTTGTACCAGTTTCACGGTGATTGTTTGAGCCTGTACAAGGCCTTTTGAAGACAACATACAAATGTTTACCATCTGTAGAGGTATGCTCAAACCCCGGTGGTTGCATCATAAAGACTTCCTCATCCAATTCTCCGTTCAAAAAGGCGTTGTTCACATTAATTTGCCGGAGTTTCCACTTATGTGATACATATGTAAAGTGTCCACAAGTTCTATATTTCATACACATTCCATCTCACATTATTACTGTTTTTGAGTACATTCTAGGCATAATTAGGACCATGCATTGCATTTTACAGTATTTCCTTACTTTGCCATGCTTTATGGATTATCTTTTATTTGGTGAAGAAAAGGTACTGTTTTAGCTTAGTTTTAGTTTTAGGTACTAAAGGCTGACAAAGGAAAGAGGAGCTGAGGATATGATGCTGAGGCAGCAAATCAAGGAGCTGTACTGATGCAGTTCCAAACAGACACAGCAGCTGCCGAGTAGCTGCCGCCGCCCAACCTGTCGCTCAAGACAACAGACTATGGAGTTGGAGAACCAGAGTGCGATCTGTAGAGTAGAAAATCCTGATTCTAACGATGTTGTCCACTTAATTTTCTAAAGTCTGTAGCAGCAGGCAGAGCCGCCGAAGGAGGAGCACAAGATTACTTGCGGAGCAAGGCAAAGTGATAAAGTCCACATTCAACTCAAAGAAGTCAGAGTTTAAAGCCACATTTAATGTAAAAAGCTACTTTGAAGACTTCTACTTCAAGAAGGACTAGACCTAGCTAATGCCTATATATACCCATTGTAATTCTATTTCAAAACAAGTAAGGTTTTCCTTAGGCATAGTTTAGGTTTTCTTGCCGCCAACATGTTCTAAAATTCTTCTTGGGTTTGGGTTATGTTGTAATTAGTGTGAGAACAGTTGTTTAGGATTTTAAGTTTGTTTTTGCAAATAAAATTACAAGGTTTACTTATTCCATGTTCTTCATAGTTTTCAATTTAGGCGAAATATTAGTTGAATTCTATCCATTTGTTCGGTATCGAGAGAGTCGAACTCACGAAAGAAGTAAGTACGATTTCATCTATAGACGGTGCGATCAATCTGACCTAGACATAAGTTAAGGTTTTAAGGCGGCTAAAAGAGGACGAATCAACATTGCTATCGTTGCACGATTTATGCCGCGACTGGTATTATCTGCAGTGGGCATCAACAACACTCTGACTTAGACATAAGCAGAGTCACTTTCGAAGCATTCTGCTGAGCCTTGTAGTTCTACCGAGTTTACCGCCGAGACACAATTCCATTCCCCTGCCGAGGCATCTAGAGGGTCTTTGCAGTCTACCTGCCATCCCCCGCCGAGGTAGCAGAGTCTGGCAGCGCAAAACAACTTGTCCTATTCAACGCAGTTTCACACTAAGCAGCAGCATAACCCTGCCCATTCTTTCAACCTGATTTCTTCTTCTTCAATTACTTGTGTTTTTATTTTAATTTTCTTCTCAACAATCAAATTAATTGTGCATTTACTTTTCCTTGTGCAGGAACAACAATTCGAATCAAGCTGTCCAATCCCTGTGAGAGATGATATCTTTTATACTATAACTTGACAAGAGTGTGCACTTGCGCTCATAAATAGAGAACACCCAAACGCTCTACAAGTTTTTGGTGTCGTTGCCATGGATTGGTAACATTGAAATTCGTTTTAATTATTCTGCACTCTTAATTCTATTTGCATTTAATTTCAGTTGAAAAAAAAACTATGTGGGAAAATGCTTATTCAGATGCCCCACGAGTTAAGGGCAACAATATCTGGGAAAGTTCTTGCGAATTTTGTGAAGACAATCATGCATTCGAAAGTTGCCCTCAACTTTTTGCAACAGACATGTCGAGAAAAACCACTTGGGAGTGGATGTCTGAATATGAACAACAGATGTCACCGCAGCAGCAACATAGACAGCTGATGCCGCTACCGCAGTTGCCGTCGCAACATCAAGATTTTTCATGGTATGATAAAAAATATCATTTTTACCATAACAGTTTTATTGCAGAAATCGACATGCCCTGGCAATATAATCATCCTCAAGAGCAATCAACATCCTTGGAGGACACACTTCAAACTTTCCTTGCACTAACCCAAAAAGTATCGGCTGCTATGGACGGTAGCATCGCTAATATAGATGTATGTATGAGCAATTCAGTCCTCATTAATGCGATGGACGAGCCTGAACAATTAAGCCTGAAGGATACTAATGTCCCAGGACAAGAGAATGAAGAGCTAAGCAAGGAAGGATTTCCGAATTATGAGGAGCATTTAGAACCTCCAAGCCAAGAGGATGTAGAACCCTGCCCTGAAGATGAACTGAGCAGTGAAAGGACAATACATGAACAAAGCAATGCCACAGCAACACCTAGTGAGGCCGACAAAGGAATTGATGATGCCACGACAACATCACATGCTTCGGCAAATAATCCCGCCACGACAGAAGCCTCGACAACGATGCCCGTCTCGACAGAAGCCGCGATAACTATGGACTATATATATCGAGAGGAGTCGATGCTGGCAGATTTAAAGCCATCAAAATCTCTACTAATGGAGATTTTTCGAAGGGCATAAAGAAAACGGTGTTGGGAGTCATGAAGCTTTTCTGAAAATTGAGTTTTCCCTTGACAACATCATGATAAAAGACTGTCGCAATAACTGGTTGTCGCAGCAGCTGTTGCGACATCAAAAGCAACTTTCCACCATAATGAACTTCGACAAAATTTAGGTAAGTACATGGTTAGATAGTGATATAATTTTTCCTAATCACATGTTCATGCCTTCAGGAATATAAACAAGGAGAAATGTTCACATGGACTACAATGGAACGAGGAAGAAAGACTCCTCCACCATGAGAATAATCACTCGATGGAGGGTGCGGGTGGATTACAAGAAGTATCGGAAATGACCCTCTCAACAAGGGAGTAGTTACTTTAGGAGATGCATGCCAATGCACTCCTAGAGTAACATAATTTTTATTTTTATCTTCCATATTTTTTATGCTTTCACAGACTTAGAATTTTTAAATTTTCAGTTTTTATTTCTTTCTGCATTTTATTATTATTATTATTATTATTATTATTATTATTATTATTATTATTATTATTATTATTATTATTATTATTATTATTATTATTATTATTATTCGCCTTGCAAATAAAATTCAACCATCTCACAACCTATCAATGGCCACAACCAGCAACCAACCAACCTTCCAGAGAATTTCGACAGAGGCAGTCGAGCAACATCATCGATGACAGTTTGCCACCCGGCAGTACTGATGCTGCCGCCCAGCTCCCGCCGCTCGGCAGTACTGAAGCTGCCAAACAGACCCCAATACCAGTAGTACTCCTCCATCATCTCCGGAACCAGCTCAATAGGATGGAAAGACATCAACTCCGATCAGTGCAATACACCAGGGATGTTTCCTGACAGTGCAATCCGGTTCCCCATATTTCCTGCTAAAATACTTACCCGCCATCAACTGCCCTGGCAACCTAGATCGATGCCACGACAACTACAACTGCCCAGGGTTGCCAAAGTAACGAATACACATGTTTCGACTAGCAGATACACGGATTTGATAACCACACAAGGAAACATGGCTCGAAGGAAATTCATCATGCAAGGTGACGACCTTTCTGACTAACTCATTTATTTTTCTCATGCATTGAGGACAATGCTCCTCTCGAGTTTGGGGGGGGGGATTATCACTCATCATTGTTTAGGCATAATTAGAGCATATAGGTTGCATAATGTACATGCCTCTAAAATTAATCAAGAAAGAAATTTTTTTGTTAGAACTTGTGCCTATGATAGGATAGCCGATCTTAAATTTTTCGCACCATAATAAAAAAAAAACTTAATTTTGGGGGAAAACATGAAGTAAACTTAGAATTTTTCTATAAATGCCAAAAAATTAAAAACACTATTGTTACTTGTTGAATTTGTTAAGAATTTCTGGTAAACATTGCCTGCTTGAATTATTTGCAAAATTCTAACACTGGTTGTAGGAAGCTGTCGCAACAAGCAACAAACAGAAAAAGAAAAGCAATGCCAGGACAAGAAAGAAATTTTTATGCTGTCTTTCCCTAGAGGTGCCCGAAACCGGCTCTAGGAAGAATCATGTGCAAGGACACTCCGCTGCTATCAAAGTCCACGAATATGAAAATCCTTGAAGTGACGGACAAATTAGCATGAGTGAATGAAAGTCTTCATGGGATGACTCTGCTCAATGGGTTCGGGGTTTTGTAGTTTGCTTTTATCTTAATTTCAGACCTAAAGAGTAGTTGTGATGAGCTGAAGCCCTTACTGCCATGATTAAATAAATGTGCTTAACTATGCTATCTCATCAGCAACCTTACATTACCTTGACAACATCTTTGTTTACTTAGAATATTCTTTAGATTCAGCTTGCACATAGTTTCTGCACACACTGCACTAGCGTTATAGTCTACTTCTGAGGTAATTCATGTTATTCTCCTATCACTAATCTAATGATAGGTGCCACAGCCTTGAGGTGCTAAATCAAGTTTAAAATAGGTTTCTCTTTCTAGTTAATATAAGGGCGAGTATGTTTAGGTTGCATTGCTTGAGGACAAGCAATAGTTCGAGTTTGGGGGTGTGTAAAGTGTCCACAAGTTCTATATTTCATACACATTCCATCTCACATTATTTCTGTTTTTGAGTACATTCTAGGCATAATTAGGACCATACATTGCATTTTACAGTATTTCCTTACTTTGCCATGCTTTTATGGATTATCTTTTATTTGGTGAAGAAAAGGTACAGTTTTAGCTTAGTTTTAGTTTCAAGTACTATAGGCTGACATAAGAAAGAGGAGCTGAGGATATGATGCTGAGGCAACAAATCAAGGAGTTGTACTGATGTAGTTCTAGACAGAGACAACAGTTATCGAGTAGCTGCCGCCACCCAACCTGCCCCCAAGACAGCAGACTATGGAGTTGGAGAACCGGAGTGCGATGTGTAGAGCAGAAAATCTTGATTCTAACGATGTTGTCCACTTAATTTTCTGACGTCTGTAGCAGCAGGCAGAGCCGCCAAAGGAGGAGCATAAGATTACTTGTGGAGCAAGGCAAAGTGATAAAGTCCACATTCAACTCAAAGAAGTCAGAGTTTAATGCCACATTTAATGTAAAAAGCTACTTTGAAGACTTCTACTTCAAGAAGGACTAGACCTAGCTAATGCCTATATATACCCATTGTAATTCTATTTCAAAACAAGCAAGCTTTTCCTTAGGCATAGTTTAGGTTTTCTTGCCGCCAACATGTTCTAAAATTCTTTTTGGGTTTGGGTTATGTTGTAATTAGTCTGAGAACGGTTGTTTAGGATTTTAAGTTTGTTTTTGCAAATAAAATTACAAGGTTTACTTATTCCATGTTCTTCATGGTTTTAAATTAAGACGAAAGATTAGTTGAATTCTATCCATTTGTTCGGTATCGAGAGAGTCGGACTCACGAAAGAAGTAAGTACAATTTCATCTATAGACGGTGTGATTAATCCAGCCTAGACATAGGTTAAGGGTTTAAGGCGGCTAAAAGAGGACGAATCAACATTTCTGTCGTTGCATGATTCACGCCGCGACTGGTATTATCTGTAGTGGGCATCAACAACACTCTGACTTAGACATAAGCAGAGTCACTTTCGAAGCATTCTGCCGAGCCTTGTAGTTCTGCCTAGTTTGCCACCGAGACACAATTTCATTCCACTACCGAGGCAACGAGAGGGTCTCTGTACTTGCCATCCCTGCCGAGGTAGCAGAGTCTGGCAGCGCAAAACAACTTGTCCTATTCAACGCGGTTTCACACTAAGCAGCGACATAACCCTGCCCATTATTTCTGATTTCTTCTTCTTCAATTACTTGTGTTTTTATTTTACTTTTCTTCTCAACAATCAAATTAATTGTGCATTTACTTTTCCTCGTGCATGAACAACAATTCGAATCAAGATGTCCAATCCCTGTGGGAGACGATATCTTTTATATTATAACTTGACAAGAGTGTGCACTTGCACTCATAAATGGAGAACACCCAAATGCTCTACAACAGCCAAGGTTAAAATGATATTCAAGGTAGTGAACCTCACAACCGGACAGAACGTGTCTTTGTAGTCTTGGCCTAGGATTTGAGAGAACTCTTTCTCGACCAGACGAGCTTTGTATCGTGCAACTGTGCCATCAGAATTTCATTCAATACAAAATATCCATTTACACCTAACAACTTTGCGTCCTTCAGGGAGAGAGACTAGCCGCCAAGTACCATTGTTAACCAGCACGTTGTACTCAACCATAACTGCTTCTTTCCAAGATGAGGAAGCAAGAGCTTGCTAAATAATTTCAGGTATTACCTCTGCTGTTTGAGTTGTAGCAACAAAGGCCTTGGGTTTAAAGATCACTAATTTGCTTATTGTAACCATAGGATACGAATTCAAAGAGACAAAGGTGCCAACATCTGATTCTGTATGTGGATTCAAAGGGACAGAAATGCCAACATTTGGTTCTAAAAGAGACCCAACATCAAACGGATCAATATGACTATGACCCACACCAGTCGAACCAGCTGATATATCAGTTTCACCCATAGTTGCATCTTGCAAATCAACAGGAGGATTCACACACCCTAAGGTAGTTGCAGGCAGATCTGTGCTTCGATAGATACTAGATGAAGCTGTGTGATTAGTGGGGTAATGCTCCTCACCAGGTTAACCAGAATTTGGACATTGTAGAGGCTCAGAAACAGTGGCAGAAGTCCTCACACAGTCCACAACATCATTACCAGCAAGAAGAGTTGGGGATACATTAGGAACTGAAGCTTCAAGTCGAGTGTCACCAGCTATCCCAGGGTTATTAGTTTGTTGTAAAGAAGAGGCACCATTCTGTGGCACAACAACAATCGAGTTGGGTTGGCCATCACTAGTAAGTTGATTGACACATACAGAAACATGGGGTTGAGGTCTTGGTAGAATTCTCAAAGAAATTGGCTGAAAATCATTGACCAAAGAATCAGGAGGCGATTGTTCCTTTTCTGTAAAAGGAAAACGAGCTTCATTAAAAACGACATGCCGAGAAATAATGATTTTGCCTTGGGGAGTAAGGCATTGATATCCCTTGTGCTGAGGACAATAGCTAAGAAACGTGCACCGTTGAGAATAAAATCCAACTTGTGGTTCTGAAATGGCCTTAGATAAGGGAAACACAAGCACCCAAAGACTCTCATAAGGCTATAGTCAGGCTTTTGTCCAAGCAACCTTTCCATAGGAGATATACCATTAAGAACTTTAGTGGGCAGCCGATTAATCAAAAAACTGCAATAGTAACAGCATAGGACCGTAATTTAATAGGCATGGATGCTTGTGCAAGAAGAGTTAGGGCAAGCTCCACTATATGCCGATGTTTGCGTTCGACAACTCCATTTTTCTCGGACGTGTGCGGACAGGTAATGCGATGACCAATTCTAGCTTTAGACAAAATAGTGGACAAACTTCAATATTCGCCACCCCAATCACTTTGAACCTCCTTTATGTATGTCTCAAATTGAGTGCGAACCATCTTGGAAAACAATTGAAAGGCATGCATAACTTGTGACTTATGCTTCAGCAAATACAACCATGTATGACGAGAATATGCATAAACAAAGGCAACATAATATGAAAAACCAGTCGAGCTAATATGAGCTGGTCCCCACAAGTCAGTAAACACTAGATGAAATGGTTTCGAATAGACGATAGTTGAATCCGGAAACAACAACTTGTGACTTTTGCCAAGTTGAAAGGTAGAACAAATCTCCATTTTATTATCTTTACTAGAAACAGAAACATTACAGGATTTCATGACATTTGCAACAGTCAATTGAACATGGTGCCCTAATCTACGGTGCCAAAGTTCAAAAACATTGCAACCTAATTGAGCTAAATGCATTTCAGCAGAAGGAAACATAGAAGTATCAGCTTTATTGAAAACATAAAGACCTCCCTCTTCAGTACCTCGCAACAACACTTCACCAGACTTTTCATCACGAACAATGCAATGAGTAGCATGGAACTGGAAATAAACGTTGTAGTCCCTAGCAAACTTTGAGACCGGAAGTAAGTTTTTGGTTACTTGAGGAACCACAAGTAAATTATGCAATGACATGATTCTATAATTAGACACCAAGTGAGAGTGACCAACTTTAGATATCATAAGACCATTACCATCACCAACCAAAAGCTTACCAGGACCTGATTTATCAGTCGACGAGAAGACTCCAGTGGCATCGGGTGTGACGTGATGAGTGGCACCAGGGTCCACAAACCACTGGTTGTGGGTGCTCACTGTGGGAGAGGTAGGCCCTTGGTTTAACTGAGAATAGTTGACTACAGGAGATGCAACTCATGTACCATGACAAACAGAGGAGCCATTAGAATCAAAAAAACACATATGAGCAAAGGACGAACCTTCAGTGGGACGAGATTTCGAGACAGTAGCTGTGACTCCTGGAAAGGTTTGGTCAAACCGTTTGTAACAACGATCAACTAAGTGCCCCATCTTACTGCACAATTGACACCGATACCTATTTCGATTACGTCCATGACCACCAAATCTAGATTGTTGACGAGAGCCTTGATTCTGATTCGTAAGAGGTGTGGAGTTAGACCTAGGTGTCTCAGTAGAGAATTGAACAGCATGAGCACTCATAGGCACCGATTGCACTTGATCAAATAGAGTTTGTTGAGCCTCAACATCCACCAAGAACCAGGTAACCCCGTCCAAGATATATGACTCTCGACTGGCCGTGATAACCGCTACGAATGGCTTGTAATCGACAAGAAGCCCATTCAAAATTGAGGCGATTTGTTCAGTGGTCGACACAGGACTGCCAGAGGAAGCTAAAGCATCACAAATCTCTTTCACTTTAGAGATATACACGCGCATACTTAAGTCACCTTTCCGGATGGATCGAGGACGGAAGTGTAGGCTCATCACCGTTGTTGTCGAGCGACTGTTGAAAAACTCCACCACTAATTTCCATATCTCGGCAGACGTCTCAGCACCAACAAATTGAGATAGAAGATTCGGGCTTATTGTGGACAAGAGCCAGGACGGCAGAGCGTTATCCTGAGCGACGAAAGTCTCATAGGCCTCATTTTCAACAGTTGTACCATCAAAAGCCCTAATCATGGACGGCAGAGCAACAACCGTACCCTTGAGATATTTCTCAAGCTTGTGGCTACGAACGGTGAGAAGCACTTGTTGCTTCCAGATGAGAAAATTAGTCTCATCCAAAAGAATGTTAACACGTTTGTTTGTAAAGGCCTTCGCCGTGTTCGACGACGAACCTGATCCTTCCAAATCAACCTCTCCATATTGTAACTCAGTAGTAGTCGTCATCGGCAATAAGAAACAACAACAAAGAGAGACACGGTGACGAAAGACGAATCAAACTACGGCGGAGGACAAATCAAACTGCGGCAGAATCAAGACGGGCCGGCGACTGATACCATGTTGAATGTGAAGATTCTAGAACTTTCAAGAAGATAAGACTTTAGTAACAATATATTTTTATTATTGCCAGAGAAAAAGGTAACACAAATGAGATAGGCTGAAATGTAAAAGAAAGAGTGTAGGCCACATTTTCGGTAATGGGCCAGAGTCATAGACTCTCTTTTTATATTTCCCAGCAAGCAATAACAAATGGTGGTATGACTTGAACCATATTAGTTACCCTAAACGGGCCAGACTGTTACAAATGAAAACAGTTACAACTATACCAACTTATAGCACTTGGGCTAACAACCTACAATAGGCATGACAGACACGTGCTCATTATATCCAACAAGTGAGCATGTATACTATAGCACCATGTTTTTTATATTTCGAGTATGCAACTCAATTTTACTATTTTAACTTTTTGATACTGGTTGATATGATGTAAATGAAAAAAGTTATTTATTCAATATTTAAACAAAATATGTCATTAAAAATTTAAACATATTGCCACAGTCACAACTGTTATTATTATGAATTATGCATTAATCAAAGGAAAATACTTTGATACACAAGTTTGTGTAAGTTTACACAAGCCTTTCAATTTTAGAGTTTAGGGTTTAGAGGTTTAATGTGTAGAATTTAGAGTTTATGGTTTAAGGTTGAAGGTTTAGGTTTTAGGGTGCTAGGGCTTGAGGTTTAGGTTTTAAATTTTATGGAAGGGTTGTGTAAATTTTTTTAGACAACTTGTATATCAAAATATAACCCTTAATTAAATCTGAGATCGTATCTACAATGATCTTGTTGATATGTTGTGAATGAAGAAATAATTATATATTCCACCTTTGGACAAGAAATGTCAATACAATTGTAAAAAAATTATAGTTTTATTTATTTTGTGACAATTGCAACTGGTTTTACCATTGTTTGAACTTGTCGTCAATTAGTAAAATCAATAACAAAGAACCTCGATTGAGTATCAATATATCATAAAGAACAAAACTATAACATCTTTTTGTCGAGTGCATAAAAGTTCTATATTTTATCCCCCATTTACCCATATTTTTGCTGCACTCAAGCATGATTAATTGCATTTAGGATAGATTTTTGCATACACATCACAATTAGATAAAACTGCACAGATGCTGCTGATTTCAGTCACTTTTTGCAGGTATCTGTCGCGGCAGCATCCAGGACAACAAAGGAGCAGAGGCGAGTTGCGGAGCTGGAGTTGAAGGACGTAGAACACTGCCTGTCGTGACATCTGCCGTGGCAGAGATGACGACAGCAAGGACAGTGTGGTGGAAAGCGAAGTGGAGCTCGACAGATAGAGGATTTCAAGCCGGTCTGTCGTGAACTACTCCCATATTTTTCTGAGCCCTGTAGCAGAAGAAAGGCCATGCCCAAAGTTCAAGGAAGAAAGTCAAAGCAAGAAAAGAGGATGAATTAAAGACATCTACTCAGAAGATTTAGTCTTTAATAAAGTTGTACTTTAATTTAAACTTGTATTCTTGCCATATTAGAAGACTTGGACCCAAGGCCTATATAAAGGCATGTAATTCGACCTAGAGAGGGATATCTAGCTCCTAGCCGTCTTCCCCCAAAACCCTAGTCGTTTCTCTCTCTCCATCATGTTCTAAACTTCCCCTAGGGCTAAGGGTTGATCTTGTAAAGTAGTTGTAAGGATTGTATCGTTCTTAGGATTTTTCTGTCCAAGTAATAAAAGCTTCAAGTTTATTTACTCTGTTTTTCAACATCTCATAAGAGTATCAGGAGAGTATTGTGAGGTTATCTATTTGCTTAATATCGGGAGAATTAAGCATACGAAATGAGTAAATACGTGTTTTCCAGTTTATGGTTAAACCATCTTGGCTTAGGGTTAAGTACAAGGTTTAGTGGCTAAAGAAGAATTCACAAACATTAGTGTTCATCCTTTGATTCACACCGGGAGGTATCATCCAAGACGTATTCATCAACAGAACTTGGGCCTAGGGATAGGACAAGTCACAACATGGATTCTTGCCAAACTTGAAGTACGGAGTTGTTGATCGCTGCCGCGACATCGACAGACCTCAACCGCGACAGGTGCTGCCGCGACAGGCACGACGACAGAAGCAACAGAAGTTCCTCTGAACAGTGCAACACCTGCACTACTGAGCAAATCAATACCGGCCTATTCTCCCAATCTGATTATCTTATCTTTTACTTTAGTTATTACTCAAGATTTCTCCAAACAATCATTTAAACTTATTTCTTTTCTTGTGCAGCAATCTAAGGATAGAGTTATTTCCACTCCATGTGGAGACGATATCCGATACTCCGTATCACTTTATTACTTGCGACGTGTATACTTGCACCGAATTGCGATAGACTATTTACACGCAATAAGTTTTTGGCGCCGTTGCCGGGGACTGGCAACATACCTTTACCTTTTATTACTGCAGTTTGTTTTTTTTTGTTTTTAGTTGTTTTATTTTCCCCGTGCTTTTCACAAGGTTCTCTTATTGCTTATGCGCAGATCGAGACGTGGTAAAGAACCTGAGTACGAATTAGATCCAGAAATCAATCAGACATATCATCTTAGGAACCAAGCCCGACTCTTGATAGAAAGAAATAACCATCTTGAGGAAAGACATGAAGCAATGGTGAATGAAAGACAAGGCAATGGGGGAGATAACCACAACAACAAGGAAAGACTCTTGATCCTCCTAATGATGCCCGAAACGATCTGTCGCTGCCTGCTGCCCTAGCAGCACGACAAACTTCTCGAGAGTACATGGATAATGACCATGTTGAACTGGAAACTACAATACCAGATGTGGAAGCTGAACACTTCGAACTGAAAATTGTAATGTTCAGCATGATAAATTCCGCTGGTCAATTTGGTGGTTCTGCTACTAAGGACACGCGTGAACATCTGAAAACTTTCCAGGAGATCTGTGGATCATTCAGACAGCCAGGAATAAGCCCGGAAGTACTGAGGCTCCAGCTATTTCCTCATTCATTGAGGGATAGAGCGAAAACCTGATGGAACAAGTTAACACCGGGTTCAATACAAACTTGGGCGGATCTCTATCGTGAATTCCTTTCTCGTTTTAATCCTTCTCTTTTATCTGAAAGACTGCATAACGAGATTGCTACATTTCAACAGGAAGATGACGAGCCAATGCACGAGGCATGAGACCGATTAACAACTCTCTTACAAAACTGCCCAATGCATGGATTCCCCGTGTGGAATCAAGTTGTTAAATTCTATAATGCTGCCAATGCACACACTCGGATGAGGATTGATTCAGCAGCAAATGGCTTGTTATTGGACAAGGAACCAGAAGATGCAATGCTGGTGCTGAAAAAGTTAGCTAAAAACGATGAGCAGTTCCCTACAGCTCGAAGAGGAGGTAGACGAGGAGTATCTATAAAGGAATACAAATCTGACAACTCGATCAAAACTCAGATTGCATACCTCACTAAGATAGTTGAAAACCTGCAGCGTAAGGATTCTAAAGCTGTATTTGCTGCCGAAGAGGTGTGTGAAACCTGTAGTGGAGCCCACAGTACAGATGAGTGTCCCTTACAGCTGGAAGAAGGGATGTATGTTGGAAACTATAACAGGAATAAAACCTATAACTCCAACAACTACAATCCAAACTGAAGGAAGGACCCAAAATTTCCTAGAGTAACCCAAACAACACACTGAATCCTCCAGTCCAGAATAACCAGAACCAAGGAGGTCCTAAGATTCTATCACGACAGCAACCACAACAACAACCGGCAGCCACAACGAGCATACAAGAACAAACCTTGCCACCTTCATGTCTCAAACAGGAGCATATATGGCAAACATGAATCACTTTGTCAAGAAAACTGAGTCCTTCATGGATAAAACAAAGATGATAACGACAAACCATGGGGCTACCCTAAAAACCCTAGAGACACAGATGGGCCAGGTTTCACAGTTCATAAACCCAAGGCAGAACGGAGGATTCCCTAGTGATACCGAGGTCACTAGAAAACACACACACATGAGCAGTGCAAAGCTATTACAACGAGGAGTGGGAAAAAACTACAAGGGCCGACAATAAAAGAAACACCAAGTAAGGAACCGACCCTACAGACACCTGTCGTGAACACTTCCCCGACAGAAGAAAAACAGTCTGCTGTCGTCACACCTGCTACGACAGCAGAAGAAACAGAGGAGAAAAAAGAAGAAACTGAAGATTTTAAGCCTCCTCAGATCCGACTTCCATGTGAAGGACGCCTTGAAGATTACCGTCCTCTACCCCCCTTTCCAAAACGGTTAAATAAACAGAAACATGAGTACCAGCTTAAGAAAATCTATGATGTTTTTAAGCAAGTACACATCAACATCCCGCTGCTAGAAGCCATTAAGCAGATGCCTGGCTATGCAAAATTCTTAAAGGATGCAATGTCCAGGAGATCTAGACTTGGGGAATTTGAAATAATGATGATGATAGAAGGATGCATGGCAATCCTACATAAGCGTCCACCCCCAAAGAAGAAGGATCCTGGAAGCTTCATCAAACGATGGATAATTGGTGACAAGTTTGTGGGTAAGGCACTTTGTGATCTTGGTGCTAGCATTAATCTAATGCCCAAATCCGTATTTCAGAAGCTAGGTATTGGACAAGCAAGACCCATAACAGTCATGCTGCAACTGGCAGACCGCTCTTACGTACAACCGGAAGGAAAGATTAAAGATATTTTGGTAAGAGTGGATAAGTTTATTTTTCCTGCTGACTTTCTTATTTTAGATTGTGAAGTAGATAAGAATGCACCGATCATCCTAGGGCGACCCTTCCTAGCCATAGGTAGAACAATGATCGATGTAGAGAAAGGAGAACTGACCATGAGAGTCAATGACCAGCAGATAAAGCTCAATGTTCTCCAATCTATTAAGCAAGCTGATGCAGAGGAAAAATGTAAGGCAATATTAGAAGTCATCCTAGACCAACCTTGCATCAGATCAAGCTGTCACGACAGAAAATTTGGCCACTGCCACCACAGTCACCTTGAAGACTGTCATGGCAGCAATGACGATAGTGACTCCTCAGACAATGAAACATCTGATACTGAAGGTCCTGAGGAGGTAAATTGGATAGGCACACGTCCAGGTAAGTTCTTCGAGCCCCTAAATTATATCTCGAATGAACATGTGATCCAAAAGCCTTCCATTGAGCAGCTATCTGTCTTAGATCTTAAACCCCTGCCAGGGCAACTTAAATATGTTTTTCTTGGTCTTAATGATACGTTGCCCGTAATCATCTCCTCTAAGTTGATGCATGAACATGAACAACAGCTGATCAGAATGCTACAACAGTATAAGAAGGCAATTGGATGGACCATTGTCGATATCCAAGGCATCAGTTCGAATTGTGGATGCATAAGATCCTTTAGAGGATGACCGTAAGCCGACAATTGATGCCCAAAGACGACTGAATGAAGCTATGCGAGAGGTGGTACGAAAAGAAATCATCAAGTGGCTTGATGCTGGGATAATTTATGCCATCTCAGATAGCAAGTGGGTGAGCCAGATGCAATGTGTACCCAAAAAGGGAGGCATAACCGTGGTAACAAACAAGGACAACGAGCTAATCCCAACCAGGACTGTGACCGGTTGGAGGGTTTGTATGGACAACCGAAAGCTTAATAAGGCTACCCGGAAGGACCACTTCCCCTTACCCTTTATTGATCAAATGTTAGATAGATTAGTGGGGAAGCCTTACTATTGTTTCCTTGATGGCTACTCAGGTTATAATCAGATTGCAATTGCACCGGAGGATCAGGAGAAAACAACCTTCACATGCCTATACGGAACATATGCATTCCGAAGAATGCCATTTGGACTATGCAATGCTCCAGCAACATTTCAACGATGTATGATGGCAATATTTTCGGACACGGTGGAAGATTTCCTGGAAATATTCATGGACAACTTTTTCGTCTTCGGGGACAGTTTCGATAATTGCCTAGGCAATTTGAAGAAGGTGCTTGAAAGATGTGGAGAGGCAAACCTCGTATTAATCTGGGAAAAATGCCACTTCATGGTAGATGAGGGCATAGTGTTGGGACACAAGGTCAGATGCTGCGACATAGAGGTCGACAGAGCAAAAATTGAAGTTATTGAAAAACTGCCGCCACCCACAACAGTCAAGGGCATACGAAGTTTCTTAGGACACGCAGGGTTTTATCGCAGATTTATTTCCAATTTCTCGAAAATTACCAAGCCCCTGTGTCTCTTGTTGGAACAGAACATACGCTTTGACTTTAACATTGAATGTACTGAAGCATTCGAGACACTGAAGGAAAAGCTAGTAACAGCCCCAATAGTACAGCCACCAGACTAGAGCTTACCATTCGAGATAATGTGTGACGTCAGTGACTATGCTGTCGGGGCAGCACTAGGGCAGAGGAAGGAGAAACTCTTCCATGTGATCTATTACGCTAGCAAAACTCTAAATGATGCCAAGATAAACTACACCACAACATAGAAGGAGTTACTAGCAGTGGTGTTTTCCATTGACAAGTTCCGACCATATATACTTGGAACAAAAGTGGTGGTCCATACAGATCAAGGACAAAAAGGAAGCAGAAAATAAAGTAGCAGATCACTTGTCAAGACTGGAGATGGGAAAGGACCAAGAGTAAGAAAAAACTAACATACTGGAGACTTTCCCAGACGAGCAATTGTTCACTGCCACCAGCACTGTCGCGACAGCCATGGCGGCATGTAAACTTCCTGAAATCCCTTGGTATGTTGACATAGTAAATTACATTGTTAGTGGTTTACTACCCCCTGAACTTAACTACCAAGCAAGGAAGAGGTTCCAAAATGACGCAAAACATTAATATTGGGATGAACCTCTTCTCTTTAAGCACTGTGCATATTAGATCATCAGGAGATGCATACCCCAAGAAGAACAGGAAGAAGTGCTTCACCACTGCCATGTTGCCTCTTATGGAGGACACTTTGGAGGAAATAAAACTGCTGCCAAGGTTCTGCAATCTGGTTTTTATTGGCCCACACTGTTTAAAGATGCACAAGCCTTTTATAAGAGTTGTGATAAGTGTCAAAGGACTGGAAACATGTCGAGAAGACATGTGTTGAGTGTGTAAAAGTTCTATCATTTACACCTTTTTAAACCCATATTTCTGCTGCATTCAAGCATCATTGCATTGCATTTAGGTTAGTTTTTAATAAAACATCACAATTATATAAAAGGCACGGATTCTACTGAAAGATGGCTATTTTTGCAGGTATCTGTCACAGTAGATGTCGAAGGCAGGCGCAGGGCAGATAAGCAGGAGAGCTAAACTGGACAAGCAGCTGAAGAAGACGAACCTGTCATGGACCTGTCGTGACAGCATGGTGACAGCAGATTTATGAAGAGGAAAAGTGAAGTGGACCTCGATAGATAGAGAAAAATCTGCTCGTCTGTCGTGTGGAAGCCGAATATTTTTCCAAGCCCCGGATCAAAAGATATGTCAAGCCAAAGCTCAAGGAGAAGAATTTCCATGAAACAAGGAGGCGGCTGAAAAGTAGGAATCCTTAGAGATTTAGTCTTTATTAGAATCTTACTTTTAATTAAAGTTGTAATCCTTGTTACCTTAGATAACTTGAGCCCAAAGCTTATATAAAGGGCATAGATTAAACCTAGGGCAGGGCGGACTACCCCATAACCGAAACAAAACCCTGCCGTTTACCTGTCACCGATATGTTCTAAATTCCCCCTAGGGCTACGGGTTGTTTTGTAAAGTAGTTGCAAGGGTTGCTTTGTTTTAGGGTTTTTCAAGTTCAATAAAATAAACTTCAAGTTCTTTTATCTTGGTTTTAATATCTTGCAAGAGCATCGGGAGAGCATTGTGAGGTTATCTATTTACTTAGCATCGGGAGAGTTAAGTATACGAAAGAGATAAGAGCGCGTTCTCTAGTTTATAGTTGAACCATCTCATGCTTAGGGATAAGGCGAGGTTAAGTGGCTAAAGAAGAATTCATACACATCGGTGTTCATCCTTCGATTCACGCCGGGAGGTATCATCAAAGACGTGATCATCGACAGAATTGTGCCTAGGGATAGGGCAAGGCAGATCAGGGATTCTTGCCAAGCTTGAAGTACGGAGTTAGTGTTCGCTGCCGCGACAGCTAACGGACAGACGCCGCGATAGGTGCTGTCGGCGACGGGTGCGACGACAGAACTGGAGATCCTAAACAATTCAATACCTACACTACTGAGCAACTCAATACCAGCCCATTCTCTCTATCTTGATATCTCAATTCCTTTTATTTGCGTTTTTACTATTTTCGTGACAATTCTCTCAAACTATTACTTTTACTGTGTGCAGTGAAATAAGGTGAAGTCATTAGCCCAATCCCTGTGGAGACGATATCCGATACTTAGTATCACTTTACTACTTGCGTCGTGTATACTTGCACTATAATTGCGATAGACTATTTTACACGCAACAACGTAAGATGCCCCTGCAGAACATTCTCGAAGTCGAAATTTTTGATGTTTGGGGACTCAACTTCATGGGACCATTCCCAGCCTCTTGTGGGAATTTGTACATATTGTTGGCAGTAGACTACGTGTCCAAGTGGGTAGAGGCTATCGCCACACAAAAGAACGATGCCAACACCGTGCAAAGATTCCTCCATAAAAATATCTTCACAAGGTTTGGCATCCCAAGGGCAATTATTAGTGACGAGGGTAGGCACTTTGACAACAGGGTAATTGCTAGTGCGTTAAAGAAGTATGGGGTAAAGCATAGAATCGCAACAACATATCACCCTAAAACCAATGGGCAGGCCAAAATCTCAAATAGAGAAGTGAAGAACATCCTAGAAAAGATGGTCAAACCAACTCGAAAGAACTAGTCTCTTCACCTAAATGATGCACTCTGGGCCTACAGGACTGCATTTAAAACGCCATTGAGAATATCACCCTATCGACTCATCTACGGAAAAGCTTGCCACCTTCCTGTCGAGATAGAATATAAGGCATACTGGGCTATCAAGACAATAAACATGGACTGGGACAAGGTAGGGCAGAAAATGCTACTGGATTTAAATGAACTTGAAGAAATTCGAGCCATGGCCTACGACAACGCCAAAATCTACAAGGACAAAACAAAGAAGTGGCACGACAGAAAACTGCTGCCACGACAGTTCTGCCCAGGGCAGAAGGTGTTGTTGTTCAACTCTAGGTTGAAGCTCTTTCCAGGAAAGCTTAAATCTAGGTGGTCTGGCTAGGGGTGATAATGAGCCTGACCGGCTCGTGAGCTACTCGGGCTCGGCTCGGTCAAAGCTCGGTCAAAGCTCGGCTCGAGTGAGCTCGACTTGGGCTCGGGTTCGGCTCGAAACCTTAACAAGCCGAGCTGAGCTTACCCAGGCTCGGCTCGAAAAGCTCGTGAACAGGCTCAGAATCTACATATGCACTAAAATAAATTATGTGTTTGTATTTTCTTTCATAAGTTGATTGTTGTTTGATTTTGTATTTTCTTTAATTATGTGTTTGTATTATAAGAATATTTATTGATTACTTGGATTAATCTAATTTTTGGCACTTTTTTCCCTTTTCGGTCATTGAATTTCGTTTTAGTGTTGGTTATGAAAGGGATTTTTAACGAATATTTTATATAAAAAAATTATAACAAAATTTTTCATTTTGAGCCGAGCTCAATAGAATTGTTTTCGAGCCGAGCTCGAGCCTAACATTCCGAGCTCGGCGAGCCTCGAGCCCGAGTCGAGCCCAATTACACTATTTTCGAGCCGATCCGAGCCAGGCCAGGCTCGGGCTCTGCTCGTCTCGTTATCACCCCTAGGTCTGGCCCTTTCCAAGTAGTCCAAGTTTTTCCCCATGATGCAATTACAATCAGATCAATTAAGGACAAGCACCAATTCGAAGTCAATGGACAAAGGCTAAAGCACTATCAGGGGACTGAAGCCCCAAGGGTGCAAGAAGTAGTTACTTTAGGAGATGCTCCTCAAGGCATCCCTAATTTAACTTAGTTTTATTTTATTTATTTTAGTTTATTGTTTTAGGAAACAAGATTTTAATATATTGTTTATTTTAGTTTTCATGTAAATAAAGGAAGCAAAGTAAAGAGGAGGAATAAACCAGCCCGCCACATTCACAAGAGCCCATAAAGCCCAATGGAACAAGGTTGTTGTGACAGCTTGTTACCAGCTGTCGTGGTAGACATGGAAAATACAGCCTGTCACGGAACTGTCGCGACAGACAGGGAAACACGTAACAGACGCGTAGCAGACACGGAAACGCGTGACAGACGCGTCAGGAAACAGCGTGACAGCTGGCCCTGTTACAGTTCTAATGGGCAGAAAATCTCGTTTTATATAAACCTCTACTTCCATTTCATTTTCACCTCATTCTCATTCTCTCTACTTTGCTTTCAAAAAATTTAGCTCTCAGAAATTTTCTTTTATTTTCCACAGTTTCCTTACAATGACTACTCGATCAACCAGAAGGAGTGCTGCCTACTCTTCTTCCGTGGCAGCCTCTACACCCAGCCACATCAGAATCCCCAGACGGTTCACAACGGCAGACTCAGAGAATAGATACTATGATTCCTTCCAAAAACCGGAGATGTGGGAGGAGAGAGGCTTCACCTACACCAAAAAGACGGGAGACCTAGGGCTTGAAGGGTTTATCTCGAAGAGAATTATTGCCCTCAAATGGCAGAATTTTGTTGTCCAACCAGAGGAGATGAATGTCACATTGGTCTGGGAATTTTATGCTGCTATCCCTTCCAAGGATGCCACGACAGTGACTGTCAGGGGTAAGGAAATGTCCCTTGAACCAGCCTACATCAACACACTGTATGGTCTTTATGTGGGCAGAAAGGAAGATGCACACATGAGGTTTGTCAACAGTCTGTCGCCGGTAGACTACGATGGCATCATGGCAGACTTGACGGAAGCAAGCACCCAATGGAACGACGATCCCAAGCACAGATGGACAGTGCGAAGGACCCAGCTCACACCGGCAGCAAAACTCCGGAACCATTTTGTGAAGAAACGCCTTATGCCAACATTGCACAACACAACGGTGGACCGGCATATACTTTCCCTCGTACATTCAATCATCAACGAGCGGTAGATCAACGTTGGCAAATATATCATCGACGACATTTTTGAGTGTGCACTCGGACCAATGGGCCCTCTTTTCTTCCCCCACATCATCACCTCCCTCTACCGAGCTCATAAAGTGCCTAAAATCGATGAAGACGTAAAGATCCAAAGCAAGGGATGGACGCAACAGAACATATACAATCTAATGGAGCTGAAGCCAGCCACCCCCTTGGCATTTGTCGATCCCTTTGCCGCGACAGAACCAACAACAGAACCTAATTCCACAGAGCCTGTCGCGACAAAGCCTGAGCAGACTGAGGCCGCACAACCAACAGACACCTCCAACCAAATCATTCACATGCTGAAGAAGATGGAGGAACGACAGCTGGGCTTCATGGGATTCATGAGGGACTTCACCACTGCCACGGTAAACTTCATTAAAGTTGATTTAAATTATCCAAATGTGCAGTTTACCTCTTTCCCAGAAAATCTTCTTGCCACCCCTACACCTGCTGCCAGCCCTAGAATGCCCACACCAACTGATGCCTCCACTACACCGCCTGCCACGACCGGAGATGGTGACATGCGATCTACCACTCCCCGAGGAGCAAAACGGAAGGAACCACTACGAGAGATTGATCCGAAGTACTTTGAAGGTTTCTCCTCATCCTCAGTCTGGCAGGATGATTCTGACTTAGAGCCATCTGTCGTCCGGGAGTTAACCAAAGACTTCCCTCCAATGAAGAAGAAGAAGCTGAATGAAACTGTTGAGGGACCCTGCCACGACAGAGCCGACGGCAACATCAGTAGCAGCAACAGTGACAGTGAACTCGAGGTCCTGGACAAGGCCCCAAAGATCTCACCTACCCGAGTCCAGCCACCTCGAGAGGCCAAAAAGAAGGTAGCCTCACCATCTCCCAGCCCCAAGCCAGACTCTGCCACCAAGGTAACTGCCCGCCGGCAGCTCCGCATCAGCAACAGCTCATCAACTTAAGTGCTTTTCTTTTATGCTGGCTGTTTTTGCTGTTTATCTTATCTATTTGTGATGCATTCTTTTTCTTGTTTTTTATTTTATTTTGTTGTCATGCATTGGGGACAATGCAACCCCTGAGTTTGGGGGTAGACAGTCCTCTGTTATTTAAATGAACTTTTTAATTTGTGTCTAATCTTAGTTATTTTGGTGTTAAAAAAATAAAAAAAATAAAAATTTGGCTTAAGTCTTTGAACTGCACTTACCTGCCGCGACATTCTCTGTAGTGACAATGTCTTTAGGATGTTTTAGGAATTATTTAGAGCCTTGCTATAGTTCTAAACTTCAAAAACATCTTTGTGACTTATATGATGTCTAGACTACTGTTGGTGAACTAGAGTAGAAAAGCTTAACCACTTGAGTTGCCCCTAGAGGTGCCTAACACTGGCTCTGGGAAAAGAATAAAAGAAAAGAAAAACTTAGACTCAGTTGCCCCTAGAGGTGCCTAACACCGGCTCTAGGAAGATAGCTAGAGGTGCCCAAAACATGCTCTAGTAAAGACAAAACGAGAAAAACTTGAGTCTAAATTCGAAAAAACTAAAGGAGCCTAAGAATTGCCTCCAAGAAAAAAAATTAGTTTGGCATAAAAATCAAGTGAGTAGCATAACTATTCTAGTTGCTGAAAGAGTCTAGGCACGTATTTGTTCATAAAACCTGCACACACTTGCACAAGAATTATAACATTGTCCCGGATAAATCTATAAACACCCGACAAGGTACTGCTCTTGATAGTGAAGGTGATGTAGGTAATGGTAGTTCACTGAATTGAGCCAAGCCAAAAAGTTTTCATTCTTAGTTAGGTTGCATCTGCTTGAGGACAAGCATCAACTTGAGTTTGGGGGTGTGTTGAGTGCATAAAAATTCTATATTTTACCCCTCATTTGCCCATATTTTTGCTGCACTCAAGCATGATTAATTGCATTTATGATAGATTTTTGCATACACATCACAATTAGATAAAATTGCACAGATGCTGCTGATTTCAGTCACTTTTTGCAGGTATCTGCCGCGGCAGCATCCAGGGCAGCAAATAAGCAGAGGAGAGTTGCGGAGCTAGAGTTGAAGGACGTAGAACTCCGCCTGTCATGACATCCGCCGTGGCAGAGACGACGACAACAAGGACATTGTGGTGGAAAAGCAAAGTGGAGCTCGACAGATAGAGGGTTTCAAGCCGGTCTGTCGTGAACTACTCTCATATTTTTCTGAGCCCTGTAGCAGAAGGAAGGCCAGACCCAAAGTTCAAGGAAGAAAATCAAAGCAAGAAAAGAGGATGAATTAAAGACATCTACTCAGAAGATTTAGTCTTTAATAGAGTTGTACTTTAATTTAAACTTGTATTCTTGCCATATTAGAAAACTTGGACACAAGACCTATATAAAGGCATGTAATTCGACCTAGAGAGATGTAACGCCCCGGTTTTGGGCTTAGAAGTCTTGGGCGTTGACCGATTCGGTCAAAGTGCTGATCGAATATATAAGAGTGAATTTAGGAAAGCCTAGTTCGGGTTGCATTAAAAATATGGAAAAATGTTCTAAAATCATCTTTTAATATATATAAGTGAACTGTGAAATCAATTTTGTAAAATGAGGTTTGGAAGGTTGACATTTTGGCTAGTGACCAAAATGTAATTTTTGAAAGTTTGGTGACTGTTTTATAAAGGATTGAAACTTTGAATCTTTAAGGAGCTATTATTCCAAAAAGAGTTTCTCCAGATTTTTCTAAGATATTTTAAGGCTTTATTCTGATTTTAAAGTTTATGAAGTGTGGAGGGAAATCATTTTTACCATTTCATAACTAACTTTTCTATTTTCTCTCAATTTTCCTTTTCTCTCATTTTCTCTCAACCCAAACACATTTCTCCAGATTTTCTTCTCTGATTTTGTCATCTAAATCACTCATTTCAACTCTCTTTTGATTCCTAATTATCTCATCAACAAAACCTCTCAATTTGCAAGTTGTTTCATCAAGCTTTTGGCTCTAAAAAGGAGAAACTCAAGGTTTGGAGGTAAGAACGTCCTTCTCCTCTAAACTATCAGTTCTTTACTGAAATTCCTAAGTTCTCAATCCTTGATTTGTGATTTGTTAAAGGCTTTTTCAATTGAAATCTTGATTTTAGCTTAAAATGCAAGATTTGGTGATTTTGGTGGAATTTTCGTGTGATCTGTTTGGGCAGGGTTTTGAGGTGTCAAATTGATGTTAAATGAATGCTAAATTGATTAGAAGTTGAGGTTTAATTAATGCAATCCCGGATAGGTTGAATTTCCTAAGTTCGGCTTGAGTTTTTGGTTGTTTTTGGAGTGTTTTTGGTGATCTGTTATACCTGGAGGTATAAGGATGTGTTTGTGATCATTTTGGATGTTAATTGATGTTTAAAAATCGTTAGAAGTGATGGATCTTGGCTGGGCTAAGTTTTGGAAGTGTTTGGAGGTGATTTCGGTTGTGTTTGGTAGCCGAAATGTTGGTTTTGTGATGAGCAGCGAATTGTGTTGTTGTTGCTGGTGTTTTTAATGCATAAAGATGCATTAATGCTCTGTTTTTGTGTGCTTGAAATAGAGGAGTTTGATCCGTGAGCTTTAGAGGTGTTGCGGAAGGTTTCAGATGCTTGGAAGGCTTCTTGGCTAGCCTTGTTTTGTGTATCGGTGAGTGAAGTTGGGTTTTCAGCTTTTGAACCAAGGTTTGGATGTTTTGGGAGCTTAGTTTAAGTCTAAACAACTTTGCTAAGCTCAAGAGTAAGTAAATGGATTTCTTTCTTGGTTTGTGATTATGAAATGGCTTTTAAAGCAATTGTGGTTGATGATTGATATGCATGTGTTTTGCATGATTTAAAATCTGTTTTGAAAGCATATTGTAAGCATGGTTTAATGCTGGTTTTGAAAGCCATATGTAAAGGATGCTCAAGGTAAGAGATCCTTGGTTTTGTACATGGAAATTGTGGTTTTGATGCATAGTGTTGCATGTTAATCAATGGCTTTGTGTGATGCTTAAAAACAGTGAATTGATGATGGTAAATGATACTTTTTGCATATTGGTTATGCATGTGAATCATTGGACTAATGTGATAATGGTTTTTGCATTATGCTTATGCATGTGAATCATTGGATTATCATGGTAAGATGGTTATATTGGCAAGTGAGGAAAATGGTTCTTGGTTCGTTGATCGGATATAGTTAGCCGGCTATAGGATTGGGTGCACCGTGAATTAAGTCGCCTTGGAGGTGAAGTGGTCAAGAGTGGACCGGTATACTCCCTTCAAGTATCCTAACGAGATGGTTAAGGTCATAATGGAGGTTGAATGCCCATTCGAGGACCTTGGTTGAGCAAAGGTTATATGGTGTTTAAAAGTCCATATATGGGAACCTTGTGCTTGTTAAGATCACAATGGCGGTGTAAGTCCATGTGTGGATCTTGTGTGGGGTGTCCCGGATCTCGTTAGTGATGTTATACAACTACCAATCGGTGATGCAAAGGTTGTATGGTGTTTAAAAGTCCATACATGGGAACCTTGTGCATGTTGAGGTTGTATGGTGTTTAAAAGTCCATGCATGGGAACCTCGGGAAAAGCTAAGGTTGTATGGTGTTTAAAAGTCCATACATGGGAACCTTAGGCTTGTAAGGTCAAATGGTGTTTAAAAGTCCATTTGGGAGGCCTTGGATTGGTAGGGTGTATGGAGCGTAGGGACAACGCTCGGAATCCGCGTATCCGATCGGGTGTTGAGTTGAAAAGTGGATGTGGTTGATCACTTGGAAGCCAATGTAATGTTTTTGATTATTAAAGAAGCATGAGATGCTTGAAGTGATGCATAATTGTATGTGAAGCATGAGATGCTTGAAAAGATGCATGGTTGCATGAAAAGTGTATAATGCTTGAAAAGATGCATGGTTGCATGAAAAGTGGTTAATGCTTGTGAATGCATGTTACTTGTTAGGTTGAACAAGTGTTGATTATCATTTGGTAAATGATGCAAGTGTACATGAAATCTCTTTAGTGTATTGGAGTCTTGCTAAGGCTTGTTTTAAAAGGCATGTGATGATAATGTTGTGGTTTATATATTGCCTTGGTTTAATGCATGTGTTGGATTGATTGAATAAATGGTTTCAAATGGTTTCTTGCTTGAATGGTTTTCAAGTATAAGAAAGGTATGTTGTGGAATGGAAGTGTTTTCCAAGGTTTTGAACTTAGCTTTGCATATGGTGTTTATGCATGGAATGGCTAAATGGATGATTTTGCATGTTGTGCTTTGAAAAGGTTTTCTTAGCTTGTTAAGCTAAGGGTTGGTTTTCATGTATGTGCAATGCATGGTTTTAAGCATGATGTTGAAAAGGGTTTTCAAGCTTTGCTTGGTTAACAATTCAGGTTTGTTTTAAAAGTGTTTTATGACCCGCTGCATTGATGGTGTTTTGGTTTTGAGCATTTCTCACTAAGCATTATGTGCTTACGCTCCTTTTTGTCCATCAATGCAGATTCTTGAAGTTTGGACATCAGGGATCAAGGGATTTAAAGTGGACTCCAATTGAGATGTATGTCTCGATGATTAGCTATAGTTAATAAAGGCAATGGGGGTAGAATCTCTCAGGTTAATGTGTATGTGTTCGTTTATGTATGGACGAAGATGTTTTTATGTTGATGATGTTGTTGGAACATGTTTTGGCTTTAATGAGATTGATTTGGAATGGTTGTGCTTTAATGGTTGCTTGTGTAGGAATCATGCTTTTAGATTTGGGGCTTTTCATATATGATACTATTTTGATGAATTGTTGATGCAAGAATGTCTCATTTATGTTGAATTGTATGTTGGTAAAGTTTGGTGGCTTTTGGAGCATGATTGGATGGTTAATTGTGTGTTTGAGTGAGCAAAATGCTGCAATATGGGCAGGGCGTTTCGGAACAGTTGACACCGTTTCGGAACGGGTGCCATGCATAAACCCAGGCGTCCGAAACGGGTGCCACCGTTCCGAAACGGTTTGGCTACTGCCAGACCCCCGTTGCGGTACGCGTTGCGGAACGGCCCCGTGTTTCGAAACAGGCTCTGCCTGTTTCGGAACGGGTGACCGTTGGGGGCTGACATGGGCGGTTAAATGTTTCAGAATGTTTGCATTTTGGTCCTGAAACTTGTTTGTGCAATTGTATGAGTTTGGGATGTCTGTTTGAGCTGAAATTTGGCAGAGAAGCATGAAACATGATTAATTTTAAGTTGGTAACTTAAAATCTGGTTAAGCCCTCAAAGTTTTTAGAAATTACAATTTGGTCCCTAAAGTTGTAATTTGTTCAGTTGGGTCCCTGTTTGATCTCTGATGTTTGTGATCTTTGAGTATGATGTTTGTGTGATCACAATTAGGGCTAATGTGCATCTAGGCAAGATTAAAAAGAAAAAAAAGGGTCGTTAATCAAGGTTGACTTTCGGGTTGACTTTGGTTTTCCCCGTGTGACTTTCTTAATTCGGGTCAACCGTCTGGCCCGGGTTAAGGGGGTTACATTTGGTGGTATCAGAGCTGAGTTGCGAATGCTTGGGGAAAACGGTAAGTTGTTGTAATGTGTGCTTGTTGTTTACCTTGATGTGTGGTTGAAGGTTGGTTGAAACACGTGTTTCTGAGCAAATTGTTGATGTTTCTAAGCATGTTGCTGATGTTTCCAAGCATGTTTTATGGTTATGAATCTTGGTTGAGTTTATGTGTAAATGTGCTGATGCTGTGAGCTGGTGTTATGCATGATGAAAGTGCTATGAGTATGTTATGTCGATAATATGCTGTTGCAAGCGGATGCTGTTTGGTATAAGCATGATCAAAGTATGTTATTTGATATGCTTGATGTTGCGATATCCATGTTGTGTTGACTGTTATGTCATGTAAAGGGGAGGATTCGGGATACCCATTGCCTTATTAATATAGCTATTGTGTTATTTTGGAGTTGGAGTTTGAATCCTTGCTTTAAGCTGGTCTAACTGGTTTGATTGTTTTGTTGTGATTGTTTGTTGTTGTTAGTAGTATGGCAAAGTCGATGGAAGAATGGCAGTTGGGTAAGATGGTTGCTGCCTTGGGGCAGGTTGTTAAGGCATGGAATTCACCTTTCTGTAGAAGTGTTTTGTTTCAGTCTTCTGTGCCTGGAGTTGAGGTGGTAAGGCAGGGGAAAGAAGCTGGTTCTGTGATGAAGAGTTCATCACCTGTTGAGCAGGAGGTGTTGGGAACATCTCAGGCTGTGGTAAAGGTAAGGAGAGTGGATGTGCTGGCTGTGGGATGTGTGGGTTTGCCGAAGCAGCGGTTGCTTGATTTGGGTGCTGTGGAGTATCATGGTTCTTCACCGGAGATGTTTGAGGCCTGGTTGGCCAGTGTGGTTCTGATTCTGGATCAGGAAGGTTGTGATTATGCCTGTAAGCTGGGGAGTGTTGTTTCTCTGATGTTGGAGGATGCGTGTGTCTGGTGGACATCTGTGGCGGTGGCGTCACATATTCCTGATATTGATTGGGATTTCTTTGTATCTGCTTTTTGTGAAAGGTATTTTGGAAGGGAATTTCCAAGGGTTAAGCAATGTGAAGATAGTGCTGTTGTGGAGCAAGTGTTGCTTGAGCAAGGAGTGGAAGCTCAGCCACCGGTATGTGATCGTTGTGAAAGGCGCCATGTTGGTGGTTGTTGGGGCGCGGGTACTTGTTGGAATTGTGGTTCTAAAATGCATGTTAAGCGTGATTGTCCTCTTGGGGTGAAATCAGCTTCAGTGATCGCCAAAGGGTCGCTGAAAGGTCGTGGGCACGGCCGAGGCAAGGTTCAGAGGTGGCAGAAAGAGCAGAAGGTTGTGAAGAGTTTGGGAAATGAGAACTGCTGGGAATGTGGGTCTGCTGGACACATGAGACGTGATTGTTTGATGTTGGCTCGGAACAACCAAGGTTCCTTACCGCAAGGAGTAGATGGTGACCCTGGTGTGTTAGATGGTGCTGCAGTTGTGCCGCAGGAGGATGATGGTTCCGCAAGGAAGAGAGCTCGTCTGATGAATCTTCAGGGTGGTGTTGTGTTTTCAGGTAACCTTGTTAAGTAATCTTTGCTCTAGTTACCCTGGTTTGGTTTCTGTTGGTTTTCCTTGCGTGGTAAGTTTAGTCTTGTTGATAGCATGTTTGGGGTAATAGTTGTAGTTTGGAAGCATCTTTGGTGTGAAGAAGGTTTTAGTGAGTATCTTGTGGTTAATGGTTGTTGGAATGATGGAGTTAGATAAGTTAGAGGTGAGTTAAGAGGTTGTTTTTAGATGGATTTGAGGATGTTGTTGGGGGGTGTGAACTGGCATTCATGCACAGTTAAAATCATTGTTATATGCTATATTATATATGTGCTGGTTCATGCATGCATGTGGCATGACATTAGAGGTTTTGCATACATGTACATCATGCATTGATAGGGCATGTAGGTGATCATGCATACGATGTTCACACTCGCTAATAACTAATCGAATCTGTTAGTTTGGTGATTGGGTTAGGTTGGATGATGGGTTTTTGGAGGTTGTGTTGGTGCTGAGTGGAAGCTAGATGTAGTGGAGAATATTAAGGTAGTGCTGGAGATAGTGGGAGTAGTATAGCCTGTTGGTAGAAGGATAGTGTTGGTTGATTAAGGAGTTTAGTGGTTTGATGGTGGAGAGTACCGGTTGAGGTTAGAATCGGTCAAGTGGTTTGAGTAGCTAGGTGGAAGGGGTAGTTCCTTGGTGCTAAGTGATGTTGCAGTTTAGTGGTTGTGTTTTCAAGTGCTGAAGCAGCTTAGCAGTTAAGTTGTTGTGGAAGGGTTGTGTCTGTAAGTGTTGGTTCTTAGTAACCTTTGAAGAGTTGGGAAGATGATCTGTATGTTTAAGCTGGGTGATGATCTAATAAGACAGGAGTTGTGGTCAAAGCTTGTGGAGGATAGGCAGTGAAAGATCGAAGGTTTTTGTTGGTTGTTTGGGTTCTTGTGAGAAGTGGTTGGTTGGTTGTGAGTATGTGAGCTTCTTTTGAAGTCAGCTGGTGGTGTGTGGGACGGTTGACGGAGTTGAGTTGGGGTTGTGATGTAATTTTGGAATCTGGGTGAGCAGTCCTTGCGAGTCGTTATGGTAATGATATTGGCAGATGTGAAGGAATGTTAGCATTCGTTGAGGAGTTTGAGTAAGCAGTTGATGCTTAAGAATTTTTACTTGTTGGGAAAATCCTTGGAAGAGGTTTGAGAGTTGCAAGAGTTTTGGAAGCAGAGAAGTTTGCATAGTGGCTGATTTGGTTTGGTTGGTGACACGTTGTGAACAAGTCTTGGGAGTTGAGTGTTACTGTGATGAGTGCTGTAAAGGTTGAAGTTCTTCAGGTTGATGTTTGGGCTGTGTGCAGTTCGATTATGTGAAAGGTTAAGTTGTGGCTATCTTTGAGTGTTCTGGATTTTTGTGAACAGTATGTGGTGGTGTTGAGTTTGGTGGGGTTTTGTGTGGAAAGTTTTCAGAGGTGGTTGAGGCTTTTGTGTTGCCTTGTGTGTTGGTTTGAGAAGGTTGTGGTTCTCTTTTCGCCGGTTGAAATTTCGAGGACGAAATTTCCTAAGGGAGGGAGAGTTGTAACGCCCCGGTTTTGGGCTTAGAAGTCTTGGGCGTTGACCGGTTCGGTCGAAGTGCTGATCGAATATATAAGAGTGAATTTAGGAAAGCCTAGTTCAGGTTGCATTAAAAATATGGAAAAATGTTCTAAAATCATCTTTTAATATATATAAGTGAACTGTGAAATCAATTTTGGAAAATGAGGTTTGGAAGGTTGACATTTTGGCTAGTGACCAAAATGTAATTTTTGAAAGTTTGGTGACTGTTTTATAAAGGATTGAAACTTTGAATCTTTAAGGAGCTATTATTCCAAAAAGAGTTTCTCCAGATTTTTCTAAGATATTTTAAGGCTTTATTCTGATTTTAAAGTTTATGAAGTGTGGAGGGAAATCATTTTTACCATTTCATAACTAACTTTTCTATTTTCTCTCAATTTTCCTTTTCTCTCATTTTCTCTCAACCCAAACACATTTCTCCAGATTTTCTTCTCTGATTTTTTCATCTAAATCACTCATTTCAACTCTCTTTTGATTCCTAATTATCTCATCAACAAAACCTCTCAATTTGCAAGTTGTTTCATCAAGCTTTTGGCTCTAAAAAGGAGAAACTCAAGGTTTGGAGGTAAGAACGTCCTTCTCCTCTAAACTATCAGTTCTTTACTGAAATTCCTAAGTTCTCAATCCTTGATTTGTGATTTGTTAAAGGCTTTTTCAATTGAAATCTTGATTTTAGCTTAAAATGCAAGATTTGGTGATTTTGGTGGAATTTTCGTGTGATCTGTTTGGGCAGGGTTTTGAGGTGTCAAATTGATGTTAAATGAATGCTAAATTGATTAGAAGTTGAGGTTTAATTAATGCAATCCCAGATAGGTTGAATTTCCTAAGTTTGGCTTGAGTTTTTGGTTGTTTTTGGAGTGTTTTTGGTGATCTGTTATACCTGGAGGTATAAGGATGTGTTTGTGATCATTTTGGATGTTAATTGATGTTTAAAAATGGTTAGAAGTGATGGATCTTGGCTGGGCTAAGTTTTGGAAGTGTTTGGAGGTGATTTCGGTTGTGTTTGGTAGCCGAAATGTTGGATTTGTAATGAGCAGCGAGTTGTGTTGTTGTTGCTGGTGTTTTTAATGCATAAAGATGCATTAATGCTCTGTTTTTGTGTGCTTGAAATAGAGGAGTTTGATCCGTGAGCTTTAGAGGTGTTGCGGAAGGTTTCGGATGCTTGGAAGGCTTGTTGGCTAGCCTTGTTTTGTGTATCGGTGAGTGAAGTTGGGTTTTCAGCTTTTGAACCAAGGTTTGGATGTTTTGGGAGCTTAGTTTAAGTCTAAACAACTTTGCTAAGCTCAAGAGTAAGTAAATGGATTTCTTTCTTGGTTTGTGATTATGAAATGGCTTTTAAAGCAATTGTGGTTCATGATTGATATGCATGTGTTTTGCATGATTTAAAATCTGTTTTGAAAGCATATTGTAGGGACAACGCTCGGAATCCGCGTATCTGATCGGGTGTTGAGTTGAAAAGTGGATGTGGTTGATCACTTGGAAGCCAATGTAATGTTTTTGATTATTAAAGAAGCATGAGATGCTTGAAGTGATGCATAATTGTATGTGAAGCATGCGATGCTTGAAAAGATGCATGGTTGCATGAAAAGTGTATAATGCTTGAAAAGATGCATGGTTGCATGAAAAGTGGTTAATGCTTGAAAAGATGCATGGTTGCATGAAAAGTGGTTAATGCTTGTGAATGCATGTTACTTGTTAGGTTGAACAAGTGTTGATTATCATTTGGTAAATGATGCAAGTGTACATGAAATCTCTTTAGTGTATTGGAGTCTTGCTAAGGCTTGTTTTAAAAGGCATGCGATGATAATGTTGTGGTTTATATATTGCCTTGGTTTAATGCATGTGTTGGATTGATTGAATAAATGGTTTCAAATGGTTTCTTGCTTGAATGGTTTTCAAGTATAAGAAAGGTATGTTGTGGAATGGAAGTGTTTTCCAAGGTTTTGAATTTAGCTTTGCATATGGTGTTTATGCATGGAATGGCTAAATGGATGATTTTGCATGTTGTGCTTTGAAAAGGTTTTCTTAGCTTGTTAAGCTAAGGGTTGGTTTTCATGTATGTGCAATGCATGGTTTTAAGCATGATGTTGAAAAGGGTTTTCAAGCTTTGCTTGGTTAACAATTCGGGTTTGTTTTAAAAGTGTTTTATGACCCGCTGCATTGATGGTGTTTTGGTTTTGAGCATTCCTCACTAAGCATTATGTGCTTACGCTCCTTTTTGTCCATCAATGCAGATTCTTGAAGTTTGGACAGCAGGGAGCAAGGGATTTAAAGTGGACTCCAATTGAGATGTATGTCTCGATGATTAGCTATAGTTAATAAAGGCAATGGGGGTAGAATCTCTCGGGTTAATGTGTATGTGTTCGTTTATGTATGGACGAAGATGTTTTTATGTTGATGATGTTGTTGGAACATGTTTTGGCTTTAATGAGATTGATTTGGAATGGTTGTGCTTTAATGGTTGCTTGTGTAGGAAGCATGCTTTTAGATTTGGGGCTTTTCATATATGATACTATTTTGATGAATTGTTGATGCAAGAATGTCTCATTTATGTTGAATTGTATGTTGGTAAAGTTTGGTGGCTTTTGGAGCATGATTGGATGGTTAATTGTGTGTTTGAGTGAGCAAAATGCTGCAATCTGGGCAGGGCGTTTCGGAACAGTTGACACCGTTTCGGAACGGGTGCCCTGCATAAACCCAGGCGTCCGAAACGGGTGCCACCGTTCCGAAACGGTTTGGCTACTGCCAGACCCCCGTTGCGGTACGCGTTGCGGAACGGCCTCGTGTTTCGAAACGGGCTCTGCCTGTTTCGGAACGGGTGACCGTTGGGGGCTGACATGGGCGGTTAAATGTTTCAGAATGTTTGCATTTTGGTCCTGAAACTTGTTTGTGCAATTGTATGAGTTTGGGATGTCTGTTTGAGCTGAAATTTGGCAGAGAAGCATGAAACATGATTAATTTTAAGTTGGTAACTTAAAATCTGGTTAAGCCCTCAAAGTTTTCAGAAATTACAATTTGGTCCCTAAAGTTGTAATTTGTTCAGTTGGGTCCCTGTTTGATCTCTGATGTTTGTGATCTTTGAGTATGATGTTTGTGTGATCACAATTAGGGCTAATGTGCATCTAGGCAAGATTAAAAAGAAAAAAAGGGTCGTTAATCAAGGTTGACTTTCGGGTTGACTTTGGTTTTCCCCGTGTGACTTTCTTAATTCGGGTCAACCGTCTGGCCCGGGTTAAGGGGGTTACAAGAGAGATATCTAGCTCCTAGCCGTCTTCCCCTAAAACCCTAGTCATTTCTCTCTCTCCATCATGTTCTAAACTTCCTCTAGGGCTAAGGGCTGACCTTGTAAAGTAGTTGTAAGGATTGTATCGTTCTTAGGATTTTTCTGTTCAAGTAATAAAAGCTTCAAGTTTATTTACTCTGTTTTTTCAACATCTCATAAGAGTATCGGGAGAGCATTGTGAGGTTATCTATTTGCTTAATATCGGGAGAATTAAGCATACGAAAGGAGTAAAAACGTATTTTCCAGTTTATGGTTAAACCATCTTGGCTTAAGGATAAGAACAAGGTTAAATGGCTAAAGAAGAATTCACAAACATTGGTGTTCATCCTTTGATTCACGCCGGGAGGTATCATCCAAGACGTGTTCATCAACAGAACTTGGGCCTAGGGATAGGACAAGTCACAACAGGGATTCTTGCCAAACTTGAAGTACGAAGTTGTTGATCGTTGCCGTGACATCGACATACCTCTGCCGCGACAGGTGCTGCCGCGACAGGCACGACGACAGAAGCAACGGAAGTTCCTCTGAACAGTGCAACACCTGCACTACTGAGCAAATCAATACCGGCCTATTCTCTCAATCTGATTATCTTATCTTTTACTTTAGTTATTACTCAAGATTTCTCCAAACAATCATTTAAACTTATTTCTTTTCTTGTGCAGCAATCTAAGGATAGAGTTATTTCCAGTCCCTGTGGAGACGATATCCGATACTCTATATCACTTTATTACTTGCGACGTGATACTTGCACCGAATTGCGATAGACTATTTACACGTAACACTTTTCATATGAGAAACATATATATATATATATATATATATATATATATATATATATATATATATATATATATATAATCATGAATCATAATGAAACAACATAAAACATCAAATCAGAAGCAACTAATAAACTATTCGACTTAGACTAGTACCGGTGAAGAAAAATAACAAAATTTTATGTTTTTTTTGTTTTTTCTATGTTCCAATATTAAAAGGTTAAACTATACACTTTAATTTTTAACGTTTAAATTCTAAACCCTAAAAATTAAACCATACACTTTAAATTGTAAATATTAAACCCTAACCACTAACCATAAATTCTAAACTTTAATTTCAAACTTAATTGTCAATGTTGAAGTATACATGATACCAAAACGAGACATGCAGTTTCTATTAAGAAAAATTAAATCTAAGCTCGGAGCATTGATTCTCTATCGACTCCTATTCATATTAGTAAGCAATCTAAATCGTTCATATCGACAATAACTTATATTGAATAACTACAGTAAAACTTATATATTAATAATGTCGGGACCACATAATTTTATTAATTTAAAGAGATTTTTTTCGATTCAACAAACTTACATTATTCTTCATGAATAAAAAATGACGTGAAGCATATTTAAAATGCACATTTGGCCTTGGGTACCGCAACAAAACGGATGCCAATCACCTATTGGATTACTCGGGTGAAAATGATACATGTTCAAAGGTCCAAAGTTTAGAAGAAACTGTAGCTAGTGTTTATTGAAAATCCTATTGAGGATAAAACTAAAGATGATACAATGCCTTTGCAACCAATTACGCGGAAGGAAGCACTCATAGCGGCAACAAGTATTCACAATTTTTTGTTGCAGTATGAGAACACAACACCAAAACTTTTGTAACACCCTAAACCATGCTTAGAAGAAGTATGAGTCTAAAGTGTTAAAGAAAGACAAACAACAACTAACTTGAGGTGCAAGCTAGTATACGAACAAGCTACCATAAAAAACTTGATGCACAAGAAACTAGTCGAACCTAGAGAATATGATTTATTTGGGCCACATTAAGTATTCAATTAACAAGGAGACAATCATTCTTTGCTATTTATCAATTGATCTATTATAAGTCTCTCGAATCATATTAACATATGATCTAAAAGTTCAAGATTTTGCTTGATATTAAAGGTGTTAAAAAGAAAAAAAAAAGCAAAGAACTAACTTGAATCACAAATTACAGATCATTCGAGCAAAAAACTTTACTCAAAGCCATAATTCTTACTCGAAACATGTAAAGTTCCATCCAATTAGGTCAACCATAATCTCGATTCATCATTCGATTTCATTAAGGTCTAACTTATTTCTTAAGGATAAATTCGAAGGGCTTTAAGACTTAACTTGGATTCATAAGCGTTTCTGAGAGCTAATTTCGTTAAGGTTTATTTTGGTTTGTTGTAATGTCGATGGACAAATGTAATTAATATTGCGTAATTGAGTTACTGGTAAATAAAATTTTAAGGCACTCTTTTCCCCTATTAGGTTTAGAGGGGGTTTTTAATGAGGCCTTTTTCCTTTAAAAAAAACTTAGATTACAGGTTGTTGTTCTATTCATTCACATCATGCTTTTGATTAATCACACCAAAGATATAATAACAAGGCCTAACATGTTAAGACAAGAAGTAGTATTAACAAACTCATTAATCAATCATTACAATGAGCCAAAATCATGCATGTTTTACCTACTCAATTTAAGCATTTAGCACATTGTTCTTATGACACCAACAAGAATCATTTATTACTCCATACATAGCCGACCTAACAAACCTATAGCATTCAGGTCTTGAAATCAAGCATGCATAACTTTTAAATCGTAAGACCATTCATATGACCAATATCAAACTTAAAGTCACCCTTTTCTATAGCATAATTAAATCTTTTTTCCTAACCATCGAAACTTTTGCATACCTATCATCTATCCTTTGGTTACAAGATTCACACCACATTCATTCTAGCATTTAGAACATATTTTCCAAAGGATTATCACGCATATAGTAAACTAGATTCAAATGTATTTTCAACCTGTTATCAAGCATAGGGCACAAGCAACGGTGTAGATTATAAACACAAGACCATATACTCATCAAGCAAACTTCCAAGAGATATAATAAGTTGTTTACCTTAGCACAATTTATTTGAGGACATATGCGCATATACACAACCCAAAAGGGGTATTCAAAATGCCTCAAGCATGCATCCAAACTATTGAACTTAAGATCATTTATATACTTCCTTTATCACTCGAAAACCATCAATATCCATTAGGGTATTAAATACATATCTCATGAAATGTTTATAAATTACACATGCTATCAAGAATGCGCTACAAAAAGCTAAGATAGAATAATGAGCCACCATTCTAGGAGTATCAAATCTAAGAGAAATCCAACTCTACTTGGATTCCAAGTACTGACTTGCAACCTTTAACCACGATCCGATTACACGAACTTTAAACAACCTGCAATACATGATAAAGAATGCATTAGGCTTTTATAGCCTAAGTGAGGTAGCGATGACAAAGTAACAACAATAATGTTCATGATCTTAATTGAAAACCAAGTAATTTCAAGTATATAAAAACAAAGGATTTCTTACGCATTTAAGTTAGCTTAAACATTACTTGTTTATTAGAAGCTTATTTAGAGATTTTAATCTTTCAAGTTCTATTCGAAATTCCTTTCGGAAATTAAGCTTAAATCATTCGCATGCTCACCAAGAGCTTACCAAGTCTTATGCTCACTAAGAGCTTAACAAATCTTATGCTCACCAAGAGCTTTATTAAGATTCATAACATATACAAGATTCTTTTTGAATTTCTTATTGATTTCTCACCATATTCATGTCTTTTAGAAAGTTTGCCTTATAACACATTTGGTCATGAATAACATTGGTCCGTGTTTGACCATATTGGTCCGTGTTAAACATATCCCAAAGCACATAGTAGTGGCAATCCTAACTTCTCAATTATCCAACCAAACGATCGCTAATCTCCGTACATCTCCCACGTTACCTCCTATTGTCGCCAATATATCACATATACTAAGGGGCGTCTCCCGAGCCGTAGCTCATGGACCGTAGTCCTAAATATACCGTGTATTATGCTAATGTGACCAAGAACTTCCATTGAATAGGCAACTTAGATATCTTATCTTATAATTGAGATTTGGAGAGTATCTTGTTGCACGAGTAGTCATACTTTGTTGCTTAACTTAATGTCTTATGACAATCATTTAACTTTAGCATCTCAGGCTTAATGACTCATAATTTGAAAGGTAAGATTAATATTTCTTCTTTAAGTTTTATGGTATCATTTAAACAGTGGTTAGATTCAAGGATTTAATATCAGTACAAAATTGTCACATAGCAAAAATAACATAACAAGGCATGAACACTTATATAATGTATATTCAACATGATAACAAAGATGCCATGCTATGAATGAATGTCCTTCCCCAATTTGCTCTATTTGAGCCTTATGCACCATGTGTATGATTAATGCAATCCATCCATGAACATACAATACCTTAATCTTAATGAAATAATAGAATCGGGATAACACCGTGTCATCCGAGACACAAACAACTACGCTCACCTCTTATCCCGACAATATGGGATACCTGAATCTACATTTACTCCTAGCTTTTAACTAACACTTACTCCTCCATATCAGGTCATGTACCTCCAACAAAAGAACAAGCCGTTATGACCGATTTAATCCATTCAACTTGCTAAACAATCCCTAAAGCATAGGTATTTCTATCATACATGTATATAATAGCCCATAATACACATATGCATTGTCATATTTATTCAAAACAGTAAAAAAAATCATGTACATATAACCATACAATTCAAGACAATCCAACAAGCTTTTCTAACATATCAAAACCATCCTATAAGAATCATTTCCAGCAAAACAGTTTCGTTCACATATGCACACACATACTCATGTATTCAAATAGATTCAAATAAAAGATTAAAGCAATCCTTAAGTCATTGCATATACATTTATATTTCATGATCAGTCCTCAACCTTTTTTTCTATACACAAATTATTCATATATACGTTAGACATCCCAAATTCACACACATATACCTTCCTACTAATCATACATACATTAAAACAGTTTCATATGCATTTAAGATTAAACAAGGCAATCCCAACTCATGTATGTATTTCAAAACAGTTCAAACTCATTGTGTATACATGTGTATGTGTACAAATCAGTCCTTTGTGTCCTTATACTCACAAAGCAGTCCATCATATACATATTCACATACTCATTTACATAAAACCAGTCCACAATTTAATTTACAAAGCTGTCTGCTTTAAGCTTGTTAAAGAAAATAAGCAGTTTGTTAGAGTTGTTAGTGGGCCGTTTTGGGCTGTTTCATTTACATTTTGATATTGGCTATATAAACCAATAATTGTAATGGGTCAATAGTTTTTGAGAAAATATTACTTCAGTCTAATAAAGAAAATAGATTTTAATTCATTGTTTTCTCTGTATCAAACACGACCTCCACTCTTTTCCCCTCTTATCTCTACTGTTGTCACTTCCGTTAACCATCTCCGGCCACCATGGCACCATTCTCACATGGCATCATTCGCCGTGTCGATCCTGAAGATTTTTCTGCCGCCCCACTGCTGATTGCTTCAGACTTCAATCACCATCGTTCATCAGTTTTATTTTTTGTTTAGATCGAGAATTTTTCTTTCCATTCAGATCTGTAACCTCGCCTTCAACGTTGCCATTGAAATTCCTGACGCCGTCCTTATTCTGTTGCTGTCGTTTGGGTTTTGTTTATCACAATCTTGTTCCCCGTTTGGGACGCTGGCGTTCCTAACGTCTCTTCCTTCACTGCGAGTCGGATTTCGATGACTACATGTATCCAACGGATCTTGATGATTTGGTAAGATCCTTCAATTCTCTGTCTGTTGTATTGTTCATCTTCTATTGCATGATCTATAGCTGCCTTCAGAGGATAATCTTCTCTTGTCATCTGTCACACATTTTGTTAAAGTCTGTGTTATGATTGATGGCTTCGTGATTTCGCTTGGTGATGGTGGTATCTAAAAGCTGGTTTGCGATTATTGCTTGTTGTTTTTCAATTGATCTATGTTGCTCGTTGGATTTTCAATTGATCTAATTTTTGTGAAGAGAATGCGTTGATTTTATACAAACGCTAGATCAACGGAGGATTGTAATCATCGCATTGAGTCAAAAGCTGTTGGTCATAGAAATTGAAGGATCTCTCATTGATATCGATATGTGGTTCTGTGTAAGGAGTTAACTTTGATTTTCTAAGTTGATCTAAATGAGGATATTATATCTTTTGGGGTCCATTCGACTGTTTGTTCAACTCTTCTGAAACATGGGATGTTCAACTGGTGATTCTTTTCATCTGGTTATTGTGTGTCTGGTTTGATTCACCTTTCTATATCTTATCATCATTTGGTATATTGTACCATTGATGTGCATTATATGTTGCTGGTTCCTGATCTGAACTGTTTGATTGGTTTCCTACTCTGATATCTGCTGAAAGTTTCTACTGTTTGGTTAATTCGTTACTTTGCATCACTGCTGAAAGTTGGTAAAGACTAAGATTATGTTCAAGAACAATTTTGGTTTCCCATTGCTTCATTGTTTGTTGCTTCTTCTCACAAAGTACACATGAAACTTGAGACTTAACAGTCAAGTGTCCATAGAAGAAAATTTCTGGGGAGAATTAAGTGTTTAACAGCCTTGTTCTCTGTTAACCAGACATAAGAGGGTACTTTCTTGCCCAAGGGAGGCTTCAGATTGTATCCGGGAGTTTGTAGCTTAACCGCCTTGCTCCCAACAAAAAGAAGGGTCAAATAAGTGAGAGGGAAGACGGTAAAGATGAAAGAAGAAGTTTCAGATGAAATTTCAAAAAAAAAGAAGTTGTAGGATAGAAAGGTGAGTAAAGAAGGACAAAAGGAAAAAGAATTCTTTCGATTCTCGACAAGCCACCAAGTAAAGAGTACAAGTTTTTTTAAAGGAATTCTGATGAAAGAATGAAGGAAGAAATCATTTTTTTAAGTGTGTACTAGCTCTACCAGCTTCCAGTTTCTATTTGATTCAACTTGAAGATCTTTATATTTGATTCAACTTAAAGAAGAAGAAGAAGAAGATGGTGAATGCAGATATGTCAAGGTAGCAGTTCACTTGCACATATAATTTCAGCTCTTTGTTTTTTAACATGTCGATTTGAAGAAAGAAGAAAAGAACAAGAAGCAGGGTGAATGTTAAAGAAAATAAGCAGTTTGTTAGAGTTGTTAGTGGGCCGTTTTGGGCTGTTTCATTTACATTTTGATATTGGCTATATAAACCAATAATTGTAATGGGTCAATAGTTTTTGAGAAAATATTACTTCAGTTTAATAAAGAAAATAGATTTTAATTCATTGTTTTCTCTGTATCAAACATGACCTCCACTCTTTTCCCCTCTTATCTCTACCGTTGTCACTTCTGTTAACCATCTCCGGCCACCATGGCACCATTCTCACAAAGCTTATCAAAATTTTACTATTTTACATCCACAATTGCACTGATTATATTTAAAAAGTGCATTGTTTTTCATTCAAAGCTGCACTGATTAATATTTAGAAACTGCACTATTTTTCATTCAAAACTGCACTAATTTATATCTAAAAACTGCATTGTTTTTCATTCAAAACTACACTGATTTATATTTATATTCATATTCATACAAGCAAGACAGCCCTTAAGACTCGTATTATACTAGGACATGCTCGACTACAAATCCAATCCCCTTTTATGGGAAGTTTAATCCCTCATCTAAAAACACGAAATAACCCTTCATTTATTTAAATTCAAACTTTTCAAAAACATTCTAACATCCTTATCAAACATACATGCATTTTCACTAACCATTACCATAATCACTCGATTAAAGAAGAAGAACAAGATATATATATATATATATATATATTAGCAACCAAAGATTCATGACAATTCACAAATAACCATTTGAATTATGGCTTATAAAATGAAGAAGGGAAAGTATAGTTACCTTCTTCAAATAATTCAACTAGTTGCTCACTAATTTGAGCTAATTAAGCTCCAAAAATTCCATCTTCCATGGACGACCTTGAGCTTTATCCTTCTCCCCCTTTTCTTTTCTTGGTTCGGTTGCATGGTGAAGAAGATGGACAATGCTTCCATTATCCTTTACTTGGCTGAACCCCTTCCTCTCATTTCACACATGGATTCATTCAAGAATGACATTGTAGTGACGTTTTTCAAGTAAAAATCGAAATTGCTTATGAGTTATTTAATTTAATTTTTTCTTGAAAATTTGTTTATCTTTTTTTTTTATTAAAATGATAAAGCTGATAAGAAATCAGATTTTTAACAAAAAAGACTTGAAGTCGCCACCGGCCACTTAGGTAGGCCGGACACCATAAAACCAGAGATTCGTTTAAAAAGAGTTCGGGAGTTGGTTACGTGTCACTACAAGAAATTTCTATTGTTGTGACAAATTTAATTTTGACAAAATTATTTTTGTTGTTATTAGTAGCTTTATTGTGACAAAATAAACAAGTGTCACATTTAATTAGAAAACATATTCAATTGTGACAAAAGTAAAAATCATCGTAATATTTTGTGACAATAATCAAACTTGTGTAACATATGGTGACAAAATATATCTTGTTACCATTTTTTGTCACAAATGTTTCCCTCCATTTTTTTGGCGCCGAAAAAGTCATATAGTGACAAGTTTTGTAATTATAAGTTATAATAATTATTACAGAAAAAATTATCACAACAAATAATGAGACTCAAGTTTTTTGTGACAAATTATGTTTTTAGTTATATATTTTAATTATAGTGTCAAAATTTATAGTCCCAAATGTTTCTCTCTATTTTTTGGCCCAAAAAAAGTCATATAGTGACAAGTTTTGTAATTATAAGTTATAATTATTGCTAAAAAAATTGGCACAACAAATAATGATCTTCAAGTTTTTTTGTGACAAATTATGTTTGTAATTATATATTTTAGTTATAATGACAAAATTTATTGTCATGGACATTTCTCTTCATTTTTTGGTGCCAAAAAAGTTATATAGTTATAAGTTTTATAACTATAGGTTATAATCATTGCTACAGAAAATCAATTGTCACAACAAATAATAAAATTCAAGTTTTTTGTGATAAACTATGTACGTAGTTATATATTTTAAGTGAAAAATATATTGTCACAAATATTTTCCTCTGTAATAATGATCAAAGCGATCCACACATTTTCCACATGCTCTGCAGTGCTCACAATATTAGGAAATCTATTAATACGCATAATTGAACAAATCAAAAGTTCATTTATAAGCATACAAGCAATCATAATTAATTAGAACAAGTAACATATTTTTTAATTAAAAAATATCTCAACTGAAATTATAACTCATCTTCATTTTCTTTTTCATGTTGATCGTCAGTGCCTTCATTTCCACCCCCACCACACTTAAGTAATTAATAATAGTATCATCATCATCTTCGTTTTCTCATTCACTTTGAAACAAATTACAAAAACAAAACCCAAGGCCCTCTCCCACTTTTAGTTTTCAACGAAACACCTTTCTCTCAACATGGCTTGCATAGTCGTTCCCACGCAAGAATAACCCCCACTAATCCTAAAAGTAAACCTAACCTCAAACGGATTTCGAGTTTATCTCGAAAAGATAGATTCTGACGGCTGTCAAACCTAAACAAGGTAAATTTCAAGGTCTAACAAAATTTCACAGACTCGATTCCATTTTTTCAATTTTTCTCACGTTTTTTTCTCTCTTTGAATGCTCTCTATTTTTTATGAATGAATACTCTGAAAATATGAAAAAAAGAGACCCATTTACATGTTTGTCTTCTTATACTCGAATCAATCACCCCTCTTTTGATTGGTTGCGTTTATTCCTTCTCACATTGCAGTTTCTAAAAGTAATTATTTATCAATATTTTTTTGTCTTCATGTGATGGTCGTGGATGTACGAAGAGAAAAGGGACCACTCGTAATAGGAAATCTAATGAAGAGAAGAATCTTTATTGAATAAGCTTGTTTGTACAACAACCCTTAGCAGACTTTTATACACACACTACACAGCTCATGCACTAACTGCCTCAACTATATCTCAACAACCCTAAACTGATTTAGTTGGGTTTACACATGATGACACACGTGATGACACAACATTATTATACTTAATATGCTCCCTACTTTTTCCAACTTCTTCAACAGAGATAACACCAAGCTTATCACGAAACAGGTGGAAGTAAGGTCTGGACAGTGGCTTTGTAAATCCATCAGCAACTTGGTGCTCTGCAGGAACATAATTCACGATTAACTTCTTATCAGCAACCTTTTCACGCACAAAGTGAACATCCAACTCAACGTGCTTGGTTTTTGAATGATACACCGAATTTGCACTCATCGCTATGGCACTGGAGTCATCACTCCAGATCGTAGGAGGAGCAACAACCTGGATCTTCATATCATCAAGGAGAGCCTGTAGCCAAGTGACCTCAGATGCTACGTCTGCTAAGCTTCGATATTCAGCCTCCGTAGTGGATCGAGAGACCGTCTTTTGCTTCTTAGAATGCCACATGATCAGGTTGTTGCCAAGAAACACACACATACCCGTGATTGATCTCCTATCTTCCAAGTTCCCACCCCAATCAGCATCAGCAAAGGCAACAAGCTGACAGGGTCCTGAAACAAGTGAAAAAACTAACCCAAAATCAAGGGTTCCATTCAAGTAAAGCAGCACCCTTTTCACAGCAACAAGATGTTGTTCACATGGCTGATGCATAAACTGTGCCAACTTGTGAACACTATATACTATATCAGGACGCGTGTGGCAGGCATACAGCAAGGCCCCAACCAGACTCCTATACTCTGTGGCATCAATCAGTGGACTGCCAGCATTATCTTGACCCAATTTTGGTGTTGTGACCATGGGCGTAGGTGTTGGAGTAGCATTTTGCATGCCTGCTTTAACCAGTAGCTCCATGATATACTTCTTCTGATTGAGAAGGATTGTATCACCCTCTCTTTTAACCTCAATGCCTAGAAAGTAATTCAAGTGACCAAGGTCCTTCAATGAAAACATCCCACCTAGTTGCTTAACCACATCTTCAACAACTGTACTCGACCCTCCAGTCACAATTATGTCCTCGACATAGATGAGCACATATGTAAGCACTCCTTGAACATCCTTGATGAACAACGAAACATCTGCACGCGAACCTTGAAAACCAATTGAGACCAGGTAATTATGAAGCTTAGAGTACCAGCTTCGAGGCGCTTGTCTGAGCCCATATAGGGCCTTCTTTAGTTTACACACCAAACGAGCACCGCTAGAGTCATGACATTCAAAACCAGGGGGTTGAACCATAAACACCTCTTCCTGAAGCTCCCCATGCAAAAATGCATTGTTGACATCCACCTGCCTCAATGCCCATCCATTTGTAATGGCCAATGTAATAACAACGTTAACCGTGGCTGATTTCACAACAGGACTGAACGTGTCTGTAAAGTCCTGACCCGGCACCTGAGAATAGCCCTTCGCAACGAGTCGGGCTTTATACCTTTGAATTGTACCATCATCATTCCTCTTAATTCGAAATAGCCATTTGCACCCTACCACAGTTCTATCCTTAGGCAAAGGCACAACCTCCCACGTGCCATTTCGAACCAATGCTTCATATTCTTCAAGAGCAGCTTGTTTCCATTTCTCAGATTGAAAGGCTTGCTGAATCGTGCTAGGTTCAATTTCATCAGATTCATGCATAGCCATATAAACTTTAGGTTTAAAGATACCTCGTTTGCTGCGAGTGATCATATGATGTCCTATAGTAACTGGAATTTCACCAGAGCCCACCACTGGAACAACTGAAGGCATGTCTGCAATTGGTTGAACAGGACTAGTTGGTAAAGATGGTGGATGTAGCTGATCAATGAGACTCGTGTCCATGTCTTCCAGCAACGTCTGAGCAACCAAATCTTGTGGAGGCTCAGCACACACTGAGGAAGTAGGTAAAGAACTCGCAACATGGGGAGATGAATCTTGAACACCTGCATCATCTTCATGAGCCATAGAAGAAAAAGAACTATGCTCGACACCTGTATCATTCTCATGAGCTGAAACTGAATGATCTCCAATAGATGCACCACCTTCAACGGCAGAACCATGAACTGTTGGAGAGTGAGGTGAACTAGGAGAACAAGGTAACGTGCATGCACCTGACACGTGACTGGAATCCATGCACACCTTCTCAGCCCCAGTTACCACTGAAAGCTTGCCACCAACCTTTGAATTCCAGCTATTGGTAACACGACCACATGACACTGAGCCATCTGCAAAAGGGAAATGCATTTCATTAAATACCACATGATGAGAAACAAAGATCCTACCATCCGAAGCTAGACACTGATAACCCTTGTGTTGTGTGCTGTATCCAAGAAACACACATGGTTGCGACCTATAGCTTAACTTGTGATGTTGATATGGTCGAAGGTGAGGAAAACACCTGCTGCCAAACACTCGCATGAACTGATAATTAGGGGTCTTATTATACAACATTTCGAAGGGAGATTTCCCTCCGAGAACAGGAGTAGGAAGTCTATTAATCATATATACAGCTGTACAAACTGCAAACAACCAATATGTGAACGGTAGAGAAGCCTGAGCCATGAGCACAAGAGCCAATTCGATGACATGACGATGCTTCCTCTCCACGACCCCATTCTGCTCAGAGGTATGTGGACAAGTGAGCCTATGCTTGATTCTAGACGCCATTAACATGGCATTGATACTCCTGTATTCTACTCCCCAATCACTCTGAAATTCCTTGATTGTGGTGTTGAACTGAGTTTGGACCATAGTTGAAAACAATTTAAAGACAGTCAATGCATGATCCTTAGTCTTAAGCATGAACAACCAGCAATGACGTGTGTGTGCATCCACAAATGACACATAGTATCGAAAGCCATCTACTGAAGTTACATGAGATGGTCCCCATAGATCTGAGAATACGAGTTGAAAGGGTGCAATTAAGGGGTAATACAACATCAATCGTTTTACACACTTGAACTAATGATCTATGAGCAGGGTGCCCAAGTCTCCTATGCCACAGATTATATGAGTCACCCTCTAGCACATGAGCTTCAATCGGCCAGCTTGTAGACTCCTTTGAAGAACCCCAACTCGCATCAAAGGTGTACAGGCCATCACTTTCTTTCCCTTGCATAAGAACAGCACCAGACGCTTCATCACGAACAAGATACATCGAAGCATGGAACTCAAAGAACACATGGTTATCTCTAGCAAACTTCGAGACAGAGAGAAGATTCTTTGTTAAAGAGGGAACATGAAATAAATCCTTAATAAGTAATGTACGATTATCAGTATGAAACAAGGATCGACCAATCTTTGCAATATGTAAGCTATTGCCATTTCCCACAATTAATTTACCTGGACCTGTGTAGTCGGATCCCTCTACCACTTTTGTAGCATCCAGAGTAACATGATGAGTGGCCCCCGAGTCCACGAACCAATCACCATTTCCAGTTGCACCATTGTCACGATATGAGAATGTCCACATCATGTGAAACAAGAGGATGTAGATTCCACAGAAGACAAATGAGCACGTGGAGAATCTTCATGACCAGTAGAGATGTTACCCCCAGGAAACGACTGATTAAACTGTTGCCAGCAGCGATCAGCAGTGTGACCATTCTTGCCACAGATCTGACACTGTAGCCTTGCACGACCCCTTCCTCGACCACCAGTCCTTCCTCCAAGATATGAAGAGTTATAAGAATTCTATTGGGAACCATTAAAATTCTGATCACCAGGAGTACTATAAGTATGAGAACATCGTGAGACTGGAGTCCCATACCTATCTTCCTGATTTATTGATACAGGTTTGTGAACATGAGCCACATTTGCAAGTAGAGGCAACTGAGTTTGCTGATGGAAGCCTTTCAACTGAGCCTCATCATCAACCATAACCGTCTTGACACCATCCAAAGAAAATGGTTCTTTACTTGCTGTAATAACCGCCATGAATGGTTGATACTCAGGAGGTAACCCATTCAGTATTGTCGCGATTTGCTCAAGATCAGATACAGAACTACCACACGCAGCCAGTGCATCACATACCTCTTTAATCTTTGTAAGGTACGTACGCATGCTCCCTTCCCCTTTTCGAAAACCCCTGAGTTTGCAATGTAAACTCATAGCACTGGTTGTGGATTTGTTAGCAAAATACTGAAGAACTGTATTCCAGACTACTACGGCTGACTCAGCACCCACGAACTGAGGAAGAAGACCAGCACTGATGGTTGATAACAACCACGACGCCAAGGCACTATCTTGAGCAAGAAATATCTCCTATTCATCATTGAACACCATAGCCCCGCCATCACCAGGAACCGTCTCTGGTGGAGCTTTAACCTTCCCGGTGAGGAGCTTTTCCAATCTGTGACTCCGAACAGTCAACAGAACATGTTGCTTCCACAAAAGGAAGTTCATCTTGTCAAGCACGATATTAATACGTTTATTGGTGAACATCTTTCCACCAGACGATGAAGAAAACACATCACAAGAATCGCTTTCAGGCATTGAAACCTCACACGATCAAAAAGAAACAAGAAGAAACAGAAAAAAGAAAAGAAACAAGAGGAAGCATGATCTCAAGAAGAGATTGAAGCGGAAGACTGTCTCCAGTATCGAACGACGAATGATACCATAATAGGAAATCTAATGAAGAGAAGAATCTTTATTGAATAAGCTTGTTTGTACAACAACCCTTAGCAGACTTTTATACACACACTACACAACTCATGCACTAACTGCCTCAACTATATCTCAACAACCCTAAACTAATTCAGTTGGGTTTACACATGATGACACACGTGATGAAACAACACTATTATACTTAATAACTCGCTGCAGAGGAGGAGACCATCTTGTACACACGAATGTAGGCTTGAATCTATATATTTCCTGGAAATGCAGTTTCCTTGAGAAGTACAACTTGTTTTAATAAAGCTATAATTTCCACTAAATGTTTTAGTTAATAAAGCATATAACAACTATGGAACTCTTACAGAAAGGATGCACTAATATTCCTGCAAAATTCCCCTATTAGACTTAAAGTAGAGATTTGGTTTTCAATTATAATATTTTAAGTCATAACTATTTCTAGATATATTTGTATCATACCTGGTAAATTAAACCATAGGCCGAAGTCATTAGCTTTTTGTTTCATTCAAGGTTTTGAATAATTACACCACATAAAGTTTTCAATCCTTGCCCCTAAAGGGCAGGGGTGTAATTCAAGACTCAAGCCAACCATGTATCCATCATGCTAGTTCAAGTTCAAGGACTTTTTTTTATTTTTTTAATTTTATCTACTTAAAATTTTGGGTAAAGTACACAGACGGTAACTGAACTTTGGTAAAAAAAAATAAAATGGTAACCAAACTTTCAAAAATCACAAAATGGCAATTAAACTATATGTTTTATAACAAAATGGTAACTAGACATTAAATCCCGTTAATTGACTGTTATAAAATTTAGTATAATGACACATTTAGTCCTTCATATTTATACATTCAATCAATTTAGTCATAATTTGAAACAATTTACTAAATTTACCCCTCGTTATTTGCGTATTCTTTCAATTTGCTTCAATCTTCCTTTGTAACCATACCAGATGGGGGTAATGCCTGCTCAGCAAAATCTCAATAAAACCCAAGGCCAATCGAAGAACTTGGTTCAAACGATCAGAAAGATTGATGGGAGCAGACCCCTTAAATGCTGGACGAGGAGGCATGCAATAGATTGATATCCACCCACGGGCATGCATCTTAAAACCAGTCAAAATATCTTTTGTAACTGAACCATATATACATCCAATCTGGTCACAGGAGAAAAAAACAAAAGAGTTGGTGCAAAAGGGAAACTTGGTTAGGCACTAATAAAGGCCATGATACTTCACTAACTCACCTCCTTGCCCCATTCAGTCTTGTCCTCGTATCCACAACTAATTACATGGATTGTTTCTTTTAACAGAGTTGCAGGATTAGTAGATGGGGGAATGCCTCCATGCTCCATGAAGGTAGCTGCAATAAATACAGGGGACTAACCAAACCGCTTCTCTAAGCTCTTATGAGACATAAGAAGAGACCTTTCATCATCATATCCTGCAAAAAACAATAAATGAAATTAAAACCACGTAGCGGATGAGCATTCCAACACTACCTTCATCTTCTTGCTCACTTAATCAAAAATGGAATCCGCTAATATACATTTATGCGTATTGAGTGATCTTGAATACTACCGATGCTGGAGAAATATGATATAATAGAAATTTTATGGCAGCTATGCAGAAGTGGGAATCCCCATACTGTTCCAAATCAATTGGAGATAAAAAAAATCAGAAAATAATATAATAGTTTTGACAAAAAGCCCACCTTCAACACCCTCTTCAATGTCCTCTATATTGAAAATAGGGATGGTTGATTCAGTTCTCTTAGCTGCCCTTTTCTTGTCAATTTATTTTTTATTCCCACCCTTTCCCTTCTTTCTTGAACCACAACAACTCTTAACGATAATATTTGGTTCCAAATCAGCTTCTGTTAGATTTGGATCGTAGCCATATAGAGCATGCTCGTTGAACGGTTGAGTTTTCGATTCGAGTCAAGTCAAATGTTATTTTAATTTTTTTCGATTCGATTCGAGTTTTCGAATTCTTATAAAAATTTAATTGTAATTATTTATCATGTTACCATACTTTAGAATTTTGCTTTAAGGACCAAATTGAAAGAATACGTAAATAACGAGGGCTAAATTTAATGAATTGTTTCGAATTAAGACTAAATTGATTGTATGTATAAATACGAAGGACTAAATGTGTTATTATACCAAATTTTATAACAGTCACTTAACGGGATTTTACGTCTAGTTACTATTTTGTTATAAAACATAAAGTTTAATTGTCATTTTGTGATTTTTGAAAGTTTGGTTATCATTTTGTTTCTTTTACCAAAGTTCAGTGACCGTCTGTGTACTTTACCCTAAAATTTTCAATGTTGTCAGGTCGAAGTTGAAAAGCTTTTGAGATGATCTCTATAAACTATGGTATGTTCTATTGAAAAAGAAAAACATACTGACGACACAACGAAAAATTCTTCATGCTCACAATCTACGCTTTTCCAACCCAAAACACATCTCGAAGGCATAATCCTGATGTTTCTGCCTGTTATTTGACCTACTTTGTGATTAATGCTAATTGAATATCCTCAAGGATCTGTGTAGATAATGTATTTTAGAAAGTAAATTCATTTGCTAGTATGTTAAATGCTTAAAAACCAATTGTTTGGTGGATATATTTTGCTTATGATGAAATGTAGGTGAGGAAGTGGATGTGCCGTCTAAGGAGGTATGCAGAGATGAATAGGATGATAAATGCCCTGTGAGGTTGTACTAATCTGCCTACCACTTTTCTTGAAGCCTTCTTATTTTTTTGTTGTGGAAATTTGATGATGTGTTACTTTTACATGTATAGGACTGCATCCTTCCATTATTGAACCAATCATAGTATATGTTGTGAAACTTGGCTCCTTACATGGCGTCAACATGGCTACTGAGGTGGCGTGAAGATGAAAGGTCACATGTCACCTTGATGGTACTTTTTGAAGAGTGTTGGAATCTCGAAGGTCGATGATGCCGGTGCATTAGGGTTCGGGGTTCCAACCACGGTAGTTTAGGTTATTGGCTCCGTGAGCTCGAGTTATGTTTAGGCTTTAAGTTTAATGGTTATGTTGTCTCTATTCACAATTTTGAGAAAATAAATTTGTCATTGAATAATTCTAAATTTATCATTATAAAAAAATTGTGAGAAAATAAACTTTGTTATAATTTTTATTTTTGTCACAAAATAATTATTTTCGAGCTTATAATTCAAGCTAAGTGTGACAAAAATGTACTTTTGTGATTAAATAAATATTTTGTTTTAACAAATATATTGTCTTTATAAATAATATTTAGTGACGAAATAAAGTAGTGAGAAATTAATTATGTTGTAATATGTATTTTTGTCACGAAAACTTTTTTGGTTCGATGTTAAAATTTAAGTTAATCGTGAAAAAAAATTATTTTTCGTGATGAAATAAATATTTTATTCTAACAAATATTTTGTCTCTATAAGTTACATTTATGACAAAATAAAAGTAGTGAGAAATTAATTTTAGTTGAAATATGTATTTTTGTCACAAAAAGTATTTATATTTGATGTTAAAATACAAGTTAATTGTGACAAAACGTACTTCTTGTGATGAAATAATTAACTTATCGTGACAAATATTTTATCGCGATAAGTTAATTATAGTAACAAATTTTCATTGTTACGATAAATAGTATAAAATGGTAACAAACACAATTTAGTCACAATATACTTTACATGACGGGGTTGTTCTAACAAACATGATAACAAATAAAATTTGTCAAAATAAATATATCGTGACAAATTTAGTACTTTTAGTGATAAATAATTTTGTTGCAATACTATAAATTTCTTGTAAGGATTAGCACCCCCATCTCGCCCAGAAATCAGTACCAAAATATTTATCGCTTTTAATAGAAGAAAATCGTTAAAACTTAGAATGAATTTAATTGAGCAAACTTAACTAAAAGTTGACTTTAATTGAATGAGTTTTATCAAATTGACGAGCTCAAATTAATTGGACATTTAATTAATAAGGATGATGATACATCGAACCATAGATTAAACCGACATCGAATAAGCTCGACTATCGTGTTAATTTATGATTCGATATTCGTATGTCACCTTTATGCATGATGTAAGCATTTAGATATTGTGTCTTGAAATAGGCCATTTTTAATCACTATTTACCTCAGGACGATAAAGATTAATCCGAATATTCGGTCAACATCCTTTAAGTTCGGACTGTCGCAACAAAAATATCGGGATTAATAAATACCTCCCTTTTTTCGTATATTAAATCAGTTAATATGCAATTAAGACGGGTCATATGAATGACATTTACCGGATGGCAAACAAAAGCATGAAAAATAAACAAACAAAGCCCACCCCAAAGTCTTAACCTAGAAGGCCCTAATCATGGAAAGCTCAATTAGTGATCTAATTAGTCTAAGTGAATCTAATATTTAATTCCTAATTAAATTATCCATAAAAGACTAAGAAACCCTAATAAGCTAAAACCCTAACAAATTATGAGGATCATTTTTTAATTTCGATCTAAATTGTGGAGTTAATTTTACCCTAAAAGTTGTTAAGAAATGTTCAATTAATTTAATGAATCTAACATTTACCCTAATAAGGCAAGGGAAAATTTAAATTCACAAAATTAATTAGAACCCTAACTCTAACTAAGGCTCTAAAAAATTAATCCTAGATTAACTTAATTAAATCAAAAACCTTGCCCTTAGGAGACGAGCACACAATTTAGATTAATTAAATTAATTCTCCTAATCTAATTACAAGCCCAAACTAAAAAAATAAGGCCCAAAGAAAAGGTCTAAACTAACTAAACCAAAAAATCATTAAACTGAACCTAAGGCCCACTAAACTGAAGCTAGCCTTATGCCCAAAATGCTAATACATGACAATAAATAAATACGATATAAAATTAAAAAACATACAAACTAAAAAAGAACAAAATTTAATTAATTAACATTTCATTATCGCTTAAAAATACAAATACAATATAAAAAAGAAGAACATACTTAGCTCGAACAAAAAAACTTTGATCGGCCCCCACCAAGATTACACACCATGACTCCTAAAATTTACTAAATCGGGCCTCAAAAGAAACCTCCGATCGAATACTGAATCGAACCAACTAGGACCGGGAGCACTGCTCCTAGCCCTTGGCAACCGTGCTCGGGTTGCCTCCCCAAATAAATTGGGGCATGGCCGATTCTTCCCCTTTGCATGCTGCCCCTCACCCGCCTTTTATATGCAATGGGTGAGGGTGGGGGCAACGTGGCTTAAGGAGAGCCACGTGCTCTCCCTTCCTCTTTTTTTTTACTTTTTATATTATTTTTTCTCTTTTTAAACTTTTTTAACTTTTTTTTTCTTTTTTGTGATACAATACTGTTATAATATTATACAACTCGAACAAAAATGAGTGATTACATCCATTACTATAAAAACATAAAGAGGCGGGTCTACCTCAAACAAAATTAGTGATTATAGCTGCCCCTTTTTTCTCATTTTTGTGTTAACAAGGATAGAGCAAAGACCAAAATCACTAATTTTGTCCCACTTCCTTGTCGAACGATTTGCTCTTCTGAAATGGCAACGAGCATATCCAAATAACTTGTTTTTCCGAAGTGGCGAAAACAACTGGTGGTGCTGGTAGGTCCTTCCGAAGTGGCAGCAGACAAACCAACTAGCCTTCGAACGACCCATTCCTCCGAAGTGGCATCGAGTGAATCCAACACAATTTTGCTTTCCCTACACGGTCAAAAAGCAAACTGGGCAACGCTGAAATGTCCTTTCGAAGCGACAACAGACAAACCAATTGGCCTTTAAACGACTCATTCTCCCGAAGCGGCACTGAACGAGTTTCAAATAACTTTGCTCTCCCTACACGGTCACGAGCAGGTTGGGTATCCAAACGACTTTTTCTTTCCCTTCACGGTCAAAAAGCAAACTTTTCTTTCCCTACACGGTCAAAAAGCAAATTGGGTGGCGCTGAGATGTCCTTCTGAAGCGGCAGCAGACAAATCAACTGGCCTTTAAACGACTCATTCTTTCGGAGTGACATTAAATGAATCCAAAACGATTTTGCTTTCCCTACATGGTCAAAAAGCAAATTGGGCGACGTTGAGATGTCTTTCCGAAGCGGAAATAGACAAACCAACTGGCTTTCAAACTACTCATTCTTCTAGAGTCGTATTGAACGAGTTTCAAATAACTTTGCTCTCCCTACACGGTCACATGCAAAATGGGTGGATCCCTCGAACTACAAGTTCTTCCTATATAGAACTTTTCGCCCCGAAATCTTGAACTACGAGTTTCTCCTATATAAAACTCTTCGCTTTGAAGTCTTAGAGCTTCGAGTTCTTCCTATATAGAACCTTCGGCTTTGAAATCACGAGGCTTCGGGTCCTTCCTATATAGAATCGTTGGCTTTGAAATCCTGGAGCTTCGAGTCCTTCCTATATAGAACCGTTATCTTTGAAATCCTGGTATGGCGAGTCTAGAAATCTTCGCCTGAAGTCCTTGAGCTTTGAGTATCTACCTCATCTGCTTTGAAATCCTGATGTGGCGAGTTTGACATCCTTCGCTTGAAATCCTTGAGCTATGAGTATTTTCCTCCTTCGCTCTAAAATCCTTATGTCGTGAGTTTGACACCCTTCGCCTGAAATCCTTGAGCTATGAGTATCTGCCTCCTTCCCTTTGAAATCCTGATGTGACGAATTTGACACCCTTCGCTTGAAATACTTGAGCTATGAGTATCTGCCTCCTTCGCTCTGAAATCCTGATGTGGCGAGTTTGACACCCTTCGTCTGAAATCCTTGAGTCTTGGTTTTGAAATTCATTGCCGGAGAATTTTTTCTTGGGTCTTTGCTTTGTTGTCTGCTCCTCTTCTTAAGAAGTGTCCAACTTACCTTCTGAATATTCTTTCTCCTTTTGTTCCATTGACTTCTTTTTGTGTTATTCTTCCTCATTCTCTTTGCAATGATGGTGCCCTCTTTTTCTTGCTCAGTTTCGCCTTCTATGCTCCCTCCTCTTCATTGGGTCACTTTAGGGATTTTTTTCTGTCTTTTCTCTTCTCTTCCTTTTCTTTTTCTTCTTTTTTTTTCTTTTTCTTATTCTTCTTCTTCTTCTTCTTCTTCTTATTCTTTTTCTTTTTTCTTTCTTTGCCTCTCTTCTTTTTCTTCTCTTTCTCTCCTTTTTTCTCTCAGTCTTTTCCTTTTTCTTTCTTTCTTTCTTTTTCTTTTTCTTTTTCTCTCTTTCTTTTTCTCTTTCTCTCTTTCTCTCTTTTTCTTTCTCCTCTCTCATTCTTCTTAGCGAACTTTTCCCTCTCCCTGGCTAAGCGAGCCCTTCTCCTTGGAAAATCCTTCGAATATTCGTTAGTTGAGTTATTCTCATTAGGGACTCGTCGTCAAGAATTTTCAAGTCAAAATCCTTTTTAGTCTTCAAAATCTGTCAAAACAATAAAAATGCTTTGATGATATGAGCTAGCATGCTCCTAACCTAGGGACGTCTAACTAAATATGATGCATGAGCATATTTCGTGATGTAAAAATGCATGTGTTCATGAGAATGCAAAGATGCATGAATTTAGCTCGTCTTCATTCTCTAGGGCCGGTGGTCGTCATCTTGGGACTACAACCACTCATCAATCCCATGTCCCAACAAAATTTGCCCCCAAACTTGTGTTGCTCATTCTCTGTTCAAATATTCGAGTCAAGTGACCTCGATCGTAATCAAAATCATTAATCAAGTTCTTTCATGCTTTGCGCCATCTCTCATCTATTCCGATTTAAACTCTCATGCAAAAGCCCTTGTTTCCCCATGGACAATGACGCCCCATCACTGTTAATTAACCTCAAAGATTCTCCGTCATCCCACGTCACATGGTGCCCCTCAGCTTTGGATTTCACTAATGGCGGTGCACTTATCTCCAAAGCAATACAAAGAAATCTCTTTGTATAAAATATGTCAATTTACTGGTCATCATTTCAATGAAGTATGCCTTTTTAGATTAACATACAGAACCTTCAAACCAAAATCTTAATTGAAAGAAAAACATAATAGGATGCCCCAGATATCATATGCAAGAGAGTCTTAGATTCAATCTTCTGGTGATCATTTCAAGCATAGCTTGTGTCTACGAAGACTTTGAATGTTGTGGCAATATTTGATGTTGTGAAACTCTTCTCAAATTGCTCGGTTCATCCTCATGATTATGGTATTTGCATGAATTGTTCGAATACTATTCCTTCTAGTTCTCATCATATTTCTCCATATGTATGTGCAAGCTTTCCGAACTTTGTTTAGCCTATGGAATGGAAAACGTCACTCTAAGAACTTTAAATGTAAGTGTATGCTTCTAATTACAATTAATATTGTGCCAGTGTCCTCAAGGATTCATCTCCGGGACTTATTCAATTTGTTCATTCATTTCTTTTTTTCTAGGGGAATTCAACTCGTCACAGTCCTTTGTCTGAGGATAATGATGTAGCATACAACAATACCTCGAGTTACTCAGCATAGTCACGATTTTGAAAATATTACCATCACTCAAGCGAAGAGTTTCAGGCTTCAGCGGAGTGCCCCAAGAATTCCACACTCGTATCCGACAATGCCTATTACCAGGTTTCGAACATTGGAGTGCTTTTTGGTTAATGCCTATTACCAGGCTCTAAAGTTAAAATCATTTTGTATCGTTTTGAAACACTCTATTTTTTCCTCTTTTCTTTAGGCACATTCAAGCAACTCTATTTGGGCTTTCCTAGGAGATCTTCCTTATCATCGAACATCATTGAAGGAATAGTAATCTTGCTTCTCACGGTTTACCGACCAGAGCGGGCGGAGCGGGAAATGACACTTTATCGTTATCACAACATTCGATTGACCTCTTTCATTAGAATCAATGCCACATCATGTAAGAAAGAAAATCCCCAAACATAACATATGCCCTACAAAAAGATCATTTCTATCTTTGGGCAAATGATAGCAACGTTGGTTCCATGTATTAATTCAAGAGAAAATGCAACATGCAAAACTTAAACACGCCAATCCCCAAAGAAGAAAATCGAGAACCAAAACCCTAAAGGTCGTGTCTCCGAAGGTCATGCTAGGTTGAGCTTTGGGCAAAGGCACTGTCTTGATGAGCAGAAGATTCCCCTTGGGATGGGTTGGATGGGGGACTAATAACAAAAAGATTCTTAAAGATCGGGATGCTCGAGTGGTCTCCCGGTCCTTGAGCAACACTCTTTCCTTTCAGACTGGACTGTAACAGTTGGGATATTCCTTTCATCATATCTTGTTGAGACTTGATGATGGTGTCCTTTAATTCTTGTTGAGTTCGTTCCATCTGACCTCTCAAATCGGCCTCTAGCTTGGCAAAACTTTCCTCCATTTTCATCTTTTGGTGTCGGGTAAAAAGTGGATGCAGAATCTTTGATGGCTAAGGATGCTACCACGAACCCCCGTCCATTAAATTTGTTCATTTTATGCACAAGAAGGATAGATGATTAAAGGTAATCAAACATACATGTACAACTGAATGCAAAGATGTATTGATTTGATGGATATTAATTTTATTTATTTTATGAATGAATGTGTCGTATGTACAACGGAAACATATGATTAAAGGTAACCAATCAAAAGGTATAATCGAGTGCAAAGATGCATTGAACATTAATTTTATGAATGCAATGTGTCGTATGTACAACATATGATTAAAGTTAATCAATCAAAATGTATAATTGAATGCAAAGGTGCACCGATTCAACGAACATTCGCATTTAACAACTTTCATAACGAAGATCGGGTCTCGTTACAATGGGAAAAGAAAAGTAATTTCCATACAAGGCATAATTGAAACTCGAGTTCCTTCTTCCCCGATAGCTGGGTTTGCCTTTGTTCATCTTGTGATCAATCCTAGGCTTTGAGATTCTTTTGTTCATCGTTACAAATTCTTTCTCCCGTTATGAAAGTCTTAAATTTCGAACTGTTCTCGAATCAACATTTCATGTGCAAAGTACTATGAATATGCACAAAGAGACTTGAACAAGACAAGAAATCAAAATTAAACACATCACAAAATAATGCTACTTATGAACATATGAATGTATGCAAAGAGCGACACTGAGTTCTGCAAATATCCTCGTTAAACGACTTGTATCAATGGGAACATTGGTCTGTTACAATGATCAAAGGAAACCCACTACATATGGTCCTTAAGCTAGCATCTAGGTCGACGATTTTCTTCAAGATTCACACAATCCCTTCTTCTTTATTAGAAGCTTGGCAGGATCTTTCGCTAGGAATCAGGCATTCTCTCATATTTACATTAACAAATATGCCAACTCTCGGCCCTGCTCCCAAGTGATGTAGGTGACGAATTATGATTGATCCAATACCGAGATTTGGTACTCTTGACTTGCCTTTGAAAGGGTCCCGTTGAACCCAACCTTCAAGGCATATCGGAGCTGAGGTCGGAATTCCCTCTGACTTGAAGTTTTCTTTCTTGTTCTAGGTTGAGACTTGATTGTCAACCCAAGATGGCAAAGTGCCCGAGAAACTTCCGATCTTGCCCCGGAAAGCTTTGTTCTTGTTTGATGTGGTTCTCACTGATTTCCTTGCAAGACTTGGTATTTCTCAACTGTTGTAGTCAAATCAAAGTTGCCAATCATAGAACAATTGTAGTCTAGACTCCAAGGTTTGAAGTAATGATCACTTGATTGGAACATCTAACAAATATGTGAGGTGGCCATTTTTTGCCTTTGAAAGCCTTTCTTGTCTCGAAAACCCAACCATATAGTTGCTCTTCTTATGGCTATATTTGTACGTCGAGATCCTTCTTATTATTGTTACGGACCAAAATTCTCACTGATCAAGTCTTTAATTTCAAACTATTTCCAATCTCAATGTGCTCTTCATGATGATAAAATATGCAAAAACACAAAGAGGAAAAGAAAGGGCAAAACAAATAAAAGCATTAGTCCATCTAAAAATAATAATAAATTCATTCAAGGGGTAAAAAAAGTATGTGCAGAGGATTCAAACACACTATAAACACATACAGAGCCCTAAACATACGCACTCTAACTTGCTAAGGTTATTCGCATGCCTCTAACATGGTGGGCTTCTTAAATTCTCAAACATGGGTTCGGTTCTAATTGGGTACCCGAACCTATCTTGTCACCTACTAAGGCGACAAGAACCCCCAATTCTAGTCCATTACAAGCTTGCGAATTGGTTTCGGTTCGAGGGAAAGCACGACCTAATGACGTGGAGGGCTGCTCACATGTCAAAGACGTGGATTCCGAAAGTGAATTATCGAGCCATGGAGGGCTGCTCACATGGGTATGGACGTTTCACTCCCACTTAAGGGGTAAAGTTTGGGTATAGAGCTTGATGATCATGATGCAGCACATGCCAATGATTCCTTAAAAATTAAATGAAAAATTAATTTTAGAACCACCAATTATCAAAGCCCGTTCAATTTGGATCAAATTCCACTTAAGTACCCGTAAATTCAATTTAAATTTCAAATGTTTCCTTCGATTAAAAGTGACAAATGTTTTTTTGCCTTAACTCTCCTTTTTGTTTTAAGAAACAAACATACATCCCAGCGGAGTCGCCATGCTGTAGCGACGTTTTTCAAGTAAAAATTGAAATCGCTTATGAGTTATTTAATTTAATTTATTATTGAAAATTCGTTTATCTTTTTTTATGAAAATGATAAAGCTAATAAGAAATCGGATTTTTAACAAAAAAGATTTGGAGTCGCCACCGGCTACTTAGGTAGGTCGGACACCATAAAACCAGAGATTAATTTTAAAAAAAGTTTGGGAATTGGTTACGCGTGGGGAAGGATTAGCACCCACCATCGCGCTCGGAAATCAGTACCAAAATATTTATCGCTTTTAATCGAAGGAAATCGTTAAACTTAAAATGAATTTAATTGTGCAAACTTAACTAAAAGTTGAATTTAATTGAACGAGTTTTATCAAATTGACGGGCTCGAATTAATCGGACATTTAATTAATAAGGATGGCGATACATCAGACCATAGATTAAACCGACATCGAATAAGTCCGACTACCGTGTTAATTTATGGTTCGATATTCGTATGTCACCTTTATGCATGATGCAAGCATTTAGATATGATGTCATGATATAGGCTATTTTTAATCATTATTTACCTCGGGACGATAAAGATTAATCTGAATATTCGGTCAATATCCTTTAAGTTCAGACTGCCACAACAAAAATATCGAGATTAATAAATACCTCCCTTTTTCCGTATATTAAATCGGTTAATATGCAATTAAAACGGGTCATATGAATGACATTTAAAGGATGACAAACAAAAGCATGAAAAATAAACAAACAAAGCCCACCCCAAAGTCTTAACCTAGAAGGCCCAAATCATGAAAAGCTCAATTAGTGATCTAATTAGTCTAAGTGAATCTAATATTTAATTCCTAATTAAATTATTCATAAAAGACTAAAAAACCCTAATAAGCCAAAACCCTAATAATCTAATATTTTGGGTTGCCTCCCCAAATAAATTGGGGCATGGCCGATTCTTTCCCTTTGCATGCTGCCCTTCACCCGCCTTTTATAGGCAATGGGTAAGGGTGGGGGCAACATTGCTTAAGGAGAGTCACATCCTCTCCCTTCCTTTTCTTTTACTTTTTATATTATTTTTTAAATCTTTTTTAAAAAATAACTTTTTTTTGTGTTACAATATTGTTATAATATTATAAAATTCGAACAAAAATGAGTGATTACACCCATTGCTGTAAAAACGTAAAGAAACGGATCTACTTCGGACAAAATTAGTGATTACAGACATGTGTGACAAACCCTTTAATTCTTGCTTACTTTGCATGCAATCTTAAAGATTTTTAAGGCTTTCAATTTCACCCCTTTAAGAAATGGTTACTCAAGTTTCTTTTCGCTCGGTTTGATCTTAATCCATTTAATTATTCTAATAAATGATAAGTCTAAGCAAACTAGCTAGTAATTTATGTAACATAATCTTAGGCCTGGGTTTAGGATATTACAACTTTTGGATGCAATAAGGAAAGCTAGAGATGAAATACAACTAGATTTAAATTTTAAGAAGAAGCAAACAACAATAGAATCATATTTTACTAAGTTGTCCTAGTTATTTTTTATTTTTATAGAATTATTAATTTATAATATTGAAGGACCATAAATTTATGGCCCTGTTTGGCAATTAGCGGATAGCTGATAGCTTATTGCATTAGCTGATTTGATTAGCGGATTGTATTAGCTGATTATATAAAAGTGTTTGGTAAAATTAACTGATAGCTGATAGCTATTTGATTATTTAAACAAGAAAAATGACATATAAGGACATGATTATATTCAATACTTGTTTGAATAATTTATCAGTTATGAATATTTTGTTTCTAATAAATATTAATTAGATTTGTAAAAATTATTTTTAATATAAATTTCCTAAACATATTTGAAAGATTTATATAGTTATTAAAAAAAATTATATGCACATATAAATATGTGATAATAAAAAATAGAATTAACTTACGAATATCACCATATAAATTAGTAGTAACAACAAATAAGTCGAATATTTAATGTTATTATTTATATTAAAAATGTTATTATTTAATTTAAGTTATTTGGAGAGTTTTGGTAATTGTTAAGGGTAAAAGAGTCATTACAACTCTGATATTAAACCTCTAATCTCAAAAAGCTCATATTAGGAGCTTTTTCAAAATTAGCTTTTTCACCCCAATCCGCTCTTTCAATCCGCTATTTACCAAACATCAATATTAGCAGATTTGACTAGTCAAACCTCTAAGGTGGGGGCAACATTGCTTAAGGAGAGTCACATCCTCTCCCTTCCTTTTCTTTTACTTTTTATATTATTTTTTAAATCTTTTTTAAAAAATAACTTTTTTTTGTGTTACAATATTGTTATAATATTATAAAATTCGAACAAAAATGAGTGATTACACCCATTGCTGTAAAAACGTAAAGAAACGGATCTACTTCGGACAAAATTAGTGATTACAGACATGTGTGACAAACCCTTTAATTCTTGCTTACTTTGCATGCAATCTTAAAGATTTTTAAGGCTTTCAATTTCACCCCTTTAAGAAATGGTTACTCAAGTTTCTTTTCGCTCGGTTTGATCTTAATCCATTTAATTATTCTAATAAATGATAAGTCTAAGCAAACTAGCTAGTAATTTATGTAACATAATCTTAGGCCTGGGTTTAGGATATTACAACTTTTGGATGCAATAAGGAAAGCTAGAGATGAAATACAACTAGATTTAAATTTTAAGAAGAAGCAAACAACAATAGAATCATATTTTACTAAGTTGTCCTAGTTATTTTTTATTTTTATAGAATTATTAATTTATAATATTGAAGGACCATAAATTTATGGCCCTGTTTGGCAATTAGCGGATAGCTGATAGCTTATTGCATTAGCTGATTTGATTAGCGGATTGTATTAGCTGATTATATAAAAGTGTTTGGTAAAATTAACTGATAGCTGATAGCTATTTGATTATTTAAACAAGAAAAATGACATATAAGGACATGATTATATTCAATACTTGTTTGAATAATTTATCAGTTATGAATATTTTGTATCTAATAAATATTAATTAGATTTGTAAAAATTATTTTTAATATAAATTTCCTAAACATATTTGAAAGATTTATATAGTTATTAAAAAAAATTATATGCACATATAAATATGTGATAATAAAAAATAGAATTAACTTACGAATATCACCATATAAATTAGTAGTAACAACAAATAAGTCGAATATTTAATGTTATTATTTATATTAAAAATGTTATTATTTAATTTAAGTTATTTGGAGAGTTTTGGTAATTGTTAAGGGTAAAAGAGTCATTACAACTCTGATATTAAACCTCTAATCTCAAAAAGCTCATATTAGGAGCTTTTTCAAAATTAGCTTTTTCACCCCAATCCGCTCTTTCAATCCGCTATTTACCAAACATCAATATTAGCAGATTTGACTAGTCAAACCTCTAATTATACTTCAAACCTCTATTTTTTGCCCAAACCGCTATTTACCAAACAGAGCCTATATAAGAGTCTTCTGAAAAAAATTATTATCTTATTAATTTATCGAAATTATTAATTTAGACTTTGGGTTCTAGTCGAGACCGGAAAAATTATTATTTTAGAGAGGTTATTAATTTATCGAGTACTAATTTATAGAGATTCTATCGTATATACATTTAAAGAGAAAATTTACGAAACTAACGAGTAATTTAGAGAATAAAAGGAAATTTTTTATTTAAGGTTCTATTTTGATATAGCAGTTGTTTAAAAAATATTGTGCAATTTTTTAAATTTAAAATATAAATTCTTAGACCTAAAACATAAATCTTAAATTCTAATTTATAACCTTAACTCCTAAATTTAAAATTTTACAACTTAAATCTTAAACTCTAAACTAACACTTTAAACCCTAAAATTAACAAATATATATATAAACTAAAGTTTGGGTGATATTAACTTGCACACAAAGACTAATTTCATTTTGTCGAGACTGGCTTTAATATATGCGTGTGTGAATTTTTTCATCGAATGGAACTTGAGATTTGTATGCAGTCTTGTATCTGTTGTAAATAAATATTTTTTTTATAAATTTAATCTAAAATTATTAAAAATAAAATTGACATCATTCTAAAAAGAATATTAACATCATTATCCCTCCTCAGAAGAATTGACACCACCGTTTTTCACACCCGCTTGAGAAAAAATCCCTTTTATAAATTTTTAAATAAATATACCGTAATTTAAATTTTCCCCGTTACTAAGAAAAGTGTATTGCAGCATGCAACAATCCTGCAGGTTTTGTCTTTTAGTTATTGGGGTTTTATGATGGGCATTGTGAAGAAGGGAAACATAAAAATCTATGGTTTCTTAGATGCAGATGCTTTAAGTTTTCAGCTAAGGTTATGCAAGCAAGAAATATTACATGATTCTATAATATTGGTTTGATAACTTCCAAAAAAACGTTGCAGATGCTTAGCTTAAAGAAAAAATGTTGAACATTTTAATCCTCTTTTCAATTCCCCAGATTTTATAATACTGGATGATAACCAACTCTTTGGATGAATGCTGCTATATAAAGTTGATCAAAATGTGGGGGTAAAGGAATTCCAACCCTGCAACTTTGGTGATTCCAATTCTGATACTGGTGGATCATCAGCTGCATTTTGGCCGGCAGGGCCTCCGATGGGCGTTTGATGATCTGTAACAGCTGAGAATGGAATGCCTCCATTCTCGCTTGACATGAAGGTTATAGTTATACGATATAACAATGCCAAGAATCACACCAGCTATTTCCATAATCGAAGTAAGTCTCGTAAAATAGCCTTTATTCTTCTCAGATCTTATATTCTCCTAGATCCATGAAATTATCCGTTTGTCAATGGTTTCCAGCCAAGATTACTTCACTTAAAAGTAAGCTTCCTAGACCTCAAGACTTCTCCAAGGCTCCTATATATTCTCCTATTTATCTTGACATGCAGATTATAGTTATACAATATGTATCTTGTGCATGTCAATCTCTTCGATTACTAAGCCGATACAATACAGGGCACGTGAAAGTTATGCTTCTGGTTTATCACACCCCACGGATATGCACAAGAAGTTTTGTAGTGAGTTCAATAAATAGGAAATTAGCAAATTAACAAAAGAATAAGAGCCCGGACAAGTTAATATGAAAAGATACTTTGGGTATTACTATTAAGGACACCTTTCGAGGAGTAGTGATGACAGTGGCCTTATAGAGTGCAGTTGTTCCTGGATAAACAGCCAAAACATGTCTTCCGGCAGGGAACTCTTGAGTACTTGAAAGATCGGTCCGCTTGGGGAAAGGTATAATGCATGTAGCAGGCAGCTTGTACTTCCTAAAGTTTCAATACAAAAAAATCAACATCAACAAATAAAACATGATAGAGTCCCTCATGAAGAAGCATAACGCAGAAAAATTATCTCAATGACAACTTAGAAAGAACGAATACATAAAAAGCTACCTTTGGCCACCATCCTCTTCATCATCGCTTGGTTCCTCATCAAGTACTTCAAATCTGCATATGAAGACAAAACTTAAAAACAAAGGTTTTTTTAATGGAACCTTGACAAAGCCACAAATGCCTCATCATACTTACTCTTTTGTTTTCTCATCAAAATTTATGACTTTTACAACAAACCATTCGTCCTTCTCGGCATCCGAGGTGACTCTTGCGGCAACCTGAGTACAAGAGCAGATTTCAATTTCCTTAGCTTGCAAGTATATGCAACAGTGCACTTTGTTATCTAATATGAAAATAAGAGTTAAGGACTGACACAGTAAATTAGGTCTGTGAACAAACATCAACATTTGATTTTGATCTATCTACATGAATGACAATTTTATTTTTCTATTTCTACATAGTCTACAAGCTTGCCTGTTCATCTTTGAGATTTACACAAGCCTCGATATGACTGTGCATGGAAAGAGAATGGCGCGAGATATCTGAATCTGACTTCATCTTTTTCCTTTTCTGATCACGATTATCTGCAATTTGTTAATGATGTTAACTACACAATTAGGACGTCTCAATACTCTCATACTAGTATCTAAAATCTACGCAAGAAACAATTCAGTTTTGGCAGACTGCGGAATGTTTTTGATTGGTACAAATGGAAAGATCATAAACCCTTAATTTGGAACTCATTGTCATATCAACCCAACAACTTATCACTCATTAGCCAAGCAATAAGTTCCATTCAACTGTTCGTAGTTTGAACTTGTAGAGAGTGTAGAAACAGATAAGTTTGAATTGTTTCTTTTTAAAATTCAATTCATAACTGTTTTTCATAGTCTTTTTAATGACTTGGTTACAAGACTCCTTTTACAATTAGGAGTTCGATTTATACAAGAATTCTATATCTTATCATTCTAGCTTATGATAAGATTCTATCCTTTACAATAAATACAAACTAACCTTTATTTGATCGACTATAACTCATACCCCCCTCAAGCTGGTGCATATACATTGTATGGACCCAACTTGAATAAGAATTTGTCGAAACTTGCTTAGGTAGAGCTTTAGTAAGTACATCAGCTAGTTGTTCTTCTGTAGGGACGTAAGTTAAGTTTACAATTCCACCATTCACCTTTTCAGCAATGAAGTGTCTGTCAATCTTCACATGCTTTGTGCGATCATGATGTACTGGATTTCTTGCAACTTGGGCAGATTGATTATCACTAAACATCTCTAATTTTCCTTCATGCTTTAAATCTAATTCTCTCAAAAGTCTTAGTAACCACATTCCTTCACAAATTCCCAGGGTTAGTGCTCTATACTCTACCTCAACACTACTTCTAGAAACAACAGTTTGTTTCTTACTTCTCCAAGTCAGTAGGTTGCCCCAAACAATCGAGCAATATCCACTAGTTAACTTTCTTTCAGTAATCTCACTGGCCCAGCTAGAATTTGTAAACACTTTAATTGTCCTATCTTCAGTTTTCTTGAAGAACAATCCATGGCCAGGTGTACCTTTTAGGTACCTTAGAATTCGATGTGTAGCTTCCAAATGACTTTCTCTGGGATTAGTCATATGATGGCTTATTACATTTACAGGGAAAGAAATATCAGGTCTGGTTAGAGATAAATAAATAAGTTTCCATACCAGCCTTTGAAACTGATTTTTATCAATTTCAGCTCTCATATCTTCTCCTCTAAGTTTTAAGGCAACTTCCATTGGAGTATCAGCAGGCTTACATCCCAACATACCTGCTTCCAAAAGTAAATTCAAAACATATTTTCTCTGGTTAATAACCAGACCTTTGTTGGATCGAGCAACTTTCATGCCTAGGAAATATCTCAGATTCCCTAGGTCCTTGGTTTCGAACTCTCTACTCAATAGCTCCTTCAATTTATTGATTCCTGCTTCATCATCTCTTGTCACAACAATGTCATCAACATATACTATAAGAATAACTCTTTTCTTACTGGTTGTTACTTTAACAAACAAAGTATGATTTGCTTTACACTGCCTGTAATTATTCTCTTTAAGGACTTAAGTGAACCTGTCAAACCAGACCCTAGGTGACTGTTTTAGTCCATAAAGAGATTTCTCAAGCCTACAAACCTTTTTACTACCCAGCTCAGACTCAATGCCAGGTGGTATTTTCATGTAGACATCCTCTTCTAATTTGCCATTCAAGAAGGCATTTTTAATGTCTAGTTGATAAAGATTCTAGTCTTTATTCACAACAATGCTCAGAAGTACTCGAACAATATTTAATTTTGTTACAGGTGCAAATGTCTCCTTGTAGTTAATGTCATAGGTTTGAGTAAAACCCTTGGCTACTAGCCTGACCTTGTACCTCTATATGCTTCCATCTGAATTGTAATTTATTGCAAAAACCCACTTACTGCCAACCGTTTTTTGCCTTGTGGCAAGTCAGTAACATATCACGTGCCATTTTTCTCAAGAGCTTGTATTTCTTCTTCAACTGCTTTCTTCCATCTTTGGTCCTTTAGGGCATCTTCAATAGTTTTAGGAATTACCTCTTTATCAATGTTAGCTGTAAAAGCCTTAAAAGATGGCATTAAGTTCTCATAAGCAACATATTTTTGAATAGGATACTTAGTACATTGTCTTATTTTTTTTCTTTTAGCAATAGGTAAATCCCTCATATCAACCAAAGTAGAAGAATTGCCATTACCTTCAACATTCTCTAAGGCAACTGGACTCAATTCCAACTCTCGACAAGTGTCAGACTGCAAAATGACCTCATGGATGATTTTTCTTTTTCTGCTGTAAACACTGAGTTTCTTAGGGGTTTGTGTGTTTTGAGGGAAATTTTTTTAGGTGAAATCAGAGGCTGCCAGTGAAGAACCAATAGGAGTTGATGAAAGTAATGAGAAAATCTGTTTAGGTAGAGATTCAATATCATGAGGTGTAGTAGGAAAGACATGTAAAGGTATAGAAGAATATGAAATTGGATATACCTGAGGAAGAATTGTTTTTTAAATTCAATTCAGAACTGTTTTTCATAGTCTTTTTAAAGACTTGGTTACAAGACTCCTTTTACAATTAGGAGTTTGATTTATACAAGAATTCTATATCTTATCATTCTAAATTATGATAATATTCTATCCTTATCTTTACAATAAATACAAACTAACCTTTAATTGATCGACTATAACTCACAAAAAGGGTGAGAGAGAGAGGGGGAGAGAGATGATAAGATGGTGAAAATAAAATTGCAAGAAACTAGAGAATTATCTGAACATTTCCTTTGATTGTCATATAGAAAGGATAATATCAGAAAGACTGATTTTCTTGCTTATATTCTTACTAATTACAAGTAGGAAAGCTACAATTAAATATACAAGCCTATGCCTTATCTTAGGAAACTTTTAAAATAGGAAAAAGACTAATTCTAGCAATAGAATACTGTAACCCCTTATTTTGACCTAAGAGTTTATAACAAATTGAAATTGACAATTTGAAAACTTTCCCCTCAAGTAAGATTATTTATAAAAAATTATGCCGAAATTATTATTCAATTATAAAAGATATCCTTTAATGTTTCATAATAAAACAAGCATGCTAAAAATAGTTTATCAAACCCCAAAAATAATAAATGTCCAAAGTCCACTTATACAACCAAATCCGAAAAATACTTAAATAAATAAATATAAGTCTAGAACAAAACGTACTGATAAATATTATCAAATAATGTTCGAACGAGATCCTCCAAGTACCGAAACCTAAGTCTGGAAATCTGAAATAGATACTAAGGGGGAGTCAGCTATAAAACTCAGTGTGTCTCTAAAGTGCATAACAGAAGTCAATCCAACAATAACATCACAATCAAGAATTAACAGATATTCCAAAGTATTACAAGCAATGCATACAGATATCATAGCATGACATGCACCCATCTACATCACCGTCCGAAGAGTGAGGTTCCCCTAAACCACTCTACACCTCAACACCGTGTCCGAAGCAGAACTCATCCCGAAAGATGGAACTGCTGATCCGAAGCGAAGTTCAACCCGAAGGATGAAGTCGCCGAGCTTCCTCCGTACAATATCCCAACCCAATGACATGACATATAATCTGATTTCAGAGTCCGAATACAATCTTGTTAAATAACTAAGATGCATGTATATAATAATCCGATTCCGATATGTGTTACATAACATGATCACAACATCCGAGTCATACATTATTTATCAGATAACAGAGCAGAATAGCATAAAGTCAAGTCATGCAATATTTATCAGATAACAAAGCAGAATAACATACAAATATTTCTCAATCAACCGAGCAGGATAACACAAAATATTTCTCATACAGATCACGAAATCAGGCAACACATACATGTAGCACAAACAGAGAACCCACCTTAGGCAGCTAAATAGTCAACGTCGATAGTGACGTCTCCCACGCTCAGCCCTAGCGGTAGGTCGAACAGAATCAGCTCCTAAAAACAAAGAACACTATATAAGACTTTCTACTATGCCACATTCGAATAATTACGCTTAACAAAAATCTTACTAGCAGATCTCGAAGACTGTGCCACCGGAGGTCTGCCTGGCGGAGGAGGAGGTAGAAACTCGGGGTCAGAGTCCACGTCACCTGAACACAAGAAAATATCCGAGTCAAACTCTAATGCAACATTTAACAAAAATCTGAGCTCAACATATAAACTTGATCCAAAAAGGCATTTCGGATTCGAATCTGAAGAAATGGACAGCGGCAACGGTACCGGAACATCGAAAAACTTTAGGGTGGACTTAGCGGAAAAAGTCAACCAAAAGTCAATGCTGACGTCATCAATGACTACGATGACATCATCATTGACTGCATCAGCACAGCAACAGCAGATGACATCATCGTTACATCAGCACTGCAACCGGATGACATCATCGTTGCACCAGCCCACTGGTCCGGTTCGGTTCAGCCCAGCCTTCCGGTTCACCAACTCAACCGGTTCACAAACATCAGCCACCCAAATGTAAAAACCCTAATCAGATCCCGGCGGCGCACCAACCCCCACGGCGCAACCCGTGAACCCAACGGCGACCATAGCTTTACCGGCCACGACCAACTCGACAGCGACGGTAAACCCGAAGCCCAACCACCAACCACGACTCACCCAATCTCGGACGGACACGACATGCACGTAGAGGATGACGATGACGCAGAAAGAGAACGACAGCGGCAGAGCGAAAAACGAAGCTTTCAAGCCTCCCGTTCCGACGATAGGAGGCGGCGAACGAAATTCCCTATGGTGGGTTTTGATCGGACGGCTACAGAGAAGCCACTGTTGGTCGCGAAACGACGAACGGCCGGCGCAATCTCCTTGGTCGGAGCTTCAACGGAAAGAATGATGAGAGTTTTCTGAAAGTTCGTATATATTTTTTTATATTATTTTATTAGAGAAATCGGATGAAGAGCGGCGCATAACACTGAAATAGGGCTAAGGAGTGTTTACCCTAGATAAATGGGTAAATCACAGAATAAGGGTCCCTATTTTTACCCGCCTAATAATTTAACCACCAAACTTATAAATTTATTCAATTTGGTCCCCAATTTAGGTTAGGTTAAATTCCGAGTTTCCCCCAAATTCTAGGGTTTCTAAATGGGAATTCTCACAATTAGGGATTTTAAAATTAGGGCTAAAATGGGGTGTTACAACTCTCCCCCCGTAAAAGAAATTTCAGCCTCAAAATTTACCTGGAGCAAACAAATGCGGATACTTAGCTTTGATGACAGCTTTGGGCTCCCAAGTAGCCTTATCATGACTGCGACCACGCCACAAGACTTTGACCATCTTAATGGTCTTCTTTCTGAGAACTTTCTTATCCCGAGCAAGAATCTCAATAGGCTCCTCCTCAAAACGCAAATCAGGACGAATCTCAATCTCCTCCACTGGTAAAACATGAGACGGGTCAGCATGGTAGGGTCTCAACACAGAAACATGGAAAACATCATGAAAACGCTGAAGCTCTGGTGGTAACTCGAGCTGATAAGCAACAAGTCCAACCCGACGAAGAATCCGGTAAGGACCAATATAACGAGGACTCAGCTTGCCCTTCCGACCAAACCGAAGTACCTTCCTCCAAGGAGATACTTTCAGGAAAACCTCATCATCGACCTCAAACTCAAGATCTCGACGTCTCAAGTCGGCATAGGACTTCTGTCTGTCAAAAGCAACCTTAAGCCGGTCTCGAATCAATCTGACTGTCTGCTCGGCCTCACGGACTAGGTTTGGTCCCAACAATCTATGCTCATTAAGTTCAGTCCATCCAATCGGTGACCTACACCTACGCCCATACAGAGCCTCATACGGTGCCATTTTGATATTGTCCTAGTAGCTGTTATTATATGCAAACTCTACGAGCGGCAAGAAATCCTCCCAACTACCACTGTAATCAAGAACACAACCTCTCAACATGTCCTCAAGAATCTGAATCACACGCTCGGACTGCCCGTTAGTCTGCGGATGATAAGATGTACTGAAGTTCAACCGGGTACCCAAAGCAGAGTGAAGTGCCTTCCAGAACTTCGCTGTAAACCTCGGATCACGATCAGAAATAATCGATAGCGGTACCCCATGAAGTCGAACGATCTAAGAAATATAGAGCCAGGCCAACTTATTCAAAGGATAGTTGACTCGAACCGGAATGAAATGAGCAGACTTAGTAAAACGGTCCACTATAACCCAGACGGAGTCCTTCTTAGACGGAGTCATCGGAAGACCACTAACAAAATCCATAGTCACACGCTCCCATTTCCACTAAGGAATCTCGATGTGCTGAAGCAACCCAGATGGATGCTGATGCTCTGCCTTGACTCTCTGACAGCCATACACTTAGACACAAATCCGACAACATCCCGTTTAAGACCTTTCCACCAGTACCTCTGACGAAGGTTCTTATACATCTTATCACCACCAGGATGCATAGAATAGGGGCTGTCATGTGCCTCGCGAAGAATAACCTGTTTCAACCCAAATTTCCTCGGAATACAGTACCGGCCTCGGAAACACAAAACACCATCCCGATCAATAGTATAATCCACAGATGTACCCTCAGAAACCTCTCTGGTACGATGCATAAGAAAAGGATCCGTAGGCTGCTAAGCTCGAATATCAAATATCAGCGTAGGAATGACCCGAAGTTCTGCCATCAAACTACCATCCTCAAACAAACTCATCCGAGCAAACAAGGTCCTCAAATCTAAGATAGCATTACAACTCAAGGCGTCGGCAACCACGTTCGCCTTTCCCGAGTGATACTCTATCTCACAGTCATAATCCTTGAGAAGCTCCAACCAACGACGTTGTCTAAGATTCAACTCTTTCTACGTAAGGAGGTATTTTAGACTCTTGTGATCGGTGAAGATATAGCACTTCTCTTTGTAGAGATAGTGTTTTTCAGATTTTCAGAGCAAAGATCACAGCAACAAGCTCCAAATCATGGGTGGGGTAGTTACACTCATGCACTTTCAACTGACGAGATGCATAGGCCACTACCTTCCGCTCCTGCATCAGAACACATCCCAATCCTGTGTGAGAGGCATCACTGTATACCGTATAGGCCTTCCCAGGCTCAGGCTGAATCAGAACTGGTGCATCAGTCAAAACGGTCTTAAGTTTCTCAAAACTGGTCTGTTGAGCCTCAGTCCAGACAAAAGGAATATCCTTCCTCAGAAGTTTAGTCAGAGGAGCTGCAATAATCGAGAAACCTTCCACAAACCTCCGATAGTAACCAGCTAAACCCAAGAAGCTTCGAATCTCAGGAACATTCTTGGGCTGCTTCCAACCCAAAATAGCTTCAATCTTCTTTAGATCAACCTGAATACTATTAGCAGAAACCACATGTCCCAAGAAGGTAACCTCGGTCAACCAGAATTCACATTTACTGAACTTTGCATACAACTGCTTTTCACGCAAAGTCTGTAGAACAACCCGGAGATGTTCCTCATGTTCTGCCTCCGATTTAGAATAAACCAGTATGTCGTCAATGAAAACCACCACGAACTGGTCCAGATAGGGTTGAAACACCCTGTTCATCATATCCATAAAAGCTGCAGGGGCATTAGTCAATCCAAACGACATCACCAGAAACTCGTAATGACCATAACGAGTCCGAAAAGCGGTCTTGAACACATCAGAATCCTTAACCTTGAGTTGGTAATAACCCGATCTCATGTCTATCTTAGAAAATATTGTAGCTCCCCGGAACTGATCGAACAAGTCATCAATACGAGGAAGTGGGTGTCTGTTCTTGATCGTCAGCTTGTTCAGCTTCCGATAATCAATACAAAGCCGAAGTGATCCGTCCTTCTTCTTCACAAACAAAACAGGGGCTCCCCAAGGAGAAACACTAGGTCGGATGAAACCCCTATCCAACAATTCCTGCAACTGAATCTTCAAATCTTTAAGCACTTTCGAAGCCATCCTGTAAGGAGCCATATAGACAGGGGCTGTACCCGAATATACATCTATGCCAAACTCAACCTCGTCACGTTTTGGTGGTACCCCCGGCAATTCCTCTAGAAAAACATCTGGAAAATCCCTAACCACCGGGATCTTATCCAAACCAGAATCTGACTGCCTCGAGTCAAGAATATAAGCAAGATAGGCAGTAGCCCCATGTCGAATCATCTTTTCTGCTTTGAGAGCCGAAACAACATTGGTCATGTAACCTCTACGCTCTCCAACCATAATCATCTCGCACCCATCTGAGGTTTTCAAAGTCGCCCTTTTCTTTTCACAATCCAAACGGACTCGATGAGCGGATAACCAGTCCATTCCGAGAATAAGGTCGAACTCTCTAAAAGGTAACTCCATCAAATCAGCGGAGAATATTTTCCCTTGAATCTTCAAAGGGCAATTCTTGTACACCTTAGAAACCTTGACATGATCACCCACTGGACTATAAACGGAAACCGCGTTCCCAGTATTCTCAACCGGAATTTCAAGTCCCCCAGATACCGAACTCGCAACATATGAATGGGTAGAACCAATATCTAATAAAGCAAAATACAGAATAGAGTGGATAGAAAATGTACCAGCAATAACATCTGGCTCATCACGATCCTCATGTCTCCTGGTAGCATAAACCAAACCTGGCTGTCTCACCCCGGATCCAACTGATCCTCCACTCTGAGCTGGCCTACGTCTACCAACAGAACCTGTAAAATTGGGTCTACCTCGACTCTACCCCTAGCAGGAGTCTGTTCTGATGCTTCTGACGGAGTCGTCATATGAGCTGACGGAGGTGCATGCGGACAATCTCTGAAATTATGATCGAAAGACCCACATCGAAAACAAGCCCCAGACTGTCTCCTACACTCCCCAGAATGCCATTTCTTGTAGAAAGAACACTGTGGTAGCCCCTGCGTGCTAGACAATCCTCCAACACTAGAAGTCGGAACAACAATGGTCACTGGTCTGGCTCTGGAATAACTCTGATAATCACTCTCATCTCTTGCCCTCTTCCTGGTCTGGTTACCCTGACTATACTGAACTCTCGCGATCGACTGCCTCTTACCCCGATCCATACCATGAGACTCAGCTTGCCTCAACTCTGCCTCATTGCGTTCTGTAGTCCTAGCTCGCAAGGTAATATCCTTGTACTCTTTGTCCAAATGCAAAGACACACCAGTCTTGATCGAAGGTCGCAGACCCTTCAGAAACCAGCTGCACTTATCTTCCTCTGTAGTAACTAACCCAGGGACGTACTTTACCAGCCTCAGAAACTCAATCTCATACTGATTCACGGTCATGTGATTTTGCTTCAGATTTATAAAGTCCTCTCGACACTTGGCTAGATACTCTGCTCCGACATATCTGTCTCGGAAAGCCTGACGAAAATGATCCCAAGTGATCCGACTAGCAGAAATAACGGTCTTCTCAGCCTCCCACCAGTTCAGGGCTTCACCCTTCAATAAAGATACAACAGCTCTTAATTTTCTGTCAGCAGGGTAGTCCATCTCATCAAATAACTGCTGTAATTTCTTCAACCAATACTCAGTGTCAGTTGGATCTTCAGCCGTCTTACCATCAAACATCGACATACCAGCAGACAAAAACTCAGCAGATATGGGTCTCCTAGAACCCTGTCGAAGATACTCAAGTAGCTCCAAATGCACTGCAGCAACATCAACTCCAGCAGTCTCACTGTTACCGGCTGCACGGGGACCATCACTCTGAGTCTGCTGATCAGGGTGATCGGTCTGTTGACCACTCGTATGAACCTCATGTTGCTCCTCAGCCTGCCATTGTTGTGGGTCATCCTGATGTGGTGGCGAATGCTCAGGAGGATTAACGTCACTCGTATTCGCAGCGGTACGACCTCATCCACGGCCTCGACCTCAGCCAACCGTAGCTCTAGTACTCCTACGGGGTGGCATAATAGTCTATCTACAAAAGAAGAGTCCTAAAGTCAAAATTGGTACTCGGAGACTTTAATTAAAACATATATTACTTCTTTAAAATACGGACATTTATCTGAAAATCTCATAGTTTCCAAAAACGTTTATTATGCATGCAAAATTTTTAAAAGTTTAAAATCAAATTTTTATCGAGCCTCACAGGCCGAGGGGTGTAACCTAGGCTCTGATACCACTGAATGTAGCCCCCTATTTTGACCTAAGGGTTTATAACAAATTGAAATTGACAATTTGGAAACTTTCCCCTCAAGTAAGATTATTTATAAAAATTATGCCAAAATTATTATTCAATTATAAAATATATCCTTTAATGTTTCATAATAAAACAAGCATGCTAATAATAGTTTATCAAACCCCAAAAATAATAAATGTCCAAAGTCCACTTATACAACCGAATCTGAAAAATACTTAAATAAATAAATATAAGTTTAGAACAAAACGTACTGATAAATATTATCAAATAATGTTCGAACGAGATCCTCCAAGTACCGAAACCTAAGTCTGGAAATCTGAAATAGATACTAAGGGGGAGTCAGCTATAAAGCTCAGTGTGTCTCTAAAGTGCATAACAGAAGTCAATCCAACAATAACATCACAATCAAGAATTAACAGATATTCCGAAGTATTACAAGCAATGCATACAAATATCATAGCATGACATGCACCCATCTACATCACCGTCCGAAGAGTGAGGTTCCCCTGAACCACTCTACACCTCAACACCGTGTCCGAAGCAGAACTCATCCCGAAAGATGGAACTACTGATCCGAAGCGAATTTCAACCCGAAGGATGAAGTCGCCGAGCTTCCTCCGTACAATATCCCAACCCAATGACATGACATATAATCCGATTTCAGAGTCAGAATACAATCTTGTTAAATAACTAAGATGCATGTATATAATAATCTGATTCCGATATGTGTTACATAACATGATCACAGCATCCGAGTCATACATTATTTATCAGATAACAGAGCAGAATAGCATGCAGTCAAGTCATGCAATATTTATCAAATAACAGAGCAGAATAACATACAAATATTTCTGAATCAACCGAGCAGGATAATACAGAATATTTCTCATACAGATCACGAAATCAGGCAACACATACATGTAGCACAGACAGAGAACACACCTTAGGCAGCTAAATAGTCAACGTCGATAGTGACGTCTCCCACGCTCAGCCCTAGCGGTAGGTCGAACAGAATCAGCTCCTAAAAACAAAGAACACTATATAAGACTTTCTACTATGCCACATTCGAATAATTACGCTTAACAAAAATCTTACTAGCAGATCTCGAAGACTGTGCCACCGGAGGTCTGCCTGGCGGAGGAGGAGGTAAAAACTCGGGGTCAGAGTCCACGTCACCTGAACACAAGAAAATATCCGAGTCAAACTCTGATGCAACATTTAACAAAAATCTGAGCTCAACATATAAACTTGATCCAAAAAGGAATTTCGGGTTCGAATCTGAAGAAACGGATAGCGGCAACGGAACCGGAACGTCGAAAAACTTTAAGGTTGACTCAGCCGAAAAAGTCAACCAAAAGTAACGCTGACGTCATCATTGACTGCGATGACGTCATCATTGACTGCATCAGTACTGCAACAGCAGATGACATCATTGTTACATCAGCACTGCAACCGGATGACATCATCGTTGCACCAGCTCACTGGTCCGGTTCGGTTCAGCCCAGCCGTCCGGTTCACCAACTCAACCGGTTCACAAACATTAGCCACCCAAATGTAAAAACCCTAATCAGATCCCGGTGGCGCACCAACCCCCACGGCGCAACCCGTGAACCCAACGGCGGCCACAGCTTTATTGGCCACGACCAACTCGACAGCGACGGTAAACCCGAAGCCCAACCACCAACCACGACTCACCCAATCTCGGACGGACACGGCGTGCACGCAGAGGATGACGACGACGCAGACAGAGAACGGCGGCGACAGAGCGAAAAACGAAGCTTTCAAGCCTCCCGTTCCGATGATAGGAGACGGCGAACGAAATCCCTACGGTGGGTTTTGATCGAACGGCTACAGAGAAGCCACTGTTGGCCGCGGAACGACGAACGGCCGGTGCAATCTCCTTGGTCGGAGCTTCAACGGAAAGAATGGGGCGAGTTTTCCGAAAGTTCGTATATATTTTTTTATATTATTTTATTAGAGAAATCAGATGAAGAGCGGCGCATAACACTAAAATATGGCTAAGGAGTGTTTACCCTAGATAAATGGGTAAATCACAGAATAAGGGTCCCTATTTTTGCCCGCCTAATAATTTAACCACCAAACTTATAAATTTATTCAATTTGGTCCCCAATTTAAGTTAGGTTAAATTTCGAGTTTCCCCCAAATTCTAGGGTTTCTAAATGGGAATTCTCACAATTAGGGATTTTAAAATTAGGGCTAAAATGGGGTGTTACAAATACAATCCCTTAGAGTTAGGGATCCTAACTAATAAAATATTCACAAATCTTCTAAACTTAGGAAACGAATCTCTAACACTCCCCCTCAAGCTGAGCATGGATGTCTCCCATCCTCGGCTTGCCTATTAGCTTCTGAAAGTCCTTACCAGGTAAACCCTTGGTAAGTATGTCTGCAATTTGATTCCAAGTGGTTACATAGGGAGTACAAATCAAGCCATTGTCAAGTTTCTCTTTTATGAAATGTCTATTTACTTCAACATGTTTTGTTTTGTCATGTTGAACTGGATTATGAGCAATATTGATTGCTGACTTGTTATCACAGTATAGCATCATTGGTCCATCCCATTTTTACCTTCAAATCTTCTAAAAATGATTTTCAGCCATAATAACTCACAAATTTCCAATGTCATAGCTCGAAATTTAGCTTCTGCACTGTATCTAGCCACCATGTTCTTTTTTTGCTTCTCCAAGTGACTAAGTTCCCTCAAAAAAAGGTGCAATAGTCTGAGGTTAACCTTCTATCAATTATGGATCCTGCATAGTCTGCATCTGTGTACGCTTCTAGAGTCAAGTTTTCCCTTCTTCTGAACATATTTCCCATTCCTGGTGTACCCTTCAAGTATTGCAAGATTCGAACTACATCCCAAATGTGTGATTCCTTAAGGTTGTGCATAAATTGGCTCACAACCCCGACAACATATGTTATGTATGGTCTGGTGTGTGATAAATAAATAAGCCTTCCTACAAGTCTCTGGAATGAACCCCTGTCAATTGCCATATCATCCTCATCCGAGTCTTCAAGTTTGTGATCGACTTCTATGGGTGTTTCTGCTGGTTTACATCCTAGTTTTCCAATTTTCTTTAACAGATGCAAAGTATACTTCTGCTGAGATATTGTTGCGTGTAAAAGAGTCTATCGCAATAGAGTGCAAGTGTACACGACGCAAGTAGTAAAGTGATACACGAAGTATCGGATGTCGAATCCACAGGGACTGGAAATAGCCTTAACCTTGAATTGCTGTACAAGAAAGAAGATAATTTTAATTGTTTACAAGGGAATACTAAAGAATACTGAAGATAAAAGATTAAAGGAATCAAGATGGAGAGAATGGGCCGGTATTGATTTGCTCAGTAGTGTAGGTGTTTCAATGTCTAGGACTTTCTGTTCTGTCGTTGCTCCTGTCGCGGCAGCACCTGCGACGGCAGTGGTCTGTTGTTGTCGCGGCAGCGATCACACAACTCTGTACTTCAAGCTTGGCAAGAATCCATGTTGTGCCTTGTCCTATCCCTAGGTCCAAGTCTGTCGATGAACACGTCTTTGATGATACCTCCCGGCGTGAATCGAAGGATGAACACCGATGTTGTTGAATTCTTCCTTAGCCACTTAACCTCCTCCTATCCCTAGGTCCGAAATATTTCAACCATAAACTGGAGAACCCGTACTTATTCATTTCGTGTACTTAACTCTCCCGATATTAAGTAAATGTATAATCTCACAATGCTCTCCCGATACTATTTCAAGATGTTGAAAACTAGAATAAGCAAACTTGAAGTCTATTTTATTGAACAGAAAAAATCCTAAAACAATGCAATCCTTGCAACTACTTTACAAAATCAACCCTTAGCCCTAGAGGAAGTTTAGAACATGATGAGAAAGGGGAAAATGACTAGGGTTTAGGGGAAGACGGATAGAGAATAAGATGTCCTTCCCTAGGTCGAATTACATGCCTTTATATAGGCTTTAGGTTCAAGTTTTCTAATATGGCAAGAATACAAGTTTAAATTAAAGTGCAACTCTATTAAAGACTAAATCTTCAAAGTATATGTCTTTAATTGGGCCTCTCTTCTTGCTTGGAGTTTTTTCCTTGAACTTTGGGCTTGACCTTCATTCTGGTCTAGGGCTCGGAAAAATATATGAGTGCTCCACGACAGACCGACTTAATTTCCTCTTTCTGTCGAGCTCTATTTTACTTTTTCCCTTCACCATTGTTGTCGTCCTTGGCTGCCACGGCAACGGCCTTGGCAGCATCGTCCTTCTCGACTTCAGTCTTGTGTTCCAGCTCTGCTTCTCCACTACCCTGAGTCTGCTACAACAGCTACCTGCAAAAGTAACCAAAATCAGTAGCAATTGTGCCATTTAATATAATTGTGATGTATAACTGAAATCTATGCTAAATGCAATGAATTATGCTTCAATGCAGCAGAAATATGGGTTAAATAGGGGGTAAAATATAGAACTTTTACACACTCAACACACCCAAACTCAAGTTTTTGCTTGCCCTCAATTATACATTTTGATTGATTACTCTTAACCCTATGTTGTAAAATTAATGCACCTTTGCATTCATGTAGCATATTTTTTAATAATACTTTTTTGTACGTTCATTGCATCATATGCATCACTAATTGGGGGAAGTACTCACCTCAGAAAATAGAAGAGAATGACTTCAAGCCAGTACAGTTTCAAAAGCATGAATGACCTAATGGCTAGGGTTGATAAGCTCGAACAGCTCCAAGAGCATTTGGTTTGGAACCAAAAAGAGGTAATATCATATGTGAGGAAAGTCCAAGAGGAAACTAGGGGAAAATCGACGAAATGATGGGTACGATGGCCACAATGACCAAAGAAGAGGGTGCGAAGGAAGGCTCCTTTGAACAGGGAGAGAGTCAGAGCTGGGATTGCGACTTCATAGCAAAAAGGGTCTTGTCTGACGAAGACCAGGCTATCATCAACCAATATGAGGTGGCGTGCATCACTTTAGAGTGCTCTACTGAATTGATGCTGAATAAAGCGAAAGACTCTCTCTTGAAGCCTCTATCATCTCCAGTGAACAAAGGCCCGAATGAAGTAGATCTGGAAATTGAAGAAAATGTAGAATGCGATAAGAGAACGAAGGTGTCGACTGCATCGGATTCTAAAGAGTCACCTCCTCTGATACAAGGTCAACCTCTGGCATCGGCTTTTCATCAGCAATTCCCAATCGATAAAGCCTCCGAGTCCCAAGAGAAAAAGAGGAAGTTGAAGGACTTTCAATTTATCCCTAGTCTGTTCACCTACCAAGAACTGTTTTCCAAATTGTTGAGCTGCCGATTGATTGCACCATTCTTCGTTAATCCTCAGTCACCCCCGTATCCGATTTGGTTTAAGGATGAGGAACGTTGTGAATTCCATGCTGGAATCCAAGGCCATTCCATCGAGAAATGCATAAACTTTAAGCGCAAAGTTCAACACCACCTAGATGTCGGGGTATTAGAGTTTGAACCAACAGTCCCGGGTCTGAAGATCAATCATCCATCTATGAAGTTAGACCAAGACGAGGAGGACAAAGGAGAGGTGCGTTCGGTTAAGAGGGTCATACAACAGGCAAAATCGTTTGAGGAATCAGGAATAACTTTGAAAGATTCCATGAAAGTAACAATAATCGGGGACGGTGAGGTTTCCAAGGAAAGTCGATCAAAGAAAGGAGAAGTAAAGAACGAAGAAGTGCATGTCGGAGACACCGAGAGAAGTGATGAGGAGACAAAGATGTCAATCCCAATGACGTATTCTGAATTGTTACCCTTGTTGGTTAAAAACTAACTTTTAGAGTTACCCTCATCAAGACGCTACTCTTACCTCAACCCTAATGTGTATGGTACCATGATGGTGTGTGGCTTCCATTATCGCGATTGTGGTCACACAACAGAAGAGTGTGCAGTTTTGAAAAGCTGGGTTTATAGCCTTATCAAAGGGGGTTTGCTTAGCTTTGAGGATGGAAAGCCCAGGTTCCACCCAGGGTTGGGGCATATCAAAAAGTTGACGAGAGGCCAAAATCAATGTCATAAGCATCCAGTAAAGGCACCTCTCAGGATTCTCAATACATCAATTACGTTCTTGCTTCCTCATTTAATTCAAAGGGGATATCTCGCCCCTAGGCCGATGGAGTTGATCACAAGCCCATCTCTTAAACGCGATCCGAACAGTGTTTGTGATTTCCATATAGGGGCATCGGGGCACCCTACTAAGAGGTGTTGGGTTTTGAAAGAAGAAATAAAGAAGCTTCTCGGTAATGGGACACTGACACTGGAAATGGTTAAGCAGTGGAAAGAAAAGGGGATAAGAGAGGCTACCACCTCGGTTGAATAACTGAAGAAGCAAGATGAATGACAAATCACTTCTGGAGTTGTTATGCATGTTTATGTTAGGAGGTGGTGTTTAATTTTTCGTGCGTTGTGTTTCGCTTTTGAAGTAGTGCGTGGAATCAACTTTGTTACTATTTGCCCAAAGATAGCAATGATCTTTTTAAAGGGCACTTGTTATGTTTGCGGATTTTCTTTCTAATGAAAACGCATTTTTCTTAACATACGATGACCTTGAAATCATATATATGTATATCCCTCCTTACCTTCATAAGTCCTCGGATATCACATGCTTGTTGTGGCATTGATTCTAATGAAAGAGATCGATTGAATGTTGTGATAACGATAAAGTGAGACTTCCCACTCTGTCTGCTCTGGTCGGAAAAGCGAGAGAAGCAAGACTACTATTCCTTCGATGATGTTCGATGATAAGGAAATCTCCTAAGAGAACCCAAATAAGGTTGCTTAAATGTGCAAAAAAAGTGAAAAATAGACTGTTTCAAAACAAAATAAATGATTTTAATTTCAGAGCCTGGTAATAGGCATTAACAAAAGCACTCCAATTTCCGAAGCCTGGTAATAGGAATTTTCGGATACGAGTGTGGAATTTTAGGGGCACTCCGCTGAAGCCTGAATCTTTTCGCTTCATGAGTGATGGTAATATTTTCAAAATCGTGACCATGCCGAGTAACTCGGGGTATCGTTGTATGCTCCATCTTTATTCTCGAGACAAAGGATTGTGACGAGTTGAATTCCCCTAAGAAAGAGAAATAAATGAACGAATTGAATAAGTCCTGAAAAGGAATCCTTGAGGACACCGACACAAAATCAATGGTAATCATAAACGCACATGCCCCATGGGCTAAGCGAAAGTTGAAATTTTAAACATACATATGAATGGAGAAACATGATTAGAAGGAATGGTAATCGAGCTGATCCAGCAAGTACCATAATCATGAGGATGAACCGAGCGATTAGGGAGGAATTTCATTACTTCAAATATCGCCACAACATTCAAAGACGCAAGCTATGCTTGAAGAGATCATCGAAAAGTTGCATCTAAGACGCTCTTGCATTTGATATCCGGGGCATCCTATTCTATTTTTCTTTTAATTAGACTGTTGGTTTCAAAGTTCTGTATGTTAATTTGAAAATCCACTCTTCATTAGAATGATGACCAGCAAATTGACATATTTTTAAACAAAGAGATTTCCTTGTATTACTTCAGAGATAAATGCATCGTCGGTAGTGAGACCCAAAATTGAGGGGCACTACGTGATGTATGACGATGAAGGACCATTGTGGCATCTTTGTCCGTGGGGCAACAGAGGCTTTAGCAAATAGAATTTCGATTCAGAATAGATGGGAGATGGCATACGGCTTGGAAGTGCTTGATTCTGATTACAACTAGGGTCATTGAACTCGGGGAATGAGCAACGACAGACGAAAGCTAAGTTTGTCAAGACATGTGTCTGGGGAGTGGTTGTAGTCTCAAGATGGTGACCACCGACCTTAAAGAATAAAGACAAACTAAATTCATGCATCTTTGCACTCTCATGACCATACGCATCTTTGTGTCACAAAATATGCTCATGCATCATTAATAGCTAGACAACCCTATGTTAGGAGCATGCTAACTCATACCACCATAGCATTTTGCTCATTTTGAACAGGTATTTGAAGATTGATAAAGGGGTGGATCTACGGCTCTACGAGAAGAGAAATAGATCTCAATAATCCTTTGACTGGTATCAAGGTTCTTAATCTATAACACCCCAATTTTGGGCTTAGAAGTTTTGGGTTTGAATCGGACCGGTCGGGTTGCGGTTCGAATATAAAAGGTGATTTTAGGGAAAGCCTAGTTCGGGATGCATTGAAAATATGGAAAAATATCTAAAAATCTTATTTTATTATATATAAGAGAGTGGTGAAATCAATTTTACAAAATGAGGTTTGGAAATGTGACATTTCAAGTTAGTGACCAAAATGTAATTTTTGAAAAGTTGGTGACTGTTTTAAAAGGATTGAAACTTTGAATCTTTAAGGAGCTAATTTACCCAAGAAGGGGTTTCTCCAGATTTTTCATAATATTAAAGATTTATTAAATGATATTTAATAAAAGGAAAAAAAGGGAAATAGATATTTTTGATTTCATAACTAACTTTTCTCAAAATTTTCCCATTTCTTTTTCTCTCAATTTTCTCTCAGCCAAACACATTTCCCCAGCCACTTTTCCTCTAATTTTCACATCTAAAGTTGAGATTTCAATCTCTAATTGATTTCTAATCATTTCTACACCAAATCATCATCATTTGCTTATTGAATTTTCAAGAATTTTGGCTCTAAACAAGGAGAAACTCACATTTAGAGGTATGAACGTCCTTCTCCTCTAAATACTCAGTTCTTTACTGAAATTCCCAAGTTCTCAATCCTTAAATTGAGTTTTGTTAAAGGTCTTGATGTTGTGTTCTTGATTTTGGCTTAAAATGCAAGATTTGGATTTAATTTTGTGGAAATTCGTAATAAATGATTGGGCTCTATTTTGAGATGTCTTTTTGATGTATATTGGATGTATAAATGATGTGTAATTGATGTTTAATCAATGCAATCCCGAATAGGTTGATTTTCCTAAGTTTTGCTTGAGTTAATGGTGGTTTTGAGGCGATTTTGATGTTCTGCTATAGCTGGAGGTATAAGGGCGTGTTAAGGTTCTTTTTGAATGTTAATTGATGTCTAAGAATGTTTAGAATTGATGGATCTTGGCTGGGTAATGTTGTAGAGGTGTTTGGATGTGATTTCGGTTGTGTTTGGTAGCCGAAATGTGAGTGTTGATGAGAGCGGCGAGTTTAGGTGTCTTGGTTGAAGATATTAATGCATGATGATGCATTAATCCTCTGCTTTGATGTGTTTAAAACAGGGGAGGCATCTTCGGATCCTTGTGGTGTTGATCCGGAAGCTTGATCGGCGTTTCGGCAAGCTTGCGAAACGGAATCAGTGAGTGAAGTTTGGTTTTCAACTTTGAAACCAATGTTTGAAGGTTATGGGAGCTTAGTTTAAGTCTAAACAACTTAGCTAAGCTCAAGAGTAAGTTTTCGGAGAAACTCTCTTTTTGATGAACCATGAGATGGTTGAATGCAATGTGTTTTATTTGCATGTTTAAATTCTGTTTTGAAAGCACATTTTAGCATGTGTAATGCTGGTTTTACAAGCCATGTGTTGAAGGATGCTCAAGGTAAGAGATCCTTGTTTCTAACATTGATAAATGTGGTTTTGATGCATAGTGATGCATGATGGTTTAATGGCTTTGTTAATTGCTTTAAAACAGTGGATTGATGTTGTTAAACGATGTATATTGGCAAGTGATGTGTTGGTTTAAAAGTACTTGAATCGGATATAGTTAGCCGGCTATAGGATTGGGTGCACCGTGAATAAAGTCGCCTTGGATGTCGAGGGGTTGTGATTGTACCGTAAACTCCATCCAAGTACACTAACGAGATGGTTAAGATCACCATGGTGGTTAAAAGTCCATGTGTGGATCTTGTGTATGGTTAAGATCACAATGGTGGTTAAAAGTCCATGTGTGTATCTTGTGTTGTGTGTCCCGTGTTCTCGTTAGTGATGTTATACAACTACCAATGAGTGATGTGGATGGGTTGTGATTGTACCATAGTCTCCATCACGGGTGTTGAGGGGTTGTGATTGTACCGTATACTCCACCTTGATATTGGTAGTGTGTATGAAGCGTATGGGACAACGCTTGTAATCTGCGTATCCGATTGTGTTTTGAGTTGTAAAAAGGTTATGGACTATCACTTGAAAGCCAATATAACATGTTGATGATTTGAAGCATGAAATGCTTGGTTTGTATGCATAAATGCATGATAAATGTTGTTTTGAAACTAAAGGCCTTGTAAAGGTGTTTTTACAAATGCATTATTGTGATGTTTTAATTGAGCATTCCTCACTAAGCTATGTGCTTACGCTCTCTCTTTCTTAAACTAATAATGCAGAGCATTGAAGTGCTTAAAGGGCAGCAAGGAGGTCAAGGATCTAAGTGAAAGCTTAAGCTCATGTATGGTGACTATTTTCACAACACTTTTAGCTTTTGGCATTTGGCAATGGGAACCTAGGTGTTGTTTTTGGGAGATGTTTTGGACTCCCTAAGTTTGGTTAATACCTATGATGATGTTGGATATGTAAATGGCCATTTGGTTTATGGTTTTGGTGATTTGGTGATTGCATGGTTTCCAATATAGGATGCATGCCTATAGAATTGGGATTTTCCTTTAATGATGCCATGATTGAGATTTGATGATGCTTATATGTCCCTTAAGTGTGTAATGACTTGTGTGTATGATATGGAGGTCTTATGGATGTGTTTGATGGGTTGAAGGTGTCTTAAACCATAAAAATTCTGCATTTCTGGGCAACCCGTATCGGAACGGATGCTACTGTTTCGGAACAGGTGGCCTGAAATGGCCTTGGCGTTTCGAAACATGTAGAGCTGTTCCGAAACGGATTTGCCACTGTCAAGCCCTGTTCCGCAACGAGTTTTGGAACGGTCCCGCGTTTCGGAACGGTCCTTACCCGTTTCGCAACACTCAACCGTTGGGCACTGAATCTGATGGTTATATGTTTTGAATTTCTCACGTTTTGGTCCCAATGTTTGTAAATGCAATTGGTTGAGTTTGAGACGTCCGTTTGAGATGAAATTTGGCAGAGAAGCATTAAACATAATTAATTTCATATTGGTAACTTAAAAATTGGTTAAGTCTTAGTAATTTACAAAATTTGCAAATTGGTCCCTAAACTCGTATGTTGTGCAATTGAGTCCCTGTTTGTGTTTCAATTGCTGTTATTTTTGAGTATGCTCATCTCAAGGGTACACATAGGATTAATATGCATTTAGACAAGATTAAAAAGGGAAAAAAGGTCGTTAATCAAGGTTGACTTTCAGGTTGACTTTGGTTTTCCCCGTGTAATCTTCGTAGTTCGGGTCAACCGTCTAGGCCGTGCTAAGGGGGTTACATAATCCCTGATTTTTTTTATCCTTTCTAAAGGATGTGTTTTCTCAAAACTCTATTGCATTCCTTCCTAAAGGACGTTTTTTTTCTTAAAACCAATTTCTCAATGTTATCCTTTCTACAGGATGTTTTTCTTAAAACTCGAATTTCTCAATTCTATCCTTCATAAAGGATGTTTTCCTTAAAACTCGGATTACTCAATCCTATCCCTTCTAAATGATGTTTTTCTTAAAACTCCATTTCTCAATCGTATCCTTTCTAAAGGATGTTTTTCTCAAAACTTTGATTTCTCAATCGTATCCTTCCTAAAGGATAGTTTTTCTTAAAACTCGATTTCTCAATCGTATCCTTTCTAAAGGATGTTTTTCTCAAAACTCCGATTTCTCAATCGTATCCTTCCTAAAGGATAGTTTTTCTTAAAACTCGATTTCTCAATCGTATCCTTTCTAAAGGATGTTTTTCTCAAAACTCCGATTTCTCAATCGTATCCTTTCTAAAGGATGTTTTTCTCAAAACTCCAATTTCTCAATCGTATCCTTCCTAAGGATAGTTTTTCTTAAAACTCGATTTCTCAATCGTATCCTTTCTAAAGGATGTTTTTCTCAAAACTCCGATTTCTCAATCGTATCCTTCCTAAAGGATAATTTTTCTTAAAACTTGATTTCTTAATCGTATCTTTTCTAAAGGACATGCCAACGTTGTCCAGTTTGCTTTTGCCGCTCCGGGAAAGTACGCTATTGGAAGTTTATTCTTTGTCGTTTAGGGAGAATGAATCAACTATGTCCTTTGCCGCTCAGGGGGGACATGCCAATGTTGTCCAGTTTGCTTTCGCCGCTCCGGGAAAGTACGCTATTGGAAGATTATTCTTTGCCGCTTAGGGAGAATGAATCAGCTATGTCCTTTGCCGCTCAGGGAGGACATGCCAACGTTGTCCAGTTTGCTTTCGCCGCTCCGGGAAAGTACGCTATTGGAAGTTTATTCTTTGCCGCTTAGGGAGAATGAATCAGCTATGTCCTTTGCCGCTCAGAGAGGACATGCCAACGTTGTCCAGTTTGCTTTCACCGCTACGGGAAAGTACGCTATTGGAAGTTTATTCGTTGCCGCTTAGGGAGAATGAATCAGCTATGTCCTTTGCCGCTCAGGGAGGACATGCCAACATTGTCCAGTTTGCTTTCGTCGCTCCGGGAAAGTACGTTATTGGAAGATTATTCTTTGCCGCTTAGGGTGAATGAATCAACTATGTCCTTTGCCGTTTAGGGAGGACATACCAATGCTACCGACTTTGTTCCTACCGCTTCGGAAGAGCAAATGTAGTTTCAGGCGCAGAATTTTATACTCGCCGCATCCTGATCTGAGAGAAAAAGAGTTCAAGGATCCCTGGACATAAGAGCTAGAAGGCCTGTCCAGTTTGCTTTCGCCGCTCCGGGAAAGCACGCTATTTGAAGTTCATTCTGTACCGCGTAGGAAGAATGAATCGACTTTGTCCTTTACCGTTCATGAAGGACATGCCAACGACACCCACACCGTTCCTGCCGCTTCGGAGGAGCAAATCATCCAAACAGGGAAGTTGTACAAAATTAGTGCTTATAGTCTTTGCTTTGCTCTTGTTTCACAAATACAAGCAAAGAGGGGCAACTGTAATCACTAATTTTGTCCGGGCTGATTAGCCCTTAAATATGCTTAAATAAGAGTGGGCTTTGCTTATTCACTTTGGGATTTGTTTAACTTAATACGTATATATACATATTATTTATGAGAATTATTGGTTACCATTATCAATCTACCATCACTCATCATTATACCATTACCCTATTGTCACATACCATATATTAATGTTATTATCAATATTATCATCTTTTTTTATTACTATAAGATATATCATTATCATAAGTATTATTACCGTTATTATTAGTATTATCTTAATATTATTATTATCTACCATATTATTATGAGTATGATCTATTATATTATAATAATAATTATTATTATTATTATTATTATTACCAAAGTAGATCTGAATATCAAGAAAAGAGAGATTAATACATATATAATAAAAGCTCAAATAAATAAACATATAAAAGCCAAACTGAAATAAAGCCCAAGTTTTAATAATTAAAAGTCCATAACTTATATACATATTTACAAGCCCATTTTGGGCCCAACATTAATAAAAACAGAAAACCCTAATATGCCCTTTGTCTTTGTAGCCGCCACCCCTCTCCACCGTCAGATCCGATCTAGATCTGACGATCCAGATTGCACCAGGGAATGAAAACCCTAGCTGGCCTCCTCTTGCCCCAGCGCGGCTCCCCAGCTCCTTCACGCGCATCGTTTCAACTCTCCACGCGCGCGTGAGGTACACCGACGGCCTCTTCGAGTTCCCCGAGCCCGTCCGGATCCCATCAACGGCATGCAACGGGCCACGTCTCGTGCCTCTCTGGTCCCCTCCTCCAGCAGTGTATGCAAACAACAAAATACAAATGTCAGAGCCAAAACGCATAAGGTAACAGAATCTCAGAGGCAACAAACAAACATCTCAGCGGACATGAATACAAACAAGAATTACCAGCAACAAACAGCATTTTCCAGCAATTTCATATTTTAGAAAATGCAAAAATGGTGTAATATTCCGGCTATAAATACCGAAGCAAACTGCAATGTAAAGGGGGGGGGATTCGATTCGAAAAGTTTAGAGAAAAAATTGTAATCTGAGAGCATTAGAGGTTTTTAGAGAGTTTTGAGAGAGATTTGTAACCGGAAACTTCAATCAATACAAGCAACCTCAAAGTCTTCAGAGGTATTTTTCATTGTCTTTGTTTTCATTTCCATTCGAATCGTATAAAAAATAAAAGGATAAGAATTTTTTTTACCTCTGCGTCTCTTCTTCTCCCTCTCGTCCGTCCACCTTCCTCGCTGGTGATAAACCCAGTGATCTCTCCGGAGATCTAGTGTGGTGAGCCGGCGAAGAGGAACACGAAAGGGGGATCGTTTTTTCGATTTCAAAAAAAAGGTTTTTTTTTTCAATTTTGGTTTCGTGAAACGAAGGTCTTTACGGGTTTTTGGGGTTTCAGAAAAGTCAAAAAAATGTTTTTTTAGGGTTCCGGCGCCGGCAACGGCGACCGGAACCCTTGCGGCGCCGGAGGAAAATAGAGGATGAGAGAGCCCCCTTTTAGGGTTAACAAAAATGATAAAGGGCTGATTCTTTTTTAAGCCCGCTTTTATATTTTTTAAAAAAACATTAAAAAGGGTTTAATCATGTTTCAAGTCCCTCCGTGTACGGTTATTACGCGCGCAGGGGCTTCCGCAAATTAAATCCCAGCCACAGTCCCTCCATGTTTTCGGTCTTTTTTAATTTCATCCTGATGTTCGTTCAAATTGATTTTCGGGTGGTTGTATCACTATATTGGTCCCTGCAGCCTTCCGCGTTTATTTAATTTGGTCCCCTTTCGCATTATAATATGTTTTTTTAAATTGGTTTAATTACCGCCTGGGTCCCTATCTGTTTGCATTCATTTCCATTGCATTTTATTTATATTGTATGTTATCTTGGTCATATTGTGTTATTATGTGTGCATTTTGTTTTTTTTATGTTTGCATCGAATACATATTTTGCCATATTGTTTTATTAGTATGTGCGTATATGTTTTTGTATTGCATGCCATTTTCGTTATGTTATTATTCATACTCATGTTCATGCCTTTTTATGTGTTTGTTCGAATATATATTTGTTATATGCTTTTTTAATGTCATTTGGTTCGAATATATGTGACATGCATTTTAATTGTCATTCATGTGACTCTTTAATTTAGCTCGATAATTAATTAACTTAGAAGTCTACCCTAAGAGAGGTATTAATTAGCCCCGGTATCTGAGAAACGACGGTCCTAGCTTAATGGATGTCGATCGAATACTCGGATTAATTTTCACCGTCTCTAGGAAAGCGGGAGCATAAAAATGAAAATACCACGCATCATCCTTTATTTGTCTGCATCCATGCATAAAGGTGACATACGAGATCTGAACCCTAAACTAACACGGCAGTCAGTCTTATATGATGTCGGTTTAGTCTATGGTCCGGTGTACCGTCATCCTTTTTAATTAAATGTCTAATTAATTCCAAATGCCACTATTCGATAAAGCCCGTATAAATTAAGCCATATTTTCATTCAAGAACATTTTATTGAATTCACTTCAGTTTTTTAATAATTTCTATTGATCAAAAGGCAACAAGCAATTTGGTACCGATTTCCGGGCGTGATGGGGGGTGCTAATCCTTCCCCACACGTAACCAACTCTCGAACCCGTTTTAAAACGAATCTCTGGTTTTGTGGTGTCCGGCCTACCTCAGTGGCCGGTGGCGACTCCAAGTTTTTATAGTTTTCCAAAATACGAATTTCCCCCTTTTAAATAAAATCCTATTCAAGAAGAAAATAGTGATAAGGCCCCACTTAGCGGTTTTCCAGAAGAAAAAAAAACCTTATCACAGTTTGGCGACTTTGCTGGGGAAATTTTTTTGTTTTTACAAAAAAAAAGAGTTAAGCCAATAAAACGCTTGTTGCCTTTAATCGATAGAAAATATTTAAAATTCGAAGTAAAGCTAATGAGTTTGTTCTTCTATGAAAATAAGACTTAAGTTGAATGGGCTTTGGAAATTTGTGGCATTTGAATTAATTTTCCATTTAATTATTAAGGAAATCACCGACATGTGTTGCATCATGATCATCAAGCTCTATACCCGAGCTACCCTTTTTCTAAGTGAAAGTGAAATGCTCATACCCACGTGAGCATCCCTCCACGGGTCGGTAATTCACTTTCAGAATCCACGCCTTTTGACACGTGAGTCGCCCTCCACGTCATTAGGTCGTGCTTTCCCTCGAGCCGAAACCAGTTCACAAGCCTGTAGTGGGCCAGAATTGGGGCTCTTATTGCCTTAGTAGGTGGTAAGATAGGTTCGGGTACCCTTTTTAGAACCAAATTCATGTATGAGAATATAAGGAGCCCACCCCATTAGAGCCATGCGGATAACCCTAGAGCTTAGAGTGTCTAGGTTTTGCTTGCTAATTGCTTGTTTCTATGCTTCTTTTTTTCGTTATTGCTTGAATCTCATTGCTTGCTTTATGATTTATGTATCATGTGACTAACACCTTTGCTTTGCTTTTCTTCCCTTTTCTCTTATTTTGCATATTTCATCATTGCATAAAGAGCACATTGAGCTGGAAATATTTTGAAATTGAAGACTTGATTAGTGGGAAATGTGGTCTATAACAATAGTGAGAAGGACCTCGACGAAAATGTAGCCACAAGGAGAACAACTACATGGTTGGGTTTCCGAGACAAGAAAGGCTTTCAAAAACAAGAAAAGGCCACCTCACTTATTTGTTAGATGTCCCATGCAAGTGACCACTACTTCGAATTTTGGAGTTCAACCTACATTTGTTCTACGGTTGATAGTTTGATTTGACTACAACAGTTGGGAAATACTGAGTCTTGCAAGGAAATTACCGAGAACTACACCGAACAACAACCAAGCTTTCCGGGGCAAGATCGGAAGTTTCTCGACCACTCTGCCATCTTGAGTCGACAATCAAGTCTCAATCTAGAACAAGAAAAATATTTCAAGTCAGAGGGAATTCCGACCTCACCCCCGATGCGCTTTGAAGGTCAGGCTCAGTGGGACCTTTTAAAAGAGTAAGTCAGGAGTACCAAATATCGACAGAGGATTAATCATAATTCGTCGCCTATACCACTTGGGGGCAGGACCGAGAGTTGGCCTATTTGTTAACGTGGATATGAGAGAACGCCCAATTCCTAGCAAAAGATCATTTCAAGAAAGAAGAAGGGATTGTGTGAGTCTTGAAGAAAATCGTCGACCTAGATGCTAGCTTGAGAACTGCATGAAGTGGGTTTCATCCGATCATTGTAACAGACCAAGGTTCACATTAATGAGTTGTTTAACGAGGATATTTGCTGAACTCAGTGTTGCTCTTTGCATTCGTGAAATTAATGTTCAATGCACCTTTGCATCCAATTATACTTTTGGATTGATTACTCTTAACCACGTGTTGTACATACGGCACATTGCATTCATGAAGTTAATGTTCAATGCACCTTTACATTTCAATTACGCATTTTGTTTGATTACCTTTAGTCATGTGTTTCTGTTGTACATATGACACATTGCATTCATAAAATTAACATCCAATGCACCTTTGCATTCAATTATACATTTTGATTAAACATATGTTGTATATACGACACATTGCATTTATAAGATTAATGCTTAATGCACCTTTGCATTCAATTATACATTTTGATTGATTACCTTTAATCATATGTTTCTGTTGTACGTAAGATTCATTCATTCATTCATTAAACAAATAAAATTAATGTCCATCAAATTAATGTACCTTTGCATTCAATTATACATTTTGATTGATTACTCTTAACCCTATGTTGTAAAATTAATGCACCTTTGCATTCATGTAGCATATTTTTTAATAATACTTTTTTGTACGTTCGTTGCATCATATGCATCACCAATTGGGGGAAGTACTCACCTCAGAAAATAGAAGAGAATGACTTCAAGCCAGTACAATTTCAAAAGCATGAATGACCTAATGGCTAGGGTTGATAAGCTCGAACAGCTCCAAGAGCATTTGGTTTGGAACCAAAAAGAGGTAATATCATATGTGAGGAAAGTCCAAGAGGAAACTAGGGGGAAAATCGACAAAATGATGGGTACGATGGCCACCATGACCAAAGAAGAGGGTGCGAAGGAAGGCTCCTTTGAACAGAAAGAGAGACAGAGCTGGGATTGCGACTTCATAGCAGAAAGGGTCTTGTCTGACGAAGACCAGGCTATCATAAACCAATATGAGGTGGCGTGCATCACTTCAGAGTGCTCTACTGAATTGATGCTGAATAAAGCGAAAGACTCTCTCTTGAAGCCTCTATCATCTCCAGTGAACAAAGGCCCGAATGAAGTAGATCTGGAAATTGAAGAAAATGTAGAATGCGATAAGGGAACGAAGGTGTCGACTGCATCGGATTCTAAAGAGTCACCTCCTCTGATACAAGTTCCTGGCATCGACTTTTCATTAGCAATTCCCAATCGATAAAGCCTCCGGGTCCCAAGAGAAAAAGAGGAAGTTGAAGGACTTTCAATTTATCCCTAGTCTGTTCACCTACCAAGAACTGTTTTCCAAATTGTTGAGCTGTCGATTGATTGCACCATGCTTCGTTAATCCTCAGTCACCCCCGTATCCGAGTTGGTTTAAGGATGAGGAACGTTGTGAATTCCATGCCGGAATCCAAGGCCATTCCATCGAGAAATGCATAAACTTTAAGCGCAAAGTTCAACACCTCCTAGATGTCGGGGTACTAGAGTTTGAACCAACAGTCCCGGGTCTGAAGATCAATCATCCATCTATGAAGTTAGACCAAGACGAGGAGGACAAAGGAGAGGTGCGTTCGGTTAAGAGGGTCATACAACAGGCAAAATCGTTTGAGGAATCAGGAATAGCTTTGAAAGATTCCATGAAAGTAACAATAATCGGGGACGGTGAGGTTTCCAAGGAAAGTCGATCAAAGAAAGGAGACGTAGAGAACGAAGAAGTGCATGTCGGAGACACCGAGAGAAGTGTTGAGGAGACAAAGATGTCAATCCCAATGACGTATTCTGAATTGTTACCCTTGTTGGTTCAAAACAAACTTTTAGAGTTACCCCCATCAAGACGCTACTCTTACCTCAACCCTAATGTGTATGGTACCATGATGGTGTGTGGCTTCCATTATCGCAATTGTGGTCACACAACAGAAGAGTGTGCAGTTTTGAAAAGCCGGGTTTATAGCCTTATCAAAGGGGGTTTGCTTAGCTTTGAGGATGGAAAGCCCAGGTTCCACCCAGGGTTGGGGCATATCAAAAAGTTGACGAGAGGCCGAAATCAATGTCATAAGCGTCCAGTAAAGGCACCTCTAAGGATTCTCAATACATCAATTACGTTCTTGCTTCCTCATTTAATTCAAAGGGGATATCTCGCCCCTAGGCCGATGGAGTTGATCCCAAGCCCATCTCTTAAACGCGATCCGAACAGTGTTTGTGATTTCCATATAGGGGCATCGGGGCACCCTACTAAGAGGTGTTGGGTTTTGAAAGAAGAAATAAAGAAGCTGCTCGGTAATGGGACACTGACACTGGAAATGGTTAAGCAGTGGAAAGAGAAGGGGATAAGAGAGGCTACCACCTCGGTTGAATAACTGAAGAAGCAAGATGAATGAGAAATCACTTCTGGAGTTGTTATGCATGTTTATGTTAGGAGGTGGTGTTTAATTTTTTGTGCGTTGTGTTTCGCTTTTGAAGTAGTGCGTGGAATCAACTTTGTTACTATTTGCCCAAAGATAGCAATGATCTTTTTAAAGGGCACTTGTTATGTTTGCGGATTTTCTTTCTAATGAAAATGCATTTTTCTTAACATACGATGACCTTGAAATCATATATATGTATATCCCTCCTTACCTTCATAGGTCCTCGGATATCACATGCTTGTTGTGGCATTGATTCTAATGAAAGAGATCGATTGAATGTTGTGATAACGATAAAGTGAGACTTCCCACTCTGTCCGCTCTGGTCGGAAAAGCGAGAGAAGCAAGACTACTATTCCTTCGATGATGTTCGATGATAAGGAAATCTCCTAAGAGAATTTAAATAAGGTTGCTTAAATGTGCAAAAAAAAAGTGAAAAATAGACTGTTTCAAAACAAAATAAATGATTTTAATTTCAGAGCCTGGTAATAGGCATTAACAAAAGCACTCCAATTTCCGAAGCCTGGTAATAGGAATTTTCGGATTCGAGTGTGGAATTTTAGGGGCACTCCGCTGAAGCCTGAATCTCTTCGCTTCATGAGTGATGGTAATATTTTCAAAATCGTGACCATGCCGAGTAACTCGGGGTATCGTTGTATGCTCCATCTTTATTCTCGAGACAAAGGATTGTGACGAGTTGAATTCCCCTAAGAAAGAGAAATAAATGAACAAATTGAATAAGTCCTGAAAAGGAATCCTTGAGGACACCGACACGAAATCAATGGTAATCATAAACGCACATGCCCCATGGGCTAAGCGAAAGTTGAAACTTTAAACATACATATGAATGGAGAAACATGATTAGAAGGAATGGTAATCGAGCTGATCCAGCAAGTACCATAATCATGAGGATGAACCGAGCGATTAGGGAGGAATTTCATTACTTCAAATATCGCCACAACATTCAAAGACGCAAGCTATGCTTGAAGAGATCATCGAAAAGTTGCATCTAAGACGCTCTTGCATTTGATATCCGGGGCATCCTATTCAGTTTTTCTTTTAATTAGACTGTTGGTTTCAAAGTTCTGTATGTTAATTTGAAAATCCACTCTTCATTAGAATGACGACCAGCGAATTGACATATTTTTAAACAAAGAGATTTCCTTGTATTACTTCAGAGATAAATGCATCGTCGGTAGTGAGACCTAAAATTGGGGGCACTACGTGATGTATGACGATGAAGGACCATTGGGGCATCTTTGTCCGTGGGGCAACAGAGGCTTTAGCACATAGAATTTCGATTCAGAATAGATGGGAGATGGCATACGGCTTGGAAGTGCTTGATTCTGATTACAACTAGGGTCATTGAACTCGGGGAATGAGCAACGACAGACAAAAGCTAAGTTTGTCAAGACATGTGTCTTAGGAGTGGTTGTAGTCTCAAGATGGTGACCACCGACCTTAAAGAATAAAGATAAACTAAATTCATGCATCTTTGCACTCTCATGACCATACGCATCTTTGTGTCACGAAATATGCTCATGCATCATTAATAGCTAGACAACCCTATGTTAGGAGCATGCTAACTCATACCACCATAGCATTTTGCTCATTTTGAACAGGCATTTGAAGATTGATAAAGGGGTGGATCTACGGCTCTACGAGAAGAGAAATAGATCTCAAGAATCCTTTGACTGGTATCAAGGTTCTTAATCCCTGATTTTTTTTATCCTTTCTAAAGGATGTGTTTTCTCAAAACTCTATTGCATTCCTTCCTAAAGGACGTTTTTTTCTTAAAACCAATTTCTCAATGTTATCCTTTCTAAAGAATGTTTTTCTTAAAACTCGAATTTCTCAATTCTATCCTTCCTAAAGGATGTTTTCCTTAAAACTCGGGTTACTCAATCCTATCCCTTCTAAATTATGTTTTTCTTAAAACTCCATTTCTCAATCGTATCCTTTCTAAAGGATGTTTTTCTCAAAACTTCGATTTCTCAATCGTATCCTTCCTAAAGGATAGTTTTTCTTAAAACTCGATTTCTCAATCGTATCCTTTCTAAAAGATGTTTTTCTCAAAACTCCAATTTCTCAATCGTATCCTTCCTAAAGGATAGTTTTTCTTAAAACTCGATTTCTCAATCGTATCATTTCTAAAGGATGTTTTTCTCAAAACTCCGATTTCTCAATCGTATCCTTTCTAAAGGATGTTTTTCTCAAAACTCCGATTTCTCAATCGTATCCTTCCTAAAGGATAGTTTTTCTTAAAACTCGATTTCTCAACCGTATCCTTTCTAAAGGATGTTTTTCTCAAAACTCCGATTTCTCAATCGTATCCTTCCTAAAGGATAATTTTTTCTTAAAACTCAATTTCTTAATCGTATCTTTTCTAAAGGACATGCCAACGTTGTCCAGTTTGCTTTCGCCGCTCCGGGAAAGTACGCTATTGGAAGTTTATTCTTTGTCATTTAGGGAGAATGAATCAGCTATGTCCTTTGCCGCTCAGGGGGGACATGCCAATGTTGTCCAGTTTGCTTTCGCCGCTCCGGGAAAGTACGCTATTGGAAGATTATTCTTTGCCGCTTAGGGAGAATGAATCAGCTATGTCCTTTGCCGCTCAAAGAGGACATGCCAACGTTGTCCAGTTTGCTTTCGCCGCTCCGGGAAAGTACACTATTGGAAGTTTATTCTTTGCCGCTTAGGGAGAATGAATCAGCTTTGTCCTTTGCCGCTCAGGGTGGACATGCCAACGTTGTCCAGTTTGCTTTCGCCGCTCCAGGAAAGTACGCTATTGGAAGTTTATTCGTTGCCGCTTAGGGAGAATGAATCAGCTATGTCCTTTGCCGCTCAGGGAGGACATGCCAACGTTGCCCAGTTTGCTTTCGCCGCTCCGGGAAAGTACGTTATTGGAAGATTATTCTTTGCCGCTTAGGGAGAATGAATCAACTATGTCCTTTGCCGTTTAGGGAGGACATACCAATGTTGCCGGCTTTGTTCCTACCGCTTCGGAAGAGCAAATGTAGTTTCAGGCGAAGAATTTCATACTTGCCGCATGCTGATCTGAGAGCAAAAGAGTTCAAGGATCCCTGGACATAAGAGCTAGAAGGTCTATCCAGTTTGCTTTCGCCGCTCCGGGAAAGCACGCTATTTGAAGTTCATTCTGTACCGCGTAGGAAGAATGAATCGACTTTGTCCTTTACCGTTCAGAGAGGACTTGCCAACGACACCCACATTGTTCCTGCCGCTTCGGAGGAGCAAATCATCCAAACAGGGAAGTTGGACAAAATTAGTGCTTATAGTCTTTGCTTTGCTCTTGCTTCACAAGTACAAGCAAAGAGGGGCAACTGTAATCACTAATTTTGTCCGGGCTGATTAGCTCTTAAATATGCTTAAATAAGAGCGGGCTTTGCTTATTCACTTTGGGCTTTGTTTAACTTAATACGTATATATACATATTATTTATGAGAATTATTGGTTACCATTATCAATCTACCATCACTCATCATTATACCATTACCCTATTGTCACATACCATATATTAATGTTATTGTTAATATTATCATCTTTTTTATTACTATAAGATATATCATTATCATAAGTATTATTACCGTTATTATTAGTATTATCTTAATATTATTATTATCTACCATATTATTATGAGTATGGTCTATTATATAATAATAATAATAATTATTATTATTATTATTATTATTATTATTATTATTACCAAAGTAGATCTGAAAATCCAAAAAAGAGAGACTAATACAAATATAATAAAAGCCCAAATAAATAAACATATAAAAGCCAAACTGAAATAAAGCTCAAGTTTTAATAATTAAAAGTCCATAACTTATATACATATTTACAAGCCCATTTTGGGCCCAACATTAATTAAAACAGAAAACCTTAATATGCCATTTGTCTTTGCAGCCGCCACCCCCTCTCCACCGTCAGATCCGATCTAGATCTGACGGTCCAGATTGCACCAGGGAATGAAAACCCTAGCTGGCCTCCTCTTGCCCCAGCGCCGCACCCCTCAGGACCATTGGATCGAGAGCGCATCAGATGGCTGAGATCGAACCGGAGAAGATGCCAGAGCCCCACGCGCCGCACGCGCGACTCCCCAGCTCCTTCATGCGCGTCGCTTAAACTCTCCACGCGCGCGTGAGGTACACCGACGGCCTCTTCGAGTTCCCCGAGCCCGTCCCGATCCCATCAACGACATGCAATGGGCCACGTCCCGTGCCTCTCTGGTCCCCTCCTCCAGTAGTGCATGCAAACAAAAAAATACAAATGTCAGAGCCAAAACGCACAAGGTAACAGAATCTCAAAGGCAACAAACAAACATCTCAGCGGACATGAATACAAACAAGAATTACCAGCAACAAACAACATTTTCCAGCAATTTCATATTTTAGAAAATGCAAAAATGGTGTAATATTCCGGCTATAAAAGCCGAAGCAAAATGCAATGTAAAGGGGGGATTCGATTCGAAAAGTTCAGAGAAAAAATTGTAATCTGAGAGCATTAGAGGTTTTTAGAGAGTTTTGAGAGAGATTTGTAACCGGAAACTTCAATCAATACAAGCAACCTCAAAGTCTTCAGAGGTATTTTTCATTGTCTTTGTTTTCATTTCCATTCGAATCGTATAAAAAATAAAAGGATAAGATTTTTTTTACCTCCGTGTCTCTTCTTCTCCCTCTCGTCCGTCCACCTTCCTCGCTGGTGATAAACCCAGTGATCTCTCCGGAGATCTAGTGTGGTGAGCCGGCAAAGAGGAACACGAAAGGGGGATCATTTTTTCGATTTCAAAAAAAAGGTTTTTTTTCAGTTTTGGTTTCGTGAAACGAAGGTCTTTACGGGTTTTTGGGGTTTCGGAAAAGTCAAAAAAATGTTTTTTTAGGGTTCCGGCGTCGGCAACGGCGACCGGAACCCTTGCGGCGCCGGAGGAAAATAGAGGATGAGAGAGCCCCCTATTAGGGTTAACAAAAATGATAAAGGGCTGATTCTTTTTTAAGCCCGCTTTTATATTTTTTAAAAAAAAAACATTAAAAGGGTTTAATCATGTTTCAAATCCCTCCGCGTACGGTTATTACGCGCGCAGGGGCTTCCACAAATTTAAATCCCAGCCACAGTCCCTCCATGTTTTTGGACTTTTTTAATTTCATCCTGATGTTCGTTCAAATTGATTTTCGGGTGGTCGTATCACCATATTGGTCCCTGCAGCCTTCCGCGTTTTTTTAATTTGGTCCACTTTCGCATTATTATATGTTTTTTTAAATTGGTTTAATTACCGCCTGGGTCCCTATCTGTTTGCATTCATTTCCATTGCATTTTATTTATATTGTATGTTATCTTGGTCATATTGTGTTATTATGTGTGCATTTTGTTTTTTATGTTTGCATCGAATACATATTTTGCCATATTGTTTTATTAGTATGTGCATATATGTTTTTGTATTGCATGCCATTTTTGTTATGTTATTATTCATACTCATGTTCATGCCTTTTTATGTGTTTGTTCGAATATATATTTGTTATATGCTTTTTTAATGTCATTTGGTTCGAATATATGTGACATGCATTTTAATTGTCATTCATGTGACTCTTTAATTTAGCTCGATAATTAATTAACTTAAAAGTCTACCCTAAGAGAGGTATTAATTAGCCCCGGTATCCGAGAAACGACGGTCCTAGCTTAATGGATGTCGATCGAATACTCGGATTAATTTTCACCGTCTCTAGGAAAGCGGAAGCATAAAAATGAAAATACCACGCATCATCCTTTATTTGTCTGCATCCATGCATAAAGGTGACGTACGGGATCCGAACCCTAAACTAACACGGCATTCAGTCTTATATGATGTCGGTTTAGTCTATGGTCCGGTGTACCGTCATCCTTTTTAATTAAATGTCTAATTAATTCCAAATGCCACTATTCGATAAAGCCCGTATAAATTAAGCCATATTTTCATTCAAGAACATTTTATTGAATTCACTTCAGTTTTTAAATAATTTCTATTGATCAAAAGGCAACAAGCAATTTGGTACCGATTTCCAGGCGTGATGGGGGTGTTAATCTTTCCCCACACGTAACCAACTCTCGAACCCGTTTGAAAACGAATCTCTGATTTTGTGGTGTCCGGCCTACCTCAGTGGCCGGTGGCGACTCCAAGTTTTTACAGTTTTCCAAAATACGAATTTCCCCCCTTTTAAATAATATCATATTCAAGAAGAAAATAGTGATAAGGCCCCACTTAGCGGTTTTCCAGGAAAAAAAACCTTATCACAGGGTGACATTCCCAATGGAGTCTTAAATGTTGTTCTGTAGGCCCAGAGTGCATCACTGAGGTGTAAGGATCAGTCCTTTCGAGTTGGTTTAACCATCTTCTCAAGAATGTTCTTTACCTCTCTGTTGGATATTTCAACCTATCCATTGGTCTGAGGGTGATAAGTTGTTGCAATCCGATGCTTAACGCCATATTTCCTTAAGGCAGCAGCTATTACCCTATTGTCAAAATACCTCCCTTCATCACTGATGATCGCTTTCGGGATGCCAAATCTGGAAAAAAATGTTCTTATGAAGAAATCTCTGAACAATCTTGGCATCGTTTTTCTGTGTGGCGATCGCTTCAACCCATTTGGACACGTAGTACACTGCCAGGAGGATATAAAGATTCCCACATGATGCTGGGAACGGTCCCATGAAATCAATCCCCCAAACATCGAAGATTTCGACTTCAAGGATGTTTTGCAGCGGCATCTCATGTCTCCTTGAGATGTTTCCAGTCCGTTGACACTTGTCACAGTTTTTGTAGAATGCTTGGGCATCCTTAAACAGTGAAGGCCAATAAAAACCAGACTGCAAAACCTTGGCAGCAGTTTTGTTACCACCTAAGTGTCCTCCATATTGTGAAGCATGGCAGTGATGAAGTATAGCTTCCTGCTAATCATGTGGTACACACCTCCTGATAATCTGATCTGCACAATTTTTGAAAAGAAGAGGTTCGTCCCAATAATAATGCTTAACATCATTTTGGAACCTCTTCCTAGCTTGATAATTAAGATCATGAGGAAATATTCGGTAACTAAATAATTAACGAAATCAGCATACCATGGGAGTTCAGCAAACTTACCTGCCGCCATGGCTGTCGCGGTAATGCTTGTGGCAGTGAACAACTGCTCATCAGGGAAGGTCTCCAGTATGTGTGTCTTGTCTATTGGAAGACTCGTTCCCCTCTCTAATCTTGACAAGTGATCTGCAACTTGGTTCTCTGTCCCCTTTTTATCCTTGATTTCTATGTCGAACTCTTGCAGCTGCAAAATCCAACGAATCAGTCTGGGCTTTGCGTCTTTTTTAGCAAACAGATACTTCAGTGCAGAATGGTCTGTGTGGACCACCACTTTCATTCCAAGTATATAGGATCGAAACTTGTCAATTGAAAACACCACTGCTAACAGTTCCTTCTTTGTTGTGGTGTAGTTTACTTGGGCATCATTGAGTGTTTTGCTACCGTAGTAAATTACATGGAATAGCCTCTACTTCCTCTACCCAAGTGCTGGCCCTACAGCATAATCACTGGCATCACACATAATCTCGAATGGCAACTTTCAGTTTGGTGGCTGTACAATTAGGGCTGTTACTAGCTTCTCTTTCAGAATTCTGAATGCTTCAGTACATTCAGTGTTGAAGTCGAAGAGATGATTCTGCTCTAATAGGTGGCATAACGGCTTGGTGATCGTCGAAAAATTGGCTATAATACTTCGATAGAACCCAGCATGCCCTAAAAAACTCTGAATTCCCTTGACTGTGGTGGGTGGTGGAAGCTTTTCAATTACCTCAATTTTTTCTCTGTCGACTTCTATGTCGCGGCAGCTTACCTTGTGGCCTAGGACTATCCCTTCATCCACCATGAAGTGACATTTCTCCCAGTTTAATACTAAGTTCGCTTTCTCGAATATTTCGAGCACTTTCTGTAGGTTGCCTAAGCAGCTTTCAAAATTGTCCCCAAAGACGGAAAAATTGTCCATGAATATCTCCAAGAAATCCTCCACCATGCCGGAGAATATTGCCATCATACACCTCTAAAAAGTTGCTGGTGCGTTGCAAAGTCCAAATGGCATCCTCCGAAAAGCGTAAGTACCGTATGGGCAAGTGAAAGTCGTTTTCTCTTGATCCTCCGGTGCGATGGCTATTTGGTTATAACCTGAGTAACCATCAAGAAAACAGTAATAAGGCTTTCCCGCTAATCTATCAAGCATTTGATCAATAAAAGGTAGGGGAAAGTGGTCCTTCCGGGTAGCTTTGTTAAGCTTCCGGTAGTCAATACAAACCATCCAACCGGTCACAGTCCTAGTTGGGATTAACTCGTTTTCTTCATTAGTCACCACGGTTATTCCTCCTTTCTTAGGAACGCACTGCACCGGGCTCACCCACTTACTATCCGAGATGGCGTAAATTATTCCGGCGTCTAGCCATTTGATAATTTCTTTTCAGACCACTTCTCGCATGGCGTTATTCAAATGTCTTTGGGCATCAATGGTCGGCTTATGATCATCCTCTAAGAGAATTTTATGCATGCATAATGTCGGGCTGATGCCTTGGATATCAGATATCGTCCATCCAATAGCTTTTTTGTGCTGCTGCAGCATCTCTATCAGCTGTTGTTCCTGTTCATGCATTAACTTGGAAGAGATGATTGCGGGCAACGTATCATTTAATCCAAGAAAAACATATTTGAGCTGTCCTGACAGGGGCTTATGATCTAGAACAGTTGGTTCTACAGTTGATTGCTTTTGGATGATATGTTCATTCGAGGTATAGTTTAAGGGCTCGAATAACTTACCTAGACGATTGCCTATCCATTTTACCTCCTCATGACCTTCAGTGTCAGATATGTCAGAATCTGAGGAGCTGATGTCGTCATTGCTGCCGTGACAGTCTTCAGATGGCTGTTGTGGCAGTGGCCAAATTTGATGTCATGGCAGTCTGACCTGATGCAGGGTTGGTCAAGGATAACTTCAGTGATAGCCTTGCATTCTTCTTATGCATCAACGTGTTTTATTGCTTGGAGAACATTTAACTTGATCTCTTGATCATTCACTCTCATAGTGAGTTCTCCCTTTTCTACATCAATCAGTGATATGTTGTGGCTAAGAAGGGTCGCCCCAGGATGATTGGTTCATTCTCATCTGCTTCACAATCTAAAACAAGAAAGTCAGTAGGAAAAATAAAATTATCCACTCTTACCAGGATATCTTCAATCTTCCCTTCTGGTTGCACATAAGAGCGGTCTGCCAGCTGCAACATAACTGTCGTGGGTCGTGCTCATCCAATACCTAGTTTCTGAAATACAGATTTTGGCATTAAATTAATACTAGCACCTAGATCACAAAGTGTCTTACCCACGAATTTATCACCGATTATGCACGTATTATGAAGCTCCCAGGATCCTTATTTTTCTGGGGTGGATGCTTGTGCAGAATAGTCATGCATCCTTCTGTCAATTTAACCGTCTCAAATTCCCCAAGTCTGGATTTCTTCGACATAGCATCCTTGAGAAATTTGGCATAACCAGACATCTCCTTGATGGCATCTAACAGCGGAATATTGATGTGGACCTTCTTAAAAATATCATAGATTTTCTTAAGCTGGAACTCATGTTTCTGCTTCTGTAGCCGCTGTGGAAAAGGAGGTGGAGGACGATAATCTTCAATGCGTCCTTCTCATGGTATTCGGATCTGAGGAGGCTTAGGTTCTTCATCCTTCTCCTTTGTCCCTTTTGTTTTCATGATAGGTGTGGCGGCAGCAGGTTGTTTATCGTCTGCCGGGGCAGCGTTCGCGACAGTCGATTCTAGGGCTGGTTCCTTCACTGGTTCAGCTTTTTTCTCCGGCCCTGGTAATTGCTTCCCACTCCTAGTTGTGATAGCTTTGCACTGCTCATGTGTGGGTTGTCTAGTGACCTCAGTATCGCTAGGGAATCCTTCGTTCTGCCTTGGCTTAATATGCTGGGAAACCTGGCCCATTTGTGTCTCCAGTGATTTCAGAGTAGCTTCATGGTTAGTCATCCGTATCTCAGTTTTATCCATGAACGACTCAGTCTTCTTGACGAAGTGATTCATGTTTTCAATGTAAGTTCCTGTCTGTGACATAAATGTGGCCAAGGTCTGCTCCAATATACAAGGTGCGGCTACTGGCGGCTGTTGCGGCTGCTGTTGTGATTGCTGCCGAGTCAGAATTCTAGGTGCCCCCTGATTTTGAGTGTTCTGTGATTAAGGGTTCAGGGCATTGTTTGGGTTGCTCCAAGAGAATTTTGGATCTTTCCTCTAGTTAGGATTGTAATTGTTGGAATTGTAGTTTTTCTTGTTATAGTTCCCAACATACATCCCTTCCTCTAGTTGTAGTGGGCAGTCTTTCGAACTATGATTCCCACTGCACGTTCCACATACCTCTTCTGCAGCGTAGACCGGTTGAGAATCTTTCTTCAGTAAGTTTTCTATTGCCTTTGTGAGATGCGCAACTTGTGTCTTTAGGGAATTATCGGCTTCGTAATCCTTCGCAGCTAGTACTCGTTTACCTTTCCTCGATGTGGGGAATTGCTCTTCATTCTTCGCCAAATTCTTTAACACTACCATGGCTTCATCCGGATCTTTATCCAACAACAACCCATTGGCTGCTGAATCGATTCTCATTCGTGTCTGTAGGTTGACAGCATTGTAGAATTTGATTACTTGATTCCAAACAGGGAATCCGTGCATCGGGCAATTCCTTAGAAGAGTAGTAAACCTGTCTCATGCCTCGTGCATTGGCTCGTCATCTTCCTGTTGAAAAGTAGCAATTTCCTTACGTAATCGCTCAGATAAATGCGAAGGGTTAAAACGAGACAAAAATTCACGAGTTAAATCTGCCCAAGTTCGTATTGAACCCGGCGTTAGTTTGTTCCACAAAGTTTTAGCTATGTCCCTCAATAAATGAGGAAATAACCGAAGCCTCAGTATCTTCGGGTTTACTCCTGGTAGTCTAAACGAACCACAAATTTCTTGGAACATTTTCAGATGTTCCCTAGCATCCTCTGTAGCAGCACCACTAAATTGGCCAGCGGAATTAATCATGCTGAACATGAAAGGTTTCAGATCGAAATTTTCAGCTTCCACGTCTGGCAGGGCGGTCTCTAGTTCCACATGATCATTGATCATGTAATCACGGTATGACCGGCATGCGGCCTCAGCAGCAGGAGGAGCGGCAAGTCGTCTGTTTCCTCCATCTCCGATAGGATCGTTAGGATCTTGGGGATTCCCTTGGTTGTTCATGGCCTCTAACCGTCCTTCAAGGTAATCGTTTCTGGCTAACAAGAGTCGGAGTCAGTTCCTAAGATTGCACGAGTGTTCGATTTCAAGATCTAGCTGATACTCAGGTTCCTTTCCTCGTCTCGATCTGCGCATAAGCAAACAAAAGACCTTGTGAAAAGCACGGGATGAACAATCCAAATTAAAACAGAAAAATTAAAAGAATGTGCGGTAAAAGTAGGGTAAAGATATGTTGCCAGTCCTCAGCAACGACGCCAAAAACTTGTTGCGTGTAAAAGAGTCTATCGCAATAGAGTGCAAGTGTACACGACGCAAGTAGTAAAGTGATACACGAAGTATCGGATGTCGAATCCACAAGGACTGGAAATAGCCTTAACCTTGAATTATTGCACAAGAAAGAAGATAATTTGAATTGTTTGCAAGGGAATACTAAAGAATACTGAAGATAAAAGATTAAAGGAATCAGGATTGAGAGAATGGGCCGGTATTGATTTGCTCAGTAGTGTAGGTGTTGCAATGTCTAGGACTTTCTGTTATGTCGTTGCTCCTGTCGCGGCAGCACCTACGGCAGTAGCGGTCTGTTGTTGTCGTGGCAGCGATCACACAACTCTGTACTTCAAGCTTGGCAAGAATCCCTGCTGTGCCTTGTCATATCCTTAGGTCCAAGTCTGTCTATGAACACGTCTTTGATGATACCTCCCGGCGTGAATCGAAGGATGAACATTGATGTTGTTGAATTCTTCCTTAGCCACTTAACCTCGTCCTATCCCTAGGTCCGAGTAGTTCAACCATAAACTGGAGAACCCGTACTTATTCCTTTCGTATACTTAACTCTCCCGATATTAAGTAAATATATAATCTCACAATGCTCTCCCGATACTCTTGCAAGATGTTGGAAACCAGAATAAGCAAACTTGAAGTCTATTTTATTGAACAGAAAAATCCTAAAACAATGCAATCCTTGCAACTACTTTACAAAATCAACCCTTAGCCCTAGGGGAAGTTTAGAACATGATGAGAAGGGTGAAAACGACTAGGGTTTAGGGGAAGACGGCTAGAGAATAAGATTTCCTTCCCTAGGTCGAATTACATGTCTTTATATAGGCTTTGGGTTCAAGTTTTCTAATATGGCAAGAATACAAGTTTAAATTAAAGTGCAACTCTATTAAAGACTAAATCTTCAAGTAGATGTCTTTAATTCGTCCTCTCTTCTTGCTTGGAGTTTCTTCCTTGAACTTTGGGCTTGGTTTTCATTCTGATCTAGGGCTCGGAAAAATATATGAGTGCTCCACGACAGACCGGCTTAATTTTCTCTTTCTATCGAGCTCCATTTTACTTTTTCCCTTCATCATTGCTGTCGTCCTTGGCTGCCACGGCAGCGACCTTGGCAGCATCGTCCTTCTCGACTTCAGTCCTGTGTTCCAGCTTTGCTTCTCCACTGCCCTGAGTCTACTACAACAGATACCTGCAAAAGTAACCAAAATCAGTAGCAACTGTGCCATTTAATATAATTGTGATGTATAATTGAAATCTATCCTAAATGCAATATGCTTGAATGCAGTAGAAATATGGGTTAAATAGGGGGTAAAATATAGAACTTTTACACACTCAACAGATATAAAAATTCCTTGTTGTGAGTGTGCCACCTCAATACCAAAGGAAGTATTTTAATCTTCCAAGTTCCTTCACTTCAAACTCTTTTACAAGGCATTTCTTCAAATTGTTGCTCCCTTCTGAATCATTACATGTAACAATTATACCATCTACATACACCAGTAATATAGTTACTCCCCCTGAATGAGAGTGTTTCACAAACAGGGTATGGTCACCTTGGCTCTGTTTGAAACCTTGGCTTAGCATTTCTTTAGCAAATTTCCCAAACCAAGCTCTTGGGGACTGTTTTAGTCCATATAGAGCTTTCTTCAACTTGCAAACTGCCTGTCCAGTAGTCGGAGTAAATCCAAGTGGAACATCCATGTATACATCTTCAAGATCTCCATGTAAAAAGGCATTTTTAATGTCAAGTTGCTGCAAATTTCATCCTTGATTAGCAGCTAAGGAAACTATGACCCTCACTGTGTTCATCTTTGCAACAAGTGCAAATATCTCAAGATAATCAATCTCATAGGTTTGAGAGTACCCCTTTGCCACCAATCTTTCTTTGTACCTTTCCAAGGAACCATCAGACTTGTACTTTACAGTGAACACCCACCTGCATCCCACTATTTTTTCCCTTCTGGCAGCTTCACTAAATCTCAAGACTTATTCTTTTCTAGTGCATCCATTTCCTCTTTCACAACCTTTTTCCAATTCTCATTTTCTAATGCCTCGACTGCTGTTTTAGGAATGGCAATGTCATTTAGGCTGGTAAGAAAGGCTCTGTGATTGGGGGATAGGTTTTTGTAGGTCATAAACAAATAGGAAGGATGTTTAGTTGTGCAGGTTCTTTTTTCCCTTTCTAATAGCAATAGGAAACTCAAAATCAGAATTAGATTCAATATCATTATGTTTAGAAGGAGTTTTAGAATGTACCTCAAAATGTATGGGAATAGGAGTAGGAGCAGGAGAAGGGGATGATTGAATCTGCTTAGGTGCCTTCCTTCTCGAATAAGTCCTTAGAGGACAAGCAGTTTCTTGAACATTGGGCTGAGAAACATTAATGTTTGGTCGAGGAGTTTGAGAGTTATTAGGTTCTGCTTGTGGAGAAGATAGAGTAGGAGTATGAGGAGTGAGAGAAGATGGAGTAGGGGCAGGCTGATTAGGTTCTGCAAAACGGATAGGATTAGAAAAATCAATAAGTGGATGTTGCTGCTAAAGTAAAAACAAATTTGCATCATTATCTTCCCTAAAAGATATCACCCCTGAAGATAAAGAACAATGAAGTAACTCTCTCTTTCAATAAAAGTGACATCAACAGAAGTATAAAATTTTCTAGTAGGTGGATGGTAGCACTTGTAGCCTTTTTGAGTGGAGGAATAGCCAATAAAGATGCATTTCAATGCCCTTGGATCAAGTTTACCTCGACTTTGAGAATGAATGTGAACAAAAGCAACACACCTCGGTTGGAGGTTAAGAGATGGATTGAAATTAGGAAAGAAAGTTGTAAGAGTGTGAAGGGGACTTTGGGATCCAAGGACTTTAATGGGTAATCTATTCATTATATAGGTAGTTGTTAAGACGGCTTCCCTCTGGTACTTTTTAGGGACATTGTATTGAAATAAAAGGGCTCTAGTTATGGCAAGAACATGTCCATTCTTCCTTCTTGCAACCCCCTTCTGTTGGGGAGTGTTTACACAAGAAGACTCATGTAAAATACCTTTTTCTAAGAGAAGGGGATAAGATTTGGTTAAAGTAATCCTTGGCATTATCTGATCTGATTTTCTTAATCTCAGCCCCAAACTGAGTCTTTATCATGGTGTAGAAACTTTTAAAGGTAGAGGCAACATCAGATTTATGTTTTAATAAGTAAATCCAAGTAACCCTGGTATAATCGTCTATAAAAGACACAAACCATCTAGCCCCAGTTATGTTAGGAATAGTGGAAGGTCCCCAAACATCACTGTGAATAAAATTGAAGGTGTAACACCCCAAAAATGGGGCTAGTCGAAATTGGATTCCGATGATCAGAGTATTGACATTAAAATATTCAAATATCGTATCTTTATTGCCTAAATTATAGATTATATTGTTAACAGAACTTAATTGGACTTATCATTAGTTAAGACCTCATTGGAAATGCCTAAAATGATGATGTTGAGCTAGGCGTTTTGATACAGTAAGATTCGTACCGAAATGACCTAGGAAAGGCGTTTCGAAACGATTATACGGCGTTCTGATACAGTTCCAATGGTTTTAACTAACTTTTGAACTTTTGCATAGCTGTTTCGATACAGCTTCATGCGTTTCGAAACGGGTCCCCTAGTTCGATCTGTTCAAAGGCTAAATTGAAAGGAAATGATGAGGTGATAACTCACCAGCTTGCTTACCACCTCCTCTCACGTGAATGATTAGAAAAGTGGCTAAATAGCCATCAAATTCCTTGGATTTGATAAAAGGCATGAGTTGATAGGATTCCTTGTAATAAGCAAACCCTTTAGTATAGGAAAGCTGCCTATTGGCTTAAAGAAAGGTGGATAATGATTAAGTTTATAATTTCCCTAAAATGAATTAGAGAAAAAAAGGCAATCATCTTTGTTCTATGTCACCGAGATTAAATCTTCATCTTTGTCTTTGAAAAGCAAGCATACATCTCCATTGTCTTCAACCTCAAGCACTCAAGCATATTGTAGAAAGGTACTGAAAAAAGTCTTAGTTTGAGTACTCTTATTTCTGTCATTTATTTGATAAAGAAATACCATATTTATAGATTACAAGAGAGAGCCAAAACTAGGAAGAATTACAAATAAATTACAAGAATCTAATTCCTTATTTACAGCTATTAACAAGATATTAGGAAGATAATTGCTAACTAATAGCAGCTTGATATTATGGAATTTACATCCCTAATTTTCTACAATCACACAATCCACACTCCCCCTCAAGCTGGAGAGTATATATTATATAATCCCAGCTTGCATGTAAACTCATCAAAGGTTACTCTAGGAAGTGCCTTGGTGAGAATGTCTGCAAGTTGATCTTTAGAACAAACAAAATTCAGTTTTACCAGACCACTGCTGACTTTCTCTTAAATGAACTGTCTATCAATTTCCACATGTTTAGTCATATCATGATGGACTGGATTTCTCACTATACTGATGGCAGATTGACTATCACTGTATAGTTTAAACTATTTTAGTCACTGTAGCCCAATTTAACAAGTAACATTTGTAACCATATTCCCTCACACATTCCAAGTGCAATAGCTCTATACTCAGCTTCAGCATTGTTACGAGACACAACATATTGCTTTTTGCTCCTCCAAGTTACCAAATTGCCCCAAACAAAAGTGCAGTACCCACTGGTGGATCTTCTATCTGTCAGTTCTCCAGCCCAGCTAGCATCGGTGAAGAATTTTACTGATCTGTCATTGGTTTTCTTGAAAATTAGCCCATGGCCAGATGTCATCTTTAGGTATTTTAGTATTCTATTGACAGCTTCAAGATGCTCCTCTCGAGGGTCACTCAAATATTGACTAACAATGCTCACAGAAAAAGATATATCAAGTCTAGTAAGAGAAAGATAAATTAATTTCCCAACTAACCTTTAATACAATCCCTTATTAACTGGACTTCCATGAACATCCTTCTTCAGTTTAAGATTGAACTCCATAGGAGTCTAAGCTGGTTTGCAGCCCTTCATCCAAGATTCAGATAACAAGTCTAGGATATATTTTCTCTGGTTGATTACTAGACCAGATTCTGATCTTGCAACCTCCATGCCAAGGAAGTATCTTAAAGTACCAAGATCCTTGGTTTCAAATTCACTTGGAAGCAATTTCTTTAAATTTCCAATTTCTTCATTGTCATCACCAGTGATGATGATATCATCAACATACACAATGAGAATTGCTTTCTTCTTTTCTAAACCCTCTTTGATGAACAATGTGTGGTCGGTTTGGCCTTTCTTGTACCCATTCTTCACAATAGCTTTTGCAAATCGATCAAACCAAGCCCTAAGAGATTGTTTCAATCCATACAGTGACTTCTCAAGTTTACAAACTTTCTGTTTGTCAGAATGATATCCCAACCCCTGTGGAATTTCCATATATAGATCTTCTTCAAGATTTCCATTCAAGAAGGCATTCTTGATGTCAATTTGATGTAATTTCCAGTTCTTGTTAACTACCAAAGACAAAAGAACTCTCATTGTATTCAGCTTTGCTACTGGAGCAAATGTCTCATGGTAGTCTATCCATGGGACTGAGTAAATCCCTTGGCCACCAACCTTGCCTTATAACGTTCAATGCCCCCATCAGATCTATACTTGACAGTAAAAATCCACTTGCAACCCACTGGTCTTTTTCCTGGTGAAAGATCAGTGATTTCCAGGTTTTATTGTCTTCTAGTGCCTTTATCTCTTCTTCAACAACCTTCTTCCATCCTATGTCTTTCATTGCTTCCTCTATTGTTTTTGGAATGAAAGTGTTATCAACACTAGAAATGAAGGCTTTAAAGGCAGGCTTTAAGTTTCCATATGCCACAAACTTCTGAATAGGATGTGTTGTACACTTCCTTACACCTTTTCTCTGTGCAATAGGCAAATCATCAATATCAACAGTTGGAGCAATACTTTGAGAATTTTTCATACCTTGTGGATTCTCTGAGGCTGTAGGAGTATGTTCCAGCTCTTGGAAGTTACCAGGTTGTATGTCGGTCTCTTTATTGGGCTTTCTTCTCCTTTTGTAGACACTGAGCTCTTTGGCCTCAAGTTGCTCTGGTTGGGTTCTTTGTGGTGTGCGAGGTGTACCTAGAGGCTCCAAGATAGTAGTTTCAATGGAGTTAGGAATGGTGGAAGGTTCATTGGTTTCAGTAATAACAATGGGTTCCAAGACAGTAGGTTCAATGGGGTTAGGAATGATGGAAGATTCATTGGTTTTAGTAATAACAGTGGGTTCATGTTCAGAAGAAATAATAGTGGGAATTTTAGTGATAGGAAAAATGTCAAAAGCTTGGAACTCACTGAAGCGCTCCCCTTGAATTTCATGCTTGGCATAATATGGATTTTGTTCAATGAAGGTGACATCCATTGAGGTATAGGTTCTTTTAGTTATGGGAGAGTAACATTTGTAGCCCTTCATAGTAGAAGAGTAACCTAAGAAGATGCATTTTAAGGCTCTAGGATCTAACTTAGACCGAGAATGAGGATAAATGTGAACAAAGACAGTGCATCCAAAAACTTTTATTGGGATAGAGGAAGAGATGGGCTGAAAATGAGGAAAGGATTGAATAAAAAGATTTCTAGGTGTTTTAAAATTAAGAGGTTTACTAGGCATCCTATTGATGAGGAAGGTTGATATAAGGATGGCTTCCCCCCAATAAAATTTAGGCACATTAGTAGAGAACATAAGAGACCTAGCAACTTCTAACATATGTCTATTTTTCCTCTCGGCAATACCATTTTGTTGAGGAGAATCTACACAAGAAGTTATATGAACAATCCCTTTTTCTTGAAGAAAATCCCCCAAAGCTCTAGAAAAATATTCACTACCATTATCAGTATGAAGGATCTGAATTTTGCTTTGAAATTGACTTTCTATTAGACTATGAAATCTCTTAAACACTTTTCCAGCTTCTGAGTTTTCTCTCATAAGAAATGTCCAAGTGAGCCTAGTGTGATCATCGACACAAATGATGAACCATCTAGAACCATCTAGAACCATCAATATTCTTAACTTGGGAAGGGCCCCAAATGTCACTGTGTATGGTGGAAAAAGGTTTAGAGGTTTTATATTTAGAGGGAGGATAAGTGTTCTTTGTATGCTTAGCAAGAGGACAAATTTCACAAGAAAAAGATTGAGGATTTTTACCGATAAGCAATTGTGGTAACAATTTGGCAAGATATTGAAAACTAGGATTCCCTAATTTGTAATGCCATAAAAGAACATTTTTTGAGGATTCTGATATATTGGAAAAACAAGGAAAAGGATAAATAGAGCTTGAGTGTGCTTGTCCACTTTGTGAAGGATTCCCTTGAAGAATGTAGAGGCCACCACACAACCTAGTGAACAGAATTGAGAAGAAATAATTTTCTTATTATTTCTCTATCATCAAGTTACAACTTAAAGGAAGAATAAGTAGAAAAATAGGAAAGTATCCCTAAAAATTAGGAACTACAATTAGTGACATATATACACTAAGTTAACTCCTAAAAATAAGGAAGAAGATTCAGTCCATTAAATCTAAGATTTCCAACACTCCCCCTCAAGCTGGTGTGTAGATATTCATCAAACCCAGCTTGCCAATAAAATATTCAAACATGTTCTTACTCAGACTTTTAGTTAGCAAGTCTGCAACTTGTTTCTTAGTAGGAAGATAGATAATACAAAATTCTCCTACATTGACCTTCTCTTTGATGAAATGACGATCTATCTCCAAGTGTTTAGTACGATCGTGATGAACTGGGTTATGTGCTATACTCACAGCATCTTGATTAGTTCCTTCATTAATCTTTGTAACCAAATTTCCTCACATATACCATGAGACAAAGCTCGGTATTCTGCCTCTACACTGCTATGAGCCACAACGGACTATTTTTGACTTCTCCATGTCACAATTACCCCACACATAGCTACAATAACCACTTGTAAATCGTCTGTCGCTCAATGATCCTGCCCAATCTGCATTAGTGTAAAGCTCTATGTCACGCTGGTGTTTTTCTTGAAATGAAGACCTTTACCCGGTGTTCCCTTCAAATACCTTAGTATCCTGTAAACTGCCTTTAAATGTTTTTCTTGATGACACTCACACCAAATGCAATATCAGGTCGAGTATGAGATAGATAAATAAGTTTCCCACGAGCCACTGGTATCTCCCCTTGTCCACTTCTTCCCCATCATCTTCAGTGCCTAGCTTCAAATTGAACTTCATTGGGGTCTCGGCAGGTTTACAACCCAACATGTCAGTTTCAGCCAATAAATCAAGAACATACTTTTGTTGGGAAATAGAAATACTTGTTTGAGTCCTTGCTACTTCCATACCAAGGAAGTATTTGAGATTACCCAAATCCTTAAGCTCAAATTATGTGCTAAGGAAGTCTCTTAGGTTCATCAACTCACTTGAATCATCCCTTGTTAGGATAATATCATCAACATAAACAATGAGAATAGAGCATTTACCATCCCCCGAGTGCTTGTAAAATAATGTGTGATCTGATTTCCCTTGGGTGTAATTCCTGCTGGTCATAGCCTTGGCAAACCGATTGAACCAAGCTCTTGGGGACTATTTTAGTCCATATAATGACTTCTTTAATATGCATACTCGCCCTTTTTCTTCTTCAAAACCTGGTGGAAAGTCCATATATACCTTCTCGCTCAAGTCTTCGTTGAGGAATACATTTTTTACATCAAGTTGTGTCAAGGACCAATCAAGATTAACAGCTAAGGAAAGAAGAACTCGAACAGTATTAAGCTTTGTAACGGGGGCAAATGTCTCATCATAATCGAGACCATAGGTTTGAGTAAAGCCTCTTGCCACAAGTCGGGCCTTGTGTCGATCAATACTCCCATCAAGCTTGAATTTTGTGGTAAAAATCCATTTACAGCCCACGGTTTTCTTCCCTTCTGGCAGATCTGTAACTTCTTATGTCCCATTATTTTTTAGAGCACTCATTTCTTCAAAAATAGCATGTCTCCATTCGGTTGATTCCAGAGCCTATTTCACATTCCTTCGAGCCACTACACTGTCAATATTAGTTACAAAAGTTTTGTAAGCTTTAGACAAATTTCCATAGGATACAAACCAAGAGATTGGATGTTGTGTACAGGTTCTTATGCCTTTACGAATGAATAGCAATGGGAAGGTTCATATTAGACGAACCAGGAGACAGATCTGGAACAGGACAGTCTTCGGAGTTGGATGAATTTGGCACTGTTGTTGTGTCTATTTCTGGAGGGGAACGTCGTTGTGAATAAACAAGGAGTTCTGAAGGCTGTTGCTGGAGTTTTTCAGAGGGATTAGGCTGCGGAAGCTCAGTTTCAATGGGAATTTTATTGTTGGGAAGTTCATTCCTCTCCAGTGGAACACTCAAATCTAGAATTATGAGGACAGGGTTATCTTGTGTGACAGTGGTGTTAGGGGTAGGCTCTGAAGGTATAATAAGAAATGTATGAAGAGTCTCATCTTCACTAAGAGTCTCCCCTGATGATAAGTGGTAGAAAATATGATTCGTTTTCAAAAAACGTGACATCACGAGAAATAAATATGTGACGCAAGGTGGGTGAGTAACATTTGTATCCTTTTTGTTTGGATGAGTAGCCAATAAAGACGCATAGGTGTGCTCGGGGATCAAGTTTGGATTGATTAGGTTGGTGATTGTAATAACGGAGGAGTCGCCACCAATCTATTTTTTTTACTTTAGGTGCGATTGGAACACCTGAAAAACCCGATTATTTTAATAAAACTTGTTTTTATTAAAACAACGAGTTTTGGTCTGCGAAACCAGAAAACAGGTTCGGGAGTCAGTTACGTATAGGAAAAGGTGAGCACCCCACACGCCCAAAAAATTGGTACCTAGTCAGTTACAAATTGTTTTAATGGCGGAACTTAAAAAATTGAATTTTATTTAATGATGTGATCCCAAAATAATTAGAATAATTTTTAGAAGTAAAAATTTAAAGAAAGGGATATACACTCCTACACCCAGAGTATGGTCTCCCCTATAAAATTATTATTCAAAAAGGTGATATTAAATAATAATATAATAAAGGAATTAACGGAAAATGACACTCCAACGCCCGGAGTGTGATTTTCACGATAACTCCTAAAAATCTGTAAATGAATTTTAACAAGAACTATTGTTGGTAACATAATAATAATAATAATACTGATAATAATAATATATAAGGAAAATAATAATAAAGAAAATAATAATAATGATAAATAATAATAATAATAATAATAATAAAAGTAATAATAATAATAATAAAAGGCAGTGGCGGAATTGAAAGTAAACAGAAATTAAAGGACAGAAATTAAAAGACAACGGTGACTAAAATGAAATAAAATCAAAACTGAAATGCTAAAATATAAGGATACGAAGGTTGGATGGCTAAGGGCGGAATTCTCCCCTCCAGTTGAAAACGCGCGGGTCTTGGCTTGGGTCGGGTCGCGTATCTGGGTTAGATGCTCGAAACGACGTCGTTTTGGCTAGCTTATAAATACCCAAAATTTTCCCTTAAATCCAGCTTTAATACTTCATTTGAATCAAAAACAAAGGTAGACATGAGAGCTCTCTCCCTCTTTCGGTTCAGTCCGGTCACCGGCGGTCGGAGGGCTCGCCGTCGGTCGCCGGAATTTCCACCGCCGGCGAGAATCCAACATGCAAATATGGATTCCGACTCGTTTTCGCGCGTTGAGTCCAAATTCGAGGTTAGTTTTTCCGAACTCCCCCTCTATTTTCCTAGATCTAAAAAAAACGTTTCGGACTCTAAAGTTTTTACCTTTTATTTCTTGCTTTCTTGACTGTGGATTTGTTTGGTTTTTGTTCGAATCCTTTCTCCCTTTTTTATTTCCCCAAAAGCCTCCTTTTCTTACAACCGAATCCGGTATATATAGCCGGATTTTTTTACATAAAATAGTATACAAAAAATGGGATTTTATCCTCTTTTCCTTTTCATTTTACAGAGATAATCATTATGATTATTTTCCCTTGTTGCAGGTGGGTGCGACGCGTGGCTTGGTGACGCGGATGAGGAGGTCGACGTGGCCGGCTTCGTGGCAGCGGCTCGGCTTCGTGGCGGCGGCTGGCGGCGGCGGCGGCTAGGGTTAGGGTAGAATAGGTTTAGGTTTAGTTTAAGTTTTAGGGTTTTTTTTTGGATTGGGTTTACTAATTGGGCCAGGTTATTGGGTTTTAAATGGGTATGGGTTCAAAAGGGTTTGGGTCATGGGTTGTGATAATAAGGTTTTTATTTATTTATTTGGGTTTAAATATTAAAATGGGTTACTACAGCTGCCCCTCTTTGCTTATTGTTGTATAACGACAATGAAGCAAAGACAAAAAGGAACCCATTTTAATTTGGTCTGGTTTGGCTCTTTTCTTCTTGGCATATTCTTTTCTGCTTCACTGATCCGCTCAGCCGCCCTAATAAATAGAATCTTTAAGAGGAGGAGATCTGTTGTAGGAGCTCATAACTTTGGCTTGCCACAACTTTAATGGTGAAGCAACACCTGCTGAAAACTTGACCTAGCTGCGACACTAACAGAGCGGCGAGGTCTACAAAATTTGATCCATTTGTAACATAGAACACTTAACAAGGTAGCTTGATCTGGAAGAGAAAGATTGATCCACTGCAACTCTATAGATGCGAGAAGATCTGAAGAAGGCTCGATCATCTGCAACTCCATTGATGCGAGAAGATCTGAGGAAGGGTTGATCATCTGCAACTCTATTGATGCGAGAAGATCTGAAGAAGGGTCGATCATCTGCAACTCCATTGATGCGAGAAGATCTGAAGAAGGGTCGATCTACTGCAACTCTATTGATGCGAGAAGATCTGAAAAAGGGTCGATCTACTGCAACTCCATTGATGCGAGAAGATCTAAAGAAGGGTCGATCTACTGCAACTCCATTGATGCGAGAAGATCTGAAAGAGGGTCGATCATCTGCAACTCCATTGATGCGAGAAGATCTGAAGAAGGGTCGATCTACTGCAACTCCATTGATGCGAGAAGATCTGAAAAAGGGTCGATCATCTGCAACTCCATTGATGCGAGAAGATCTAAAGAAGGGTCGATCTACTGCAACTCCATTGATGCGAGAAGATCTGAAAAGGGGCGATCTACTGCAACTCCATTGATGCGAGAAGATCTGAAAAAGGGTCGATCATCTACAACTCCATTGATGCGAGAAGATCTGAAGAAGGGTCGATCTACTGCAACTCCATTGATGCGAGAATATCTAAAAGAGGGTCGATCATCTGCAACTCCATTGATGCGAGAAGATCTGAAGAAGGGTCGATCTACTGCAACTCCATTGATGTGAGAAGATCTGAAAAAGGGTCGATCTACTGCAACTCCATTGATGCGAGAAGATCTGATTAGTACTAGAATTCCGTCAATGAGATGAGGAAGAATGTCCTTGGTTTACACTTCTTTTGCATCTTTCCCAAATGCACAGGGATGTACGGATTTGATTTGCCTTTACCGGTAGCCGTTTGCTCCGGGCTAGTTGTACCATTCCCCTGGGTACAATCAGTTTGGACCAATCATGAGATTGAATTTTTCCCAAGGATTTATTTTCCTTGGACCATTTGTGACAATGGATTTTCGATGGACATCTGAATTGTCCATTCTCTTAAACTTAACCGTGTTTAAGCACGTTATGCCTACATTTCTGTCGGCTTTCGGATTTGCATTTTTCCCAAATGCACAGGGATCAACGGTTTTGATTTGCCTTTACCGGTAGCCGTTTACTCTGGGCTAGTTGTACCATTCCCCTGGGTACAATCAGTTTCTACCAATCATTAGATTGGATTTTTCCCAAGGATTTATTTCCCTTGGACCATTCGTGACAATGGATTTTGATGGACATTTGAATTGCCCATTTGTCTTAAACTTAACCGTGTTTAAGGACGTTGTGCTGACATTTCTGTCAGGCTTACCAAACAACTTAAGTTCAGTTGTGATTGTCGTGAAGGGATAAGATCCGATGAATATCATTTTTTTTCTCTTTTTGAAGGCTCAATAATTTCGATTAAAGAGACATAGTCAGTGGTTTTGAAAGCATGGAATCCAAGCGGGTGTTTATGCCCCAGATTGGCATTGATCACCCTATCTTTCGCTGAAAGAGGAAACCAGGACCACATATCTGGTTGCATTTTCTGTTGCAAATTTGAGAAGACGACATGGCTTATTGCGCTTTTGGCATGGACCTGTTCCGATACTAGAGAGTGAAACGTTGTCAGCGGTTCATACTCTGTCCAGCTTGATCACTAGGCTTCTTCTTCTTGTCCCAGGATTGTCTACCCCATTTTGCCTCAGCTCTCTTTTTTATGATATTCTCTCTTTCCATAGGGCTACCCTTCATCCGAGTACTTTAGGAGTTTTTCAAAGTAATGCAAAGATGTCAATAAAATATTTATATAATAAGAACACAAGATGAAAAGTCAAGTTTATTGAAAATAAAGTTTGGAACACTTAAGTGGGGAAACATTAAAAAGGAGCAAAACAAAACACATGACAAAATTAGGTGCCCCCTAATATCATATAAGCGGCTTTAGCCGGATTCATGGCCGTGAGCCTTGATGTGTCTAAGAGACCTCGGGTACTTTGTTGTCAGAGTCTCCTTGTTGTCTCTTCAAGCAAAGTATCTTTTGACTGAGTCCGAGTTCACAGGGTTAGACAGATCCTTGCCATCCATTTCAGTCAGGATTAAAGCTCCTCCGGAAAAAGCCTTTTTCACGACGTATGGGCCTTCCCAGTTTGGCATCCATTTTCCTCGGGCATCTCTATGAATTGGCAATATCTTTTTTAGTACCAAGTCTCCCTCCTGGAATTCTCTTGGACGAACCTTCTTATCGTAGGCTCGCATCATCCTTTTCTGATACATTTGACCATGTCGAATGGCCTTCAGCCTTTTTTCTTCGATCAAAGCTAGTTGGTCGTATCTGGCTCGAATCCATTCTGCTTAATCTAATTTCAATTCTGACAAGACCCGGAGGGAAGGGATTTCAACCTCAATGGGTAGTACAGCTTCCATCCCATAAACTAGCGAGAAAGGGGTTGCTCCGGTAGAGGTTCTGACCGATGTACGATAGGCATACAAGGCAAATGGCAACTTTTCATGCCAATCTCTATAAGTTTCTACCATTTTCCCAACAATCTTCTTGATATTCTTGTTGGCTGCCTCCACCGCTCCATTCATTTGGGGGCGATATGGTGAGGAATTGTGGTGTCGTATCTTAAACTGCTTGCACACCTCTTCAATGGCCTTGTTGTTTAAATTTAATGCGTTGTCGGATATGATACTTTCTGGCATCCCATATCGACATATGATCTCTTTCTTCAAGAATCTGCATACTGTCGATTTGGTGACATTCGCATAGGTGGCCGCTTCTACCCATTTAGTGAAGTAATCAATGACCACAAAGATGAATCGATGCCCGTTCGAAGCCTTTGGCGATATGGGGCCAATGACATCCATGCCCCACATAGAGAACGGCCATGGGGAGGTCATAACATGTAGTGGTGATGGAGGAACATGAATCTTATCAGCGTAGATCTGGCATTTGTGGCATTTCTTGGCATAGCTGATGCAGTCTTCTTCCATTGTCGACTAGTAGTAGCCAAATCGCATAATTTGCCTAGCCATGGTAAACCCGTTGGCGTGGGTCCCACATACGCCTTCGTGGACCTCTTCAAGGATTTTTCTAGCCTCCACATCATCCACACAGCGCAATAAGACTTGATCCTTCCTTCTTTTGTAGAGAATCTCCCCGTCCATAACATATTCGCTTGCCAACCTCCGCAATGTCTTTTTTTCATTCTCAGTGGCCTGTTCCGGATATTCACGGCTTTTCAAGTATTGCAACAGGTCATAATACCAAGGTTGTTCATCTTTTTTACCTTCCTCAATATCATAGCAGTAGGCTGGTGTCTGGTATATACTCATCTGTATAGGTCTCAAATCGGACTGCTTGTTAACTTTAATCAGTGAAGATAACGTAGCCAAGGCATCCGCCATCTGGTTGTCCTCCCGGGGAAGATAATGAAAGGTAATCTCGTAAAATTCCTTGATCAAGTCTAAGACTAGGTTTCGATAGTCCAATAGTTTGGAATCTCTGGTGCCCCATTCTCCCCGAAGCTGATAAATCACAAGCATAGAGTCTTCATATACTTTTAATGACCTAACCTTTCGTTCAATGGCCGCTCGAATCCCCATGACACATGCTTCATATTCTGCTATGTTATTCGTACAATCGAAGTCAAGCTTACTGGCAAAGGGGTAGTGGTCACCGTCCGGGGAGACTAATACAGCCCCGGTCCCCTTTCCTGTGGCATTTGAGGCGCCATCAAAATTCAATTTCCAACATTTATCTTCTGGAGTATTTTCCTCCACGGTCATAATGTTCATCAAATCTTCATTTGGGAAGTCAAAGTTTAGAGGCTCATAATCCTCTAGTGCTCGGCTGGCTAAGAAGTCGGATATTGCACTTCCTTTTATGGCTTTTTGGTTTACATAAACCAAATCAAATTCAGATAGCAAAATCTGCCACCTGGCCATTCTTCCTGTTAGTGCAGTTGACTCCATTAAGTATTTAAGAGGATCGAGTTTTGAGATCAACCACGTCGTATGATACAACATGTATTGTCTTAGCCTCTTAGTGGTCCAAGTCAGGGCACAACACAACTTTTCAATTGGTGAATATCTCACTTCACCTTCTGTAAATTTCTTACTGAGGTAATAAATTGCCCTTTCCTTCTTTCCTGACTCATCATGTTGGCCGAGCACGCACCCCATAGAGTTTTCAGAGACGGTCAAGTACAGAATTAGTGGTTTGTTTGGGACAGGCGGCATCAAGACGGGAGGATTTGACAAGTAATGCTTGATCTTGTCAAAAGCTTTCTGACACTCATCGTCCCAATTTCCAGGATTATGCTTTTTGAGGAGGCGAAAGATGGGGTCGCATTTTTCAGTTAACTGTGAAATGAACCGAGCAATGTAATTTAATCTTCCTAAAAAGCCTCTTACTTCTTTCTGAGTGCGCGGGGATGAAAGCTCTTGAATGGCTTTAACCTTATCAGGATCAACTTCGATACCCCTTTCGCTGACTATGAAGCCCAACAATTTTCCTGATCTAACCCCAAAGGTACATTTGGCAGGATTCAGCTTTAACTGGTATTTTCTTAGTCTCGAAAATAGTTTTCTGAGGACTATGACATGCTCTTCTTCTGCTCGTGACTTGGCAATCATGTCGTCGACATATACTTCAATTTCTTTGTGCATCATATCATGAAACAAGGTGACCATAGTTCGTTGGTATGTTGCCCCTGCATCTTTAAGCCCAAAAGGCATCACCTTGTAACAGAAGGTTCCCCATTGTGTTATAAACGTAGTCTTGTGCATATCCTCTGGATGCATCTTTATCTGGTTGTAGCCTGAGAAACCGTCCATAAAGGAGAACAATGAGTGTTTTGCGGTATTGTCAACCAGGGTGTCGATATGAGGTAATGGAAAGTTATCTTTAGGGATGGCTTTGTTCAAGTCCCGATAATCGACACACATGCGGACCTTGCCATCTTTCTTTGGAACAGGAACTATATTAGCTACCCATTCCGAATACTTGATCTCCTGGAGAAAGCCAGCATCATACTGTTTCTTGACCTCCTCTTTTATTTTCAAAAGTGTATCAGTCCTCATTCTTCGAAGTTTCTGCTGAACTGGCTTGTAGCCCTCTTTTATAGGCAGTTTATGCACGACCACATTCGTGTTTAACCCTGGCATGTCTTGGTAGGACCATGCGAAGATATCCCTGAATTCTAGAAGCAGCTCAACAAGATCATGTCGTGTCTTCGTGGTAATGTGTGTCCCGATCTTCACTTCTCTATTTTCATTTTCATCTCCGAGATTGATCGTCTCTAACGCCTCTTTGTAAGGTAAAATCTTTTTTTCCTCGTGTTCAACCATCTTTAATAGATCTGGGGATAAGTCATAATCTTGGTCTTCTTCAAAGTCCTGAGGTCCATCTAGACACACGTCTCGTTCAAAAATTAGTTTTGAATCCATTTCGGTGCTGCTTGATATATTGATATCAGGGGACTCTGAAGTACTCCTAAACACTGCGGAGAGTTCTTCGGTAGTCCAATTATTCAGAACACTTCCAGGGGCATAAGGACGGATTCCTCTCAGATACACCCCTTCATTTCCTTCATCAACTATAACATTTATATCTAAAGTTTCCAGCTTTTTCCTCAAATCTGCTTCTTCCTTGGCTAGCTTAGGGTAGAGAAACCCTCCTGAGATGAAATTTTTAGACAAAGGAGGAAAAGCCAAGGGCTCCCAGCTAACCTCTGCTCCTTCCAAGCGAGCTCTTCTTCTTTCTTGCTTCTTCAAAATTTCGCTCCTTGTTTGCTTTGCATTTGGCCTATACCCGAGGCCAAAGCGATCTTGCTTGTTGACTAAAGACGGCGCATTGACTCGTCCCTGCAGATACTTTCCAAGTCCGCGACCAACCCGGGCTCCTCTCCCCATTGTCAGCTTGACTCCAACCCTTGTGGCTTTAGATAGTTTAGGAGTAGGAATGCGACTCTCTTCGAGTATAAAGGTCGCATTAACAAACTCAAATGATCTAAAGGAACATTCGACTGCCTTTTCGTCAGTCTCGATGTAAGGGGCTTCACTAGTGATAGAAGCTACAATATCCTCTTCGGCGTTCACGGTGACCAGTTGCCCATCGAAGATAAATTTCAGCTTCTGATGAAGTGAAGACGGGACTGCCCCAGCCGAATGGATCCAAGGTCTTCCCAATAGACAATTGTATGTGGGTTTGATATCCATCACTATGAAATCTACATCATATGTATTTGGGCCCACCAGTAGTGGTACTTCAATCCTTCCCATTACTTTTCTTTCAGTACCGTCGAAGGCTCGAACCAGAGTATTACACGTCTTCATGTGAGAACTGTCTATTGGGAGCCGGCTTAAAGTGATTAATGGCAAGACATTCAGGGCGGACCCATTATCAATCAGGACTCCCGGCAAGGTATAACCTTTACACCGACTGGTGATGTGTAAGGCCTTAGTGGATCCTGTGCCCTCTGCTGGTATTTCATCATCGTGAAAGTAGATGAAATTATTAGCATTAATATTATTTACCAATCTATCCAATTTGTTCACCGAAATGTCATTGGGAACAAAAGTCTCATTCAACACCTTCAACAACGTGTTCCGGTGTGCTTCAGAGCTTAGCAATAGGGATAGTATTGATATGCGAGCAGGCATCTTGCGCAGATGTTCAACAACATTGTACTCGCTATGTTTCAAAAATTTCAAGAATTCTTTCACCTCTTCCTCTTTAACCGGCCCGTTAATGGGTGATTCAGGTTCATCATTTACGGGAGCTTTCTCTTTCGGGCCTTCTGCTTCTTTGGGAACATATCGTCTCCCGCTTCTAGTAAAGAAGCCTACATCATTTACGTCCTCTGAAGTTGTTTTTGAGGCCACGTCTCCTTGGATTGAGACTTCACAATTGTATCTCCAAGGGACCTTCCTACTGTCATGGTATGGGAAGGGCACTGGTTTCTGGATCGTAACTTTGGCTTGTGAGCTCTCACCTTTTTCACTTCTCCCTGGTCCCGAAATAACAATGACTGGGTAGTTGCCCTCTAGGTTCGTGTTTTTGTATTCTGAGGTACATATATATGCTTCCTCCACAGGCCTTTCTTCGAAAAATTCTAACTCTTTGTTATCAATCAATCGCTGGATGAGGGTCTTGAACTCTGTACAGTTCTGGATATCGTGATCCTTTTTGCCATGGTATGGGCAACAATCATTCGAGATTTTCTTAACGTCCCCTGCGACTTTCTGTAGCATACCCATCTCGATCATCTTTTTCCAGACCCATCTTAATGGTGTTTTTACATCTTCGACAATGGTCTTGATTTTTCTATTACCTTCAACGATTGCATTTGCCCCAGACTCAGCATGGTCGGGTAACGGACTTCCAGATGTGTTTGATCCAGCGGAGTCATCGAAACTTACAACCCCCATTTTTATGAATTTTTCAACAAGTCTCTTAAAAGCGACACAATTTTCGATGGAGTGCCCTGTTATTCCAGCATGATAATCACAATGAGCATCAGCATCATACCATTTTGGATAAGGGGGTTGAATCGGCTTAATGTAGAATGGAGACACCACATGTGCATTGTACAAATTCTTATATAACTCGCCATAGGACATGGGGATGGGAGTAAATTCCATATCTTCTGCCTTCGTCCTTTGGTTCGATCCCTGTTTAGAGGAATTTTGAACATTCGAGGTTGCAGCTTTGGGTTGCCCGACTGTCAGCTGCTTGGTATAGCCGACATTATAGACACCTGTATTGCTGACCTCGTTGTCCCTTCTTCTATAATTCGATTTCTTCGTGTGTTCTTCATCTTCGATTTTTCCGGTTCTGATTGCGTTTTCAATCATTTCTCCATTCATTATTATGTCGGAAAAATCCTTTGTGGCACCCCCAATTATACGTCCCAGAAAGGGTTTTTTCAGTGTTCCGACAAAAAGCATCACCGTTTCTTTTTCTAATAAAGGAGGTTGTACTTGGGCTGCAACGTCCCTCCACCGTTGCGTGTATTGCCTAAAACTCTCATCAGGCATTTTCTCCATATTTTGTAGTGTAACACAATCTGGTGTTATATCAATGACATGATTATATTGTTTGACAAATGCCTGAGCTAAGTCTTTCCAGGAGGTGATCTTGTCACGGCTTAACTGGTTGTACCATTTGGCGGCAGACCCAGTTAAACTGTCCTGAAAGTAGTGGATTAGGAGAGGATCATTATCAATGTATCCTGTCATCCTTCTAATGAACATCGTAAGGTGCACTTCGGGACAAGTAGTCCCATTGTATTTTTCAAAATCCGGCATCTTGAATTTAGGAGGAAGCACCAGATCAGGGACCAGACTTAGCTCCCTTGCGTCCATCTTCGGAAACTGGTCTATACTTTCCATGGCCTTGAATTTTTCTTCCAACTGCTTACATCGATCTTCAAGTTGTTTGGGTAACTCGAGTTTAAGCTTGTCCATTTCATTGAAGTCAGGAACGACATACTCACTAGGATCATTATGAATTATTGCCCCCCCTCCCCCCCCCCCCGTGTGTAGAAGACTCAGCATGAACCACCGGTTGTTTTGCTGCAGGGGTTTCGACTGACAACTGGGTCTTGAGATGAAGGCTCGGGTCATTAGTCAACGCACTAGGATCTATGAAGACTCCCTTCTTCTTTTCCGAGCTATGTGCCCTAGCATTGCAGCTATCTTGGCTAACAGGTCTTCTTGTGCTTGTGAGATGTGATCACGAGTTTCCCGCTGTGTCTTCTCTAACTTACTTTCAATATCCATCTTGATGTCTTCATATGCTTGTTCGACTTTTGCCAACCTTTCTTCCATGTTTTTAGCTTTTCTTCTGGTGAAATACGGATGTTGAGTTTGTAACTCTGCCAGCCCCAAAGTTGACTGCGATAATAATTCCTCGAGAATTAAAACTCAATAAAATAATGTAATAAGATGCAATGTGATGCATATGCAAAGCAGTCCTTATATTAGTACCACAACATATTTTACACAAAAAGGTGTTGATTTCGGTACAACTTTCAAAAGGAAACTCGCACCAGAACAAGTTTCTTTACATAAGGTAGGTCTATTTCACATATATTGCTTGGCTTTAACGCCGAGGATCTTGATCTTCTTGAAAAGCCAGGCCAACTTCTTGCCCCTGTCGGACTCTGATTCAGTTTGTAGGCTCAGGATGTCAGCTTGGACAGCTAGAGTCTGTAAGTGCTCTGCGACCTCTCGTACTTGAACCAGGGCTTCAGCCATTACACGGTCTCTATCCCGGACTCTGTCTTGAGATTGATCTAACCGTGCCTGCCACTGTTGGTTGTTCCATGACTGAACTTCTTCAAAACTATCAATCTGGCCTCGACAGGTTTCCAGAGCCGCTTCTAAATCTTCAACCTGTCTCTTCATATTCTCATTCTCTTGTCTACTTGCCTTTAACTCAGCTGTATGGTTCCGGCTGCGGTACCTTTGTAGAGAGCTTTCCAATTCACCAACTCGGCCTCTCAGGCTTAGATTCTCGGCTCTGTTTCGAAACAACTCTTCCTCCATAGTTGTTTGTTGTCCTTGAATGTCATTAAACCTCCTCTCCCAACGGTCGGCTCTCTCCTTTTCCTCTTGGATTTCATGCTTCCATTCGGCCGAAGTTTTTCCGAGGCCGGCATATTTTGCTGATACGCGCAACTTCTTATAATCATTTCGTAGATTGTTCAGATCTTCCTCGGCTTTACCTTTTCCTTTCCTTAGCCTTTCGATTTCTCGCTCTTGGGACTGCATACCAAACTTCAGCTGGTTCTTTTCATTTTCTAACCCTGACAGGCGGCTTTCCATCATCAAGTACTTTTTCTTAAAGTCATGCTTCGCGATCTCCATCTCCGAGGGATCCACTCGTAATTGTTCCTCCACCGGTACATTATTTTCTGGGTCTGGTAAGGGGACATCATCGTTGATTCTCATACTTCTCCATTGTCGATACTCTGGCGTAACTCTAGGTTTTTCGTCGAATGGTTCCATCTTGTAAATACGCTTCCATGCCTCAGCAATCTTGGAAACATTCTTCTTATATCCTCTTCCCTCGTATGGAAATTCACAAGTAGCAAGCCCTCTTGTCGCTGGGATGAACTGTCTCGACCTGTATTGCCTAGATACTAGTAACGGCGCATATCCAGTTGCTCCCCATATTCCAAGAAGAGGGACCCAGTCATAGTCTCCACATTTGTAGACAATATTAGTAGGGAAGAACCAGCGTGCTTTCCAGATGACGTCTTTTTCTTGGAGGTTTCGGAAAATGGTCTTCCACTTATCACAGGATAGGTTTTCAGGCCTTGGCGTAGACGCAAGGTCCTGCAGCGGCGAGTAACTCTCGAAGCATGCCTGATAAGAAACTTTCTCCGGCTTCCAAAAATGACTATGAAACCAAACCAACAACAGCTGAGCACAACAAATGAACCTCCCTTCACCGCTTTTTTTACAAGCACTGAGAGACCTGAAGGTTTCGGCTAGAATGGCTGGAACTGGAGTAATTCCTTTATCAAGGTGATCGAACAGGTCCATAACAGCGTCATCGATGTATCCTAACGATTTGGGAAAGATAACCAAACCGTAAATGGCCAAGGCAAACATTTTAACTTGTTTTTCGCGCTTAGACTCGGCTTGGATCAGGTCCCGTATAAATCTCCATGCGATACACCTGGTTTCCCCTTTTATCTTAATCCTGGCTTTAGCCCACTGTTCGTCCATAGCAGTCATCTTTAACAGCTTCTTCTGAAACTCCGGAGGATTAGGAGACTTGAAGTATGCTCTATTAACTTGGATTTTTGGGCAGCGGATCAATGTGGTATATTCTTCAACAGTTGGTACCAAATCGACATCACCTAGAGTAAAACAACTGTAGGCGGGATTCCAGAACTGGGCAAGGGCTCTGAACAAAGCTTTATCAATGTTGACATCTAGTAGGTAAGGCAAATCACTATAGCTATCATAGAACAAATGTTTATTTGTTTCATCCCATTGGTTCCATATTTCCTTTAATTCTTGCAACTGATTCTGAGTTGATCTGATATTGGTAGAATCCCCAAACTCTGGCTTTTCACCTTCTAGCAAGCTATCCCCTTTCTGGCGCTGAGTCTCTTCTGACCATTTTCGTACGCCCAGATTGCCTTCCACCTTATCAAGAAATTGGTTCTGCATAGCTAATCCTTTATAACGGTTGAACTTGCCTCAACACCTTTTATTTTTAAAAAATAAAAATAAAATGCAATGCAAAATCAACAAAAAGAAACAAAACAAAGCAAACATGTTAGTACCGATATAAAAGAATAATATACATAAAAGGAATAAATAAAGTAAACATAACTGAAATTAAAGAGCATAATAAAAAAAATCGGAACCCCCCACTCTCTTTCTAATGCACTTATTAGGTGAGATTCTAAACGGGCAGAGGCTCGGTATGACTCTAAAGGGTAGGCTTTTATGGTTCACTACATGGGGTTCGGTTCTACGAATGGTACCCGAATCGCAATGCTATCGCCTACTAAGGCTAGCAAAGCTCAATTCAGGGGGATACAGGTCTCTAGGTCTGCACGGAGACGAAAGTCTCACGAAGACAAAGGGACCAATATCCCGAAAGCGATTCACCATCCTACACGGAGGCGGTACCTCACGAAGGCGTGGTTTCTCGCTTCCACTTAAAGGACGGAGCTCGGGTTGAGAGCTCATGATATGAATCTAGAAAATATATTTTATGAAAGATTTATAAAATATATATATATATATATATATATATATAATGGGATCACAAAATTAAATTAAACCAAGTTAACATTTTCCGATCAATAGAACAAAGGGTAACCAACTTGTGGCTTGACTCTCGAAAAAAAAGTCCCCAGCGGAGTCGCCAAGCTGTAATAACGGAGGAGTCGCCACCAATCTATTTTTTTTACTTTAGGTGCGATTGGAACATCTGAAAAACCCGGTTATTTTAATAAAACTTGTTTTTATTAAAACAACGAGTTTTGGTCTGCGAAACCAGAAAACAGGTTCGGGAGTCGTTACGTATAGGAAAAGGTGAGCACCCCACACGCCCAAAAAATTGGTACCTAGTCGGTTACAAATTGTTTTAATGGCGGAACTTAAAAAATTGAATTTTATTTAATGATGTGATCCCAAAATAATTAGAATAATTTTTAGAAGTAAAAATTTAAAGAAAGGGATATACACTCCTACAACCGGAGTATGGTCTCCCCTATAAAATTATTATTCAAAAAGGTGATATTAAATAATAATATAATAAAGGAATTAACGGAAAATGACACTCCAACGCCCGGAGTGTGATTTTCACGATAACTCCTAAAAATCTGTAAATGAATTTTAACAAGAACTATTGTTGGTAACATAATAATAATAATAATATTGATAATAATAATATATAAGGAAAATAATAATAAAGAAAATAATAATAATGATAAATAATAATAATAATAATAATAATAATAATAATAAAAGTAATAATAATAATAATAAAAGGCAGTGGCGGAATTGAAAGAAAACAGAAATTAAAGGACAGAAATTAAAAGACAACGGTGACTAAAATGAAATAAAATCAAAACTGAAATGCTAAAATATAAGGATACGAAGGTTGGATGGCTAAGGGCGGAATTCTCCCCTCCAGTTGAAAACGCGCGGGTCTTGGCTTGGGTCGGGTCGCGTATCTGGGTTAGATGCTCGAAACGACGTCGTTTTGGCTAGCTTATAAATACCCAAAATTTTCCCTTAAATCCAGCTTTAATACTTCATTTGAATCAAAAACAAAGGCAGACATGAGAGCTCTCTCCCTCTTTCGGTTCAGTCCGGTCACCGGCGGTCGGAGGGCTCGCCGTCGGTCGCCGGAATTTCCACCGCCGGCGAGAATCCAACATGCAAATATGGATTCCGACTCGTTTTCGCGCGTTGAGTCCAAATTCGAGGTTAGTTTTTCCGAACTCCCCCTCTATTTTCCTAGATCTAAAAAAAACGTTTCGGACTCTAAAGTTTTTACCTTTTATTTCTTGTTTTCTTGACTGTGGATTTGTTTGGTTTTTGTTCGAATCCTTTCTCCCTTTTTTATTTCCCCAAAAGCCTCCTTTTCTTACAACCGAATCCGGTATATATAGCCGGATTTTTTTACATAAAATAGTATACAAAAAATGGGATTTTATCCTCTTTTCCTTTTCATTTTACAGAGATAATCATTATGATTATTTTCCCTTGTTGCAGGTGGGTGCGACGCGTGGCTTGGTGACGCGGATGAGGAGGTCGACGTGGCCGGCTTCGTGGCGGCGGCTCGGCTTCGTGGCGGCGGCTGGCGGCAGATCGGCTGGCGGCGGCGGCGGCTAGGGTTAGGGTAGAATAGGTTTAGGTTTAGTTTAAGTTTTAGGGTTTTTTTTGGATTGGGTTTATTAATTGAGCCAGGTTATTGGGTTTTAAATGGGTATGGGTTCAAAAGGGTTTGGGTCATGGGTTGTGATAATAAGGTTTTTATTTATTTATTTGGGTTTAAATATTAAAATGGGTTACTACAGTGATTATGTACAAAAGCTTTACAACCAAATATTTGGTTGGTAGGATAGGAACACAAAATAGAGGGAAGGTTTTTTTGTAGGACATGTAAAGGTGTTTGGAGATTAAGGACTCTAGAGGGAATGCAGTTTATTAAATAACATGCAGTAAGGACAGCCTCCCCCCATATGTTTTTTGGAACTTTCATGGTAAACATTAAGGCTCGAGCAACAGCTAGTAGCAGGGGCGAATCTAGAAATATAAATTTGGTAGTTCACTAACCGATAATTAATATAATAACATATAAGCCAAGAGTAAATTAAATAAGTCATCAAAAGCTACATTCTAAATTTATAAGAAATTCAAATTACAAAGTACTAGTACATAAAAAATGTCTACAATTGTTCACGACGAGTTCTCATATTTTGGTATCGTCGTACAATAGCATCCATGCTAACATCTACAAACAAGTCTTTTTCTATAAAAGTAACTAAACAATCATTTAATAATTGATCTCCCATGCTATTACGCAATTTACTTTTCACGATTGTCATTGCAGAAAAAGCTCTTTCTACTGTCGAAGTTGCCACAGGAAGAAGTAATATTAACTTCAAAAGCAAGTAGACTTTAGAATGAATTTCATGCTTCTTTGTCTCAACAAGTTTGATGGAGAGCTCATTTAGGTTCTTCACATCCCAAAATCTCTCATCATTCCGAATATCAGCAATGAAATTTCCCAGTGAATATTCAAAAAATAATAATTCAGTTTCAGAAAATTCTCTAGGATAGAATTGAGCAAGTCGTAGTAGTTTCTTTTTGTCAAAAGAAGAAAATCGATTAGAGGGATGAAAGCAAGACATACAAACAAGTAACTCCTTACTTACCTCACTAATCGATTTTCAAGTTCTTGTAATTGTAAATCAATCACGCAAAGAAATACTTCAACCCGAAAATGGTGGAGATTTGTCACTTCTGGTTGCTTACTTCCACGATAACGACTCCTCCCTCGGATAACATAATTTGCCTTCATATCAAGAATCTTCACTCCATGCTTAATCATAAATGAAGTAACTCTTTCCATGAGATCATTCCATCCATTATCTCTCAAATCTTGAAGATTCACTTTAGTTACATCAACTATAGACATCGCATTCACAATGTCTTGCTCCTTTCTTTGTAAAGCTAAATTTAGCTCGTTTGTAATCCCAAATATAGATAACATCAAGTGTGCCACAAAAACGAAATCAAATGACATCATTAAATGAGTAAGTGACTCAGCTTTGTTTGTGTTATTCCAGTCAGAAACTTCTCCAATGGCATCAAGTGACTCAAGGATTGTAGGATACAAAGAAATCACATTCAAGAACGTTTTAAAATGCGACCCCCAACGAGTATCTCCAGGCCTACTCAAACCAAGCTCTTGATTTAAACCAGTTCCCGATTCTAATTGACCCAAAGATAATGCCTCTACAACATTTGCAGCTTGTTTTTCTCGGAGAAATTCTTTCCTTTTAGGTGAACCACCCACAAAATTCAACAAAGGTGCAAGAACATCACCAAATAGCCAAGAAACATCTCTATTCTTTTGAGCAACAGCAGCAAGTGTCAATTGAAGTTGATGGGCAAAACAATGAACATAATATGCACTTGGATATTCATTCAAGATTAAAGTTTTAAGGCCATTAATTGAACCTCGCATGTTGCTAGCTCCATCATAACCTTGACCTCGAACACTAGAAAGACTTAAAGAGTGTTCCATAAGCAATGACTCAATTGCAGCTTTAGAGTCAAAGAAGTAGTATTAGCAACATGCAAAATACCAAGAAAACGCTCTTGAACTTCTCCCTTTTTATTAACATACCGCAAACAAAGTGCCATTTGCTCCTTATCAGATATGTCCGCAGACTCATCAACAATGATTGAAAAAAACCCATCACCAAGTTCTTCTATAATTGCTTTAGTTGTCTCCTTTGCACAAGCATTGACTATGTCCTTTTGAATTGAAGGAGCTATCAATTGGCAATTACCGGGAGCATTTTTCAAAACGACTTTTTTATATTCAGGATTATGCACCGAAAGAAGTTGCAAGAGTTCAAGAAAATTACCTTTATTCAACGATTTCTCACTTTCATCATGACCACGAAAAGCCAACCCTTGAAGCAAAAGCCACTTCAAACATGTAATAGAAGCTTCTAATCGCAAACGATAAGCACTTGTTGATTCATTAGATTGTTTGGAGAAACCTGATGAAATTGAAGTCTTTTGATTCTTGAAATCATTCAACTTCCCTAATGCTTGATTGTGTGCACTCATATGTCCACCAACATGCTTAACAAATGCATCAATTCTATTCCAAGCTCTAAAACCTGAACCGACAAAAGCATCTCCCCCAGCTGTATTATCATCCTTGAATAAATAATACACAAAACAGAAAGCTGCATCCTTCTCAACACTATACTCAAGCCAAGATTCATGCTTTTGAAACCAATTAGGATTAAAACGACGATTTTTTCCTGATATATTTGTTTTAGGAAACTCATGATTACCAGGTTGACAAGGTTGTTTTTGTATATATTCTCTTCTAACTATATCTCTATCATCTGGATGAAAATCAGTTATTTTTCTCCTTTTCCCCGGATCATGTGGAAGATTAATAACATCAAATTCACTTAATCTCTCATCATCAATCGATACTTCATCCATATGAACTGAACTAGCTTCAACATGTTTATCTTGATTTTGAGGGATATCTTGAGTCTCTCCATGTTCATCAGAAGAAGAATCATTGTTTGATGGAGATGAAGCTTGCAAACTTGCTTGAGATTGTGAAAGATTTGGAGTAGAGACACTTCCAGTATCTTTTTGAAGTTTTTTTTGTAAAAAAACTTGAAATGTCTCTATGATTTGTTCTTTTCATTCTGAAATTAGATTATAAGAAAAATATTTTCAAAAAAATTTAAACAAACTTGAATAATAAAATAAATATGAGAAATACATGATAATGTGCATTTTGCCATTCTAAATATTATGTTCAAGACTTTTGATTGTTTCAATTTTTTTATCTTAAATATTTCTACCTACCTACCTATATACAAAATTATAAATCATTCTAAATATATATTTTAAACATTAAAGTATTACATAATTTTAGGGTTAAGTTTATACAGATTAAGAAAACATGTAAGAAAATAGAAATAACCGAAAAATTAATACTTATAAATTAGACGCACCTTTCCAAGGAGATAAACCCTTTCAACAACATTGGCTCTTAATATTTCTGAATTGTGATTTGTGAATACAAAGATCTTGCTTTACCTTCTATTTCTTCAATAATCAAATAGAAAAATAATTATTTATTAGAAAAATAAAACGCATATATATAATAAAAGTACTTCTAATTTCTTCTAATCTACCTTTAGATTCATTCAATAAAAAAAGAGATAGTATAATTTAACTTAACTTGAAGTAAATCTAAATCTAACTAAAGCAAAATTTGAAGTAAACCTAAATTTAACTAAAGCAAAATTTCAAAAATAAAATTAAAAAAAATTAGGGGGAAAGAAAATAAATATGTACCTGATTAGTGATCACAAAACTTGAAAGAAATTAAGAGAAATTTGGATGAATGGAAGAAAAAAAATTTGGAGAGAAAACGATGGAAGTTTTTTTTTTAGAGAATGAGAATTGGGGAAAGTGAAAAATCTAGAGAAGTTAAATAAGTTTTTTATGAAAAAAAATTAAATTACAAAATCATCCTTGTTGTGTAAAAGTAATTAACTATTTAGGGGAAGTTATGTGGGAAATTGGGTAATAAAAAAACTTTCAAAATAAATAAATAAAGTTATTAAAAGAATTTTTTTACCATAAATGGGAAATAAATAAAGTTATTAAAAGTTATGTGGGAAATTGGGAGTTCACGTGTGCTGCTGTAAAGCAATAATTAAGGTAAAAGTAAATTTTTTTTGCAAATAAGCAATAAAACGGGTTGACTTTTCCCTAAAAAACCATAGCGTTAATAAGCAATTATAGAACGGAATAAAGGTAAAAGTAAATTTTTTTTATAATTAATGGTAGTGCACTTGCACTACCTTGCACAATTACAAATCCGCCCCTGGCTAGTAGGTGTCTATTTTTTCTTTCTGAAATCCCGTTTTGTTGAGGTGTGTCAGGACAAGAGCTTTGATGAATGATACCTTGTTCAGAGAGATAAGGGCTTAAAGCAGAATTGAAATGCTCCCTTCCATTATCAGTGCGAAGCGTGTGTATGTTTGAGTCAAATTAGGTTCGAATCATGGAATGAAAATTCTGGAATACTTTTGGTGTTTCTGTTTTTTTCTTTGAGAAGGTAAACCCAACATACTATAGTATGGTCATCAATAAAGGTTATGAACCATCTAGCACCCGTGATGTTTTTAACACGACTAGGCCCCCATAGGTCACTATCAAAAAGAAAGGTTGGGATTGTATATAAGGCTTCAAAGGATAAGGAACACGGGCATGTTTTGACAATTGACAGATTTCACATTTCAAGGAATTGACTTTTTTATTTCGAAATAACATAGGAAGCAAATGCTTCAAATACATGAAATTTGGATGTCCTAACCTACGGTGCCACATCATGATAGTGTCCTCGTTTGAAGCAGATAGAGCAAATACTCCCTTTTTATTCTTATCCTTGTAGTCATCCTATATATAAATTCCATCATCAACCTTAGCAGTGCCAATCATCCTCCCCGATTTCTGTTTCTGTATAATACAACCATCAGCAAAAAATTCAGCACAAACAACCTTGTCTTCAGTAAGTTTACTTATTGATAGTAAATTGCAAGATAAATTAGGAACATGAAGGACTTTCTCGAGTGAGAAATCCTTCGTGAGTCGAACAACTCCGATCCCAGCAACAGGTGAGTATGAACCATCAGCTATCCGAATTTGAGATTGGTTGTGGCTCATCCATTGAGTTGATCAGCCAAGCCATGACAATTGAATTATTGAGTTCCCACGTAGCATACGTAGGATTAGTAAGGGAAGGACGTGGAATTTCTCCATTGATATACCCTAATTTCCCACGGCCTCGAATCACCATGAGTACCAATTGGGACTACTGTAAAAAATTCTTCTCATCTAATCGGTGATTAGTGATTATGAGGGATGAATTAACATCACCATGAGATGGTGCTTGATTGACATTCTGAGTTACTTGTGAAGTCTTAGAATCATAAACATTTCCAGTATTGTTTGCCATAATAGGAAGACAAGACATGAGAGAAATCTAAAGAAATAGAATGGATTGGAAATATCACTATAGCTCTGATACCATGAACAGATTTGAGAAGAAATAATTTTCTTATTATTTCTCTAACACCATGTTACAACTTAAAGGAAGAATAAGTAGAAAAATAGAAAAGTATCCCTAAAAATTAGGAACTACAATTAGTGGCATATATACACTAAGTTAACTCCTAAAAATAAGGAAGAAGATTCAGCCCCTTAAGTCTAGGATTTCCAACACCTAGCATTGTCAATCACTTTTCCCAAGTTCAAAGCCTATAATTTACAACTAAGAGGTGAAAATTAGTTGTGCATTTTAGGTCAGCAGAAATTTTACTGACTGAGATGAGATTACAAGCTAATTTAGAAATATATAACACATGTTGCAGTATTAAATTCGGAGATATTTTAACATAGCCACTTTTTAATATGGTGGAGAAAGAGCCATCAGCAATCTTTATTTGAAAGGAGATTGATGAAGGATAAAATGTATGGAAAAGGGAGGCATTGCCAGTCATATGATCTGAGGCCCCTGAATCCACAATCCACTCGAAACAGTCAGTAGTACTAGCCATGGACGCAAAAAATGGACTACCTTCTGGGATTATAGCAGCACTTTTCGATGCAGATTTTTCTGGAATTTTTATGGAAGAAATTTGGGTGGTGGAGATATCTGATGTGGCATCAAGAATAGAATTTTGTTCTGTTTCAGAATTAATTTTAGCGGAAGTAGAAATATCAACCATGTTGGGAGTTGATAGGATCGAGAAATTAGACTGTTACCATATAGAAAGGTACTGAAAAAGTCTCAGTTTGAGTACTCTTATTTCTGTCATTTATTTGATAAAGAAAGATCATAGTTATAGATTACAAGAGAGAGCCTAAACTAAGAAAAAGGAATTACAAATAAATTACAAGAATCTAATTCCTTATTTATAGCTATTAACAAGATATTAGGAAGATAATTGCTTACTAATAGCAACTTGATATTAGGGAATTTACATCTCTAATTTTCTACAATCATACAATCCACACATACACCTCTCTATTTGATCCTCTTGAGCTCAAGTTTCTCTTGCTTTAAGGGTTTCAATCCATTATCTTCAACCCCAATTCTATTGTTAATTCAATGGGCTAGTAGATGATTAATTTCAAGATGAAATCCTTCAAATAACCTTTGCTCTCTAAGTCCTAACTTATGAATCTACTCAAAAATACAAGGTTTGCCTGTATCGATACGGTAAGAAGGATAAGTCAACAAAGGTTGACCATCGTACACCCATATCGAAACAGCCTTAAGGTGTTTCGATACATGGTTAGTTAAGTTGGTTAAAAGGCATAATCTGAAGGTTTGCCTTGTTTATAGTTTGGTCACTGTATTTAGTATGATTAAATTGAATGAGTAAATGAACACCAATTTGCATGAAAATTTATAGAATTATTAATATTGCATTGAATTTCATTGTGGTATGGTCAATTGCGTCGAAGGACCTCTAATTTGTCAGATTTATAGAATAATCCCTAAAACTTGTAATAGTTAAGTATTGGTCCTAATTGGTTAATTATTGTTTTCTAATGAGTGAATTGGACTAAGATGTATATCCAGTAATGCTTTGTTTGTGTAATATTGTTCAATTGTCTATTAAGAAATGAAATTTTATTTCACCGATCACCGCATTGTTCATCGGTAGCACGCACCGACCCGGTTCTCTACCAGGCTAGGAAGGGGGTGTTACAGAAAGGATTGTTGGTCCTTTTATTATTTGCTGGAAAAGATGAACGTTTATGTTTTGCAAGTTCACAAAATTCACAATGAAATTCCTCAATATCTAAGGTTTTAGATAAAGAGGGAAACATATATTTTAAGAGTTTAAAGGGTAGATGACCGAGGCGAAGATGATGTAACCATATTTGGTCTCTATCGTTTGTAGAATTGGATAAAAAAGATAAAGGTTGAGTATTCAAAACTCTAACTTGTCCACCAAGGTCCTCAATGTAGTAGATGCCATTTATCTCCCTAGCACGCTCAATCATCCTCTTCGTTTCTTGCTCCTGAAAAATGCATTGTGTAGAATGAAACAAAACACTGCAATTAGTATCCTTGACAAGTTTTAGGATTGAAATAAGGCTAGTAAACAGTTTTGGTACATGTCGAACATTTTTAAGAAATAGGATTTTACTAATGGCAATATCTCCTTGGCCAGCAACTGTGACCATAGTACCATCAGCTACTTCAATTTTCTTGTTACTATGGCAGGGTGTGTAGGTGAGAAATTTAAGTGAAGAATTGGTCATATGATCAGTTGCTCCCGAGTCTATTACCCAGGAGTTTTAGGTAAGTATGGTAAATTCCAAGGCATTAGAGTTCCGAGAAGAGGATGAGGATATACTTGAGAAAACGAAATTGCATGTACCTGCAGCTGATGGTTTTTCTAAAGATTCCAGTAGTGTCTTCAATTTTTCTACTTATTCTCGGTTGAACTCAACAGATTGGTCATCAGATTCTTTAGCTACCTCTTTGGTTGCATAGGCTCTGCTCTGCCCTCTTGTTGAGCCTCCTTTCTTTGTGAAGTTTCTATTTGCTGACTGGGGGCTTCCCATGTAACCTCCAACACCTCTCTTTGGTGTGACGAGATTTTTACAGTATGTAACACCATAAAGAATCTTTATTTATTGTCCTTGTTGGTCTGCCTTCAAAATTTTCCATACGTATTGATCCTTCAGAAATTGCCTTAGTTACTAAGGCTAAACTTTCTACTTGATTGTTTTCAACCACCATCACCTCTCTTCTTCCTTCTTCAGCACGAACAATAGCAATAGTTTCATTTAACGAGGGCAGATCTTCTTTTCCTAAAATTTGGACTCTCACTGTATCAAACTCTATATTTAGTCCAACAAGAAAGTCATAAATTTTATCTTTTTCAACAAACCTCTTTAGAACTGTTGCATCCTCACTGCATCTCATCTGAATGCATTGATAATGGTCCATTTCCTGCCAGAGATTCTGCAGCAGGTTAGAATACTTTATAATTGATTTGCTTCCTTGTTTGGTAGTTGAAATCTTGCTCTTGATTTCGTAAATCTGGGCAGCATCATGAAGTTTCAAATAGGTTTGTTTCACAACCTTCCATATCTCCTGGGTTATTCCAAGAAACATGTAGGTATCACTAATTTCAAGCACCATTGAATTCCACAACCAAGACATAACCAACGAGTCTTGTTCATCTCAAGCCTCGAATCTAGGATCTCCTTCTTTAGAGCTCGTTCCAAGAAGATGACTGAGTTTACCTCTCCCCTTTAGAAAGGTTTGAACCAATTGAAACCACTTAAGGTAATTTTTACCATTCAATCTATAGGAGGCATGAATGTTTTGTAAGTCATTCATCTAATTGGAGTGACTTCCTTCATTCATTGTGTCTCTTTGAGCAGTTTTAGTACTGATTGAATCAATCGTATCGACCATACTCTCTCAAAAAATAAAAGAGATCAAAAATATTGTTCAACAAGAACAATAAGGCCTAAGAAACGAGAAGCTATAATACCATGTCAGAAAGACTGATTTTCTTGCTTATATTCTTATTAATTACAAGTATAAAAGCTACAGTTAAATATTCAAGCTTATGCCTTATCTTAGGAAACTTTTAAACTAGGAAAGAGACTAATTCTAGCAATAGAATACAATCCCTTAGAGTTAAGGATCCTAACTAATGAAATATTCACAATTCTTCTAAACTTAGGAAACGAATCTATGACAGATAACACTTCCGCAATTAAGATAAAGATATGAGCTTTACTATTTGCTTTATAAGAATACAATTCATGATATCAGGCAAAGAGAGAACTCAATATAGAAGTTAAAGCAACAGAAATGTCTCATGTTGACATAGTTGCACACACCCATCTTTCTTCGTTGTTGTCTGGGAAGTCTAGATGGCAGGAAAGTGTGAAGTTGACTTAGTAACAAGTTAGAAATATTGTATCAATGCCAAAACTTTGAGTTGGTCAAAACAAGAGAATACTTACTAAAAATCATAACAAGGCCTACAACAGAAACCAGAAAGTTCATTGTTGCACTAGCCCCAAACTTTTATATAGAAAAGATTTTCACATTTGGCCTGAGATTCATTAGAAAATATGGGGGTTTTGTAGGGGTGGATAAGGAAAAACAAAATAAAATGGTAGAATATTTATTAGGAATAACAAACATACATTACTTCACTCATTGAAAGGTCTTTAGCTTGAATATACAAAGTTTTTAGCCTTGACAATAAAAAATCACTAGGTTTTTCAACTACCTCTGGAGCTGCATCAACATGCAAAAGTTCAAGATTAGTATAAACTACAAGTAAAAGTCAATAAAGAACAAGGCCAAGTAACATAATATAAATATATTCTCAAATCTTGAAGAATACAATTTATCCTCCAGTATCCTAGATTTTTTAGCAACTTTTTGATCCATTGAAGGTGCAGTGAAATCAACACTTGATGCACGATAATAATCAATATATTGATTAATAATGATTGTCAAAACTTCTAAAAGTAATGAGTATATATGAATCTCAAAGTTCCTTCAATATTGCTCTGGTTGTCCTGTATGCATATCCAACTTCCAAGGAACTGTTAAGTGCTAAGCAAACACAAATACTAAGCTGAAAAGATCTTGTGAGGCTTAAAAGGTAATTATACTTGAAGCATTGAACACTATCTCACATATTTTCCTTCTCCATGAAAAATTAAGCCCCATTTCAGCTAAATAGCAAAAAAAAATTATCCTTAAGGTGAAACCTTGACACAAAAATTAAATGAAACAGATACTTTACTTAGCGTTCAACCTCAATTTAAATCATATTCACTTAGCAAAACTTAAAATCTTTCTCAAAAACAAATATACATAATTTTTAAAGCAAATCAATAGTTAATCGTCCAAAAAAACTATTCCTCTCATCTTTCATCAAATTACTCTAACTTCCTTTTCTCCAAAGAGAATCACAAATTAAAGCAACCAGAAATAATGTAACTTCCTTATCAAATAAAATCCACCATCAACAAAAATTTAAGCTCTTTTAAACCAATCCCACCTTTAAAATGGAAACAGAGACCCAAAAAAACACACCATATTGTAATAATTTGGAACAAACCCATTAAGCTTAGGAGTATAGAAATCAACCCAGATCATACAATTTGAAGCTAAAAGGAGAAACAAAAAAAGTTAAAAAAAAATTACTAACTTGAAGCTTCTTGTGAAGCTTGTTGATTTCCACGAGCACCTCTTCTTGGTCTTTCCTTAACCGATCGAGTAGCCTTGCGTTTTTCAAGATTAAAGCAAACTTCGACAACGACATTGTATCGTATTTCTTTTCTATCTTCGTCGAAAATACAATGGTGCATTGTTTACGGGATAACTTCGAGCTATATTTTTTTCGCTCCAATTAATCTTAACTTGGATCAAAAGTTTAATTTTTTTTCTCAAATAAATTTTGAATTAAAAGGCTAATACATATTTTTAAATAGTAATTAAAAATTGGGTCTTTCTTAAATTCTTTTACCTCGAGGGAAAAGAATAATTGGGTGAGTTCAGTTTAATTTATGGCTAAAAAACGGTACAAGTAAAATATTAAAAAATATAAAATTTAAAATGTTATTCACACAATCGAAATTGTTATATTTTCCTATAACATTTTATGTTGGTGGTAAATTTTGAAATTAAAAAAAATCAAAATTTGTCGTGAAAAAATAGTTGTGTATTGCAACCTAAATCATTATACATTTTTATAACATTTTAGGTTGGTGATAAGCTTTAAAATTTATAGACAAGCTCCAAAATATGTTGTGAAAAAATATTTGGGTAATATTTCAATAAATATAAATAATATATTAAATTTTGTATTTTCTAACATTTCGATATGTTGTTTTTTAACCTTGCCACACCCTAGACTCAAGGTAAATAATTTTGATTTTTGAGTTATTATTTTCATTTTGTTTTACTTACGCACACATGTAGGCATGATCAATAAAATTCAAACATTGCCACGTGTGAGACTCAAATGCCACGTTTCCCTTGTTTTCTGTCTACCTCACTTGAATTTTATGGCTCAAATTGCAATAGCAGAAATTATTGTGATATGTATTAATCAAAGTAGAAGGGAAGGGGGTTTATTTTCTTTTTACCAAATAAAAGATGATTTATTAAAAGAAAAGCATCGTACAACCATGGTTTTGACGGCCAAGAACAAAGGACTACAACAATCGGAGCATCAAACATGCTCGGAGCATAAAAATCGAGAAAAAAAAGTTGTCGTGAAATCGAGTAAAAGGAGGAGAAATAAGTTTGCAATGGCATCTAAAGACGAAGAAGTAATGTCAAACTTTTAACATCTACAAAGAACATGTGACAATTGTAGCGATGAGTACTGATGACACTAAAGTAAAATTCAAGGGCCAGGGTGACCAGGACGACAGAAAAGGTACTATTAAAATAAAGGTTTATACTTTAGGTCATTGTCATGTATTGTAATTTAGTGGAATTTTTCTTCACTTTAATTTTGAATTAATTGTTTGAATTATCAAAATAAAAGTTTGAAAAATCATAACAAATTAGAATAATAATTTTTTCTTGCATTTTATGAATTGATGAGCATTTTAACATTACTTTTAAAAATCATGTTCCACAATACTAATATTCTTAGTTATTGCATTAAAAATTAATGAAATTGTTAGTTTGACAAAAACGATAACTCTGACATTACTAAGATGTGTACAATTTTTAAAAGAGTAGGCAACATTTGATAAATCAAAATACATTTCCACATTTCATTACTATAAGTTTGAATCAAACTTGTATATAATGATATTTTAATTTTAATTTTTAAATTCTTTTATGTTTACGGGTACTTTTACTCTGAGTTCGTAGCAAATAATTAATTTAGTTATTCCGCAAAAAAAGCACTTAATTTGGACCTTGAACTCGTGAATTACACTAATTTAACCCTTTGACTAGTGTTAATTGTTAATGTGCTGATGTGGCCACCCACATGTGAATGATGACGTAGCAGAGGGTTAACATTTGATTTTTAAGGACTTAGGGAGAAAAAATAATTTTTTTAGAAAATTTGATGACATAATCGATTTTTATGTAATATTTACACTAAATTAAGAAATAAAAATATTAAAAATTAAAATACTACTAGATTTTTTAAAAAAATAATTTAATCTTTTAAAAATAACAAAACCTATAAAATGATAGATTATAAATTATTAAATAAAATAAAATGCAAAATTATAGAGTGTGATAAATTATAAAAGAATCAAAAATTGTATTGAAAATTCACATTATAAAAAATTAAAATTCAAAAATATATTTAAAATTATTTATATTGTTGTGTTTCAGATTTTTATAAGACTTGCAATTGATGAGTAAGAATCATTGGCCTTGTTTGGTAAAGAGAGGTTTGGGCAAAAATTAGAGGTTTGAGGCAGAATTGGAGGTTTGACCAGTCAAATCCGCTAATATTGTTGTTTGGTAAATACCGGATTGAAAGAGCGGATTGGGGTGAAAATGCTAATTTTGAAAAAGATCATAATATGAGCTTTTTTAGATTAGAGGTTTGATATTAGAGTTGTAAAGACTCTTTTACCCTTACCAGTTACCAAAAATCTCAAAATAACCTAAATTAAATATTTTCTCATCATATTTATAAGCTAATCCTATTTACTTTTTTTTCTTTTTATTATCACATATTTATATATGTATTTAAATTTATTAATTAATTAAATTATATTAAAATAATTATATAAATAATAAATTAATATATAAATCATTTAAATATATCTAGAAAAGTTATATTAAAAATAATTTTATAGATCTAATTAATAATAATTAGATACAAAATATTGACAACTAATAAACTATTCAAACAAGTATTGAATATAAACATGTCCTTATATGTCATTTTACTTGTTTAAATAATCTAACAGCTATCAGCTACCAGTTAATTTTACCAAACACTTTTATACAATCAGCTAATACAATCCGCTAGTCAAATCAGCTAATGCAATCAGTTATCAGCTAATGCAATTTGCTATCCGCTATCAGCTATCCGTTAATTGCCAAACAGGGCCATTATTATCTTTCGTTTGTTCCATTGAATTAATTAGTAAGAGGATGCCATTCGTTGTAAAAAAATGTGGTTAGTTCTTTGAGCCTTCCAAGGATCTTCTTTGGATTGTTAGATTGTCTATAAAGTATAATTTCAGATTGATATTTTTTTTGATAAAGTAGTGCACAAAACAAATCTAGAAGCTAATTAGCAGCATCATGAAGTAACGCAGCAGCATCTTCAGGGGGAGTAGAAAACGTCGAAACAGCAGCAGGACCATCCCGATGAAACTGAGCTAGAAATCGGCAACCAAATTTGTAGTCCGATGCACATGGCACACTTCAACCAACCAATTCCGCGAAATAAGCTCCAGAAGCGATGCTACAAGTGAGTGAGAACGAAGGGCCTGCGATGAATGATTCAAAATCCGAGTTGCTTCCAAATTATCCGACTCCAATATCACCTTTCGGAATCCAAACTGCCAAACTCCAATATAACTCCGATAAAAGAACAGTACAGTCACCAATGCTGCGCGAAAAGCCCCAAATCCAAACTCCATTGATGTCCCGTACAACACCACCAATTGCAGCAGCTCCAGTCCAATAATTAACAGCTGCATCAGTGTTCAACTTCACCCAATCCAGCCTCGACTTTTCCCAAGAATCAATAGTCGCCAAACTAGGATTTAAAGCAAAGCTTGACCTGCGAGATACTTCTTCAAATTCACCAGCAAGTTGCAAACAATGAGCAGAAAAATCCATCTATTCCACATAATCCGGATCCAATAGCGAGCTGCAACATTTTTTCCATAGTTGCCAACACACCACCGCAAAGATTATAGACCAGCTTAGGCCCTCATTACCATATGTGCAAGAACAATCAAGATTCCTCACAAGCCATTCTTGGAAGTCCTGTACCATGAACGAATCATACGCCTGATTACTCACTAACGAGAGCCAAACCGACTTTGCCCTTGGGCAATCCCGCAGGACGTGACATACATCCTTAATACCAGCCTTACAAATTTCACATAAATTCTGATTTGCCATATGACGACGCACACGTTCGGCATTCGTTAATAAGCCTTCACTCAACGCCAACCATAAGAAAACCCGAATTCTTTGAGGAACTTTTAGTAACCATAAAATTCTCCAATGTTGTTTCAACCCAATAGGTTCCCTCCACTCCAAACAGTCATAAGTTGTCCTTGTCGTAAAACAACGAGACTCCTCCCATTTCCAACCAACAGTATCCGCTCCAAGGCTCTCTTTAGGCGGCGGAATAGCTGCTATTTTCCGAATAATATCCTCAGGCACTCTTTGTCGGAGTTGGTCCCAATTCCAATCACCATTAGCACCCACAAATCGTGCCACCCTAGTGCCGGTATTTACTTCAGAGTGTGCACTGAAAGCCTCTAAAGGTTCATTTAAATTGAGCCAATTGTCCTTCCAAAAATCCGTAGTCATCCCATCTCGAATGTTCCAAACAATATTGTGGCGAAGGGTATCCCAAACATTCACCAAACCTTGCCATAAACGGGAACAATTTCCTGAAACAAGAGTAACAGGCAACCAATCCTTTCATTTATACTTGTGCTTAAGCACTTTCACCCATAGTCTATCTTCGTCGCTCACTAATTGAAAAGCTATCTTAAGCATAAACACTTTATTATGTTGATGGATATCACGTAAGCCAAGGCCCCCATTCTCCAAATCACCTTGTAATGTTTCCCATTTGACTAGAGCAGGACGGGTTGAACCATTAGAACCACCCCATACAAAGCGACGAATCAAGGACTCAATCTCCTCACATACCCCTTTCGGAAGCCATGCCGACTGCATCGCATAAACAGGAATCGACTGTAGTACAGATTTGATTAAGGTTATGCGGCCAGCTAAAGACAAAGAATGAGCAGCCCAACCAAGTAATCTACGCTGAATATTTTCAATGATGTAAGCATACATTGCTTTTGTCACCCTAGAATGTAGGAGAGGAACTCCTAAATATTTCCCCAGCTCCTCAACAACCTCAAAACCAAGATGCTGAACAACACCAAGCCTCAAATTCACGCCCACATTCTTAGAGAAAAGGATCTAAGTCTTCTGCACACTGACTTTATGCCCAGACAATAAACAAAATTCATCAAGAACCGATTTAATCACAACCATTTGCTCCCAAGAAGCCTTAGAGAAAAGAATCAAATCATCTGCGAAAAAAAGGTGCGACAAACCAGGCCCTCCTCTAGACAAATGAATTGGTTGCCATTGACCCATATCAACCCTATGTAAAATTTCTTGCGACAACCTCTCCATACAAATAACAAATAAATAAGGTGATAGCGGGTCGCCCTGCCTGAGCCCTCTAGTTGGCTTAAATACCTCCGATAAATCATCATTCCAAATAATTTGATGAGACACAGTACGTACACGGATCATAATAGTATCAATGAAAGCAGTGGGCTTACCAGTAAGCTGGAGGGTTTCCTCCAAGAAATCCAGTCTATCTGGTCATACGCTTTCTCGATGTCTACCTTAATAGCCATCCATCCACTTTTACCTCTTTTATTAGTCATCGAGTGCATCACCTCTTGTGCCAAAATAATATTATCTGTAATATTTCGACCTGACACAAAGCTCGTTTGTGTAGAGGAAATCCATGTCGGAAGAAACGGTTTCATGCGCTCAACAATTATCTTAGAGATAATCTTATAACTTACAGTGCAAAGACTGATAGGACGGAACTGTTTAATATCAATTGGGTTCGACACCTTCGGAATAAGCACAACGAGTGTACGATTAACCCACTCCTCCATCTCACCATCATCAAAGACTTTCCTCACCAAATAAATAACCGTGGTACCGACAATCGACCAATTCTTCTGAAAGAAAGAAGCAGGTAAACCATCCCACCCCAACGATTTTAATGGAGCCATTTTGAACACAATTCGGCGCACCTCTTCAGAGGATACGGCTGTTGTCAATATGTGCATTTCCTCATTTGAAAATTAGTGGAAACGGCCATTATGTAAGGTACCTTCACCCTGGCGAGACTCACTAGAAAATAGATTTTTAAAGAATCTGCTTGCATGAGATTTAAGCACAAGGTGATCATCACACCAAGTACCATCTTCCAACTAAAGCATTCGCACAAAGTTACGTTGTCTTCGGATCATGGTACTTCTATGGAAAAATGTCGTGTTGCGATCGCCATCACCTATCCACTCCACCCTAGATTTTTGGTGACAAAAGGCCTCTTCCTGTTCAAGAACCATCTTCAATTCATTTTTTAACTCAACTTCTAGATTTTAGAGAAAGGTAGATTCAGTTCTGTTCAACGCCTTTTCAATACCACGGGTACAGGCAAGCATGAGAGACTTACGCTTACCAATATGACCAAAAACATTAGCATTCCATTCACCGCTTTCCTTTTGAAAAACTAGTATATTTTCCTTCAAACTCACATTGTCATTCCAAACGCCATTTATGAAATCATGGAATTGAGGATGCAAATTCCATGCCGACAAGTACCGGTACGGCCTAGAAGAAGGTTGTGGCACACTACGATCAATATCAAGCAAGATATGGCAATGGTCCGACCCAAGTCTTTGAAGGTGAACAACCTCCGAATTCGGAAACAAATCATACCATTGAGCAGTACAGAGGTAACGATCAAGCCTTTGCATAAGATCACCACGCTTCCAGGTATAATCAAAGCCATGGAAACCCATATCCAGCAAACATGAATTAAACAAAAAAATCCTTAAACAGTTGACACACCCCAAGCCGCCTTTGTGAACCCCCGCTATGTTCCGAACTATCATCGATAGCATTAAAATCTCCTCCTAGAGCCCACGACCATCTAACATCAGGAGTTAAAGCTAATAGCTGATTCCAAAGAGTACCACGACGAGACGAGATAGGGCTCGCACACACAAACGTAAAGAAAAACTTCTTCTGTTCCCCAGGAATTGATATGAAAGCATGAACAAATTGAGTAGAAATCGCCACCGCATCAACAATTACTGATGGACGCCACATAACCCATATACCCCCTGAAAACCCCGTCGCTTCAATACGGTACGATGCATGAAACCCCGAGCGCCTTATGAAAGAGTCAACTTTCACACCACTAATCTGAGGTTCAATAATTGCAAAAATATCCAGCTTATACAAGCGCACAAACATTCTAAAGTAACGATTAAAACCAGCCCCAAGGGCACCTTGAGCATTCCAACTAATTAACTTAACCATAACAAAGATTAAAATGTGAGAAAATCAAAACACTAGACCTTCGAACTAGCACCATCGGCTGTCACAAATGCTAAATTTTCCCTCCACTGAACCAAGCTGTCGCCATCCTTAGATGAATCTGCAGGTGGACGGGAATGGCTTACTGTTGCATGTTCAAGATCATTTGTTAAAACTTCGACTAATTCAGCCGGAGGTGGCTTTCCAGATATATTCCCCTCTTTCTTTTTTGTCTTCAAACCCTTCCGAGAAACACCCTTCAAAACCGATAATGTTTTATTTTGGTTTTTCGCCGAGGAGCTCATAATGGAAGAAAGCAAGAACTTACCCATTTCTCTCTTTTAAAATCGACTGAGTTCCTTCCTCGACCACCTTGACAGTCGTATGATTTGCCTTACTTAACGATGAGTTAACCAGAATCACTGTTGATGTCGTCGCCACGTCCTTAATTGGCTACCTGGTATAACCAATGCCCCACTAGAACTTGTTGCCAGCTTTTCCTTGTTCACATCCGTAGAGTGACTCCCCTTTTCTACCATAGCCTCATCACTCACTCTTGTCAAGATATCACCAGTGCTACCCTCATGACCCCCTTGCGTACATTTGAATTGTTATTAGAAACCAGCACTGGCGCCTTATCCCGTTGCCCCTCGGGCCCCAACCTCTCCCCATGCACAGCTATAACATCACTTCCCCTATGATCCGCAACCACAGCACTATCTTTATTACGGGCTTGTGTCATCCCACAATCAAAATCATCACCACTCAATACTGAAAACCAAGAGCCATCTTTAGTGGTTGTCTTTACATTCACGGGATTCCCTTTAGGATTAACTTGACATTGAACTTGATTACCCCTACGCCGCGCGGCATAACCTGCATCCATGGACCGTAAGGGTCCTTCTCACCAACAACATTCATTGAACCATTTTGTATTTTCTCAAGGACCACCTCATTACCACAAGATTCTTTAGGATGACCATACTTTCCACAACCAAAACAAATCACCGAGAGGCCCTCATACTCGATCGGTTTCAACCGCCCATCAATTATTAACCCAGACTTCAGAGGTTTGTCGAGATCAACAATGATTGCAAGCCGCGCAAACCTACCTCTATCTGTTACACTCGTGTTATAATCTATCATAACCACCGAACCCAATGCACTAGCAATATGGCGGAAGAGGCTTTTCGTGTAATATCGATATGACAAGCTAGGGAGTCTTACCCAAACCATAATTCTAGACGGGTGATCAGCTTCCGTAGAGAATGTGCGGCTCTATGGTTGAACCGTTAAGTAGGGAACCATAGATTACCCAAGCCCCCCCCCCCCCCCCCCCCCCGTCATTACCTTGTCAAGATCCTCATGTAAAGCGAAACGCACAAGGTAATACTCGTTATCAAGATCGATTAGGCGCGTCTCTCCTCCTGATTTCCAAAGTAATTCAATCATGTTAAGCAGGGCTTTATAACCAATCATTTTCCCCAAAAGCCTGATTACTACCGATTTTTCCAACTTCTTATCGATAGAGGAATGAACCTTTTCGGAAAAAGTATCTCAGTGAAAGCACCTTTTGGACTTAGACGAACATCCTCTTCAAGAACCTCAACATCCAAATCCTCAATCATAGGACGTTGAACATGAGTCGATGAAGCACCTGCCATAATATCGCGGAAAGACGGGCGAGCAAGAAGAGGGAAATTCTGCGCACCAGTGTTCGGATCCCTTACCGTCGTTCCCAATTTACTCACATTAGCTTCAGACATGGGAATATCTGCATCTCCTCTAACCTCAGATTGTTCTCGATTATCAACACCAACATCACTAGCAAGACCCTTACCCTTCTTCACTAAGGGTTGTAAATCAGCATCCACAAGTGAGCCAGAACATTCCAGGGAGGGAACTCCCAACCCAACATGTTCCATCATCACATTAGAAATTTCCATCTCATTCTCCACCGACACATTTCGATTTTCAAGAAAACCCGAGATTACCGTCGGTTGCATCTCCTGGCGTGAAGGGCAGTCAACAGGGGATACATTCGGCGGCCAGCCATTCGCCAGATCAAATAAAGGATTGACTGTGGCGCCACCCGACAACTTAGGAGGAAAATTCATAGGGTTGACTTTTTTAGCTCTATTAATTTTAGATTGATAGTGTTAGTTCAAAAAATCAACTAAAAAGGTGTAAAGAGAAGTGAAGTGACTTTAAAATTTCAACCAAAGCAAGAGAGAAATAAAGACAATGGGCACCGAAAATTTAAAGTGGTTAAGCCCCAATTTCCTACACTCCTGCCTTAGTTTTCACAGCTAAGAATTTTCTCAAATTCATTATATTTTTCAATCTTCAATAATAAAGTTTAACTTTACACAAATTCCCTTAAAATTTATACTCAAATCTTAAAAATCCTCAAAATAGGATTACAAATAAGCAAACTAGAGGGAATCTCACATTTGCAATCACTAACAACAAACACTTAAATAATAAAAATACAAGACACTTAGTAGTAGGGGTAAGCATTCGATCAAGTCGAGTCAAAAAATTTTGAATTATTCGAGTTGACGAGTCTAATTTTATCATTCGAACTTTCATTCGAAAAATTTTCGAGTCGATTCAAGTTGAAGAAATTCGAGTCGAGTTTTTGAGTTCCTATAAAAATTTAATTGTAATTATTTATCACGTTATAGTACGGTTTGATTCCAATTTAAATGGCTTTCTCTAATCATATATGATATGCATATATATTTATTCATATTTTTTCATATGTGGCAATATTTCTTCATATGTTTATATATCGGTGTGTATATATTAATAAAAAATTGAGGAGCTCGTCTCGAACTTAAAAATAATCCACTAATTACTAGAAATTTTGAGTTATTCGAATTTCTATTTTATAACTCAAACTTTATTTGAAATTTTTTCGAGTCGAGTCAAGACTAGTCGAGTATTTTCGCCTCGAGTCGAGTTATTCGGTTTTTTCGAATCGGGATGAACTTTGCTCACCCCTACTTTGTAGGGTTTGGAATTAAAAAAATGAAAATATTGAAAAATGAAGCACAAGATGAATTTATGGCTCTTGATTGTTGGTATTTCTGAAAATATTGAAATATTGATGTATTTTTCTACGCTTCAACACTAGAAAATATTAAAAAAATTAAAATTTAAACCCTAACCATAAATTTTAAATTCTAAATTCTAAAAAATACAGCATACCCCAAATTTCTTAAACTCTAATCTTAAACTACAAATTTTGAATCTAATTTGTAGTGTGACATAATAATAGATGCATAAAAAATAGATTTTCATTCATTTGAAGTAATTAGAAGAAGTAAATAGTCATTACCTGCTATATAACGGTATACTTATGGACTGCGAGATCAATCCGTTGACCAAAATATTTTGGGAGCTTGCTGTAGAAAAGGGATTGATTTTTATTTATTTTTTTGTCTTGAAGTATGAAAATTCCTATTTTAAGTTAAAAAACAATCTTTTTTGTTTTGTTTTTTTTAAGAGTAAACAGTTTCGATAAAAATTATCAACATATTTTTATGATTTTGAAGACTTAAAATTACTCTTGAAATGATTGATCTAAGTCTAAAAATAATTTCAATCTATTTGTTATATCATAACATTAAATTCATACCTATCATAATGAAATCCATACGTTATTGATAGTCAATTAGATTCAATATAACATTTAGACGAAAGTATGACAAAATTAGATTTATCAAACCTAGAAATTTCAAAAACACTACTATTAGCATCTAATAAATCAAGGGTTTAATAAATAATCATCAATATATATATATTTGAATAGTAAAGGTGATTATTGATTACAAAGTAGTATCTGTTCATACATATTTTTATCTCTTTGACAATGTACATACCTTATAGACAACATCACTCGTTTTTCTATTAGGACCATTTGTAAGTTCCAAACACACTACTACATTAGCATCTAATAAATTCAAGGGTTTAATAAATAATCATCAACATTATATTTTAAATAGTAGTTTATTACTCAATTTACACTATCTTTAAAATCCATACTTCTAAACACTACCATATATTATTCCATATCCACCGCAAATAACACACAAAAATTACTTATCATAAGGTCTCAATTCCTTTGTTTTTCACATCTTCCTTGATACGAATTGCAATATATTGATATAACAATCTTAAATTCCTCATTGTTACATGAATTTTAAGTTTTCATATTTTTATCCCAAAACAAAATATAAATTCAAACCCCCCAAGAAACGACCAAAATTGGATGATGTGAACATGGAAGAAAAGAATACATGATAATTCAAAGATTTTTTCAAAATCAAAAGCATTGATAGGACCAAAACAGTTTCCTCCGGTCATGATCAAACACCATAAAAAGCCTCCAAATTCAAATACAAATTGGGTTCCAAATGGCGAACATAAAGCTCGTTAAGGATTATCAATCAAGGGTCCCACTTTGGAAACTTAAATAACTTTGAATCAAGCAAAATCAAGTGACACCCCCTTTCATT